>CM074721.1:133874423-134549832 GCA_037306005.1 Rhinophrynus dorsalis | reverse complement strand
TATATATATACATGCACACACATAGGTGCTGCAGACCATGACGAAGATTCACTAGGCAGTGAAAACAGTCCACAGAGGCAGTAAACTTTATGCCTTATGTACTTATAACAGCCCCAAGCCCTTAAAGGAGGAATAAACTTTATATAAGTATATAAGGCATAAAGTTTACTGCCTCTGTGGGCTGTTATCACTGCTTAGTGAATCTTGGCCATGGTCAGCAGCACCTGTGTTGGTGCCGCAACCAATCAACAGCCAGTTCATAAACTTGTCATACGGCACATCAACCAACCAATCAAAGTGCCATAACCCAGACCAACAGAATCACCAACTGCCATAAATGCCACAGGGCAGACCAACTGAATCATCAACTGCCATAACTGCCACAGGGCTGTGTGGAACCCAGGATGCCATCAGGACAAGTCCATCATGAAGATGAGGACACCACAAAACCAGGACACTGCAAAGATAAGGACGGAGAGATGAGAAGGGCGCTGCGAGGATGAAGTTATTGTAAAGAAGAGAATACTGAACACAGTTCTGTCCTTTATCTTTTTATATTTTTGTATAAACAGTGAAGTCTTGTATGCTGTAAAGATCAGGGTGCCATAAAGGTAATGGGGTTATGCACTAAGGCGTGATAAGGAGGTGATAACATGGAGATGACTTCTCCATCGATATCACTTCTCCAGTTCCCATGTTATACTAGGAATGTTCCGAGTTCTGGACCGTTCCGAGTTCCGGACCATTCCAAATTCCGGAATGTTCTGGAATGTTCCCAATTCCGGAATGTTCCCAATCCCGGAATGTTCCCGAATGTTCATAATTACGGAATGTTCAGGAATGTTCCGAGTTCCAAGTTCCGAATTGCAGATAGGCAGGCAGATAGAAAGGTAGATAGGCAGGTAGATAGATAGGCAGATAAATAGGTAGATAGATAGACAAACAGGTAGACTGGTAGGCAGATAGATAGACAAATAGACAGTCAGATAGATAGTCAGATAAGAAGATAGATAGACACATAGGCAGCCAGATAGATAGATAGGCAGATAGATAGGGAGAGAGATTGACAGACAGATAGTATGGCAGGCAGATCGATAGATAGACAGACAGACAGACAGGCTGGAAGATAGATAGGGAGAGAGATTGACAGACAGATAGTATGGCAGGCAGATCGATAGATAGATAGATAGATAGATAGATAGATAGGCAGGAAGATTAGATAAATAGAGAGGAAGATAGATAGATAGGCAAGCAGACAGGCTGGAAGACAGACAGGCTGGAAGATAGATAGGGAGAGAGATTGACAGACAGGCTGGCAGGCAGATTGATAGATAGAGATAGGCAGGAAGATAGATAAATAGAGAGGCAGAGAGATAGGCAGACAGGCAGGCTGATAGATAGATAGGCAGGAAGATAGGCAGACAGATAGATAGGCAGACAGATAGATAGGCAGGTAGATAGACAGGCAGGTAGACAGACAGGCAGATAGGTATGTAGATAGATAAGCAGATAACTATGCAGATAGATAAACAGGCAGGTAGATTGGCAGGCAGATAGATAGGCAAATAGGCAGGCAGAAAGATAGATGAATAGATAGGCAGATAGGCTGGCAGATAGATAGGGAGACAGATTGACAGACAGACAGGCTGGCAGGCAGATAGGCAGGCAGATTGATAGATAGATAGACCGGCAGATAAATTGAGAGATAGATAGGCAGGCAGATAGACAGGCAGGAAGATAGACAGACAGACAGGCAGATATATATAGGCAAAAAGGCAGACAGAATGATAGATAAGCATATATATATTGTAAGATGGGCAGGCAGACAGATAAATAGATTGATAAGAAGGCAGATAAGCAGGCAGATAGGTAGATAGTTATACAGATATATATATATAGATAAGAAGAGAAGCAGATAGATAGATATATGGATATATAGGTAGATAGATAAATACACAGATAGATAGGCAGGCAGATAGGAAGACATATAGATAGATATAGAGAGAGATAGATAAAGAGGAAGATAGATCAATAGGCAGGCAGATAGATAGATAGACATATATGCAGGCAGATAGATAGAAGGATAGATAGCCAGATAAATAGGCAGATACGTAGATAGATAGAAAGAAAGATAGTTAGATAGACAGGCAAGTAGACTGGCTGGCAGATAAATAGGCAGATAGATAGGCAGATAAGAAGGTATACAGGTAGATAGATATGCAGTCAGATAGGTAGACAGGCATGCAGATAGATAGGCAGGCAGATTGATAGATGGATAGGAAGGCAGATAGATTGAGAGATAGATAGGCAGGCAGATAGAGAGGAAGGTAGATTGGTAGGCAGACAGATAGATAGTTAGCCAGACAGATAGAAAGGCAGATAGATAGACAGATATGCAGGAAGCTAGATAGGCAGGCAGAATATATAGACAGGCAGAGAGGGACGCAGATAGATAGGCAGATAGATAAATAGATAGATAGGCAGGGATATAGGTAGATAAACATGCAGATTCATAGGTAGATATGCAGATAGGCAAGCAGATAGATAGACAGGTAGATTGGCAGGCATATAGATAGGCAAATAGGCAGGCAGATACATAGATAGGCAGATAGATAAATAGGCAGATAGATGGGCAGATAGGCGTGCAAAAAGATAGGCGGATTGATAAATAGGCAGCTAGGCAGGCAGATGGATAGATTGAGAGATAGATGGACAGAAAGGCAGATAGGTAGGCAGATAGAAAGACAGGCAGATAGGTAGGCAGATAGATAGGCAGGCAGAATAGATAGACAGGCAGAGAGGGATGCAGATAGCTAGATAAGAAGATAGATAGATAGGCAGGGATATAGGCAGATAAACATGCAGATTCATAGATAGATATGCAGATAGGCAAGCAGATAGACAGGCAGGTTGGCAGGCATATAGATAGGCAAATAGGCGGCAGATACATAGGCAGATAAGAAGATAGACAGATAGATAGGCAGATAGATAGATGGGCAGATAGGCGTGTAAAAAGATAGGCAGGCAGATTGATAAATAGGCAGCTAGGCAGGCAGATGGATAGATTGAGAGATAGATGGACAGAAAGGCAGATAGGTAGACAGATAGAAAGACAGGCAGATAGGTAGGCAGATAGATAGATAGGCAGATATGCAGGAAGATAGATAGGCAGGCAGCTAGATAGAAAGGCAGATAGGCAGGCAGAATAGATAGGCAGAGAGGGATGCAGATAGATAGATAGATAGATAGGGATATAGGCAGATAAACATGCAGATTCATAGATAGATATGCAGATAGGCAAGCAGATAGACAGGCAGGTTGGCAGTAGATTGGCAGGCATATAGATAGGCAAATTGGCAGTCAGATAGATAGACATGAGATAGGTAGATAGACATGAGATAGGTAGATAGACATGAGATAGGTAGATAGACATGAGATAGATCGATAGATAGGCAGATAGATGGGCAGATAGGCGTGCAAAAAGATAGGCAGGCAGATTGATAAATAGGCAGCTAGGCAGGCAGATTGATAAATAGGCAGGCAGATAGATAGATTGAGAGATAGATAGGCAGACAGATAGGCATCACACGTGCATACATACACACACACACTCTCTCTCTCACACATATCACACAGCAAATTTACAAACACAGAGACACGTACAAATACATACATCACACAGATGTGTATGTACTGTCTAAGACACACACACACACATACACATACACTCACATTTAGGTATTGACATATCCATCTAACAGTATATATTCTGTCTAGATTGAACACTAGGTTGAAATACGTTATCCAGGGTATATGTCATTGGGCAGATGCTGACATGCACTAGCATAACAACTTACAAACACTTAATGATGTGTATAACGATCCACAATGGCAGTTAAGCCCTGTAACTTTATCGGGATCAGTACACAACGATTAACGGTACTTTATAGTATTGGCTAATCCTGCATTGCCAAGTAGTCAGCACTTTCAGCAGATTCCTCTGGCCAATAAGTGTTGTACACACAGTGAAAGTTGGAAATATCCACGGGTACAAAGTACGGGATTTGATTATAAGGTTGCTGATTTCATATTAGAAATTAACTAGACATTGCAACAACGCTTTCTTCCATTCATAATTTTATTTTTTCGATTGTCTTAGTATTAGGTGTGCACACGGGTTTGGGGTTCGCTACGATGACCTGGGAGGTCAAATGACGTCAGAACGACCCTTGCGCCTATTTGGAGCCTCACATGCACAAGAGTTTTTAAAAAGGCTTGTTACACTATTGTTTGTCCTGAGGAAGGCCACCTGTGTCTGGCCGAAACATCGATTTCTTATGAATAAGTCCCGTGGGTTCTTCATAACCACTTATATATATATATATATATATATATATATATATATAAAAAATATACGGCTCAAAATTTCCACTCGCCTCCTTGCATTAATGAGGAAAAATTGAGAGAGGGTGGAAATTGAGATGTCTGTTGCTGCCAACGCACTGGCCTCACAGTGTATACTGCACAGTCATGTCCATTATCCCTTCCCTTCCACTATGCGGCACAAATCGTCCTCATCCACATGCTTACCGCCAGAGTCCGACTCAGTCGTTACTGGCAGCAAGCGCTTCTCTCCCTGCGCCTCTTCCCCTTCTCTGCACATGACTACGCGACACTGCATGCGCACTTGTGGCATCATGCACACCCGGACCATAGGTAAGGGGGCACAGATCAGCTGTTAGCAGCAGCTTGAAGGGGGTTAAGGTTAACCCTTTGAGTGCCAGAGGGGTACAGAGCGCATCGCATTTCCGTACCCCTCTGGCAAGTAAAGGTTTAAAAGATCCTGAAAGGCTGATAATGAATTGTAACATAATCTGGATGGATGGATATATTGAAAGGCCTGGCCTTGTGCAACACTCATTGTTACTCAGTAGACTGGGGTGTGCATGCCCACCAAAGAGACACCGGTGAGATTACAGAGGTCAGTGGTAAATGGTGTATGGGAGCATGGAAGAAATGCAAGAGAGAGAGAGAGTGAGTGAGAACACACTAAGTGTAGTAGTACTGAATAATGGAATGAGCAATATAATGTGACAACAGCAACCAGGCACAAAGTCTAAAACATGGTGTGAATAGGTATAAATAATGACAAAATATATATTTATTACACAACCTTTTTATTTCACAACCTTTATAAAAACAAGGATTATAATCCCACTATTGAGATGCAGAAGTGTAAGCAATCAATTCAATATATAGTGCTGGTATAGGGATGCACCCTTACATCAGAGTACCACTGAACTGGTATGCACATAAACATATATAGGCAATGTGATCTGACGAGGAATTAGGAGGATCTGGTACTCTCATTGTGTCGTGTTCTGAGCAGTATTAGATGGTGTAAGGCAACAAGTGCTACTCCTAATTCCTTGTCTGATCACATTGCCCATATGTGTTTATGTGCATACCAGTTCAGTGGAACTTTGATGTAAGGGTGCATCCCTATACCAGCACTATATACTGAATTGATTGCTTGCACTTCTGCATCTCCATAGTTGGATTATATCCCTTGTTTTTATATAGGTTGTGTATAAATATATATTTTGTTATTAATTATACCTATTCACACCATGTTTTAGACTTTGTGCCTGGTTGCTACTGTCACATTGTATTGCTCATTCCATTATTCAGTACTACTACACTTAGTGTGTTCTCACTCTCTGTCTCTTGTATTTCTTCCATACTCACCTGCGCTGCCTCTCATACACCATTTACCATTAAGTTCTTTGGCTCATCATTGGATCTAAACGCTATATGGGAATAGCTGAATGGCTGCAAGAAACTTATACAAGATTAACATCAGCGCCTATAACTGGGCAGGAGATTAGGGACAGTTCATCTGTTATTTTGTCTGTTACTTATAATACACTATAAAAGTCGATTGCAGCATACGGTCCAAATAAATTGATCGAAATGTCCACTGTTTTAAATGGGAATTTTTAACCCCTTTAATGCTAGAGAGGTCACCAACACATTGCTTTGCAATGTCTTGGAGCCCTCTCTAGCATCCAGGGAATTAAAAGCCCAGGTCAAATCAATGACAGTTTTCATTTGTTCCCTATGTTGCCATATCTCCCAAGTGTTCCATTTTAGGAGATATTAGGGGTCAGTAACTCCCAAGTGTCCCTTTTTAGGAGATATTAGGGGTCTGTACCTCCCAAGTATCCCTCTTTAGGAGATATTAGGGGTCAGTAACTCCCAAGTGTCCCTCTTTAGGTGATATTAGGGGTATATACCTCCCAAGTGTCCCACTTTAGGAGATATTAGGGGGTCCGTACCTCCAAAGTGCCCCTCTTTAGGATATATTAGGGTCCATGCCTCCCAAGTGTCCCATTTTAGGAGATATTAGGGGTCCATACCTCCCAAGTGTCCATATTTAGGAGATATTAGGGGTCAGTAACTCCAAAGTGTTCCATTTTAGGATGTATTAGGGTCCATGGAAACTGGTGGCGAGTAACTTTTCAGACCTGGCTAGTACCTCAGGACTTGAAATTTTGAGCCCTGATATATATGTGTGTGTATGTGTATATATATATATATATATAATATATATATATATATATATAATATTAGACTCTTCCCCCAGCCTTCAGACGCTTCCTGAAAACTCACCTCTTCAGGGAAGCCTATCAACTTCCTCCATAAACAATATCACTAAGAATCACCCCTTGCCTTGACCACTGCACTCAACAGCACTTCTCACTCCCACCCACTGACTAGCAAGTCAGGTGGCAGGAGGCACTTACACCCAATAGCACTTACTCCTTCTGTGTCATACCTACCTTCCTCTAGACTGTAAGCTCTCACGAGCAGGGTCCTCTGATCCTTCTGTTCTCCACATTTGATTGTACTATTTAATACCGCTGTATGTCTACTCCCTACTGTAAAGCGCTGTGGAATTTGTTGGCGCTATATAAATAAAGATTAATAATAATAATTATATATATGGAGGGAAAAAGGTGAGCACTCACAGGACTTAACAAAAGGAAATATATTTATTTTATGTCCGACGTTTCGGTCCGGTAAGGACCTTTATCAAGAACAAAATCACAAACAACTAATTAGTACTATACACTAATATTTTTGTAATAAAGCATATATTTTTCACTTCCATCTTCAATAGAGCTCAATTTACAGAAGAACAAAAATCAAAAAAGAAAAAAATAAAACAAAAAACCCCAAAAAAATTGATATATCCCACACTCTTAAAGTTAAAAAAAAAAAAAAAAAAAAAAAAATAATGGAACTAGAGTTTCAAAAAATCTCCCTGAAGCATATATTCAACATTAGGAAAAATAATTCTGTAGTCAACTTCACTTATCGATCATCCAAAAACATAGAGAGGTGTACAGTCTCATTTATCCCAGTAGGGATGATCGTGTTAAGGGTCTTAATCAAAAAAGCTTCTTTTTGTAAAAGCTGTTTGCTCCGATTTCCTCCTCTTTGTAGGGGAGGAATGTGATCAATGGGCATCACGGAAAAAGAAGTTGGAGACCATCCCAACTGTAAAAAAATGTTTAGCTACATATATATATGATGATGTGAGTGCCAACCTTGGAAGATTATATTTTATATTGGCAATGTGGGATGGCGCTGCCCGTCAGGCTATATAGGGAATTAATGCACACACACACGGATGCAAGACACACCCACGCAAATGCACACACATGCACTGAGATGCATAAAGAGCGACACAGTCATACACACATAAAATGCAATGCACAACATGCAGACACATAGTGTGATACAGACATGCAACACACACAGTGAGGAACACACAGAGACACACAGAAGTGAGTCATAAGGGAGTGACTTATGTGTCATTGTAATGAGTTTGTGTTTCTACTTTTGCCTCCACTTTGGCATTCATTCATGTAACTGAAATGCATGTGGTAATTGCACATACTATGGTGCAAGGTGGATCGTGGTGGCTCCTGGGGTGTGAGTGAGTGTGTGTGAGTGAGACTATGGTGGAAGGTGGATCGTGCTGGCTCCCAGGGTGTGAGTATGAGTGAGTAAGTGTAAATGAGTGCATGTGAATGCAAAAGTGAGTGTGATTGAGTGAGAGTGTGTGATTGAGTGAGAGGGTGTGAGAGATTGAGTGTGTGGGGGTGAGTGAGAGTGTTTGAGGGGGTGAATGTTTGAGGGGGTGAGTGTGAGAGAGGGTGTGTGGGGGGTGAGAGTGAGGGTGTGAGAGGGTGTGTGAGTGTGTGTGGTTGAGTGAGAGTGTGTGTGATTAAGTGTGTGTGTTTGTCTCTGATGTGTTTGTGTCTGTGGTGTAGGAGCGAGTGGCAGTCATTTTGTTTTTACAGTCCCTTGGATAGTGGTGGGCGGGCTGGATAGTGGGGGCAGGCCAACTCCCTGCATGATTTAAATCACTCCCCCATTGAATAACCCAATGGGAGCAGTAACTCCTCCTTACTTAAGCTGAGATAACATAGCAATATAACACACGGTGGCTCTTCAGTTGAGGCAACATAGCAATATGCTGAAGGAGCAAATGGAAAGTGGTGTTTGAGGCTTGCCCTCTGTAACATACAGCAAAGCATCTCTCTCCCTTTAAGGAGAAAGGGGGGGAAGCAGGAAGTGGAGAAGTGACAGTTGAAAACAGACAATGAGGTGACTGAAGAGATGAAAAGAGTTAAATAAAAGAGTTTCTATTACGTTTATCCCTGAGTTTGTATTTTATGGAAACATTACACCCTTGTACTGAAACAGAGTGTATGGAGGGTTACACTTATCTGAGGGAGGTGACACAGGGTGTATGGAGGGTTACAAATATCTGTGGGAGGTGACACAGAGTGTATGGAGGGTTACAACTATCTGTGGGAGGTGAAAAAGTGTATTTGTGGGGTCATGATCCTGAGTGTGTGTGTGTTTGTGTACCAGGAGAAGTTATTGATATCCCTACTTCAGGAGCGAGTGTCAGCTATATTTTTTTTTTGTCAGTTGGATAGTGGTGGGCGGGCTGGAGGGGGCGAGCCAACTCCCTGTATGATAATCATGCCCCCAATGAATCACCCAATGGGAGCAGTAATGTCCCCATTGAATCACCCAATGGGAGTTGTGTCTCCTAATGAGACATAAAGTATGTAATGAGGCATTCTATTCAATGTGTGTTTGTTTTCTGAGGAGACCTAAATTATGTTCTGTGTGTGAGGTACCATAAATTATGCAATGAGGCTTATTCTTTTATATATATATATATATATATATATATATATATATATATATATAGATATAAAGGAAATTAAGATACCAAGTGAATAAGATATGAGAAGCAGCAAGGAAAGAGAGTATTTTCCAACTCCCTCCCACCCCCCCCAGAACTAGAAGAAAACCTAGAGCAAAAGAAAAAACAATCCTGTACTAATCCACACAGGTTACCCAGAAATCATTTAAATCCTGTGTAAAGTATATATTATACCTATGTGTTAATTTATTTCAAACCAGTAAGAGCTTTGTTGCATAATTTGTCTATAGTATGTTTAAGCTATCTTACTCCTCCAAAGTACCCAATTTCTAGCAAGTACTATCAAACACACATAATTAAAATACGCTTAAAATGAAATACTACTCGTGATAAAGCTCTCTTGTGCAAATAGCGTAGACAAGTATCTAGTTAAAACCTGGTTAAAAACCTACTTAAAATCACCCAATATAACAAATATAATGGGTTATTGTCTGCATAGCTAGAAAATTAGTAATATTCTTGTTCTTCATGAAAAAACAGCATTGTGGGATTTATGTTCAAAACAAAAATGAAGTAATTCTGCAGCAAGCCAAATAAAAAGTCACATGGAATTAATTGAGGTGTGTATTTAAATGTAGTAACATAGTAGTATTCTGCCAAAACACACAAGCACTTTTCATCTAGTATTAATGGATGCCGCCTTGTTCTCCAGAGTGCCTTTGTGTTGTCCTGTAATATACTTTGAAAAAGTAACCATATCCCACTTAGTTGCCTTTTCTCTTACATATAAACAAACCCAGTTTTTTAGTCTCTCTTTAATATGTTGGCAGATGGACTTGTCATTTTTCAATCGAATTTACTATTATATAACTATGTTACTATGTTAAAAATGAAATTTTACAATCCCTTTATCAGGGAGTGTAATGTGTTGGAAACATCTTACATTCAAGGCATTGGAAAACCCCATTTATATTGATGGAAATTGTGGCAGTTTGTATTTGTATCTCCCTACAAGTTTGCAGTTCATTTGCTCCACAATTACTCCAGTGTCCTTTTGAACATACAGGACTATGTATCACGAATATGTTAAAGAGACATTATAATGGAAATTGAATGTGTGCCTATAAATGTAATGTTTATTAAAGTGTAGGGCTTTTTATTTAATATATTATGATCTTTCTTTGGCATACCTGGAGATATTTATTTTTGTGATTTGTGCATAATTTCTTATCCACAACAATCAGTTGAACCATATTGACCCACATCGTGACTTGGTCTGTATAGGGGTATTTCTAATTGGCTCTGTAATAGATCAAAACATCCTATTGTTTACAGCAGTATAGTAAGTTAAATCCTGAAAAGATTTGCTTTTCTCTTATGTCCAATATGGAACACAGGCACCATGGTGTTGAGTCCTCCTCCTGGAGGCAGGACACATCTCAAGAGACACAGTCTTTGAGGTGGAGACTCCCAACTCCTCCTCCAGCTCAAAGCCCCTCCCACTAACTCCCAGAATTCATGTGTCCTGATGGAAGCTGGATGGGCATGACAGTCTTGGTTTTTATTTAGGCTTTTTCGTGTGTTCTTCATAGATGTGAGGCTGTATACTCTCCCCCCCCCCCCCATTAGGCAGGTTACCATCACTGGGCTTCCCTGGAGTGGACTGGCCAATTCACAGGTGTTTGTGGACCTCTTCAACCCTCTGAAGGGAATCTTGCTGTCAAGTTTTCCCTCATGACAGGGTCTCTTGAAACTGCCTACTCTCTAACATAGTAACCTGAAGACAGAAGACCGGTGAGTAACCCCTTGAGTGCCTTAGTCCAGTTATGTCCCAAACTGTGTTGTCATTCCATACAGGGGCACTCATTATGGGTATCCTTGTTATATATGTCTTTCTTTTGGAGGGCTTTGGCGTAAAGATGGCTGATGTAGTCTGTGGGGTTAACCCTTTCTAAACAGTTTGGTCTATTTTCTATGCTTTGGTGCCTTGTGGGTTTGTTTTCACTCTCCCACTATTTGCCCCTTAGTTTTATGCTCCCTTCAGATATTACCTAGGGGTTTTGGGACTCTTGGTTACTTTTCTACATTAGACCGACTTTAGTGAAACGGTCCCTTTAAAGGAATTCTATCACCCATATACAAGTTCTCTGGCCAGTGAGAGTGCTCCATCTTACAGGCAGAAATCCTCCGTCATCAGAGGAGGCTGGATAGAGGGAGGGGAGCAGAGGCAGAGTGACAGACTGCGGTACAGAGCTGGTAACTGCAGTCTTTACAGAAGTAGGGTGCAGGGCAATATTTATTCCTTGAATTTCGGCAAAATAGCGATTTAAAAAAATAAATGTATGTAGTATTCAACATATTCGCTATATAACCTATTAAGACAAGCTTGTATAGGGGTGATAGATCCCCTTTAAGAATGGGAGCCCTGTCTGCTGCCATCTTTGCTCCATTGACTTCTGTGTATCTCTGCAACTGCAACTTAAGATACAACGGTTAGAGAGCACTCTATCTTCTTAAACTCCTCATGCGTATCATCTGGCCTACTTTGTGAGTGTCCAGGACACTTGTGGCGATTCACAAATGGGGTTGTAGACATTGCTAGGCAACAAGCAACAGAGAAGACTACGTTTCCCAAAATGCCTGTTTCACAGGCTTTCTTTCAATTGGCAGCCAGATTTGCAGTGGCCATTTTACTTCTGTCTTACTTATCCTATGCAGAGGCTTAGTCTCTTTCCTCTCCTTCTCCAGATTAACCATTTGTCTTGCCAGATAAGTGCTTTCTTGGCTTTTGAGGGTGCTGTATTGTGCTGATGTTTTGTAGTATTTTTTTTACTAGAGTTGGGGACACGTTATTGCGGAAAGTCTCTCGGACTCTAAGAGGCATGGTGGTAAATCCAAGGCAAATGGCTCAGTTTGCCCTTACCCCCCCCCACACACACACATGCATTGTTCCTCTTACCAAATGGGGCTTCCTGGGGACTATTCAGGGTCTCTATGCTCCTCTTGGGCTGTAGTGCCCAGTACTCCACCGGGGCCCTCCAGCACTGAACAAGAGTCAGCATGTGTCTTCAGTGGCCCAAATCCCCCTTTCTTCTGCAGGGGGTACTTCAGTCATGGAAACCTACCCCTACCATTAAATATTTTGACTCCATTTCTAGGGGTCATTCACAGGCTCTTGGGGTTTCCTCTGAGGGTGAATTGCCTTCAGATGAGGATGATGATTCGGAATATGAAGGTATGGATTCTTCCTACTCCACTGGAGATTCTTGAGAGGTTGATCTCCTCCCCTCTGTGAAGGCATTCATGGAGAGCCTTCAGGTCTCTGATGCATCTGATAAAGGAGCTCCCTCAACAGATGTTTTACAGAGGTTTAAGAATTCTTCTTCCTTCTTTCCACCCAATAACACTGTGTTTACCAGATCTTCATGGATGAGTCGAAAACTCCTGATAAGAGTTTTCCTCAATATACACTTTTCTAAGCTGTATCCGTTTTTGAATATGGTTTTGGCTCAGTGGGCTTCTCCCCCTCACTGTGGACCCCCCCCCCCCATTTCATGGCTGGCAAAGACCACCGCTCTCCTCCTGCTGGCATATACAGTGGGACTCAAGGAGCCAACAGATAAGAGGCTGAATTCTGTTCTCAAACCCTCTGCTGCCACTGGGGCAGAGCTAAGACCTGTCTTTGCTTCTTCCTGGGTTAACAGGTCAGTTGCCATTTGGGATGAGTAGCTGGTTGATGCTGTCAGTTCTAGTTTGGCCAGGGAAGACTTATTGGTCCTTATGGCTAACATTTAGGAGACCAACAATTATATATCTGAAGCCCTCTTTGATGCTTTCAGATTCTCTGCAAAGGCCTCAGCTTTTTTCTGTTGCTGCGCACTGCATCTTGTAGCTCAAGATTTGGTCTGAGGACTAATCTTCTAAACAGTCACTGGTTTCCTTGCCATTTCAGGGCAAGTTTCTGGCCCTGATCTGAAACAGATAATCAGTGACGCTACTGGGGGTAAGAGTACCTTGTTGCCTCAGATCTCTTCTAAGCATCCATTTATGGTGAGGAAGGTACATCTCTTTCTCTGTCGTCCAGTACAGGTTACTGGTAACTCTGGGAGGTGATCCGCCCGTTAGTAGGCAGGAACATTTCTCTAAATGTATGCAGGGGGTGGAGCCTCCCTTCCCTCCTTGGCTGCAGCTAGCCAACCAGCTCCAGAAAGATTTGTTCCTTCGGTGCGACAACACCAGGTGGAGAACAGTTCTGCTATAGTTTTAGAATCTTTTTTTTCTGTTCGATATGGAATACCCCCATTAGGCGGATTACCATGACTGACAATGCCCTTCAATGTGGCTAGCTCAGTTTCCAGGTGCTTCCAGTGGACCTTGAGCCCTGGGGGGGGAATCTTGATTCCAAGTGCTTCCCCAGGAGTTATCCACTGAGGTACTTCTTGCTGCATGGTAATCTGAAGACAGAAGATCTTCAGGAAAGGTGACCTACCCTTTGAGTGCTACAGGCCCACTTGTCCCACGGTGCCCCTCCGCACAGGGGTTGTGTTCTGGAGTTCCTGTTGTACACTCCTGCACTCATTGGGTATATTTGTATGTCTGTTGGGTGTTTGGAGCAGGTTTATGTGGTAATTTAACCCTTTCACTGCTGGTCTGGCATTTTATTGGGGGGTTTTATGGCACTTCTCCTACTGGACTAGTATTTTCTGAGTGTCTACACATGTTCCCTTGCTGTTTTACACCTTTTCATTTTTTACTTTAATTTTGGTAAAAATTGTGTACTGCGCCTTTAAGGCGTGATTTACCGCATAGACCCATTGCTCCATTCACCTCTATGGGACTATACGGTTTGGGTCAGTATAGCGACTTCAGAGATGTCTTATTTTTCTTGTCTCCCCTTGCTCTCTCATCTGGTTTATAGTTCAAGTGTGTTGGAGGGCTCAGGGGGCTTCGGGCACTGTTTTGGATACTTTTTTTGTGAAAAACTACATTTCCCATGAGCATTCGCTTTGCGCCTATTTTCTGATTAGTTCCCGTCGCAGCAGCCATTTTGTGAGCGTTTCTAGCCAGTAACTCTCGCTGTAGATGCAATGTCAATTCCGTGGATATTTCCTCTGGCCTACGTATTTCCTCCCCTTCCCATGTTGACCAGGGTATTAAGGAAACTGTGGATGGAACGTTGTCCAGTCATCCTGATTGCTCTGTATTGGCCTCGTCAGTCCTGGTTTCCGGAGCTTCTGGCGCTGTCCGTGGCGGAGCCCTTTTGGCTCCCCTCCCGTACGGATCTTCTTCTGCAGGGTTACCTGTGGAAGGAAGATGTTCACTGGCTCTCTTTGACAGCTTGGAGGTTGAATCCTCAATATTAAGGAAGAAAGGTTTTTCTTCTGGTGTGGTGGCTACTATGCTTAGTTCTCGTAAGGCTGTTTCTTCCAAGATCTATCACTGTGTCTGGTCGACCTTTGCTTCTTGGTGTGCTGACAGGGTTCTGTCTCATGATTTTGATCTACCCACTGTCCTGGCCTTTTTGCAGGACGGTGTGGATAAGTGCCTCAGTTTGAGTTCTCTTAAAGTTCAGACTTCTGCTCTTTCTGTTTTCTTTCAAAAGCACATTGCCGTCCTTCCTGATGTCAAGGTTTTCTTCCAGGGCTTTGCTCATGTTCGCCCTGCCTTCCGGAGTCCGGTTCCTTAGTGGGATCTTAATTTGGTTTTGGGCGTTCTTCAACGCCCTCCCTTTGAGTCCATTGCTACTATTTCCCTACGTCTCTTGATGTGGAAAATGGCCTTTCTCCTGGCTATTGTGTCTGTTCGCCGTGTTACGGAGTTGCAAGCTCTTTCCTGTAAACTACCATATCTGGTGTTTCACAAGGATAAGGCTGTGCTTCGCACTTCCAAGGAGTTTCTACCCAAGGTGGTCTCCAAGTTTCACATCAATCAGGAGATTGTGGTGCCCTCTTTCTGCCCTAACCCCTCCTCTGACAAGGAGGGAGATCTCCACTTGTTGGATGTGGTGCTTTGTCTCAAGTTTTATGTCCATCGCACGGAGTCTATCAGGAAGTCAGATGTGCTATTCATCATTCCTGAGGGTCCTAGAGCAGGAAGACCGGCATCCAAAGTGACTATTGCGTCTTGGATCAAGTCCACTTTTCGTAGGGCCTACAAGTTGAGGAATAAGCATGTTCCCTTTCGGATCACAGCTCATTCCACCAGGTCGATTGGGGCCTCTTGGGCCTATAAGAATCAGGCTTCTGCTGATCAGCTGTGCAGGACGGCCACTTGGTCCTCTGTGCACACCTTTTTGAAGCACTACCGTGTGAATGTGCTGGCTTCGGCTGATGCCAGTTTTGGGAGGAAAGTCCTGGAGGCAGTTTTGCCTGTCTAGGATCTTCTTCTTAGGTTCTTGGTGCTTCCTTACTGTTGAGCCCTGTTGGCTCTAGTTCAGCGTGCTGTGTAACAGTTCCTGGGGTATTTTACCCCTGTTTGGTGTCTGTTGACACTTCAGCTTTGTTGGGCTATCTCTGAACTGTTGGTCCATATCTGCACTAGTGACTTTGGGGGCCTTGTTTCTGGTCCTTGCCTTCTTCCCGCCTCTGGGAAACTCAATGGTTGGACATCCCAGAGTTACCAGTAACCTGTATTGGATGACAGAGAAAAGAGGATTTTAGTCTTACCTGTTAAAGCCTTTTCTCTTAGTCCATACAGGTTCCTGTGGCAGACTGTGGGGGTCATGCTCACAGGAGTCTACTTCACTTCTACTGTCTAGTCATAGTTAGTGTCTCAAATCTTACTGGAGCTGGTTGGCTAGCTGCAGCCAAGGAGGGAAGGGAGGCTCCACCACCTGCATACATTTAGAGAAATGTTCCTGCCTACTAAGGGGCGGATCGCCTACTAGAGTTACTAGTAACCTGTATGGACTAAGAGAAAAGGATTTAACAGGTAAGACTAAAATCCTCTTTTCTTCCTCCCCACACCAAATGGGAGAGCAGCAGAGCTTGCAAGCTTCTCAAGCGCACCCCACCGCAAAGTCGAGACAAGGCTGGCAGCCCAAGCAATCAGCTTCAAAGGCTACATCTGAAGAGCACACTTCCATATGACTTTCAGAATCCCCCGGTAGGGGGCTGTCTCCACCTTTTTTGAGATGCCTGGGAATCCGCATTAATGGACAATTGCGTTTTGAGGGTAATCTCAGAAGTGCACTGCATAGATTTCAGATCCCTTCTTCCATATCTGTTCTTTTTGTCAAGGGTTCCCAATGAGCCAGACAAGGCAAGCCTGTTCCAGGAGGCAGCTGATTCACTGCTGGAAAAAAAAGTTCTGGTGCCAGTCCCATTCACCACTATTCAGGCTTCTAGTTCAGCCTGTTCGTGGTTCCAAAGAAGTACAGCAGCTGCCTCCACATTCTGAACCTTAAATGCCTCAACAAGTATGTGGTCGCTACATGCTTCCAGATGGAGTATTTGCTTTATGTCATCACATTGATGTGCCTGGGGGAGTTTCTGGTCTCTGGATCTTCAGGATGCATATTTACACGTCCCTATTCACTTGGACAGCAAACTTTACCCATGTTTTGCTTTCAGCTCCAGCAATTATCAGTTCACGGCTCTGCTTGTCTTTGGCTCCTTGCATCTTCACAAGGATCATGGCAGCATTCATCCATGCTCAAGGTGATTCTCTGAACCATACCCAGATGACCACCTTATCAAGGCGCCTTCTGAGGAGCTCCTAGCTCATCATGTTCAAGACTGCTCCCTCCTTGTTGTCCACCGTGGGTGGAGTCTGAATCTGCAGGAGTCATCCCTTATTCCTTCGTAGGTTCTGGTCTTCCTGGGGATGTGATCCGACACCAACCAGGGGAAGGTCTTCTTCACAGAAGAAAAGATTCTGTTTGGGGGCTCAAGACGTGTTGCGGCCACAATCAAAGGAGTTCATGAGCATTTTAGGTTTTCTGGATGCTGTACCTTATTTTCCGGTCCACACAAGGGAACTGCAGAGGGATACACTCAGTAACTGGTGTCAGCAGATGTCTGTTTCTTCAGAAACCAGTGATAATCTTGGGTGGTTGTTACATCTGCCGAACCTGGAATGGGGGAGACCCTTTGTGGTTCCAGAGTGGACCCTCATCTCCATGGATGCCAGCGTGTGGGGCTGGAGTGCTGTTTTGGGTCATTTAGGTGTCCAGGGCAGGTAGACAAGATGGTCTTATATGGACTCTGTCAACATCATGGAACTCTGGGTGATTCTACTAGCCCTCTTACACTGGACCTCACTTCTCTAGGGGTCGCCAGTGAGGGTGCTGTCAGACAATACCAAGGCCGTGGGGTACATCAGTCGTAAGGGAGGAACACGCAATGTGGCAGTGTGGAATGAAGTGAAGGGCCACCTCTGTTTGGCAGAGGCCTATGTTTCAGCCATCTCAGTCATTCACATTCCTGGGGGTAGAAAACGTTCTGGCAGACCTTGAGTTGCCAAGATCTGGGAGAGTGGGAACTCAGTCCGTAAGTGTTCTAACTGGTTGTCAAACAGTGGGGTGTGCCTACAATAGATGTCATAGTGACTAGGGAGAATAGGAAGGTGCCAAAGTTCTGCTCTCAGATGGGAGATCCTCTGGCCTTTGCCTCGGATGCAATGTTAATACAGTGGACTTTCACCTGTCATGTGTTTCCTCAGACTCCTCTCATCCCCAGTGTGATTCGGAAGATCAGAAGATGGACGGGGAATCCGTAATTCTAATTGCACCTCATTGGTTTGCAGACCTGATCAGTCTCTCTGTTCAGAATCTGCTCCGCCTTCCCGCCAGGTCTGGTCACCTGTGGCATGAGGATGTGGAGAAAACTGCCTTTGACAGCATGTCTCTTGAAGCCAACATCCTAAAATGGGTTTTTCCGCAGCAGTCATATCTACCATGATACAGGCCAGAAAGCCAGTCTCTACCAAGTCAATACCATGTGTCTCTGCAGACTTCTGACCTTCCTTTGGTGTTGTCTTTCCTCCAAGATGGGGTGAACAAGGGTCTCAGTTTGAGCTCCCTTAAGGTTCAAATTTCGACACTATTCTTTTTCGTATTGCCATCTTTCCAGATGTTCAAGGTTTTCTTTCAAGGAGTGGCTCATGCCTTCCCTTTCTTCAAGGATCCCATTCCCCCACTGGATCTCAACCTGGTTCTGGGTGTTTTGCGGAGGCCTCTATTTGAGCCTCTTGCTTTCATCTCCTTGTGCCAATTGGCAATAGTCTCGGTGAGGCGAGTTGCTGAGCTACATGCTCTGTCTTGTAAATCTCCCTTCCTCGTGTTTCATCAGGATAAGGTGGTGGTGCTTCAAACCCCCAGGAGTTACTTCCCAAGGTAGTCTCCAAGTTTCACATCAATCAGGAGATTGTTGTCCCTTCCTTATGTCCTGACCCTACATCTGGTAAGGAGAGGGATCTTCATTTGTTGGACATGGTGCTTTGATTTAAGTTTTATGTGCGCTGTACTAAGCCTTTTTGGTTGGTCAGGCTACCTCCAAGTCACCAATACCTCTTTGATCTAGGCTACCATATGCCAGACTTATGAGATCCAGAAGAAACTTCCTTCAGGATCATGTCACACTCAATCAGGTCTGTGGATGCCTCTTCTGATCAGCTGTGCAAGGCAGCAGCTTGGTCCTCCTTGCATACATTCACCAAACACTACTTTGCCGGAAAGTCCGGTGGCTCTGCCAGTCTAGGGTCCTGCACACTGTTTTTCTGCCAGTTGTTCAGTAGTTTCTGAGCCCTGTTGGCTCTTGTTTTTGTGTGCTGTGTATGTTCAGTGTCCGTTGACGCTTGTTACTTTGGTTATTCAGATACTAGATGGTCCTTGGGAGCTCCAGTACCATTGGGACATGCGTGAGGTCTTTTCTCCTTTCCCACCTCTGGGAGCTTAGAGTTGATATATCCGCATGGTACCTGTATTGGATGTGATAGAAAATAGGATTTTAGTGTTGCCTGTTAAATCCTTTTCTCTTTATTCCATTTGGAACTCAGGTCTCCCACCCAGAGAAATGAACTTTTTTTGTGGTATTGCTTTCGTGGGCAGAGGAGTCCTCTCAGTCTTTCTCTCAGAAGATTTTCGTCTCTTTCTTTCTTACTTTAATTGTGTGGCTTCAGTCGCATGAATTCTTGGAATTAGTGGGCGGGAAGGAGAGTTGAGCTGGAGGAGGAGGGAGGCTCCACCCCAAAGACTCTGTCTGAGATATGTCCTGCCCTCTAGGTGGAGGGACTCATCACCATGATATTTGTGTTCTGTATCGCCTAAAGAGAAAAGGATTTAAAGTGTTAGTTTAAAAAAAAAAAGTTTTTTTGCATTTAGAAGAGCTTAAAAAGCTGATCTAAATGCAAAAAAAGTATCTCTCAAATCGCTATGGTTTAAGAGATACGAGAGTTTAAAGTTCGCTGTTTCCTACTGACAGCTGTAAAGCAGCTTTAAGCTCTTCTAAATGCAAAAAATGTTTTTTAGACCTTTACTAACACTTTAACAGGTAAGAACACTAAAATCCTATTATCGCTATGGACGTTAAAAATAGCAGAAAACACACAAATCAAAAGTAAGCTATTTTGCCACAAAGTGTGTATTTAACATTTATCCAGTTTACAATTCAGGAAAATGCTATTTTAATAGTGTTTAATATTTCTTGTTTGATTAACACAATATTCTGATTTGTTTCATTCTGTTTTGCTGACTAACAGGAAGCCTCACCCTGAACCAAAGAGAGAGAGAGAGCCCAAGAAGCCTACTATTAAGAAGCCCCTCAATGCCTTCATGTTGTATATGAAAGAAATGAGGGCGAAAGTCATTGCTGAATGCACGCTAAAAGAGAGTGCAGCTATAAACCAGATCCTAGGAAGGAGGGTAAGGAACGGAGAAGATTCTGCATCTGTGTGGAAGACTAAAAACCTTCTTTCTACTGTTAGACTACAACCAGGGGTATTGTTAGGTTCCCAAAAGCCTCGGACAACCTAGTGAATAATTAGTGTGCTATGCAACCTAATTGCACCAATTCTTTCATAAAGATAATGCCACAAACTGACAACAAGTCCTGGGGCTTTAAGCATAAGAAGTGGGATTTAGCCTGTTCAACGAATATCTAGCAGTATCCCTGACTACAACTCCTATCATCCTTAACAAGTTTATATTTTCATTTATGTTACTCTTTCAAACTGCTCTGTAAAGTGACAATCTCCTTTCTACAAGGGGCTAGATTTTTCTCCAGCAGGGATAGTGTTACATTGTATCATTATGTTTGCTTTCATAGTCCCTGACAGAAAGTTATCAGGAAACAGAAATTCAGTTGTGCCATATGGTGACCACAATAGAAAACTGACTTTAAATGAATTTAAAATTTAACCCCTTTAGTGCTAGATGCCTGTATATGCAGTGGGTTTTAAATTAGTCCTAAATGCAAAAGCCTGTGTATATATGTTTGTATTTATAATGACAGAGCTCCCTGTCTGCATCAATAGATTCAATTGTGCTGTTACAGCCTCAAGTATCCTGACAATGCTAGGAGCCGATCAGCTCCTCACACTGTTTAAGTTAAATGTTTACCATTGTCTTCCTGTCAGATGAAAATGGGAAGTAATAATAAGTGTCCTCATATGATCCATGTTAATAGTTTTCAGGCTGAGGGGGCAGACTGTTGCTGACAGCATGACAGGTTCTCTCAAATGAGATCATTTTTTTCTGTATATTTGTTAATTGTACAGAACTAGGGTCTATGTATATCTATATAACATTCCCAAGAAAACAATATATAGTGATTGAAAGTGGCTGCTAAATTAAACAGTAAACCAGTGAAACACCATTTAACACAAACGTAGCAAGAAGCGAGAAAGCTGACACAGTCTTTAAAGGGATAGTAATGTTTCACAAACAATGCAGCTCTGATTAATATTCATAGTATTTGGGCCAAGGAGAGTGTTATTTCAATACTGTACGATGTGTAGTTCAAGAGTAATTGAATGATAAAGTATCCCCCTCCCACCCCTTTTTCGTAGTGTAAGCCTCCTCCCGTCAGATGTGAAATCTGGTCACTTGACCAGACAGCTTGCAGCAAGGGACAATCTTCCTTCTGTGAGCATAAGGAAAACCCTGCCCCCTTTGACAAAGGAGGGTGGGGTTTTTCCTTTTGCTCACTGAAGGTTGTCCCTCACTGCAATCCATCCAGACCAGCTTGCTGCTCTGAGGTGACCAGTGTTAGATCAGTATAAGGGGCAAGAGGGGGATACTTTATCAATCAATTACTCTTGAACTACACCTCAGATAGTACTGAAATAGCACACGCCACCGCCCAAATACTATGAAGATTATTTGGAGCTGCTTTTTTTGTGAAACATTACTATCTCTTTAAGCCATAAAAAGTCCTGGATCTTAAGATGTTATTATGTCAGATATGGACTAGTAACTTCCTATTGTTGGATCAGATAGGAGTAGAGTATCCTGGATCACTGTATGTGGCATCATTTAAAAGTTATACTCAAGCTATTATATCTTGGACTCATCTGCTCTGGAGGTCCTGTCCTACTAGTCCTCCTACAATCCATAGGCTCCCTCCTGCCAGCCTTCTCCATTTCTAGTACTTGTGGATGGAAAAAAAGACCGTATTGGCAGCAAGTAGGTAGAAGGCTGTACTCAGGTGGGTTATATATGAGACCCACCTGCTCTGGGTTCCTGGCCTGCTAAGTCCTCATTTGGTCCGTCTACTGCCTGTGGTAATTATAGGTCTTGTGGAGTGAAAAAAAGGAAAGATTAGTAATACATACACACATAGCATGGTGTCCAGGCCCACTAGTGGAATGGCTGGAGGTTTGTTCAGTTTGTTCAGGAAGATGGGCATCGTTTTATGTGAACTTTGCTTTATGTTTGCAGGACTGTTACATGCTTTTATGTTTAGTTACTCTTTTTCCTGTTGTGTTTTGTATGAGGTGTGTCTGTTACCCCGACTGTTCGTTTGTGTGGATTCTTGCTGGGCATGTGGGATGAGTTATTCAGTGGCAAACCTGCTGGCTTTCAATCCCCAGGTGTCTTTATGGCATTTCCTGGGGGATGAGGGGGCCTGCAGAAATAATGTCATCTGGATCTCTGATGGCATGTGAGCGCTGTGTGCAAGCTGCACCTGAGATCCAACTCCAGTCTGGATTTAGGGGTCTAATTCTGAGAGCTTTCAGACTCTGGTCACTGTATCTATCCACAAGATGATAGAGCTTTCCTTCTGACCTTTTGAATGTTGACGAGTTCCAGATCTCTCATTCACTGAACCTTCTTTGTGCATTATATGATTGAGGTGGGTAAATGATATCTAGTATTCTTTACCAAGACCTGGCTTAGATCTGGCATCAATCAGCCTTTGGCTGATTTGGTGTCTCATGAGCACTCAGTTCTACAGGTTCCACAACCGGGTTAAAAGAGAGTGTTGGGAGGTAGCTGTGGTTTTCAGATTAGATATTTTCTGTATTAGCTACACAGGGTTTATAGTGAGGTCATTTGAGTATGACTGTATGATGTCCCCCTTACATAATGGTGAATGATTTAAAAAATGGTCTTGCCTAAATTGTTGAAGTTTCTTCTCATTATACACTGGAAACTTTCAGAGTGTGAGCCAAGGACCCCAATGACCGCATGGGGTCTTAAAAATACGCCCAAACTTGGGGTGCTCTACCTTGCTTGTCAAACGTTTTTTTAAAAGCTACATATATGTGTGGAGGTAGGGGAGTAGAAAGGACTATTTTTTTTATTTTGCTACATATTTGAAAGTAAACAGAAAGTCTGCACATCAAATCCTAATGTTTACCAATAAATAACTTCTTACTTAATACTACTTATTCTGGCTCATCCAAGAGGTATGGCCGCAGTTTAGGACTCATTGTACCTGGCTGAAGAGACAGATGGGGCAATTTAAGTCTGATTTCTTCGATGGGGTGGAGCACTGTTGTAGTGTGCACCACTCAGCAATATATAAGATCGCTCCCCTACAGTTAATTCCTGCTAGGAATGCTTATTGGTAGAACATGAAGTTCTGAGATGGGATCTCCTCAGAAGGGAGCAATGTCGGTACAGACCTCAACTCCATGCTAATGTGCTTCCTCTTATGATCTGCCAGCGAGGTTATAAGAGAACATTCTAAGGGACGAAATTCCTTTTCACCCAGAGGATTGACTCTTCAAGAAATTATCCTGCAGGATTTTTCAAGATGGTGGACCCTTTTATTTCCCCTAGCCGTAGCACTATTGCAGCAATTCTGCTGGTAGAGCCTGCTTTACTTTAATTGATTCTTTGATAAGATCTTCAGCATTAGGGCTGGTATCTGTTCACCTTGGTTTCATAGCCCATTCTCAGTCTCGAGGAGAGACTTGTCCTAGATAATTTCCATTCAGTCTGTCGTGTCCTCCAGGGGTTTACAAGTGGACAATGTACAACCTGGGCCCCTGTCCCTTGTGGCTTCTGAAAGAGTCTATGGGGAATGTGGGTCCAGGGTTGGAGGTCAAAAGGTAATGTAACGGATACCAAAGTCCTTGGGTTGGACTCAGGCCGTCGTTCCAGGTTTCTCCCTCCAGGGGTCAGCTACAAGTAGGCAGCTCCACACGTTCTTCCAGCAGCAGTTCTTCCTAGGATGGGGGACAACAGAGCGATCTTATATATTGCTGAGTGGTGCACACTACAACAGTGCACCACTCAGGGGAGCGATCTTATATATTGCTGAGTGGTGCGATCTTATATATTGCTGAGTGGTGCACACTACAACAGTGCTCCACCCCATCGAAGAAATCAGACTTAAATTGCCCCATCTGTCCCTTGATACCATCCAGCAACAGAGAGACAGGAGCCAGTTCAAGTTCAAACTGCACACACTTTATTGTACAAACTTCCAGTCTTATACACATGGTGAACCACCTCAAGATACAATACTAGACAATGGACAGTGACAGATGGTGTAAACATAACACAAAGGGCCAGACATGATTACATTATTCACACAAAGGTACTGATGAGGGGTAAATACTGTGACAAAAGGATGAGGGACTTGAATACACATCTTTACACAATGGCCAGGGGGTTGAAGCATCTTTGAATATTCCGCTTCATCCCCTGGCCAATCAGGAGCCTGGAATCCGATGGCCAATCCTGGCCAAGATTATCATTGCTGTGTCAGCCAATCATAATCAGTGGGTGGGCAGCTAACTGGCCAATCCAAGGGGCGCCTACTTTTCCCATGCAAAGTCAATGGAGTCCCTTTAACTCAGACTGGCCAATCAGGGAGCCGCCTACTTTCCCATGTAAAGTCTATGGGGTTTTTCTGTACAGGTTGCCCCGCATAGCAGCCAGCCTACGGCTCCGTTCTACCCGTGAATTCAGTCTTTTGGAGGAGCTGTTCTCCACGTAACCCCAACCAAACAGTCAGACTCTGATCCACTGGCCGCCAAAATGACCCTTAGGCAGCTGGCTGCCGTAGTTTTATAAATCGCGGCCAAGTAACGGCCTAGGGTCCGTTAAAGGTAACTTGTTTAGGTGATGACCCCAGGTTCTTTGAAAAGGGCCTTTGTTAAATTGTTCCCAAAGCATGCTGGCATGGATGGTGACAAACTGTCCAATTACTTCCTTATTACCCATTTTCCTTTTCTTGGGAAGGTGTTGGAGATGCTGGTCCTCTCAGCTAGAATGCTTTCTGGAGTTTTGTGACTTGTTTGTGCCTTCTCAGTCAGGCTTCAGGGCTGGATGTGGGAAAGAGTCTACTGTGTTTTTTTTGTGTGTGTGTGTGTGTGTGTGTATAAATTAATATAATGTGTGTGTGGCTCTGACAAATTGTTGCAGCTACTGTGGAGCCTAGCTGGTATTGGGCACTGCCTTGAAGTGTAGTTGTCCTCTCATCTGCAGAATGGGTCCAGTTGTCAATGGGTTCCCCTTACTTACAGGCTGGACCCATCCTGCTTGTGGTTCTTCAAGGTTCCATTCTGTTACTCTCTAGTATTCAAGGTGAATATAAGGCTACTAAAGTATGTTTCTTTTTGGCATGGCCTGGCGTTCCATCAGTAAGCTGTAGCTAAGAACCAGCCATGAAGGCTCTGACTGGTTGTCTGGTTAACATGTCCATAGAAGTGTCCAATTTCCTGCAGTTTAATCCATTTAATCCAAGCCAGGTGAAGAGTTTTTTGCTCGAAGAGTAGATTGAGGCAAGGGCAAGTAGAATGGTTCTGAACCAGTTCAGATAATTAGTTCATGCCTTTGTTTCGATATATTTTGACTTTGGGAATGCTCTTTTTACAAACAGTCTCTTGTCTCTCACACGGAGGTTTAAAGTGGTACAGAATGCAAGGTGCTTTGGTTGTCGTTGGTCTTTTGCATGAAGTAAATATTAGCCATTATAGCTTATAAGGCTTTGCATGGTATTGGACCACAGTACCTGAGGTCTGTCGGCTTAAAAGTGTGTGTTATCTGCAGCCTGTGGTCCTTGGTGGTGTCATGCTGGTGGGGCCATAAATTGTCCTTTATACTTTACAGTGCCATCTAGTGGGGCAGATCTCAATTAGTTATTTGTTTGCATTATATGGGAGAGGTGAGTCACTGAAAAACAGTTCACTGAAGATTATAGTAATTGCCTTCACCTCTTGACTGTTTGAACTCTAGGAGGTAACACTGCTGTCACTTACTTCATGACAGAACTTTTAGAACTTCTGAATAAAACTGACAGCAGTGGGATTTTTTCTCAGCAGCAAAATCCCTACTACATACAGGTTTGCATTAAAGAAGTTGCTTCTTTAAGTTTTACTTCTCCTTACAGTCATCATGGTCAGCTGGGCTAGTGGATATTGTATAATTTATCCCCATAACACTTATACACTCCTTGAGTATAAGTAGTAGAGATACTCATGCTGGAATAAATATGATGATATGTACTATATGTTAGAATAAGTTTATTAACTGTGAGCTAAAAGGATAGTAGCAATGTGTAAAAAAAATAAATAAATAAAAATAAAATTAAAAAAAAAAAACCCTCCTATGGAGGTTTATATCGACTGACCAGAACTGTCTAAAGAATGGTGCAGCAACAGCACCACTGTAACACATTAGGTCATTGAGATGCTGCATCTAAAAATTCCACTTTGAGCTGCAGTAACTTTTGAATAAAACCAGTCTCAGCAGTGGAATGTCCCTTGTTTTTCTCAGGATACACCCTGCAATATATATATATATATATATATATATATATATATATATATATATAATATAGCAAGTGAAAGTGGGCACTCCGATTCATATAGTAAGTTCCAAATTGCCCGGGTGCTACCCAACAATTTAATAGCACACGATCTGTAGTCCAAAGACTAACTGGAAGGAGCACACCATTTATATTTATTTATATATATTTTTTTTTTCTCTGTCATCCCATATGACATACAGGTACCATGTGAGAGGCGACAGCTTCTCCCTGTACGCTGGAACAATGCTAGAAGTTGTGGGTGGAGCCTCCCCTTCCTCTTCATCAGGCTATATCACAAGCCCCACTCCCAGATAGACTTGTTCCAATAACCTGGATAGAGGCTGTGAACTTTTCTGCTTAGTTTTTAGAATATTTTATTATTTTCTTTTAGACATGGTGTGTCAGAATTCCCCTATTAGGTGGATTACCATTCATGGCTTCCCCTGGAGGATTGTCCAGCTATCAGGTGCTGTTGTGGACCCATGCATGTCTCTCTCTCCTGACTGGTTCTCTCTAAGGCTCTTTCTTTTAATGGTAGTCTGAAGAAAGAAGTAAAGTAAAAAGGTGAGCAACCCTTTGAGTGTCATGGTCCACTTGTCCCTCTGTTCCCCTCCATACAGGGTTCTTATGGAGTATTAAACTCCTGCACTCATGTTGAGTATCTTATTGGTTTGATCCCAGGGTAATTTGGAGCTTGGATAGCTGCATTTTCTGTATTTAACCCCTTCCCTGCTGGTTTCTCCAGGTTATGGGGCTTATTTTGGCTTAACCTTCTAAATCCATGTGTTTTTGATTTGTCCCTACATATTGAGTTGGGTATTTGGACAATTTTATTCACGTTTGAATTTTTTTTATTTTTTTCAGTTCCGCACGCTGTACTTGCTCCATTGACTTCTATGGGACAGGCTGTTTTGGGACATATCTCTGCAACCGTTTGACTTAAAGAATTGTCTCCTCTTACCTTATCATCCGGTTCACATCTCCAGTGCCTTGGGGGGCCCTGGGGCCCCTTGAGTTTGGGTTAAGGTGTTGCTAGGAAACAGCAAAGAGACAAAACTACAGATCTCCAGAATTCCCATGTTGCGGGCTTTCTTCTGATTGGCTGTGATTTCGGACACCATTTTCTTTCTCTCTTTCCTGGAGTATCCTGCGCAGAGGCTTGTCTCTCCTTACTCTCCTACTCAGATTAACAATTAGCCTGCCAGATAAGTACTTTATTGGGCTTTCTGAGGTGATATTTTAATCTGGGTCACAGTATTTGGGTTTCTCATACTGTCTAGACAATTCTCCTGTTAGGATATCGGATACAAAGGGACATGGAGCTAGACCTAAGGCTAAGGACTCAGGGGCATCTCTGATCCCCCTTTCTTACTGTTCCTCATGCCAAATGGGGCTCCCTAGAGAATACTCAGGACACTTATGCCCCTCATGCGCTGTGGCCCCTACTACTTCAGCCGGGCCCTCCAGCCTTGAACAAGAGCCACTCTGGGTCAAGAACTTAAAGTCCTCTATGGCACAGTTTCCTCTTTCCCTCCGGGGGGTCCTCCAATCTTGGAAACTCCCCTCTTCTTTCAGGTTTGTGACCCCCTAAGGCTCCTGGCATTCCTGATCTCACAGAAACCTCTGAGGAGGATTACTTTTTGAGGATGATACAGAGGAAGGGGAGTGTGAGAAATGACCTTCTTCATTTGCTTATGGCGACCTCCTTTGAGTCTGACCCTGCTCCCTCTGCTGAGGGTCTCAATAAGGAGGATTTAACGATGTTACAGGTCACTACTAACCCTTCTGAGGGCCAAACGTCTTCTGATGTTTTTCAGAGGCTTAAGAAATCCCTCACGGTCCTTCTGCCCAATCCCTTTCTTTTTCCAAGCTGTTTCCCTTCTCTGAGGCAGCTTTGACTCAGTGTGCTACACCTCCTAAGGTTGATCCCCTTATTTCTAGACTTTCTAAGTCTACTTCTCTACCCCTGGAAGAAGCCACAGCATTGAAGGATATGACTGATAAGAAGCTGGAGTCTATCCTGAAGTCTAACTTTGCTGCCATTGGTGCTGCCTTCAGGCCTACTTTGGCTTCTGTTTGGGTCACTAGAGCTCTCGCCATTTGGGGCGAAAAACTTACAGAAGCTATCAGTAAAGGTGCCCCTAAAGAGGACTGTGATGATACGGCCCTGTTGTCTCTGCTCAGGAAAGTATAGCAGTTTAGACAAGTTATCATCTGTGGGTTTCTTTCACTAACCTGCACAGCTAACTCATATACTAAGCACTAAGACCCGATACTTTGAATCGTGTGTCCACCGGCAATGCAGGGTATACTGCGCTGATAGCTCCGGTTCACATAGGATATTCTATCTATATAGTTCCTTGGCAATTCTCTATGAGTAACTGCTCTCCAGGAGGATATAGATACTCAAGAGAAAATTCAGAGAAGGGCTTCTAAAATGGTGATTGCTTTACAGGAAAATAAATATCAGGATAGACTAAAGGATCTGAAAATGTTAGGACAAGAGGCCATAGTCTAAAACTAGAGGGGCACAGGTTTAGACATAATGTAAGAATGTTTTACTTCACTGAGAGGGTAGTAGATAACTGGAATAGCCTGCCAGCAGAAGTGGTAGACGTTAATACAGTGACAGAATTTAAGTATGCATGGGATAGGCATAAAGCTGTCCTTAACATAAGAAAAGACCAAGGACCAAAAAAGGTTTGAGGTTTTTACAGTAGGGAAAATGGGCAGACTAGATGGGCCGAACTGTTCTTATCTGCCGTCAAATTCTATGTTTCTCTATAGTGGATGACAAACCGCAATATACCTAGCTACTTCAGGTAGAGACAAACTAGCTCCTCCTTGGTGAATCACAAACTAGTTTTTTTTCAACCAATACAGCATTTTAATACAGTTCAGCGAAAGGGGCAGTCAGCACGTGGACTAAAAATGACACACTGGGTTTAACATCAGAGAAAGGTTACTAAAGAGGGGAGGTGGACACAAGACTCTAATCACCTCCTGTAGAAATCTCAGAGGTGGCAGGGGTAGCACAACCAAGGGACAATTGTAGCTTAAGATTTGGTCTGCAGATCTCTCATCTAAGAAGTCGCTGAAGTAGCAGATTATCAGTGAGGCCACTGGAGGCAAGAGTACTTTGTTGCCTCAGGTTTCCAAGCGGTCCAACCTGGCAAAGAAACAGCATCTTTTTTTTTTTTTTGTCCCCACCAAAACGAAGCTCAAAGGCTGAATCTGAGTCCAGCACCCCGTGCCAGACCACCAAGCCCAGACAGCAGCGGCACTCAAAGCACCCCACCGCCAAGCCCAAGTCTGGCAAGTCTGCTTCTGCATTACTCGCAGAATCCTGGTCCACCCCTCCCGGTGTGTGGGCATCTGCTCCATTTTTCAGATGCCTGAGCAGCCTCTCTTGTGGATCAGGGTCTTACAGGTGGTTTCGGCAGGGTACAGGGTTCCCATCAAATCCCTTCCTCCCTAAAGATTCTTCCAGTCCAGAACTCTTCTGGGACAAGAAAAGCTGCTTCTTTTCAAAGAGGTGTTTCAGGCTTGGGGAAGAGAGTCCTGACTACTGTTTCTCTTCAAGAGAGAGGTTTAGGTTTCTATTCAAACCTATTTGTGGTGGCCAAGAGGGTCTGTGGCATCCTATCTTGGACCTCAATTCCTTTGTGGAGACTGAGAGCTTCAAGATGGAATCCTTGCACTCTGTTATCACAGCTATGTGTCCAGGAGAGTTCTTGGCCTCTCTGGATCTGCAGGATGCTTACTTACATGTCCTAATTCATCAGAACAACCAGAAGTACCTTCTAGTTCACTGCTCTTCCCTTTGGGCTTACCTCTACTCCTTGGGTGTTTTCCCAGATTCTTGGGGGCATTGATTGCCTTTCTGCACACCCAGGGGATTCAGGTGACTCCCTACATGGATGAACTCCTGGACCAGCACATCCAGGACTGTGCTCAGATTCTCCTCCACCATGGGTGGATTCTGAATATGGAGAAATCTGCTCCAGTCCCCTCTCAGGTCCTGGTTTTCCTTGGTCTCCGGTTTGATACTTGGCAAGGGAAGGTTTTCCTGACTGGATAGAATTCTCAACAGGTCATGCATCTGGTGTCCCAAGCTCTGGAGTGGCCATTGGCTCCAGTCCTCAAATTCTTGACCCTGACAGGCTGCATGGTATCCACCATGGAGGCAGTTCCGTATTCCATGGCTCACCCCAGGGAGCTCCAGTGGCTCACTATCCGTGCTTGGCATGGGAACCAGGATCCTCTTGGACTGCAATATCTCTCTTCCTCAGGAGGTGAGGGAGGACATGCTCTGGTAGCTGGACAGATCCAGTCTGGAGAAGGGGAAACCCATTGTCATTCAGGACTGAACCCTGGTGACGACGGACGCCAGCCTCAGAGGCTGGGAAGCTGTCCTGGGTCACCTGGGGGTACAGGGCAGATGGACTGCAGAGGAGGCTCTGCAGTACATCAGTGTTCTAGAGCTCCAGGCGATTCATCATGCTCTAGTGTACTGGTCCTCTCCACTGAGGCGTTGTCCAGTTTGCGTCCAGTCTGACAATTCCATGGCTGTGGCATACATCAACAAGCAAGGAGGCACAATAAGCACTTCCACTTGGTCAGAGGTCAAATCTATCTTGGCATAAGCAGAAGATAATTTTCTGGCTATTTTCGCCGTGCACATTCCAGGGGTAGACAACATCCTGGGGGACTTCCTCAGCCATCAAAGGGTGGACCCAAGAGAGTGGGAGCTCAACCCAGACGTTTCTGACTTTTGGTACAATGGTGGGGTCTTCCTCAGATAGACCTGATGGCCACCATAAACAACAGGAAGGTTCAGCTCTTTTGCTCCCATTGGAGGAATCCTCTGGCCTTCTCCTTGGATCCTCTGGCATTTTCATCTGGCCTACATCTTCCCTCCACTTCCTCTCATTCCCTGGGTTCTGTGGAAGATTCGGTTGGATGGTCTGAAGGTCATCTTGAGTGCCCCTTACTGGCCCAGGAAGCCCTGGTTCCCAGAACTTGTGGCTCTGTCTATTTGGGATCCATTTCCACTGCCAATCAGACCGGATTTCCTCCTTCAGGGTTCACCATCTAAAGGTATGTGCTACTTTGTATTATGTGATCTGATTGGACTATTTTCTCAAAAGTGCTACTATGTAATACATGTATTGGACGGTATACTTTGATATCCCTGATGAAGTGAGAGGTTCTCTCACGAAACGCGTCAGAGGTTACATTATAAGTGTATTAAATATCCCTATTTGATCTTACATATTTTTAGATCATATATATATATATATATATATATATATATATATATAAAATCTTTTTTTTTTTTTTTTTTTTTATTTTATAACATTTGTTACTCGTCAAGTTTGTATTAAATATTCCTGCTTCGTATGACTCCAAGCAATTCCTGGCGATTTCTTATGGTGGTTGTATGCATCCTTCTCTGACACTCCTATATTCTCTGATTTCTTTTACATCTGGTAAGTAGGGACATATTTGTACGCAAGGTATATTTGTTGCCTTACGGTGTTACTCTTAGAGGGCTCTTTGCCCTGCATGTCTACCTCTTACATTTCAGTTCCACCTTCAGAGGGATGATCAGATTTACTCTTAAGAGGAAAAGAAACAAAGTAACAACTAGATTTAACATCTGGCAACACGAAAGACATCCACAGCCTAAACGAAGAAAATCTATGTTCGAATATTTGTGAAGGCACACATTCGATGACTATCTTGTGAGTACAAGCACATCGGAGAGGGTTTTATTCTATTGTATACAGGTGCTACTCTCATATGGTTTTTGCGCTCTTCTTTCCTTCCTCTTTTTGCTAGAAGTTATTTATGTGGTGGTACTGTGAGCACCCAAGAAGCAGCAGACCTAAGAGAAGCACAAAGGTGAACTCTATACATCCATCAACTTGTGTTTATTATATATATTTTTTTTAACAATTATGTTGTGGATTCACTTCTTATCTTAAGAACTTTTATATTTTGGACTCAAGGACTCGACTACACACATAGCGCATTGTAATTTTTTTGTCCTCTTTCAGGGTTATCTGTGGAAGGAGGATGTGGAGCACATGCCTTAGATCACATGGCTGTTGAAGCCTCCATCCTAAGAAGGAAAGTTTTCTCCTCTGAGGTGGTCTCCAGTACAATCCAGGCTAGGAAACCGGTTTCTTCCAAAGCCTACCATAGGTTTTGGTCTGATTTTCAGTCTTGGTGTGTTGACAGGGACCTGTCATCACACGAGATTGATCTCCCGGTGATCCTGTCTTTTTTTTTTTTTTTTTAACAGGATGGTGTGAAAGGCTCAGTCTTAGCTCCTTGAAGGTTCAGACTTCAGCTCTCTGTGTTTTTCCAGAGGCACTTTGCAATCTAGCCAGATGTAAAAGGTTTTCTTTCAGGGCATCGCTGATGCCTTCCCTGCCTATAAAGCTCCCATTCCCAAGTGGGATCATAATCTGGTTTTATGAGTTTTGCAGTGGCCTCCCTTTGAGTCCTTGGATGCTGTTCCTCTGCTCCTTCTGACATGGAAGATTACCTTTCTTCTGGCTGTGGTCTCTGTCCGCAGAGTTTCTGAATTGCAGGCCTTTTCCTGCAAACAGCCTTTCCTGTTGTTTCACAATGATAAGGCTGTTCTCCTTACCTCCCAGGAATTCCTTCCTAAGTGGTCTCGGAGTTCCACATCAATCAGGAGATTGTTGTGCCTTCCTTTTGTCCTGACCCCCAAATCTGACAAGGAGCGGGATCTCATCAAAGAACAAATTCAGCGGCTCCATTCTGATATATCAAACATCTTTTGAAGATAAAATAGGCTGAAGAAAAAGGAAGCTCTTATTGTCTGAGATCAAATTCATGAACCGCAAGTGTGCAACATAAATAAAGGTCTTTCCTTTAACCTCTAATAGACGAACAACGACAAATATTGCACCACTATCAATCTGTTCTCACTCACAGAAACACAAATGTAACTTGTATCTTCTTAAAATCGATAACTTTATTTTGAAACTTTAAACATGTTACCTGCAGTCAAAGAATCTCAGCAACAACGTGGCAAGACTTACGGAGTGGGTACAAGCAGGCTACATATAATGGTGATAATCAATCCAATGGTGATAATAAAAGTGGAGTGGGATCTCCACTTGTTAGATGTGGTACGCTGCCTTAAGTTCTATGTGTACCGTACTGAGTCTTTCCATAAGACCGATGCCTTATTTGTCATCCTTGAGGGTCCCAGGGCAGGTATGGCTGCGTCCAAGATCACTACCACATCTTGGAATAAGTCTACCATTTGCAAGGCTTAGAAAGAAACCTGTTCCCTTCCACATTACAGCACTCTCCACCATGTCTGTTGGGGGCCTTCTGGGCCTACAAGAATCAGGCCTTTGCTGTGCAAGGCAGCCACTTGGTCTTCTGTGCACACCTTTGCCAAGCACTATTGTGTTCATGTTCTGGTTTCGGTTAAAGCCAGTTTTGGCAGGAAGGTCCTGGAGACAATTCTAATTCTTTAGAACCTTTTCTTTCTTGTTCCTTACCGTTGTTTAACTGTTTGAGCCTGGTTGGCTTTTGTTCTTATGTGCTGTGATATTGTTCTTAAATGTCCACTGACAGTTTAGTTTGGGCTGTTCCTTGTTCCTTCTGGTATCATGGGGGCCAGCGATTGGTCCTTTCCTTTTTCTTCCCACCCTGAGAGCTTAATGTTGGTACATCCCCATGGTACCTGTATGTCATATTGGATGACAGAGAAAAGAGTATTTTAGTCTTACCTGTTAAATCCTTTTCTCTTTGTCCATATAGCTTACAGGTCTCCCACCCAGTGAAAGGGACCAGCCTTGGTCTCCAAGTGCTGGACGTCTGAGTCCTCTTGGGTCTGCTGCTCACAGGAGTTTTCATCTTTCTTGCTGTCCTACTTAGTAGGCTTGTCTAAAGTCTATCTGGGGAGGGGCTAGTGGGATAGCCTGATGAGGAGGAAGGGGAGGCTCCACCCACAACTTTTTCTGAAATTGTTCCACCCTGCAGGGAGGAGCTATCGCCTCTCCCATGGTACCTGTATGTCATATGGACTAGGAGAAAAGGATTTAACAGGTAAGACTAAAATACTCTTTTACATTTTTAGTGTTACTATCCCTTTTTTGCTCTTTAGCAGCTTATGGGAAACATTGATGTCTACTAAAATAGTTATAATAGCTGATGTTACAAAATACACAAGAGTACTTCTGTTTATTCATATTATTTATTCTATCAGTGGCATGCGTTGTCTAGGGAAGAACAATCCAAGTATTATGAATTGGCCAGAAAGGAGAGGCAGCTTCACATGCAGTTGTACCCAGGCTGGTCTGCAAGAGACAACTATGTAAGTAAATCACTCTAATCTAATGAGATTTTTCAGATCTGCTAAACCAGTGGTTCTCAATCTGCACTCTCAGGAACCACTAAAAACCCACGACATTAGGATTTCCATGCTTGAGCAGATGAGTCAATCGAAGGCTCAGTCACTTTGATTTTCACCAGTGCTCAAGCTGAGAAATCAAGTTCCAGCCTTTTGCTGGCACCAGAGGGTACGGGTTGAGAACCACTGTTTTAAACTATTCAAAGAGCTGCAAGTATTTTGAACTGGTTACTGCTATGCAATATAAAAATAAGTGTGTATAATTATATATAATATAATGTAGTTGGGTCCAAAAGTCTGAGTCCACTACTACAATCAGCTTTTCTGGAAAACTAATTTTTTGATAAAATATGCAGTATTTATAATATGAAAATACATAATTTTCACTAATACAAGTAAAACAATATGTTTTTTAGTACATGCTGAGAATCAAAAGTTAGCAATATTTAGTATGACCCCCATTTGCCATAATAACTGCTTTGTCTGTCTGACATTGATTCTACAATCCACATGATTCCAGCACTCCTTTAGAGCATCCCAGAGTGTGTCTAGAAATGTCAGTGTGTTTTGCCTTTTCTCATTTCAACTGTTCCCAAAGATCTTCAGTGGGGTAGAGGTTCGGTGATTGTATGGGGAAAGCCATGCAAAATAACACTTCTTGCTGTTTGTTGGACTTCAGATATGCCTGGCACAGTTTTGATGTGTGTTTAGGATCATTTTCTTGCTGGAAAATTAATCCTCTTCCACACAATTTTAAGCCAGAAGGGATGGCATGCCTCTACTTCTTTGGTCAAACATGCACGAGCAGGACCATATTAACAGAATCAATATCAGGTGTTAATAGTAAGGATAAAAAACACAAATACTCATGTGTGCTAAGATGTTACACTTTGAATGAAATATGTAGTGTCACAACAGTTTTGAAAATGTATACTCAAATAGCATGTGAAGAAGATATTCATATAAATGGTAATTTCTCTGTCGTCCAATATAGGTTACTAGTAACTTTGGGAAGGTGACCACCCCTTTAATAGGCAGGAACAATTCTTGAAAAAGAAGTGCAGGGTGGAGCCTTCCTCCTCTCCTAGCTGGTCCCCAGTCAAATCCCCTCCAGTAAGATTTGTTCCTTGACCAAGCAAGGCGTGAAAACAGTTCTGCTATAGTTTTATATTTATTGTTTTCTGTTAGATATGGAATATCAGCCATTATGCGGATTACCATTACTGACATTTCCAAGTTGGATAGCTCAGTTTCCAGGTGCTGCTTTGGACCTGTCAGCCCTGAAGGGGAAATCTTGTGTAGCATGTTTTTTCCTAGGGGTTGCCCACTGAGGCTTCTTCTTTAACAATGGTAATCTGGAGGCAGAAGACCTGCTAAAAAAGGTGACCAACCCTTTGAGTGCTGAGGTACAAATGTCCCATGCTTCCCCTGCACTCATTGGGTCATGTGTTCAAAGAAGTAGCAAAATAGCTTTTGTCATTTGTAATGACTTTTCAAAGTATAGTGTCGTTGGGATCATTAATATTTTCAGAGAGTGTCCGTTGTTATTGGAAATATATCGTTCGTCCTGACTGAAATTGTCGTATGGAACGACAAAAATGTCTTAACTAAAGACAAAAATGTCTTAAAAAATGTCTTAACAACAAAAATGTCTTTAAAAATGTTTTAACTAACGACAAAAATGTCTTCAGTAAAGACAAAAATTCTCACATTCAGAACACATTCCCTCCACTTTTTTCTTAACGTACAAATTTTATCTTTTGAAAGACATTTTTTTTTTCGTTATTTACGACAAATTTTCTTTTCCTGTATACGACACTGGAGAATAGTTTAGCCATGCCCTAGCCACGCCCCTTTACCCTTCAATTCTGGAGTTGTCATACACAACGGATATTCCTAGTTTTTTTGTCATATGCGCTATAGAAAATATGTCGTTCATGCATTCAATGACTTATTTTTCTTTCATACAACATTTTTTTGTCGTTATCCCTTTGAACATACGGCCCATTGAGTTTATCTGTATGTCTTTTGGTGTTTGGAGCACTTGGGTTTCTGTGGTAAATGTACCCTTTCCTTGCCTTTTTGGGCACCGTTGGTGGGTTTATTACACTTTCCCTACTGGGTTTAGTGTTTTTCTTTACTCTAGTGTCCTCAGATATGTTTTTCTGCTGTTCAGACACTTTCTTTTTTTTTTTTTTTTTTTTTTACTTTATTTAAAGGCGCAGTTTACCGCATAGACACTATGCTCTTTTCACCTTTATGGGACTTTACAGTTTGGGACATATCTCTGCAACCACTCAACGTAGCGACTTCAGAGGTGGCTCATATTGTTTGACTACCCTTGTTCTATCATCTGGATCTGGGTGTGTTGAGGGGCTCAAGGGGCTTCAAGCTCTGTTTTTGGGGTACTTGAAGGGAAACTACATTTCCTATGAGCTCCTGTTTCGCTTGCACATTTCTAATTGGCTCCCGTCGCGGACGCCATTTTCTTCTTTCCCTTCACGAGTATCCTACGCAGGGCTTGGACACTCCTTCTCTTCTCAGCAGATAAAACCTTCGCCTGCCAGATAAGTGCACGTACACTATTTCTGGGGTGAAATACTTAATCTTACACACTGTATTTGGGTTTCCCTTATACTTTGACATTTATACCCTGTGAAGATGTCAACTCCGTTGGAACTTGGGGATAGACTTAAGACTAAGGATACTGGGGTGTCTGTGACCCCCATTGCGCATTGCTCCTCATGTCAATCAGGGCTTCCTAAAGAATACTCAGGTCATTTATGTCCTTCATGCGCTGCTGCCCCTTCCTATCCCCCAGGGACCTCCAGCTATGCACTAGAGCCACTGTGGATGCAATAGCTTAAGGCCATTACTAAAGACTTAAGGTCTACCTTACAACTCCTTCCATCCCAACTACAGGGGGTCTTCCAGTCCTGGCAGCCCCCTACTTCTACTAGGTCTTCCCTACCTAAACAGCAGGGTGTACCTGACATTTCATATTCCTCTGAGGAGGAATTGTTGGTGGACTCGGATGAGGGTGAATGTTCTGCGGTGCTGTCCTCCCAATTTTTTGGGGACCCCTTTGAAGCTGATCCTGAACACTCAGCTGAGGGCTTGATCAGGGCTGTCCTCAATACTTTCCCCTGGTTTCTGAGACTCCTTCTGATGTGTTTCATGTGTTCTCTTGTGACTGAACGTGGGAGTCGTTTCGGGTTCATGCTCACAGGAGCCTTCTTTTCCCTTCTTGCTACCTAGTCAATAGTTAGCGTTTCAAATCTTACTGGAGGGAATTGGCTGGGAACCAGCTAGGAGAGGAGGAAGGCTCAACCTTGCACTTCTTTTTCAAGAATTGTTCCTGCCTATTAAATGGGCGGTCGCCTTCCCAAAGTTACCAGTAACCTATATGGACTAAGTGAAAAGGATTTAAGGTAAGACTAAAATCCTCTTTTCATATAGATTTAACAAACAGAAATTGATTTGTCTTAGTGTTAAATATTGTATTCCTGAATAATAAGTATCAACTGATTACAGTATTTTGCTAGTTGTTAATACATAATCAAATAAAATCAGTTGGTGATGGTGGACTTTTGGACCCTACTGTATATATAAATATAAATGTTAGTGCAACTCCATTGAAGATTATTTGTTTACATTTCAAAAAATGAGGAACTGTACAAAGTTCCTCTGACATAAAAAGTCTCATGTAGGGCAGCATGTCCTGCTTCTCTCTTTGGACACCAAAGTGAGCAACGTCTTAAAAGACAGATTGCAATCCTAGCACTCACACTCAGCCAAAGCCCCGGTGTTCTCTAAGCCTGATTACATAGGCATCAAAATGAAAGAGGCACTTAGAGAACTTGTTAACTGATTAAGATTTTCTGATCCTCTAGCGGAGGGCTGCTACAACTGGGATTGCACTCCTTTACTGAACTATATTAACAGTAAGACTAATAGTATTAAGTTAAACCATATAATAGTATAATTGATTAAAATTCTTAGTTCAGAAAACCGTTATATTTGTTTCCAGACCACAGTTTACCTTTGTATTAGAAAAATAAAGTTTCTATAAGCCATTACTCATAAATCCATTATCATGTCTCCAAATCAATGAAAAATGCCCTGACCTTGATAGGAATGTCAACCTTCTGCAGTCTTTGTTTTCCAAATCGATGCAAATATGATCCTGTTCTACATTTTATTTATGTACAGTATGTATTTTTTTTTTTTTTAAGGGAAAAAAGAAGAGAAGAACCAGAGAAAAGCATCAAGATTCCAATTCAGGTGGGACTGAACTCTTATATATTGGGTTCACTAACAAGGTTTAAAAACATAGAGAACACACTTATCCAAAATTGTTCACTATATTTCCCTTAATAAATTATCTTTTACATTTATACCATATAAATTAATGATTACAACCAGTGACAATAGCAGTGTGAAAGGAGTGAGAGAGAGTACTTCTTGCCTCTAGTGAGTCTTCATGGCAGGGTCATGTGATATTGCATGATCATGTACAAACTACATTTTCTTAGGAGCAACATGAAGTTCTCAACACTACACAGTTAAAAAAAAACAAACAAAAAAAAAAACAACAACAGATAAACTGAATTTATCACACTGTGATAGACTGTATGCTATAAATAATGTGGCTTATGTTCAGCAAACTAACTGCACCATAGGGGACAAATAAAATGTTCAAAATAACCATTGATTTAAATAGACCTTTGGCCTCTAGTATTCATAGGGTTAAGATGAATTTATATTAATGGAAACATTTTATTTCTCGTCGTCCAATTTGGAATAAAGGAACCATGGGGTAAAGTCTTCTCCAGGAGAGCAGGCTACTTCAAAAAAAGGTCTCTGAGGTGGAGACTCCCTCCTCTCTTCCATTTTACCCACACTTGATAAGCTCGGTTTCAAAGGGATAGTAATAGTCCACAAAAACAGATCCAATTAATCTTCATAGTATTTGGGCCATGGAGAGTGTTATTTCAATACTGTCAGAGTTGTACTTCAAGAGTAATTGAGTGATAAAGCATCCCATCCCTCCCCCTTTACCTAGTTTAAGCCACCTCCCCTCTGATGTGGAATCTGGTCACTTCACCGGACAGCTCATAGCAAGGGACAGTCTTCTTACTGTGAGCATATGGAAAACCCTGCCTCCATTGACAGGTTTTTCCTTATACTCACTGAAGATTGTCCCTTGCTGCGGTCCATCAGGACAGGAAAAGGTATGGTAGGTGGAAACTTTATCATTCAATTACTCTTGAACTACAACTCTCACAGTATTGAAATAACACTCTCCATGGCCCAAATTCTGTGAAGGTTAATTGGAGATGCTTTTATTGTGAAACATTACTATCACTTTAAGTGACATTTTGTCAGGAGGTAGTATGGGCACAGCTCTTAGCTTTGTTTTTTTATTTCTTAGCACATTGGTCTGTATAATCCCTTTTTCCTGGCTTCCTCATTAATGAATTTTCCATTGCACAAGTTCACTTTCCAGGACCACTAACCTGTGGATGTTGACTTGTCTTTTCAGCCCTTACCTCACTATAGCTTCTTTTCCATACATTCTAAAAGGATCCTGAAGACTGAGTTCTTTGGTCCTATGAGCATTTCCATGTTATCTGGCATCCATTTGTTTATGTGAATTGTCGTCTTGCTTGCACTCTCAATTTTTCTGCATTTACTGTAGTCTGTGTCTATTTTTTGGCTGCTCTGACAAAGAATGTACCTAGTGGGACTATGCCCTTAAAGGGATAGTAATGTTTCATAATAAAAACAGCTCTAATTAATCATCATAGTATTTGGACTTTGGAGAGTGTTATTTCAATTCTGTCAGAGTTGTAGTTCCAGAGTAATTCAATGACAAAGTGTCCCCCTCCCTCCCCTTTTACTGATGTCACACTGTTCAGCCTGAGCAGAAGGGAGGTGCCCAGGTAGACTGCATAGAGGGACAATCTTCAATTAAGATAAGGGGAAAAACCTGAAAAGCTTGTCAAGGGGGGCAGGGATTTCATTGTTTTCATAGGAATAAGAGTGTCCCCTTTTATTATCTGTCCAGTCTATGGACTGCGTTCCACATCTGAGAAGAGATTGTTTACAGTAGGTAAAAGGGGCGGGAGGGGGAAACTTTGCTTGTGAATATCTCATAAACCATAAAGGTTTGAGAGATAAGACTTGTATCATTCTTCATGTTTTTTTAATTCCTACAAATTAAAATAAAGTTAAAACGAAGTATTACTATCCCTTTAAGGCAGAGGGCTTTTTGATTGTTGCACTCCCTTTTCCTAACTATTTCAGTCCTTTTTAGGTTTACTCTATAAACGCTCCAATTAAAGTTTTAGCACCTCTCCAAATAATAATAATCTTATCAATAAACCTACGATAGATTATCAAGTTCGCACCAGTACGAAAAAGAAAGTTCTTTGGTATGGTGACAGCCTTCCTGCCCTACTTATCTTTTTCTTTGTCTTTGCTTGAAGTTGAAATTGAGGGCTGTTATAGCTGGGCAGGGGTAAAGTGGGGCTGGGAGGGAATCCTCCTTCAGAGAGCGTTAATTATCCTGCCTCCTAGAGGAAGCTACTTTTACCCCATGGTTTCTGTGTTCCACTATGACCAATAGAAAAGGCTTTATTGATAAGTAAACACAAATTCTAAGATTTTCCTAACTTTGTGGAGGAAAGTCGGGATTTTATTAAAGACACGGAGGCAAATATTATGCTGTAACTTTCTTTACTTTACTCCACATAGCAGCAAACTATTTTTAATATAAACAGTAAAACCCATAGAAAAAACATTTTATGGATTACAGTATGACTGGCTCCGCCCCCACACATTCCCACCAATCATATCCCATTGTCCAGTATAATACTCCTCCAATCTGGAACAGCATCCTCTCTTTGGTGAATAAACGGAAAAAACTTAAGACATATCAAACTCAAGAAATAACAGTCGATTCCATCTTGAACTCAGGCCGCAACCGCCGAACAGTTATCCTGTAACAAAAGAGAAAATTTGTGACAGGGTGGGTAAAAAAGAGAGGGATAATATTCACCTCTGTGTCTTTAATAAAATCCCGACTTTTCTTCACAAAGTCTTAGAAATTTTATTGCAAGACCTGAGGCTCTATTATGTTAGTTTAAAGCTGGTCAATTACATTTGAAGATACATGAGAAATAGGTTTGAAATAGAACAACTTAAAGGTGGATTCTCTGGACCAATCAGCTGCTTTAACCCCTTCAGTGCCAGAGGCTTGGGCCATTTCCTGTACCCTGCAGGCCAGACACTTTTTCAGCATTTTTGCTATCCTTCTGTTTATGCTTGATTTCCTCTGGGGATTTTTAGTTAAATATGGAAAACTATATATTGTTTTTTCCAGAACAAATTGAGCTTTCTCGTGGTACCTTACATGAAGAGAATTTTACATCGTGCAAAAAGCTATGATGTCATAATGACAAAAAAAAGTGAAAATTTACTCATTTTCCTAAAATCACATAATATGTATCAAAAACATTTACCTTGATTGAAAAAGTTTCAATTATTTGAAAAAGCCCCAAGTCCCCCGAGTAAAAAAAATACCAAATTTGTATAGTTTTACCTACGTCCATGGCTAGCGTAGAGCCCTAATCACCAGCAGCGCAAAATGACATTTTCAACTTTATAAACTAATATGCGCATTCTAGGGTTTTTGTGGTAAAACTACCCTAAAACAGTGGAATAACTATATAAAACTATATATTTCGGAAAAGTAGACAACCTGCCGCATCTAATGAGGGGTAACTTGCCTTCTTACCCCAAGCCTGGTGTGCACAAATGCCTCCAGAAGATGACACTAATGAAAAAAAAGGCATTTTCTTACATTTCTGCCCCTTCAAATGTACTGAAATTTGTGAAAACCATGGCATTTCCAACTGTATTCATTAGCTAGTGCTCTTAGGAGAAAAATGACACCCCATTGGTATGAGTTTAACTACCTCAGGGGGCGCTAGAAGTGCAAAACGACACCTACTACAACCTCAAATTTTTCTAACATTTTCTCAAACATTACTTGTCTGTACACAAATGGTTATAACAACTACAGAAGTGAAGAAAGGGTACACAAACCATACCATTTTGAAAAGAAGACATCCTGCCGCATCTAATGATGGGTGAGTTGCCTTGTTACCCCAAGCCTGGAGTGCACAAATGCCTCCAGAAGGTGGCGCTAATGGAAAAAAAGGCATTTTCTTACATTTCTGCCCCTTCAAATGTACTGAAATTTGTGCAAACCATGGCATTTCCAACTGTATTTATTAGCTAGTGCTCTTAGGAGAAAAATGACACCTCATTGGTATGAGTTTAACTACCTCAGGGGGCGCTAGAAGTGCAAAACGACACCTACTACAACCTCAAATTTTTCTAACATTTTCTCAAACATTACTTGTCTGTACACAAATGGTTATAACAACTACAGAAGTGAAGAAAGGGCACACAAACCATACCATTTTGGAAAGAAGACAACCTGCCACATCAAATGAGGGGTGAATTGCCTTCTTACCCCAAGCCTTTTGTGCCCAAATGCTTCCAGAAGGTGGCACTATAGGAAAAAAATGGCATTTTCATACATTTCTGCCCCTTCAAATGTACTGAAATTTGTGAAAACAATGGCATTTCCAACTGTATTCATTAGCTAGCACTCTTAGGAGAAAAATGACACCCCATTGGTATGAGTTCAACTACCTCAGGGGGCGCTAGAAGTGCAAAACGACACATACTACAACCTCAAATGTTTCTAACATTTTCTCAAACATTACTTGTCTGTACCCAAATGGTTATAACAACTACAGAATGAAGAAAGGGTACACAAACCATACCATTTTGAAAAGAAGACACCCTGCCGCATCTAATGATGGGTGACTTGCCTTGTTACCCCAAGCCTGGAGTGCACAAATGCCTCCAGAAGGTGGCGCTAATTAAAAAAAAAGGCATTTTCTTACATTTCTGCCCCTTCAAATGTACTGAAATTTATGAAAACCATGGCATTTCCAACTGTATTCATTAGCTAGTGCTCTTAGGAGAAAAATGACACCCCACTGGAATGAGTCGACCTACCTTAGGGGTGCCAGAAGCACATCACTACACCTACCTGTTTGCTTCTTCGAAAATGGCGGCTTGTACTAAAATGTCCATAACTGTTAGAGACATGAAGGAAAGGTATAAAAGGTATACCATTTTGGAAAGTAGACATTCTCCCGCATCAATTGAGGGGTCACTTGCCTTTCTACCGCCTGGGCTGAAGTGCACAAATATTTCCAAAAGGTGGCGCTATGGGAATAAATACATGTTTTTTTACATTTCCACCACTTCAAAGATACTAAAATCTTTGAAAACCATAACATTTCCTGCTGTATTCAGTACCTGCTACCAACATGAGAAAAATGGTAGCCTATTTCTGTGGGTTAACATACAATATGTGGGTGCTAGGAACACGTACGTAAACCTGGCACTTTTGTTTTTGAAATTATCTGCTTGCACTAAAATGGTTATAACCATAATAGATATGCAGAAAAGGTAGAGAAACAATGCCATTTTGGAAAGAAAACAACCTTCCGCATCTAATGAGGGGTCACTTGCCTTCTTACCCAAAGGCTGGTATGCACAAATGCTTCCAGGAGGTGGCGCTAGTGAAAAAAAAGGCATTTTCTTACATTTCTGCCCCTTCAAATGTATGGAACTTTGTAAAAACCATGGAATTTTCAACTGCATTCATTAGCTAGTGCTCTTAGGAGTCAAACGACACCCCATTGATATGAGTTGACCTACTTTAGGGGGTGCTAGAAGTAGAAAACTACACCTACTACAACCTCTGATGTTTCTAACATTTTCTCAAATGTGACTTGCCTGTACAAAAATGGCTATAACACATTCAGAATTGAAGAAAAGGTAGATAAACCATACCATTTTGGAAAGAAGACAACCTGCCGCATCTAATGAGGGGTCACTTGCCTTCTTACCCCAATACTGGTGTGCATAAATGTTTCCAGAAGGAGGCGATATAGGAAAAAAATTGCATTTTTTTACATTTCTGCCCCTTCAAATGTATGGAGCGCTGTGAAAACCATGGAATTTTCAACTGCATTTGTTTGCTAGTGCTCTTAGGAGTCAAATGACACCCCATTGGTATGAGTTGAACTACCTTAGGGGGTGCTAGAAGTAGAAAACTACACCTACTACAACCTCTGATCTTTCTAACATTTTCTCAAACCTGACTTGCCTGTACGAAAATGACTATAACACCTTCAGAATTGAAGAAAAGGTAGATAAACCATACCATTTTGGAAAGAAGACAACCTGCCGCATCTAATGAGGGGTCACTTGCCTTTTTACCCCTAAGTTAGTTGGCACAACTATTTCCAGAATGTGGTGCTACAGGAAAAAAAAAATTTGTTTTACACATCAGTCACTTCAAAGATACTAAAATGGTTTAATGGCGTGGGATTTCCTAGGAGGACTTCTTGCCAGCCTAAGAAAAATGGTACCCCACTGCTGTGGGTTGACATACCAATTTACGCTACAGGAGCGTAGCTACCAGTGAAACAGAAATGGTAAAGCAAACAGTGTGATTTTATGGCTAACAGATGAAAGAAGCTACGGCGTCAGCCGGTGTACGTGCGGACCTGTGACTACAAGTGTAACAAAGTATGTGGGAGGGTGAGGGATTAGGCAGTGTGTGTGGGTATGAGCAGAGGAGCAAGGATGGTGGTGATGGTGGGGCAGTGTTTGATAGTGTGTATGGGAGATCTGTGACTACCAGCGTGCAATGTATGTCCCCTCATACAAAGCACTGCGTTGGACCCCGTCCCTCCTGTGGCACGTGCATTTTTTGGGGCTTTTTCCCACAATATTTTTGTGTAGACCTCGTTGGGGGCATCAGAACCCATACAATGAGGTCTAAATAAAAAATAAAGGGGGTGGTCCAGTGGATTGCAAAGCAATGCATTTGGGCCCCTGTGGCACACAAAGGGTTAATTTTTTTATCGTTACTTTGTATTCAGATGGCCACCAAACAAGCTCTGATCACAAAGTAATGATAAAAAGTCCTGTGTGTGCCACAGGAAGGGGGTCGGCATTGAACTCCCCTCCTAGTGGCACACACAGGGTTAATTTGTGTTTTAATTTTTTTTTTTATTATATACCTCATTGAGGGGCATAAGGACCCCCTGATCCCTCCCCAATGAGGTCTTAGTAAAAAAAATATATATATGTCCACAAACAGAGGGACCCTGAGAGTGCCACAGGGGTCTCCAGCGCATTGCAAAGCAATGCATTGGATCCTTGTGGCACTCAGAGGGTTAATTTTTTTTTTTTATCATTACTTGGTAATCAGAGCTTGTTGGGGGGCCATCAGGAGCAATGATGATGGCCCCCCAACAATCTCTGATAACGAAGTAATGATAAATGCCCTGTGTGTGCGCCGCAGAAGGGGGGCTGCATTGGCCCCCCTTGTGGCACACACAGGGTTAATTTTTTTTTCTTTACATTTTTTTTATTATGGACCTCATTGGTGGGTATCAGGACCCCTCTGATTCCCCCCAATGAGGTCTTTAAAAAAAAAAAAAAAAAAAAAAAAGGAATCAAAAAAAATGTCCCTGTGAGTGCCAAAGGGGTCTCCAGCGCATTGAAAAGCAATGCATTGGACCCTTCTGGCACTCAGAGGGTTAATTTTTTTTTTTATTATTACTTTGTAATCAGAGCTTGTTGGGGGGCCATCAGGACCAATCCTGATGGCCCCCCAACAATCTCTAGTAACAAAGTAATGATAGAAGCCCTGTGTGTGCCACAGGAGGGAGGGGTGCATTGGACCCCCCTGTGGCACACACAGGGTTAAATTTTTTTTTTTTTTTTTTTTTTTTTTTTTTTTTTTAATAATAGACCTCATTGAGGGGCTTCAGGATCCCCCCTGACCCCCCCCCCCCAATGAGCTCTTTCAAAAAAAAAAAAAAAACCCCAAAGAAATGACCCTGTGAGTGCTACAGGGGTCTCCAGCACATTGCAAAGCAATGTGCTGGGGACCCCTGTGGCACTCACAGGGTTACTATTGCATTTTTTTTTTTTATTTTTTTTTTTAAATCTATTCAGACCTCGTGGGGGACATCAGGACCCCTCCTGGTGTCCCCCCAGTTATTGATCTCCCAGCCGATCAATTTGGCGACTGCAGGAGAGCAGAAGCTCTCCTGCCTTTCACTCCTACCACCGGTAGGAGTGAATCGGCTAAGGGAAACTTCCCTAACGTCATCGGTGATCATGTCACCGATGACGTTAGGAGGTTTCCCCCGGTCCCGCCCACTCCTACCCGGAAGTTCGGGGTAGGAGGGCGGAAGAGGGAGAAGCTCTGTTTCTCAGAGCTTCTCCCTTGGCGATATTGATCTCCCAGCGCGATCGGCTGGGAGATCAATACCTGGGAGGACATGAGGAGTAATCCTCATGTCCTCCCAAGAGTGCCAGGCTGCATTTCAGCTGAAATGCGGCCACTGCCAGCCGGTTATACCGGCTTAAGCAGTGACCGCATTTTAGCTGTCAAATGTACGAGTGTGGCACAGCAGGTACAGCTGTGCTCACTCGTACATTGTACCCACCTGGCACTCTAGGGGTTAAGAATGTCTTTGAGGCACCCTCCAGACAAAAGAGATCTGGAGGCCATAGCACCTCTAGAGGAATGTGCCTCAAAAAGGGAGACATCGATATCAGCTGACTGCATAATCCAATGGATCCATCTAGCCAAAGTGACTGAGGAAACAGGAAGATGAGGTTTCTTAAACGAAATTAACAATTGAGCAGCGTTTACTGGTCTAATATTAGAAGTAGCTATTTCATATGCTTTTAAACATTGAACCACATAAAGTTGAGGTTTTTGTGGGAAAGATGGAAAAATATTTGTTTAGACAGAGTTTTTGTTCTCCTATAAATCTGAAAAATAACACCACCTGGTACGAAAGAATGCAAGTTTACATCTAAGGCTCTAACATCTGAAACCCTATGAAAGGAGATTAGATACAGTAACATGGTAAGTTTTGCTGACAGCTGTTTAAGAGACAATCTGTCATTTTCCAGCCAAGATTCAAGAAATCTCAGAACCACAGTAACATCCCAGAGACTATTATATTTGGTAGATGGAGGTCGAGATAATGCCTTTCATAAGTTTACAAACTAGGGGATGTTGACCCATAGGGAGATTATCAACATGGCAATGACCTGCAGAAATTGAAGACCTATAGCAATTGTTAGTCCTATAAGCTTTACCCTGTTAAAAACAATCAGAGAGGAAATTCAAAACTGATGTTGGACGAAACGGGATCCAAATCCCGTTCCAAGCACCAAGGAGACCATGTCGACTAGCAATATTTGTAACACTCTTGGGTTCCTGGAGCCCAAGCTTTGGATATGAGGTTAAGAGCTGATTCCGAAAGTCCATCGACACACCAGGGACCCCTGAAATTAGCCACACCATAAGATGTAGGAGCTCATGAGGATTCCCCAGAGGGTCCGTCAACAACTAAGGAAAAATGGGAAGAATTCAAGGGAAATCTATCAACAACTCCAAAAGTGGAGGGAACCAAGGTTGAGCAGTCCAAAATGGAGTGATCAACATTAAGGCGGCCCTCTGTTGTCCTCACTTGAAGAATGACCCTGGGAATCATTGCGAAAGGAGGAAAGGCATAATTCCTGTTCTCACTCCATGATTACAAAGCAAGTAATGTACCTGATACAAAATCAGAAACACATATATATTTTTATTATGGATCATGGTGAATGCATATTGATGCTTTTATAAGTCTATCATTAACTCTTTTAGTGCCAGATAGGTACACAATGCTTTTCAGACAGTGTGTTGAGTACCCCTCTGGTGCTCAAAGGGTTAATGCAAATAGTCTGGGACATCCCTAACCACCAACAAAATCCCATCTCTTCCCCTGCACAAACTCCACAAAACATTTATGCCAGAGAAGCTATTACAAAAGATCAGACAGTAGAAGGGTTCAAAATGTGTAGTATTTGTGCACCTCCACCTATACGTGAGGTGGATCCTATTATGTATGACCCCTGCTACACCTCAGTCCCCTAGAACTAAGGTGGGGCCTATAAACACCCCCACCAACACCATCACCCATTTTTAAGGGATGCGAAAAGGAGACGGATTGGTGTGATTCATTTTACAAGCTACACTACTGTCATCTGACCAGTGCCATGAAATTCAGTTAAAGGTATGGTTAACACAGTAGCAATAAACTGGTTAGCAAGAGAGTTCCATTGTCCTAGGTGTGTAACAGTTATGGCTTAAACCACAAGTAGTAGTGAGAGGTTGGTGATTAGGAAATTGCCCATAAATATATATATGGAGTTGTACAGATCTTTTATTCTTAGCTGCAGTCTTCAAGTCACCAACAGGTCTTGTTTCCAGGATTACCCTAATTAAGCAAGGCCTGTTAAATTGCAGTGGCTAAGCTACTGATTACTCACCTCTGTTTAAGCAAGGATAGCTTGCAAAGCTCTCCTGTTGGTGTGCCACCAGTAGTAATGTTGTAAAACGCTGATGTAGATGATTTGATTAATTGGTCTGACAACAAGGGAAAAAAGTGACAAAACTTTATATGAGTAGATAAAACACCCATATGATTGCATGTCTAACGTATTCAGCCAAAGTTGCAAGACTAGCCCCCAGGTACCAACATGGCCCAGTCATAGGCTTTTTTTTCCCCTCATCCCATGTGCCTGTATTTATCACATCTTTTCTTCTATGCAGTGGTTTGTGTCATTGGTAAGCTTGCAAACTTTTGCCAGTTTACTTCAATTTTAAGTGGCTAAATTTGTTGCATCTTTTCTTTTTCTGCTTGCCTATACCTTGCCTTGTGCATGTTTCTTTACTCAGAACCTGGTTCCCCTAAGAAATGCAGAGCTCGCTTTGGCCTCAACCAACAAATGGACTGGTGCGGCCCATGCAGGTGTGTATGACAAATGGTCTTGTATGCTTGAATTTCTTTCCTTCACTCTTCTGAATGCTTACAACTAATTTACTGGCTTGCTGGTGAAAGTTTAAGCACCACTGCCTAACACTGCTCTCTAAATCTTGCTACAGTGTATGTAGATATTAGGTCAATTATGGTATGTTCAAGAACCAGTCCAGGTTTTCAATATTTTATTATAACATTAGATTATTAAATTATCCCAGTTGTATACATTAATCCTGGGGCAGGCATCATTTGGCTTTCCAGCTGTTGAGGAGTACGACTTCCATCATCCCTCACCAACCAGTGGGAGACAGCTGGTGATTCTAATGAAGTGGTTTATTATATATCTACATTGTGACCTCTCAGCTTTTAATAATAAATAGATTGTTTGCGTTGACAGTAGCAGCTGTATTCCTTTTTGACTGTTTAGGTGGGACTGGCATCACTGCAGCCAAAATGAATGCTTGGTTGCCTCTCATTATCTCACAGCACCAGTTTCTGGGAGAAGTCTGAGATGGACCTATATAGAGGAATAATGGCCCCTTTGCAGAAAGCAAAAGATAAGCAATTCTGGAGCTTATCAACTGCATCATGGGAGAAATGACAATTCTCCATTGATTTCTCTTACATCCTATATGGAACACAGAACAATGGGAGTGAAGTCTCCTTCTTTAGGAGGGCAGGGCACTTAAACAAAAAGGCCTCTGAGGCTGAGACTCCTTCCTCTGTCCACGTCACCCCTGAATAGTATGCTCATTTTTAAAAGTGACCTTATTACAGCAGGATCAGCAAGGGCAAAGCTCTTTTAATTAGCTTTTTTTATATTCTGCCGTTAAGTAATGGGCTGTATAACCCCCATTGGGCAGGCTCCTATTCCTGGCCTCCTTTGAAAACATTGACCAGTGCACAGGCTTTCAGGAAATGAACTTTGGAAGATGGCTTACTTTCTCAACCTTTTCCCTCGTAGCTTTTTCTGAAGCTTGTTCACTTGCTTGCACAGGAGCCGGAATAAGGTGGGTGGACGCATCTTGGGCCTATAAGAATCAGGCCTCTGCCAAGTAGTTGTGTAAGGTGGTGACATAGTCATCCCTTCACACTTTTATCCTGTTTTGACCAGTAACATGTTGGTTCCTGTTCGGTGTGTAGTGTAGATGTCCCTTGACACCTGAGGTTCATGGTGTGCCAATCCATTTCTGGTATATTTTGAAGGGTTTTTTTTTTTTTTTTTTTTTTTCACTTTCCCTCCATGGAATCATGCTGGATGCTTTCGTATAGCCCCATAGGTCTTGTGTTCCACATAGGACATAAAAAGGTGTTCTCTCTACTTTACAATAAATCCTTTTCTCCGTCGTCCAATATAGCTTACAGGTAACTCTGGGAAGGTGACAGATCCTTTAAGTGGGCAGGAACAATTCTTGGAAAGAATGCAGGGTGGAGTCTTCCTCTCCTCCTTAGCTGGTGACTAGCTAGTCCCCTCCCAGTTAGATTTGTTCCTTGTAGAGAGAGAGGCTACAGAGAGCAGTTCTGCTTAGTTTTAGTTTCTTTTATTATTTTATTGTTGGATATGGGGTGTAGAAATCCCCCATTAGTCGGAATACCATTACTGACCCAATAGTGGATTGCTCAGTTAACAGATGCTGTTGTGGACCTTCCAGCCCTGGGGGGAACCTTGCGTGCTATGTCTTTTCCCTTGGAGAAGCCCACTGAGGCTTCCCCCTTTCTCAGTGGTAATCTGAAGGCTGAAGACCTGCTAAAAAGGTGAGCAACCCTTTAAATGCCATGGTCCACTTATCCCACTGTTTCCCCTCCGCACAGGGGTCTCTTTAGGAGTTCCTATATATGTATACTCCTGCACTCATTTGGGTTTATTTTTATGTCTGCTTAGAGTCCTTGGAGCATTTTGGGTTTTATGTGGTACAATAACCCCTTCCTTGCCATGTTAGGTGCTTTGGGGGATGTTTTCCTCTGATTTCCCTTGGGGTTCAGTGTTTTCTACTGTTGTTCAGGTGTTCTCTGTGTTTTACAACTTCTGGGACACTTTTGACAATTTTTCGTTTATTTGAATTCTGTGCCTTTAAGGTGCACCTTACCGCATAGCTGCAATGCTCCATTGATCTCTATGGGACTGTTTCACTTGGGACATCTCTCTGCAACCACTCCACATACCGAGTTCAGAGATGGCTCATTCTTCTTGTCTGCCCTTTCCCTACACTCCTGTGCACATCCTCGGTGTCTTGGGGGGCTTAGGGGGATGCGGGCGCTGTTTTTGGGGTACTCTGAGAGGAAACTTAATTTACCATAAACGCCCGTTTCGTGGGTCGTTCCCTGATTGGCTTACAGTTCAGTCGCCACTTTTTTCCTTTCCACTCATGAGTATCCTACGCAGGGCTTGGATTCTTTGCCCTCCTCTTCAGGTTAACTCTTCACTTGCCAGATAAGTGTGTTTTAGCTCTTTCTGGGGTGAATTCTTTAATCTGGGATACAGTGTTGGGTTATTCCTTGTACTGTCAGACACTTTTTTTTTTTTTTTTTTTTTTTTTTTTTTTTTCTCCTGTCCGGATATCAGACCCGGCTGGACTTGGGACTAGACCTAGGGCTGATGTTTCTGGGGTGTCTTTGACCCCCATTGATTATTGTTCCCCATGCCAAAGAAAGTATTCAGGATGCTTATGCCCTTCTTGTACTGTGGCCCCTGCGTCTCCGCCAGGGCCTTCCAGTCACGAACAAGAGCCACATTTGGTCAAGTACCTAAAGTGCTCTCTGGCACAGTTTCCTCTTTTTCTTCAAGGGGTTCATCAGTCTTAGAAGCCCCATACTTTGTACAGGCATGTGGCTCCTTGCATTCCTGTCTTGGCTGTTTCCTGTGAGGAGGAATAGCTGGAAGATTCAGAGGATGGTGCGTGTTCACAAGGGGGTTCTCCCCAATATTATGACCCCTTTGAAGCTCCTGAACCCTCCACAGAGTGTCTCATTAAGGCAGTTTTAAAGACCCGACACATTCCTACTACTTCTGTGGGTCCTCAGACTACTTCCGATGTCTTTTGAAGGCGCAAGAAGTCTTGCACTTTTTTCTGCCTCATCCCACTCTTGACCAGAAAATACTTGCTGAGTGGAAGACCCCTGTTAAGCGCTTATCTCTATCTAAGAGATTATCTAAGTTCTATCCATTTTCTGATGCGGCCTTGGCTCAGTGGGCTACACCTCCTAAGGTTGATGCCTATATTGCCAGTCTTTCCCTTTCTTCTGCATTACCTGCAGTAGATACTTCATCTCTTACAGACTTAGCTGATAGGGAGCTTGATGATATTTTACAGGCTACATTCGGTGCTATAGGTGCATCATTGCAGCCTATCTTGGCTTCTGCATGGGTTAATGGAGTCATTGCTGTTTGGACTGAACAGCTGTCTGACGCTGTCCGTATGGGTGTCCCTAAAGCTGACATTGACGCTTTTGGCTGATATCTCTGTGGCTCAGCTCTATATTACTGATGCCCTATCTGATGCTGTTAGGCTCGAGGCCAAGGCTTCTGCCTTCTCTGTGGCTGATATGAGCTCACTGTGACTTAAGTTCTGGTCTGTTGACCAGATCTTTAAGCGTTTCTGTTAGGGACCTGGAATCATGGAAGGTTGATACCCATAATTCACCTTGAAAGGGGAGAGCCGGGTAAAAGCCGAGACAGCACTGTTATGAGCAAACTTCACCCAAGGTAGCAGGTCCGACCATTTGTTCTGATGGTCTGAGATGTAACACCGCAGGAATTGCTCCAAGGCCTGATTAGCCCTTTCCTCTACCCCATTCGATTACGGATGATAGGCCGGGGAGAAGGAAAAGTTGGATACCTAGTTGCGCACAGAAGGCCCTCCAGAATATCTAGACAAACTGGCTACCCAGGTCGGAAACTATGACTTTGGGAACCCCGTGTAGCCAGTAGACCTCTTTGACAAAGACCGTAGCCAACTCTTTAGCGGATGGACGTTTTTTTAATGGTATGCACTGAATCATCTTAGAAAATCGGTCAATGACCATGAGGATGACAGTATAACCATTAGACAAAGGGAGGTCAACTATGAAGTGCATGGCAAGGTGTGACCATGGCTTCTCCCCATTGGGTATGGGTTGGAGAAGGCCCACTGGAAGGTGACGGGGTGATTTGGTCTGCACACAGACTGGACAGGCAGAGACAAAGGCAGCAGCATCTTTGCTGAGTTCTGACCCCCAGAAGAGACGGGAAACCGGCCAGAGGAACTGGTTCTTTCCGGGATGACCTGCTGATTTAGTCTTATGGTAGGTTGCAAGCACCTTGGTCAGTAGGTACAAAACAATGCCCAGAGGGAGTCTCAGCAGGTGCATCTATTTGGCTGGCCCATATTTTCTCCCCAAGGGGAGATGTTATGCTGGTACGTATGGTGGCCAGTACTTTGTCCTGAGGAATAATAGGACAAGGAGGACTCTCCTCTTTAGCACCTGAGAACTGTCTGGATAGGACATCAGTCTGGACTTTTTTAGTACTGGCAGGTACGAGACCACATAATTAAAATGAGACAAAAATAAGGCCTGTCTGGCCTGTCTTGGAGACAAGCGCTTAGCTTCAGACAAGTAGGTAAGGTTTTTATGATCTGTGAGGATTAGGACTGGCATGGAAGTTCCCTCAAGCAAATGCCTCCATTCTCTGAGAGCCAGTATTATCGCCAGAAGTTCTTGATCACCACTTTGATAATTGCACTCCGCAGGACTTAGCTTCTTCGAGAAATACCAGCACGGGTGCAACTGGCTCTCAAGAGTAGAACGTTGACAGGAGGATGCCAACACCTGTCTGACGCATCAACCTCAAGTATGAATGGAAGCTCTGGTTTCGGGTGTGCCAGAATAGGTGCTGCAGCAAAAGCAGCTTTTAGTGACTCATATGCCCTGATGGCTTCTGGGGACCAGTGAGTGGAGTTAGTCTTTTTTGGTCATGTCGGTAAGGGGTTTTACAATAGAGCAAAAATTGCAGATAAATTTCCTATAGTAGTTTCGCAAACCCGGGGTTACGTTGAAGAGAGCATAGCCCTACGGGTTGCGGCCACTCGAACAGCTGAGAGTTTTTCAGGGTCCATAGTGAAACAGACCTCTGAAATTACATTCCCCAAGAAGGTGACCTGTTTGCAGTGGAACTCATACTTCTCTAATTTGCAGAATAGGTTATTTTCTCTTAATCTTTACAGTACTCTGTTTACATCTGCGTGGTGGCTGTCCATGGAGGAGGAATGGATCAGAATGTTGTCTAAGTATACCACCAGGCACTGCTGCAGCATGTCCAGGAGGACATCATTCAAGAATTCCTGGAAAACAGCAGGAGCATTGCAGAGACTAAAGGGCATTACGAGGTATTCGTAATGCCCACTCATGGTATTAAATGCGGTTTTCCATTCATGGCCCTCCTTTATCTGTACCAGATTATACTCCCCTTGCCGGTCGAGCTTAGTGAAAACCTTAGACCCTTTCAATAGATCAAATAGTTCAGTAACGGTAGGCGTTCTTAACCGTGACATGATTGAGCCCCCTGTAATCAACACAGGGTCTCGGTTCACCACTCTTTTCTTCACAAAGAAGAATCCAGCTCCGGCAAGAGAGGAGGACTTGCGGATGAACCCCGAGGACAGCGCATCCGCAACATACTCCTCCATGGCCTTATTCTCCACAACAGAAGGATGGTAGCCTAAACCTCAAGGAGGTATAGCACCCGGTTGTAGTTCAATGGTACAATCGTATGGGCAATGAAGAGGGAGCTCACCAGCCCGGCCCTTGTCGAATATATCACAGAACTTTTGGTACACGTCAGGTAGCAAAGAGACCGAGGATGTGGTTGGCACCCACCCCACTTTTACTATGCATGTCTTGGAACAGTTGGGTGACCATGTCATGACTTCAGCCCTTACCCAATCGACCATGGGATTGTGTTTGCGCAACCATGGATAACCCAGGATCACAGGATAGTGAGGGGAGTGGATCACCTGGAATTGTAAGGTTTTGTGATGTCGAGCCCCTACAGCCATAGGCAAAGGAACGGTTTTGTGGGTGATCTGCGGTGGCTGTAGGGGTGTTACAGTTTACCTTAGGTGGAGTCCGTAGTGCAGAAATGTTAGCTCACCCTTGCAGATAGACACAGCCCAAAGTGAGGTAAAAAAGCCACCTGGGCTGAGAATCTGTGCACGGGGGCTGGCAGGAACAGAAACCGGATGCAAATCCAAAAGAGTAGTCGGGCACAGTAACTGGGGTCACAAGCCAAGTCAGCCTGGGAATCTGGAAACAAACAGGAACAGAAATACAACAATGAACTGACCCAGCCCTCAGGGAGAGACCTTGTTTTATATCCAGGTAATGAGCAGCTTAATTAGCAAGCTGCCTCAAGTGGACACTGAATGAACCGTGAAATCTGATAGCAACAGTCCAGCCCCCTAGTGCTGCAGGCAAAGCAAATAATACAGGCTAGAATCACACTGATAGAACAGATTCAGCAGTGGGTCAAAGGCAAGAAAGCAGGACCAGAGTATATGAGGACTCCGGTTCAATTCCACCGTGATCTGCCAGAGGGGTGACCAAGTCCGCCCAGTCAGGGGCAGACAGTGACAAGGGGTCTACCATCAATTGCCTCAAGGGCAAGTGGAGTGGTACGGAGCTGCAATGGAATGGAGTGCTTCTGGATGAAGTCACTGTCAACGAAGTGGCCCGCTGCACCGGAGTCCATAAGTGCCTCTGAAATAATGGAACTTTTGCCCCAAGAAAGCTCAACGGAGAGTAGTGGTTTATCAATATGAATATCCGGAGACGTTGAGACGCCACCTAAGGTCTGTCCCCTATAAGACATTGGATGTGGTCATCCCGGATACATAGGACAATTTCATAGTCGATGCCCTGCCTTACCGCAGTAAAGGCATAGGCCCTCCTTCCTCCTCAAGGCCTTTTCCGCAACTGAAAGACAAGTGAACCCAATCTGTGTGGACTCCACATTGCCTGAGGTTTCGAGATTAGGAGAGGTACGGGAGGGGATGAAAGGCTCTGGTTAAACGGATGGGATGTCTTCGCAGGCACTCCCTAAAGAAAGGTCTCACGGATTCAGGAGTCACTCAGAATACAATATGAGACCAGTTCCTCTAAATCACTGGGAAGGTCCTGGGCTGCAATCTCATCTTTAACTGTATCCGAAAGCCCATTAGAGAAAACAGCCACGAGAGCCTCATTATTCCAGCCAACCTCGGCTGCCAGGGTACGAAATTCTGTGGCATAATTGGAAACCGTCCTAGTACCCTGCTGGGTGGACATTAAGTGCTTTGCAGCCGAAGTGGAGCGGCCCGGTATATCAGATTCCCTTTTAAAGGATGCCACAAACTCTGGGTAATTGTATACAATGGGTTTCTGCGTCTCCCAAAGGGGAGTGGCCCAAGCCAAGGCCCTGTCAGAGAGTAAGGGAATCACGAGACCCAGCTTACTCTTATCAGACGGGAAGGACTGTGGTACCATCTCCAAATACATGCCAACCTGGTTTAGAAAACCTCTGCATTGGTAAGGGTCACCCCCATAATGATGGGGGAGCGTGGCAGACCCTGTCATACCTCTCGCAACAGTGGAATCACCATTGGCAGCCAGAGCGGGAGTGGCAGCAGCTATAGGGTCAGCCTGCACCAAAGACCAAAAGACATGCCAGGGTCAGGAATCAAGACAGGTATTCAGCTGAGCCGGATGCAGGAAACCAGAAGTCTGCGATGTCAGGAACAAGCTGAGGGTCAGAAGCACAGAGGTCAGCGAAGTCTGGAACAAGCCGATTGTCTGGAACACAGCAAACAGGAAAGCAGGAAAGGTCCACAGCAGCAACAGGTAAGCAAACAAATACAAGGACAATGAGGGTTGGCTGATAAGTCAGGTGAGTAATCCGAGAGATCAGCTGATACAGCCAGAGCCAGAAACTCAGAAGACAGCAGCAGTGGATAGCAGAACACTAGATTAGCTCAGACAGCAGAATCAATAGGCAGAATGGGAGCAGCTCAGCCAAACCTTGACGGTTTTCTGCTTTCTCTTCCCTTCCAGGGCACATCCATTTTTGGCCCTGATTTGAAGGATATCATCAGCGAGATTACTGGGGGTCAGAGATGGATGGCATCTGCTGATCAGATTGGCACTTGGTCCTGTGGGCATACTTTTGCCAAACACTACTGTGTTAATGTTCTGGCTTTGGCTGAAGCCAGCTTTGGTGGGAAAGTCCTGGAGGCAGTTTTGCCTGTCTAGGACTTTATTTCCGGTGTCTTAGAAGTCTTTAACTATTGAGCCCTGTGGGCTCTTGTTCTGTGTGCTGTGTTTACAGTTAATGGTGTGCTGTGTTCCAGTTCTGTATCTGGTGACACTTATTTTGTTTGGACTATTCCATGATCTGACTAGTCCATGAGAGCTCTGGTATCATGGGGATAAGCACTTGGTCCTTGCCTTATTTCCCACCACTGGGAACTCAATCTTTGTACATCCCAGAGTTACCTGTAAGCTATATTGGATGACAGAGAAAAGAGGATTTTAGTCTTACCTGTTAAATCATTTTCTTTTAGTCCCTATAGCTTACAGGTCTCCCACCCTGTCAGGGGACCATGCTTGGTTCTCCTGTGACTGGACGTGGGAGTCCTATTGGGTTCATGCTCACAGGAGTTTTACTTCTTGCTATCTAGCTAGGTAGGTTTATGGTCTCAAACCTAATTGGGAGGGGACTAGCTAGTCTCCAGCTAGGGAGGAGAGGAAGTCTCCACACGGCATTCTTTCCAAGAATTGTTCCTGCCTACTTAAAGTGGAACTACCACCTTTAAGAAAGATGTCCCCAAATAATTCCTCATCTGGCGACTAGCTGATCAGTAGTGCTAGTTGCCAGAATTATTACCTCCTTACTGCGAGTTATCCTCTGCTCCGGGACTGACAGGAAGGATGGAGCACAGACATCTTTCCATAGTGAAGTCTGCACGCCTGCACTGTCAGTCCCAGCCAGCTCTAGGAGGCGTTGCTAAGAGCCGTTTGGCTCCAAAAGGGACTGACAGCGCAGGCGGGCAGACGTCACTATGGAAAGATGTCTGCCCTCTGTCCTGCCTGTCAGTCCTGGAGTAAAGGATAATTCGCATTAAGGAGATAATAATTCTGGCGACTAGAACTACTGATCAGCTAGTCGCCAGATGAGGAATTATTTGGGGACATCTTTCTTAAAGGTGGTAGTTCTGGATTTAACAGGTAAGACTAAAATCCTCTTTTCTCTTAGTCCATGTGGAACACAGGTCTTCCCTCCCGAAAAAAAAAATACTTGTCTGAGTCTCGGGCAGGGGGTTGCTCTTAATGGGCTAGTAATACTTAATATGTAAAAAAATATATATATTGTAGGGTTTATCCACCTGAGTAAAACAAGGGAACTCTCACTGCTGAAAGGTGTTTTATTCAAAAGTATTACAGCACAAAGTTGAATTTTTTTAGGTGCAATGTCACAGTGGCCTGAAATTGTACAGTGGCGCTGTTGTTACACCATCCTATGGACAGCTCTGGTCTGGTTTTACATGTTAAGTATTGCTATCCCTTTAAGTTCTCTGTTCAGAGGATTCCACGTCTTGTTACCCTTTTGTTTCTTTTCTTTCTTTTTTTGGCTTTTCTCTATCTCAAACTGTGCATGTCTACATGGGATGAAGTGGTGCAGGATGGGAGTCTCAGCCTCAGAGAGTTCTTTTTGCGCGTGCCCTGCACTTCTGAAGGAGAGTACTTGACCCCATATTGCCTGTGTTCCATGTGGACTAAGAGAAAAAGTTATTTAGTTATTGTATTTTTTTTGTACTGGTGTGTGTTTATGCTAATAAAACTGTCCTGAAGAATAAGCTGATAAAGATATAAATGTCCATTCTCTACTTCTCTCCCTCCATTCACCTTCTCCTATTATCATCATTTCTGACTCTTTCGCAGATCGGCTTCCTACATGACTCTGAATGTCCTCTTGTTGAAATGCCAGCTAACCTAATTATTATTATCACATATCTAGATATGTGAAAGCCTTACTGTATAGGACATAGTCCCCTTCTAAAATCTCATTTTTCTTATGTCCACTATGGAACACTGGTACCATGGGGTTGAGTCTCTCCACTAGAGGGCAGGATACATCTTGAAAGAAATGTCTTGTAGGTGGAGACTCCCTGCTACTCCTCCAGCTCAACTCTTACCCGCCTTATACTAGCCAGTTTTGAAGGTGTCCTCTGAAGTATGCAGATGAGAGTGACACTTCTTAGATTTTAGCTTTTTGTTTTTCCTTTAGCTATGGAGCTGTCAAAATTCCCACATTAGGTGGGTTACCATTACTGGACTTCCCCTGAAATGGATTGACCAGTTTACAGGTGCTGTGTGGACCATTGCAGCCATATGGAGGGAATCTTGCAGGCCATGTTTTCCCTCCCAACAAAGTCTCTCTGAGGCTCTGTCTTCCTTCTCAATGGTAACCTGAAGACAAAAGACAAAGTAACCCTTTGAGTGCTTTGGTCCACTTTGTCCCAGTCCTGTGTCTCTCCATACAGAGACTGTTATGAATCCTTGATGGCTCCTGCATGCATGATGTGTAATTTTCTTTACTATACTATCCTTTCCCTAAGCTTTAGAGCATGGATGGCTGCAGTTTCCAGGGTTAACCCTTTCTATGCTGGTTTTCACTAGTTCGGGCATGTTGTGGGTCTGTTTTCACTTTCATTCCTGCTGGGATCCCATTTTTAGCTACCCTCACATGTCCCCTGGCATTTTTTGGTAACTTTATTCATTTTGTCCAAAATCACATTGCTGACCCTTTAAGAACAGAATGTGTTCCTGTACCACCACCATCTTTGCTCTGTTGACTACTATGGACAAACTTCTTTGGGACATAACTCTGCAACTGTTTGACATAAGTCAGAGTGGACTTTCTTCTTGTCTCCTCATGCCCTTTCTTCCGGTTCTGGGGTGAAACTTTAATCATGCACACTATAATTGGGTGATTTATTGTACAGTTGTGTATTTTGACACTGTACAGCTGGAGCTTGGGGCTAGACCTAAGAATAAGGAGGCTGGGGTCTCTGTATCCCCCATTGCGCATTGCTCTTCTTGTCACTCAGGGCTGCCTAGAGAATATTCAGGTCACTTATGCCCAGCATGTTCTGATGTCCCTGAAGCCATTCCAGGGCCCTCCAGCCATGCTATAGAGGCAGCTTGGGTGCAAGAGATTAAGGCTGCGACTAGGGACCTTTGGTCCACATTACAACTCTTTCCATCCCAATTACAGGGGGCCTTTCAGGCTTGGCAGGCTCCCCTCCTCAGTCAGGTCTTCCCTGCCTAAACCTCAGGGAGTACCTGACGTGTCAGATTCCTCTGAGGAGGAACTACTGTTGGATTCAGATGTTGAGGAATGTTCTGTATTAGAGTCATCTCAGTTTCTTGGGGATGCCTTTTGAAGCTGATCCTGAATCCTCCGCTGAGGGCTTAATCAGGGCTGTCTTAACTACTCTTAACATTTCCCTGGTTCAAGGGGTCCCTTCTGATCCCTCTGATGTATTCCAGGAGCCCGCTAAGCCCCTTACATACTTTCCACCTAACCCCACTCTTGACTGCCTTGTGTCTGAAGAGTGGAAATCTCCTGACAAGAAAGTGTCTGTCTCCAGGAAATTTGCTAAGCTTTATCCCTTTTCAGAGGCCGCGCTTGCTCAGTGGGTTCAGCCACCTAAGGTGGATGCCCCTATTTCCAGGCTATCCAAATCTACTGCATTACCAGTCTCTGATGCCTCTGCTCTGAAGGACTGGACTGATAAGAAGCTTGAGGTTTCCCTCAAGTCTATTTTTGCCACTGCTGGTTCTGGTATGCGTCCAGCATTTGCTGCTGCGTGGGTGAACCTAGCCATTGCAGTCTAGACTGAGCAGCTCACCAAGGCTGTCTGTCAGGATGCTCCTCTTTCGGATAGGTTGCGTCTCCTTGCCAACATATCTGAGGCACGACACTATGTTTCTGCTGCCTTATTTGATGCCTTCCGCATGATGGCTAGGGGTTCCACCATGTCTGTGGTGGCCAGACGGGCTCTTTGGCTCAAGATTTGGTCTGCTGACAAGAAAGTCTTGCTTTCCCTGCCTTTTCAGGGTACATCTTTGTTTGGGCCAGATCTTAAGGATCTGATCAGTGAAGCCACTGGGGGTAAGAGTACTCTTCTACCCTTGGTCCCTAAGAAGAAATTGCCATTTAAGCGTAGCTGGCTTTTTTGTTCCTTCCAGAATGAGACACGTCCGGTGAACCACATGGTTCCCTCAGCTCTGCGTACCTCCTCCAAGCCCAGACAGCAGAGGAAACCCAAGGTCTCCTCCAAGTCCAAGGCTCCCATTACTGCTTTGGCATGACTCGAGAACCCGGGTCCGCATTCAGTTGTGGGTGGTCGTCTGCGACACTATCACAGCGTTTGGGAGGAGTCTGTGGTGGACCCATGGGTTTTACAGGTGGTGAAGGAAGGGTACAAGATCCCTTTCATTTCTCTTCCTCCTTTTCGCTTTAGTCTTTCTCATACTCCTCAGGGTACAGAAAAACACTGTCTGTTCGACAGCGCTGTTCAGGCTCTTCTGGACAAGGATGTTCTGGAGCCAGTGCCCTTTCAGGACAGGGGTTCGGGGTTCTACTCAAACCTCTTTGTAGTCACCAAAATCGACGGTGGCTGTCACCCTATTTTAGACTTGAAGGACCTCAATTCCTTTGTGACCTGGACTCATTATCGCCAGGAGTCTTTGCGCACAGTGATTGCTGCCATGTCCCCGGGGGAATTCCTCGCTTCTCTGGATCTGCAGGATGCGTATTTACATATTGCCATTCATTCAGAGAGCAGACAGTACCTCCGGTTTGCCTGTGACAGGAGACATTTTCAGTTCTCAGCCCTTCCATTTGGGCTGACAACGGCTCCTCAAGTATTCAACCATGTCCTGGGCGACTTGATATCTGTCCTCCACCGGAACGGCATCAAGGTAACTCCATACACAGACAACTTGCTTCTGAAGGCCACCTCTGCGGAACTTCTTCATCAGCAAGTTCAGAACTGCATTCAGGCTCTCACCCATCACGGATGGATCATCAACCTGGACAAGTTGGATCTTGTTCTATCCCAGTGTCTGGTCTTCCTGGGCCTTCTCTTCGACACTCAGAAGAGCAGGTGTTGCTCACCAGATCGCCCACAGGGTTTCGGCGATTGTGTCCCAGGATTCCGTTCTACTCCAGAAGCTGTCATCTCTAGTGCGGAAATACATTTCCACCATAGAAGCGGTTCCGTTTGCCATGGCGCACATCAGAGAACTCCGAGATTTGTGATCCAGATGTCCAAGGGCCCGCAGGATCTTCGGAAGTAATTTGTCTCCCTTCCTCTTCATGTGGAGCTGAGCTTGTCATGGTGGCTCAACCTCTCCAACCTGCTGCCCTAACCCCACCTCTGACAAGGAGAGGGATCTCCACTTGTTAGACGTGGTGCGTTGTCTCAAGTTCTATGTGCATCGCACTGAGTCTATCAGGACATCTGACTCTCTGTTCATCATTCCTGAGGGTCCTATGGCAGGAAGACCTGCATCCAAGGTGACTATCGCCTCTTGGATCAAGTCCACTATTCGCAAAGTTGAGGAAGAAGCCTGTCCCTTTCAGGGTCACGGCTCACTTTACTCGTTTTATTGGGGCCTCTTGGGCTTACAAGAATCAGGCCTCCGCTGATCAGTTATGCAAGGTGACCACTTGGTCGTCTGTGCACACCTTTTTGAAGCATTACCATGTGGATGTGTTGGCATCTGCTGATGCCAACTTTGGGAGGAAAATCCTGGAGGCAGTATTGCCTGTCTAGGGTTTTCCTTGGTTGTTAGTGCTTCCTTCTCTGAACCCTGTTGGTTCTAGTTCAGTGTGCTGTGTAACGTTCCTGGGGTGCTGTTACCCCTGTTTGGTGTCCATTGACACTTCAGTAGTTGTTGGGCTATCTCTGATCTGATGGTTCTGGTGACTTTGGGGGTCTTGCGTCTGGTCCTTGCCTTCTTCCCACCTCTGGGAAACTTATTGGACGACAGAGAAAAGAGGATTTTAGTCTTACCTGTTAAATCCTTTTCTCTTAGTCCATACAGGTTACTGGTCTCCCACCCTGTCAAGAGACCATGCTGGGCTCTCCTGTGGCAGACATTGGGGGTCCTTTAGGGTCATGCTCACAGGAGTATTCTTCCCTTCTACTATCTAGTCATCGTAGTGTCTCAAATCTTCTGGAGCTGATTGTCTAGCTGCTCTACACCCTGCATACACTTTGAGAATTTGTTCCTGCCTACTAAGGGGCGGATCGCCTCCCAGAGTTACCAGTAACCTGTATGGACTAAGAGAAAAGGATTTAACAGGTAAGACTAAAATCCTCTTTTTCTTTTGGCGGTAGTTTCTGTTTACTGGGTTGCTGAACTGGAAGCTAAGTCTTGCAAACCACCTTTTCTGGTTTTTCACAAGGCAGGTGTACCCAAACTTTTGCAAACAACCAAGTGAATTTGTCCCTGTTACCTTTTGTCCAGCTATAACCTATTCAGTCAGTCCTGGAGGCAGACATGGAAATTGCTGGCAATTTTTTTTTCCATACTGAAGTAGGCAGAGTTTCAGCTTCTAGTTTTTAAAGGTGTTACGTTTTCCACGTGCAGTGAACAGAATTTCAGATCCTGTGGTCCCTCTACCAACTGTTCTATGAGGTCTACCTTCATTTACATTTATAATCCAGGGATTGATTGAATGTTAGTGATAGGAACAAAGTAAAAAAAAACAAAAAAAAAAAACAGGATTTTCTTGCTATAGTAAGGTAAGCAGGGGATCTTAGGAAGTGTTATGTCTCCTTTAACCTTTTGGATGCTAGAAAGTTCTCCAGTATATTGCTAGTAGATTGGTGAATACGTTCTAATCAGCCTATATAATAATTCGCTAGGATGTTTGTCACGATGTAGTCATGCGAAGTAGAGACTGCCCGTGTTCAGGCAGTCTCTACTGCGCGTGATCGCATCGCGTGAGTGAGGGGGACGCAAGACCGCATTGCATGGAGCAGTGAGGTAGCAACCTCTTAACCTTTTGAGTACCAGAGAGGTACACAACGCATTGCTTTGCAATGCGTTGCGTACCCTTCTGGCACTCAAAGGGTTAATATTACCTGGACCTTGGCCCGTGTACACGGGCTTTTACACTAGTAAATGTTAAAAGGTTTGATTGTTGGTGTTCCTGTGTAGATTTAGTTTGAAAATACTGCATAGCATTTGAGAACCAATGTCACTGTAAGCCATTCTATTAACCAGGGTACCTCTCTGGCACTCAGAGGGTTAAGAAATGTTTCCTTTTTAAAACGAATTGTAATTTTTGCAGGGCCAGCATTACCCTCTCTGTTTTCATCTAGCAAACTATGCTAATGGTTTCTTCTGCCAGGAAACAAGAACATTCTCTCTATTAACCCTTCAGTGCCAGAGGCTTGGGCCATTTCCTGTACCCTGTAGGCCAGACACATTTTCAGCATTTTTGCTATCCATCTATTTAGGCTTGATTTCCACTCTGAAATTTCTACTTATATATGGAAAGCTTTTTTCAGAACAAATTGAGCTTCTTCATGGTACCTTACATGAAGAGAATTTGGCATCGTGCAAAAAGCTATGTCATAATTGCAAAAAAAAAAGTGAAAAATTACTTATTTTGCTGAAATCACATACTATATATCAAAAACATTTACCTTGATTGTGAAAGTTTAAATTATTTGAAAAAGTCCCATGTCCCCCGTGTACAAAAAATACCAAATTTGTGTACTCCATGGCTAGTGCAGAGCCCTAATTACCAGGAGCGCAAAATGGTATGTTCAACTTTATAAGCTAATATGTGCATTCTAGTATATAAAGGTATACCATTTTGGAAAGTAGACATTCACCCGCATCAAATGTGGGGTCACTTGCCTTTCTATCCCTGGGCTGAAGTGCACAAATATTTTCAGAAGTTGGCACCATACGAATAAATACATGTTTGTTTTTTTTTACAGTTTCACCACTTCAAAGATACTAAAATATTTGAAAACCATAACATTTCCTACTGTATTCATTACCTGCTACCAACATGAGAAAAATGGCACCCCATTTGTGTGGGTTAAAATACAGTATGGGGTGCTAGGAACTCTTACCTAAACCTGACACTTCTGTTTATGAAATTATCTACCTACACTAAAATGGTCATAACCATAATAGATATGCAGGAAAGGTAGAGAAACTATGCCATTTTGGAAAGAAGATAACCTGCCGCATCTACTGAGGCACTTGCAGGTTTTTTGGTGTTTTTCCCCCAAAATATTTGTGTAGACATAGTTGGGGGGCATCAAAACCCCTCCTGATGCACCGCAATGAGGCCTGAATTAAAAAGGGGGAAAAAATAATCCTTTGTGTGCCACAGGGATGTCCAGTGCATTGCAAAGCAATGCATTGAATCTCTCTGGTACACAAAGGGTTTTTTTATTATTGGTTTTTATTACTACATTGTTGGGGCATCAGGACCACTTATTATACCCCCCAACAAATGCTGAGTAAAAAATAAATGTGTGTGTGCGCCATAGTTGCATCCAATGCTTTGCAAAGCACTGCATTGGACCGTTTTTTTTTTTTTTTACATTTAGTCTATGTTGGGGGGAATCGGCATCCCTCCTGATCTCCCTAATGAGGTCTTAGTTAAAAAAAAATATATATATGCCCAGGAAACAAGTGACCTTGTGAGTGCCACATGGGTCTTCAGTGCATTGCATTCCACGGCACTTACAGGGTTATATATTTTTTTACTATTATTTCAGTTATGTTCAAACTTCTTGGGGGGACATCAGGACCCCTCCTGATGTCCCTCCAGTTATCGATCTCCCAGTCAATTGTGGTAGATCAATATGGCAAAAGCTCTCCTGCCTCCGGTAGGAATGAATGGGACTGAGGAAAGTTTCCTACCATCATCGGTCACCGATGACATTAGTAGGCTTCTGTCAATCCCACCCCCTCCTACCTGGAAGTTTGGGTAGGAGAGAGGGGAAAGGAGAAGCTGTGCTCACCCCCCCACACACACACACACACACACACACACCCAGAGTGCCAGGCATTTTTTTTTTTTTTTAATGTGGCCACTGAATGCCGGTTATACTGGCTTATGCAGTGACCGCATTATAGCTGTACATTGTACGAGCTTGGCACAGCAGGTACAGCTGTCCAAACTTGGACAATGTACCCACTTGGCACTCTAGGGGTTAAAGGAATGCTCTGTTAGTCTTATATCCATGTGACATCACTGGCCAAAAATACTTCAAAAAATTAAGTAATGCAACATCTCATTTTTTCTTATATGAAATACTTTACATGATGTCGGTCTTACATGTGAAGGGTGAAGGTAGGAGAAATAAGAGTACCAACACCTTCTAATAATAGCCCTCTAACACTATTCTGGCGATTAAATCCCAATGGCTTTTATGAATTTCATCCTTGTGCCTTTGTTCAAAATATAACCTCTTCAATGAATCTTGGATGTCATGCCATGAAGGCAGACATGAGTTGCTAGTAGGATCAAAGAACCTCACTCTCGGCTCAGTGCACATGATCATCTTAACCCTTTAACCCCTTAAGGACCGGGAATATCTGATGTTGTTTTCACTTAAAGGGATAGTAATACTTCGTTTTAACTTTATTTTATTTTGTAGGCATTAAAAAAACATGAAGAATGATATAAGTCTTATCTCTCAAACCTTTATGGTTTATGAGATATTCACAAGCAAAGTTTCCCCCTCCCGCCCCTTTTACCTACTGTAAACAATCTCTTCTCAGATGTGGAATGCAGTCCATAGACTGGACAGATAACAGAAGGGGACACTCTTATTCCTATGAAAACAATGAAATCCCTGCCCCCCTTGACAAGCTTTTCAGGTTTTTCCCTTATCTTAATTGAACATTGTCCCTCTCTGCAGTCTACCTGGGCAGCTCCCTTCTAATCTGGCTGAGAAGTGTTACATCAGTAAAAGGGGCGGGAGGGGGACACTTTGCTTGTAAATATCTCTTAAACCATAAAGGTTTGAGAGATAAGACTTATATCATTCTTCATGTTTTTTTAATGCCTACAAAATAAAATAAAGTTAAAACGAAGTATTACTATCCCTTTAAGGACCGGAGCAATTTTGACTTTTTTGACTATGTCTTTGTTCAACCATATTTTCTCTTTAATTCCTTTTGTACACCCACACAAATTATATACTGTTTTTTAAGGACAAGTAGGGCTTTCTTTTGATACCACAATTATATGAATACCTCATTGTTTAATTTGATTAAAATAGAAAAAAAAGAGGAAAAAAAAATAAAAAAAACAACAATATTTTGCTTACATTTTTCTGTCAGGATTTGCATACTATTAGTTCATGACAAAAAATACCCCTAAATATATTCATTTGCTTCTCCTGAATATAAGAGTACCCCATAAGGTAAATAATCAGGAGAATTTTGAAGTTTTTTATGCAGCTATTTTTCCAGAAATATTTTACAAAATTTTGGAAAAATTTTGGGTTTTTTTTGCAGTTTTCACACTTACATTTCAATATTACTGTTGATATCAAGCACGGGATAGTTGAAAATTTTAAAATATCCATTGTTTAGTGTTCAGCTCCTTCTTCTGAGTACGGCAGTACCCCATATGCATAGGTTTCTCAAGGTTTGCGGGAGCTATGAGGCCCAAATTGGAACATGTGCATTTCCAGGTTCACACTTTGAATTTTCACAGCATGCATCACTGGTGCCATGTCTCATTCGGGGCTGTGTAACAGTGCTCCACTCTAAGATTTCCCCCCAAAAGTGTATATTTTTGGAAAATAGACACCCCAGGCTTTCATTTTATGTATGTTTTCACATTTTTAACGCAGCCATTTTACCACGAATCCTTCTTAAATCTCGATGTAAGTAAAAAATTCAGCATTTACACACTTAGGTTTCAATGTTGATGTGGATTTCAAGCACAGAGTAGGTGATGTTTTTTTAAACTGCATTTATTAGTGTTCGGCTCCTTCTTCTGAGTACGGCAATACCCCATATGCATTGGTTTCTCAAGGTTTGCGGGAGCTATGAGGCCCAAATTGGAACATGTGCATTTCCAGGTTCACACTTTGAATTTTCACAGCTTGCGTTACTGGTGCCATTTCTCATTTGTCCTGTGTAACAGTGCTCTTTTTTAAGATTTCCCCCCAAAAGTGTATATTTTTGGAAAGTAGACACCCCAGGCTTTCATTTTAGGTGTGTTTTCAAATTTTTTACACAGTCATTTTACCACTAATCCTGTAAAAACTTGACGCAAGTAAAAAAAAAAAATCAGCGTTTTTCACACTTTCACTTCAATGTGGATGTGAATTTCAAGCACAGGATAGGTGAAGATTTTATAAACTGCATTGATTAGTGTTCGGCTCCTTATTCTGAGTACAGCAATGCCCCATATGCAAAGGTTTGTCAGGGTTTGGGGGAGATACTGGGCCCAACTGCCCTACACTTTCGCATGGTGAGGTACGGCTGCATGATTTGATCACACAGATCAACTCCCCCCATGTGCTTGTTGTAGTCTCTGATGCAGACTGGCTTTCTTAGTACCCCCATTCTGCCACGAACAGAGACTGCCACAGTTTTGTCCTCATGCATGGTGGAAAGCATGTAGACATCTTTTATGTCCTTGAACTTAACTGCCAGCAGCTCTTGTTGGCATAAAACTGAGGACATCCCGGTTCTTTGGGCATCTCCCTGCAATTGCGCCTGACAGTGCCACAGGCCACGGTGTCAAAATAAAAAAGTGACTTAAATAAAAGGGGGCTGGTGTAGTAGTTGTCAACATATAAATGAAATCCTTTATTTAACAAGGGGTAAATCAGATCCCAAACTATCTTCCCATTTGTTCCCAGAGATTTGGGGCAACCAGGAGGGTCAAGTTGGCTGTCCTTGCCCTCGTAAATTCAAAAAGCCTGGGTATAGTCTGTGGCACTTTCACACAATTTATAAAATTTAATTCCGAATTTGGATCGCTTGGAGGGGATGTATTGTTTGAAACCTAACCTGCCTTTATAGTTCATGAGGGATTCATCTATACTTATGTGTTTTTGGGGGTATATACTTGGGCAAACTTTTCCTGCAAATGAATTATTAGGGGGCGAATTTTGAACAGTCTGTCATACTGAGGGTGTTCTTTTGGGAGGCACAGGGTATTATCACTAAAGTGCATAAAGCGCAATATCATTTTGTATCTAGTCCTGGTCATTGTTTTGGCGAATATAGGGGTATCATATACGGGGTTTTTACTCCAGTATGATCTAATAGTTGTTTTTTTAATTATTCCCATTGTCATTGTAAGGGCCCAGAATTTGCCATATTTCTTGCTTGGAAATGAACGTTGATGGGTTGGCGGCAGTATATTGGGCCGCGTATAAATTTGTTTGAGAGACAATTTCCCCCAACATTTCTTTCCCAAAAAATAAATAAATAAAACTGAACATGGGTAAATCCTGCCACATCCACTTGAATTCCTGGGTTGCCTGTGAATTCAGGAATTTGTGGGCATAAATTGGCTGGTGATACCCATTCATCAGCAGAAGTGGCAGGTCTTGGGGCAGCTCTTGGGGCATTTCTTAGGGCAGCTCTTTGGGAAGGTCTTTGAGCAGCTCTTTGGGAAGTTGTTGGGGCAGCTCTTGGGGCAGTTGCTGGGGCAGCTCTTGCGGCAGTTGCTGGGGCAGCTCATGTGCAGTGCGGCTTTTTTTCACAGAAGGCCTTGCGTCATCACTACTAGAGCTCTCACTCTCAGAAAACTGAGTGACGTCAAAGTCTGACGCAGTGTCTGTGGCTTCTGAGTCAGACGCCAAAAAGGAATACGCCTCTTCTAAACTATAACGCTGCTGCATTGTATGCACCTACTCTAAACTAAATAAATTACTAACTTCTATAACTAACTATACCTAACTCTCACCCCAAACGGTCACTATTCCTATGATACATTTTTTTAAAATATTTTTTCCCTATTCTACTCCTAAACCTAAATCTATCACTAAGCCTTACCCTAACACACGTATTGCCTGAACCTACCCAACCCAACTACCTATTTAAACTAGCTTATAATATAGAATACATTTTTCAATAAAAGGGGTTTTTTTTTAATTTTTTTTTTCCTACGCTACCCCTAAACCTTCCCCTAACCCACGTATACCCTGAACCTACCCAACCCAACTATAGAATACATTTTTCAATAAAAGGGTTTTTTTTTTTATTTTATTTTTTTCCTACGCTACCCCTAAACCTTCCCCTAACCCACGTATACCCTGAACCTACCCAACCCAACTATCTATCTAAACTAGCTTATAATATAGAATACATTTTTTAATAAAATAAACTTCTTTTTGGATTTTTTTTTCCCTATGCTACCCCTAAACCTAAATCTAACCCTAAACCTTACCCTAACCCACGTATACCCTGAACCTACCTAACCCAAGTGAACTACCTATCTATACTACATATATATATTTTTTTGTTTTTTGTTTTTTTGTGTTTTTTTTTTTCCCTAAACCTAAATCTATCCCTAAACCTTTCCCTAACACACGTCTACACTAAACCTACCCAACCACCTACCTAAACTATATTTATTAATCAAATTTTATTTAAAAAAAAATAAAAAATTTTTTAAAAAATATAAAAAAAAAAAAAAAAATACAAGGGGGATGGGGGTGTCCCACAGATTTACAAATACTGTCCCTGTCATTCAGCTTTTGCAACATGTGATTCGCTCATCAAGCGAATCGCATGTTGCAACAAACTTTCTACTGGTTGTTACTAAGTGTCCCGGTAGCGGGGAGCTTAGTAACAAGCAGCCCGCTCTCTCCCATCTCTATGTGCGGCCGCGATGGGAGAGTTTAACCCATGCCGGTGCAAGACCATCATGGGTCCTTAACGATATAGCAACCCATGACGGTCCTGCACCGTCATGAGTCATTAAGGGGTTAAGGACCAGAGGGATGTGCTACCCTGTGGTCCTTGAAGTAGCAGTGGGTAACTCTTTTGGTCCAAGAGCCACATATATATTTAGAATTTGTGTGAAGAACAGTGGTCAACACACTCACACTACTTCAGAAGTGTAGCCAACAAGTCCAAGTTCCCCATATCCATGCTTCTCTACTCACAATTTACTTGTCTGGAACTCCAAGAAGGTGAATATGATATGATGACTTCATCTCAGTGAGGTCAAGATGATGTGGTCATGATCATGACTGGCTAATGGCAAATAGAGAAGCCCTATCAGAATGTGGTGGACCCATTGGCTTCACTTTTTAAGTGGAACTAACACTTTATAAGGACTTGTGTTTTTATTTGCCATTCTTTATTGGTCATTTTATGCAGATTAGCCAATACGTCCTGGTAGTAAGTGGCAATTTAGAAGGAAGAGTGAAATTTTAGTATCTCACACACCAGGCTGCACCAATAAGTTCTGCCTAATTTGTATAAACTGAAAAAGCTAAATATCTCTTGCAGTATAAGTTTAAATAAGAAATGCTGTGTTCCTCAGGGACACAAATACAGCAGAGAAAAGTCTTTTTTCTGAGACTCAAATGTCAGATTTTACATGGACAATGAGAGCAAAGTCTCTTTTACATGTTTTGTGCTGTAATTCTACACGTGACCTAAGCAGGGAATATATTACATTGGTTAATGATGTTGTGTGTACACAGACCACAGTGGTATACCTCATTTCAGAGGGGAAGTACTTCTGTAGCCTAGGAGGATATTATCATATTATTAGGACAATTTGATTTATTTTCAAAAAAGACAAAAATAGCAACTAACAAGAAAAAAAGTTAATATTTTAATAGCTAAAGGGTATACCCTAAACTAGCCTTGTACTGCATGCTAGCATCTGTAAAGCTCCCACTGTCCAGAATTATCTATGAATTGCCTTAGATACAATAGTACAAGAGCAATGGGCACTAATCACAGTAAATTAAGAGCCATTAGATATTCTCTCTCAAAACAAACTTGTAACTATGCAGCAAACAAACTCCCTAAAGACCAAAGGGGTGTGCAAAGCTTTTTGAAGCAATGCATTGCACTCCCTCTTCTCTGGTCCTTAAGCAGTTAAATAAATAATCTCTGAAAAGGACAGTTTACAAATATTTTAAAAAGCAAGGTTTGGATTATAAAGCATGAATAATTTTTACATATGCTAGATGTAAGTAATATTTAAAGTTGTATCAACCCTGTTTATTTTTTTGATATTGGTGTTTTTATTTGATGGTTGCTTCACCTCCTGGCTGGGAGTAACAATATTGTAAACATACAGCCCTGGTGGTACAGGGGAGCCCAAGCTGCTTCTCCTGCAGGAGCAGAAGCTGACCATGGCAGCCTTATTCATTAGGTTTATTTGTTATTTGTGTGCGTTGTGACCTCACAACGCACACAATAGGGTTCATCAAATGCTTCTCTGGAACTCACAGCACCAGGTCCGGGGAGAAAACCATGGGAATCGCTTCATTGAGTGCTGTAATTTTATCATTGCTATTGCCCGAGGTGGGACAGTAACTAATCTTTAGCATATTTCTTTAGTTTTCCATGTTAATTACCCTTAAACTTGTAATTGAAATTAGGACTTCATTCCTTTTCTATAGATTCAGATGTTTGCTTGACATAGAATATGTATTTTTGTGTGTGGTTTTAATATATGAAATGATAAATTCACCCTTTGTTTACAGATAACTCTCTTCACTGTTCTTAGGAGGAAAAAGAAGTGCATTCGGTACTTACAAGGAGAAGGACGCTGTGGCAGCCCCATTTCTTCAGATGGAAGTGCTATAGACTCACCTTCCCCTCCAATGAATGCACTTGAATGCATACCAACTTCTGCTTATTCTTCAGGCAAGCTTACTAGCCCTGCTGATTCTGCACAAAGTGAACAAAACTTCTTTCTTCCATATTCTATCATGAACAAATCATCCAATATATCCACAGGACATAAAGTTGTAGTTTCATCTCATATCGAGTCCAAATCTCAATGCAGTGATAATGCGAGAGCCACATAGCAGCACGAAGCACATCAGCTGTTGTCAATGCTGCACTGAACACTTTGTAACTGCTTTAAGATTCTATATAAGCAGTTGCACAATGTGGTTGTCAAACAGTGGAAACTTCAGCATTGTGATAAACTTTGCTTGGGACGTTGGCTTTTTTCACCAGTGTCATCTTTCTATTGTGCCAACTGCACCTTCAGTTTCCAAATACTTGACACTTGTTTTTCCTATATACAGACTTTTAATCAGCTATACTTTTTTACTGATTACCAGCCACAGAATGCATTCTGCAGTATTGTTACCCAGATCGAACCACATGGGATTCATTTTATATAAAAAAAAAAAAAAAAAAAAGCACTTGAAAAATGTATATTTATTTGTTCTATTTCCAGAACATTAGATATTTGAGAGGTACTTTTATTTTAAAAGATGAGACAAGTTGCTACTTTGAAATGAACGCGTCTAAAAAGATTAGATATGCTGATGGGTAATTCAAGACCACAGATACCCAAACTATGGCCATTGGAATAGTCTCTAGCAGCCAAGGGGTTAAAGGAACAGTCATAACAAATGGTAAATTGCTGTTGTGTTAAGTGCCACACTTTTGAAGTAACAAAGTTGCGCTTAGGTCAGACCTAAACCTCTGAGTGCTTGAACTTTGTGCAAAACATCCATCTGGCATTCAACAGAGTAATATTGTAGAAGATTGTCAGCACCTTTCTAAAACCAGCTCTGTTCTCTTTTGGCTATTTTCACGCTAGCTTGAGTAATACTTCCTTACCCAGTCTGATACATCCTACCAGCTTAAAGCCACATCATGGTAAAATATATTGTGACATTCCTGAAAGCAGGGAAAAATTTGTACTTCAATTTCTACAGCTATAAAGGTAATGCAAAATTTATAAATTTAGAGCAGTGACCTTTTCAGGGATGGGCATTTTAAAAACAATTTTTTTTTTATAGGTGTTAAAGGGGCACTATTGCTAAAATATATCTTGCCACCAGTTAAGAATATGTTGTAACATTCATAGATCAGTGTTATGTCTGTTTTGATATAACTTATTATATTAGATGTACTGTTTTATAGAAGTCTGGGGGACTTATATCAGGGATGATCAAACTAAGGTATTGGTGAGATTTACTGCTCCCTGGCATCCTCAATCTACCCGCCCCCCCCCACCCCACCCCCCAAGGGCAAGGCAAAGGAAACCCCCTCTTTTGCACAATTAGTCCTACCAGATCACTGTGAAACAAGGCTTTGGCACCTCAACAGTGAGAAGTATATGTCCTTCTGTTGTGCGTATGTCCATGTCAGGATTTGTACACTCCTCACTTTTATAACAAATATATATATTTTTACATACATATACATTCTTCCTACAGCCTCCTGAAACAGTTCATGCAGTTTCAAAGATGTTAAAGGTCAATTATCATGTTTTATAAAGTTTGCTTTGATGAGTTCAGTCTTGGTAGAAAGCTCAGGGGTTAATCGTGCAGCCCCAAAACAGCTCCTTTCAGCCATTCAAGTAGGTTAGAAAACTGTCCCTTCCCCCCTCCCCGCCTCTTGTCTGGCAAAGCAGGCGGCCACAATCCTGAAGGTTTGGGGCTCACAGCCACAAACTATGCAGAGTTGCATGTACAGTCCCATAGACTGATGCACTTTGGTTTTCAAGTCTGTGCATAAATAGCCTAAGGGACTGCTGGATTGGGCTCCAAGTGACTCTAAACTGCAAGACTTAAAGTCTCACAATTCAGTCTCTAATCATGGGATCAGTGTGATATCTGTCCTTTAAGTTCCATCAAGATAAGAAAAAAATGTAACCTGTATAGTTGCAATTATTAAAACATGCACTTTTAGAGAGCAGTGACTTGCATTCTAGCATTACTGTTTCTTTATCTCTACTTTGTTTTACTGCAGTATACCATCTTGGCTATGCTGATTTTACACATAGGCAAGCATAAACTAGGCTGAAGAGGATTCCATCCCCAAGGATTATTAGAAAACATTTCTTTTTAATTTAAGAAAAATAGATTTATTTTATATTTTTTTAAGGTATGACTGTGCATTTTTAAATTTTTGTATTTGATATCAGGTATTCTTTTTGTAAATATGTAACAAGACAACCAAAAGCTGCAAGAATCATTTGCCACAAGGTTTTAAATTTGATGCTTAAATATCTTATGGTATTGAAGCACCATTGGTTATGTATTATTGCACATAGTAGATGGTAAAGCATAAATAAATGAAGTACATCACTGGTACTCCCACTGCAATTAGGTGCCTCATTCAAAAGTTATTACCTGGCCAAATAAAAACATTTTCAGCTGATGGGTACAGTATTTTTGTGGCCTTTTTTATGGTGCAGCAAGAGCACTGCCAGGAAATGTAAAGACCCCAATAATCTAGATGGTTTGCTACAGAATTGCTCCAATTAATGAACCTCAGTTTATACACCATCTGTAAAATATTCAGTTTTGCCTTGGAATATAACTTTTGATTAAGGCATCTCCCAGAAATTGGGAGCAGCCTTGTTCTACTACGTAGGAAAACATATTTTTTCATGAGTATTACTGTACATTTAATGTTCACGTATATTTCAAAGAAATACCACAGTGGGGATCAGCAAAGAAAAAAGGCTACAGATAGTGCACAATTTTCATAATTTTGTCTCTATACGACACCACAATGGATATGAAATGAAATTGAGATGCAATTGAAGTGCAGACTTTCAGCTGTAATTCAAGGGGTTGAACAAAAATATTGTATGAAACTTTTAGGTATTGCAACCATTTTCATGCACAGTCCCCTTATTTTAGGGGCTCAAATGTAATTGGACAAATTAAAGGGATAATAATGTTTCACAAAAACAGCAGCTCCAATTAATCTTCATAGTATTTGAACCATAGAGAGTGTTATTTCAATACTGTCAGAGTTGTAGTTCAAGAGTAATTGAGTGATAAAGTATCCCCCTTCGCCCCTTTTACCTAGTGTAACACTGCTCACCTCAGGTGTGGAATCTGGTTGCTTGACCAGACAAATCACAGCAAGGGACAATCTTCTTACTGTGAGAACAATGAAAACCCTGCCCTTCTTGATAGGTTTTTCATCTTTTTCCCTTATCTTAATTCAAGATTGTCCCTCTCTGCAATCTACCTGGGCATCTCCCTGCTGCTCTGAACTGAGCAGTGTTATATCAGTAAAAGGGGCGGGAGGGGGATACTTTATCATTCAGTTACTCTTGAACTACAACTCTGGCAGTATGGAAATAACACTCTCCAAGGCCCAAATACTATGATGATTAATTAGAGCTGCTTTTATTATGAAACCTTTCTATCCCTTTAAAGCAGAAATACCACCTTTAACAAAGATGGCCCCAAATAATTCCTCATCTGGTGACTAGCTGCTTAGCAGCACTAGTGGCCAGAATTATTACCTGGTTAATGTGAATTATCCACTGCTCCAGGACTGACAGGCAGGACAGACAGCAGACATCTTTCCATGGTGACGTCTGCGCTGTCAGTCCCTTTTGGCTCCTAGCAACGCCTCCTAGAGCCAGCTGGGACAGACAGAGCAGGCCATCTTTGTTAAAGGAGGTAGTTCCACTTTAACACAATCATAAATAAAATGTTAATTTTTAATACTTTGTCGAGAATCCTTTGCAGGCAATGACTGCTTGATGTCTGAAAGGCATGGACATCACCAAATGCTGGGTTTCCTCCTTTGTGATGCTTTGCTAGGCCTTTACTGGAGCTGTATTCAGTTGTTGTTTGTTCGTGGGTCTTTCTGCCTAAAGTTTTGTCTTCAGCAAGTGAAATGCATGCTCAGTCGGGTTGAGATCAGGTGATTGACTTGGTCATTGTAGAATATTCCACTTCTTTGCCTTAAAAAAACTACTGGTTTGCTTTTGCAGTATGTTTTAGGTCATTGTCCATCTGTAAAGTGAAGCACCGTCCAATCAACTTTGCTGAGTTTGAATGAATCTGAGCAGACAATATATCCCTATACACGTCAGAATTTATTCGGCTACTTCTGTCACATCATAAATAAACACTAGTGACCCAGTGCCATTGGAAGCCATGCATGCCCATGCCATCACACTGCCTCCACCATGTTTTACAGATGATGTGGTATGCTTCGGATCATGAGCCGTTCCAAGCCTTCTCCAAACTTTTTTCTTCCCATCATTCTGACACAGGTTGATCTTAATTTTATCTGTCCAAAGAATGCTGTTCCAGAACTGGGCTGGCTTTTTTAGATTTTTTTTTTTTTTTTTGGAAAAGTCTAATCTGGCCTTTCTATTCTTGAGGCTTATGAATGGTTTGCACCTTGTGGTGAACCTCTGTATTTGTTCTTGTGAAGTCTTCTCTTTATGGTAGACTTGATATGCCTACCTCCTGGAGACTGTTCTTCACTTGGCTGGATGTTGTGATGGGGTTTTTCTTTACCATGGAAAGGATCCTACGATCATCCACCACTGTTGTCTTCCATGGACATCCAGGCCTTTTTGTGTTCACCAATGTGTTTTGTTTTTTTTTTCTCAGAATGTACCAAACTGTTGATTTGGCCATTCCTAATGTTACTGCTATCTCTCTGATGGATTTTTTTTTTTTGCAGCTTAAGATGGCTTGTTTCACTTGCATTGAGAGCTCCTTTGACCACATGTTGTGGGTTCACAACAACAGCTTACAAAATGCGAATGCCACACCTGGAATCAACTCCAGACCTTTTACCTACTTAACCATTTGCGTGCCAGAGGAGTACAGCATGCCTTTCAAAACAATACATTCTGTACCCCTCTGTCACTCAAAGGGTTAATTGATGAAGAAATAATGAAGGAATAGCCCACACCTGTCCATGAAACAGCTTTTGAGTCAATTGTCCAATTACTTTTGGTCTCTTGAAAAAGAGGGGGCTACATATTAAAGAGCTGTAATTACTAAACCCTTCCTCCAATTTGGATGTGAATACAATCAAATTTAAAGCTGAGAGACTGCACTTTAAGCCCATATTCATTATTTAATTGGAACTTGAATTTATTTTGGTTAACAGCCAAAATATCAAAACGTGTGTCAGTGTCCAAATATTTCCGGACCTGTATATGTATGTATGTATGTATATATACATATATATCACATACATACACGCCTTCCAGAAACCATAAAACAAACTTATTTTGTGCCTTAAATATTTTGCATTGTAGGCATATAGAAACAGTTGGAGTCTTCTGTTTTGCTATATTTGACTTACTAGTTTTGCCTTCTTGATGTTGTGCCACTCCTTTTTGGATCTGTTTTGTTCAGTCAGAGACCACTACTGTTTAAGAAAAATATGGCAAGGTACATCGGAACAGCAATAATTTGATTCCTTATGCAGACACGTTAAAACACAATTGTATACTTTGGTATATGAAACAAAAAAAAAAAATGAGTCCATGTTTTATGGCAGTGGTTCTAAAACCATACCCTCATGGACCACTAATAGGAAGATTTTGATGATTTGCCTGCTTGAGCACAGGTGAGGTATCAGAGTTTGTCATGTTTATACTTGTGCACATGCAGGGAAATCCTTATGACCCGGCCTGATAATCATCACTGAAGGCAAAAGTGAAAGACCATTCGGGTATTGAATTGTTAAGCATTTGAGGGTGTATTTTGCCTTTAAAGGGCTAGTAATACTTCGTTTTATCTTTATTTTATTTTGTAGGCATTAAAAAAACATGAAGAACGATATAAGTCTTATTTCTCAAACCTTTATGGTTTGAGAGATATTCACAAGCAAAGTTTCCCCTCCCGCCCCTTTTACCTAGTGTAAGCAATCTCTTCTCAGATGTGGAATCTGGTTGTAAGACCAGACAGATAACAGCAGGGGACAATCTTCTTTCCATGAAAACAATGAAAGCCCTGCCCCCCCTTGACAAGTTTTTCAGGTTTTTCCCTTATCTTAATTGAAGATTGGCTCTCTCTGCAGTCTACCTGGGCACCTCCCTTTTGATCTGGCTGAGCAGTGTTACATCCGTAAAAGGGGCGGGAGGGGGATACTTTATCATTGAATTACTCTTGAACTATAACTCTGACAGAATTGAAATAACACTCTCCAAAGTCCAAATACTATGATGATTAATTAGAGCTGCTTTTATTATGAAACATTACTATCCCTTTAACTCCTTAATTACCAGATTTTCAGCCTCTTCTGTTTCACTTACAAAAGGTTTGAAAGCTCGCTGGCTAATCCTGCGACAAATTCTGAACCGTAATATGAAGTCTTACATTTGAGTAAAATGGGGCACAACTGAACTGGAGTCCATGGGGCTACACATGCAATCAGAGAAGCCCAGAAGCTTTGTCCAGCCCTCCTGCTTGTCTGTTTTCTGAAACCCACTTCCGGGCTGCAGAGCACAGTTCCTGGCTTTTCCATAAGTCCTCTTCTATGGCAACTAGACAGGGCCTTATGTTCAAAAGAAAAGTGGAGTCGTTCTGGGGCAAACTACACTGTACGACTGAAATTAAGAAAAAAAAATCATCATTGATTTAAATAAGTCTTTTAACCCCATGGCTTCTAGAGGTTTTTAGTGCATTGCTTCACAATTTGCTAGATGCCTCTTCAGTAGTTATGCAATATTTATTTTCCTCTACTTTCTTGCCTACATTTTTGCAACTGTGAAATGTATCCATTATTATACAAACACTGTGGAAAGTATATCAACTACGAGTGCAAGACTTTTCACTTGTAAGACATCTCTGGTTTCAAAATGGTTACATTTTGTTGCAATTGCAAAGTATCTTTAATGAGATATTGGGCAAAAAAGGTTTATTTGTGTGTTTTTCCTTAGAAACCCTTTGTCTGTCTGCACATGTTTATTTTTTTCTTTGCTTCTTCTCTCTTTGCACTTGAAAAATAACGGAGATAGAGCAGGTAGAAAGAACCCCAAAAGGCTTTCCATGTTGCACTGTTTCAGCCAATTATACACAAACTCATTTCTTACAATACACACTATGGGCCATATGCACAATGTAAAAAAAAGGAGCAATTCTGGAGTAAATCAACTGCGGCATTGGGGGTGATTAAAAATGTCCTGATTTTAAATAGAGATTTTAATCTCTCAAATGCTTGAGAGGTCTCTAACGTATTGCAAATGCCTATTTTTTTTGTGCATATATTGTGCAATAGGGGTATGTATTGCTTTTCAATGTGTTAGGTACCCCATTGGCACTCAAAGGGTTAGTTTCTCAGCCATGTCTCAAACTACATAAATCCACTCAGGCTTTTAGCTCCTGTATTCCATTGCATTTTCCACACTCCTGCAATAATTTTGCTAAACACACAGTTCTCAAAAGGATTGCAACAAAATGTGTGGCCCTTTGAGAATATGGGAGCCATGCCTGAGGTAGAACCGTTTACCCGGCCCTGTTCTTTCTACTGCAATCTTAGGATGTAACAAAATGTGATTAACATGTACCAGGCCATGAATAATAATTGATGCCATCAGCCTAGATCTATCAAACGCCGAGGAAGCTTTCCTGTCAATAAAAAGTAGATGTAATTTATCTCCAGAAATGCTATCCATATTTTTATTTTAAAAATAAAATATTCCAGTTTTAGTCTGGATGAATTGATGATTGTGACCCTGACCTAATGCTAACAAGAGCAAATCAACTTCACCACAGGGGACAAATATGCTTTCTCAAAATGTCTATTGATTTAAGTGGGACTCTTTAGGATACAGGAGGTTAAAAGCTCCATTCAAATCACTGAGAATTTGTATGTGTCCATATGATGTGGTTGTTTGCTCAAAACCATCTTTAGTGCATCAGCCTCAGTTTTTTATTTAGTTTTTTTTCTTTAACCATTCAGATAATATCTAGCTTATGTGGTGGGCAGCATGTGGCTCTCCTTCTTTTGGGTGACCAGGACCATTTGCTGACCAAGGATGGAAGGTGTAGTAGTCCAAACACATTTGGAAATCTACAGATTTTCCATCCAGAGCCATACCTCCCAAATGTCCCTCTTTAAGACCCAAATCCCTCTGTCCCTCCTTCCCACTCTGGTGTCCCTCTTAGGAGATCAGACTGTGTGGTATGTATGTATATCTTTATATGGCTCCACACAGTGTACGTAGCACCTGGTGTATATATAAGTGTATCACATTGCTCCACAGCAATAAAACGCATGTTTGTTTAAACTTCAGTATATGTGTTTATACATTAATCTGTGTAAATATAATACAGTCTTATCCTAAGTAATTTATTCATTTACCCAGAGGTGTCAGTAGGTCATGAAATAAAGTAAAAATTGTCTGTAATGTCCCGCCCACCAGCGACACCCCTGGCAACACCCCCTAAAACAAAATTGTCCCTTTTTGGACATTTGAAATGTTGGCAGGTATGCAGATCTACACCATTTTTTTAAATAGACTTCATAGCAATAACCTAGGACTTAAATACATTTTCGAGTAGGAGAGCATTCCCATTATTTACAGTATAATCTGTCTTTAAGCTTTTGTAGAAGAAAAATATGGAGGGAGGGAGAGAGTATACAAAATCAGTAAATATTCACAACAATTGTAGTTAGATGTAAGAAGAACAGAAATTTGTACAAACCGTGTCAAGTAGTTGGCACATAGGGCTGTGAAGTCATCCTATTGAGATAAAATTAAGGAGCAAAATTCAGTTATCTATGCCAGGTATATCAAACACAACTATAGCTGAGGGCCACATACTAAACTCTCTAAGGCCACAATATTGGCTGCCAGTGGCTAAAATGTGCACGCACACATCATACACACAGTGAAGTGGTGTAACAAAAAAATAAAACACTGTGACAGCCCTGCAAACTCTAAGGGGGCCCTAGACCTTTTCAGTGTCAGAGCGGGCATAAGGGGTCCACCAGTTGTTGCAGAACCAAGAACTCTGACACTCCAACATTGTTCCACTGGTAGTCACAGAAACCCCTATTAGCTCTCTAACATAGTAAATTAGGTTGAATAAAGACACAAGCCCATCAAGTTCAACCTTTGCCTCATACCCTAGTGACATAACTGTATAGCTATCCTGCTACCAATTAAGTTAGTCTTTTTCAGACCTTCCTGAGCTGCCCACTAATAAACAGTATAACCCTGTATGTTCCCTTTTGAAAGAACTGTATCTAATCTTCTCTTGAATGTATCCATTATATCTGCCATAATCGCCTCCTTGGGCAAAGAATTCCACAATTTAATAGACCTTACTGTAAAAAAACCCTTCTTCTGCTGGTCTAAACCTCCTTTCCTCTAATCTCAAGGGGTGTCCCCTGGTCACCTGATTAGGCCTTGGAATAAATAGCTCACCGCAGAGATCCTTGTATTGACCTCTCATATATTTGTACAATGTGATAAGGTCTCCTTAGTCGTCTTTTCCCTAGAGTAAATAAATAAAGTTTGTCTAGTCGTTCCTCATACGTCAAGTCCTCCATTCCCTTAATTAATTTTGTTGCTCTTCTCTGTACCCTCTGTAGTTCTAGTATATCCTTTTTCAGACGTTTTCCCTTCTCATTGCAACAAAGGTCCTCGGTGCAGTATTGTCACAACTCTGTTGCACTTCAAGCGGCGCAGGTATCTTCCTGCAGGGAAGGGAGTGCTCGGTCGGGAGTGATGCTGGTGTTCGGAGCTCATGGACGGGGACTGTCAGCAATGAGGCCTTGCTGCTGCCGTAGCCGGATAGAGTTGCTGGCCGCGAAGCCAGATGTCCGATTCCGGTTGAGCCGGAACCCAGACCTAGATGGCAACACTGCCAACAGTACAAGCTCCCCTGCAGGGGGGAGTGAGGGCTAGAGTGCGCAGGATAGGGGTTGCTACTAGGTAGCGGGGGCCACCTAGTAGCTAGTACTCCTAACTGGGCTAGGATACCCCAAAAGAAGAACCAAAACTGACCTGAGGTACGGGGAGCGGTGAGGTATGCTGTCAAGCATCAGGAGGGTCGGAATGTACCCTGAGGAGGTCAGACAAGCTGGTTCGGTACACAGAGCCAGGATGAGTAAACTGGGAGGCAGCAGAAGAGTAGTCAGACCAGCCGGCTCGGTACACAAGAGATCAGGACAGGAGATGATAGGGTCAGGCAGAAGAGTGGTCAACAAGCCAAATCAGATACCAGGAGGCTATTCAAAGGACTAGGACTAGACAGAGACACGCTAGAAGCAGGACTGTGGATACTGTGAGAGTGCACCGATAACTAAGGGAGGACGCCTGATATAGATGCCTAGTGATGACGTGACCGCAAGACGCACTGAAGCCGGAAGAGCACTAGTGCCCGACAGGGCAGCCTAGCAGAACGGGTCCAGGAGCGGGAAGGCAAACACAGGAGAACAGGAAGCGGAGGTAGCGGCAAGGGCTGTGACAAGTATATTTTCATAACATTTATTAAAAGAAACAGTAAATGGTAAAATGGGTAAAGAGTGGTACCATGGTAGCTACAGAAAAAGCAGACCAGTAGAGTAAAAATCATACATTTATTGGCTGAGTTGCTCTGGGATGCAAGATTTCATTTTAATCTACTAGTCTCCTAAATGGTAAAATACATATGTATGGTGTACTCAACTGACACACCATAAAAGCAAATCAACTTGATAGGTAATGTCTCTACAAAGACCACTTGTATAGTATGTGATATGATTATGAAATCATTATCTGGTTCTCAAATAACTGTAACATATTTATATTCATCATAAAAGTAGGCTCTCTGGTGAATGTCTGCAGGCCCCACAATTACCATAATTATATATAAATATATATAATCATATTATAGTTGTCTTGTTCTTTTTGTTGCCACTGTGTACAAACGAATTTGGTAATTTAATCTACCCATCTTGTCCTTGGTCTTCTTCTTGTGCATTTAATAGAGTGTAATCCATTACAAAATTTGGTCTATCTACCATCATGTCTTCTTGAGATGTGGGCTGTCCATTTCCATTTAAGGTGCTTTAAGCTTTAATTATGTCATAGACATTTGTTTTCTGACAAGAACATGCACACTTTTTTGGTTTCTTTTTGTTATGTTCAGAATTCAGTTCTCCATACTTCTCTGTGTAACCTTAAGTTTTTGTATGGCTTTAGCATTTAGTGTCCATGTTTCACAGCTATACGTAAGAAGTAGGACACATTGGTCAAATATCTTTCGCTTGAGGGAGAGTGGTAAATTGGTCTTAAACAGTACTACAAAAGTTTTCCACATGCTTGCCATCCCAATTTTTTTTCGTCGATTAGTTTCCATCATGGTCTTTCCGTTTTGACATTTCCTGTCCAAGGTAAACATACTTCTAGTTCTTGTCCATCTACTGTGGTTTTCCTTGGTGGTAAATTTGCTAAAGACTTGCCTTTTGATGATATTTATCTTCAGACCAACATTTTTGCTTTCCTGCTGTAGCACTTCAGTGCGTTCTTGCAGTTCTTCAGGACTAATGCAAAAGTGTATTATATAGTTTGCAAAATGTAGGTAGTCTCCATCTTAAGTCCTTTTTTTCCAAATATAGATTGCTGAAAATTTCTTGGAAACAAGCAGAAAATAGTTTTAAGGAGATTGTCTTCTTGTCTGACACCTTTTTGTGTGTTGATCTGAACTTTATCATTGTTGACTTGTATTGTGCAGTTGCATTTTCATATACAGATTGGAGGCTATTGATGTAAGCTCTATCTATACGTACACACAATATGGGTGCCAAGTTGTATTTCGTAGGTGACCTGATGCCTGAAGTTTGTCTAGCCCAAAACAGGAAATGTTCAGAGAGGGAAGTGGAAGACGTATTGTGGCTCTGGGATTGAGAGTAGGTTGCAGAAGTGTAGACGTGTTGGGGCCACATATGCATGTTCTATACAGTTGAACCCACGGATTCATACAAACACTTCTATAACAGAAGAAAAATGGAGAGGCTCCAGGGAATTTCAGAAGGGGAGGTTCCTCCCCTTTCTGTTGAAGTGATATAACAGGTGATTTGTTTTCTAATAATTACTTCCTGATGACCAAATGGAGATATATTGATCAGATCTGTTATTCTTCTGTTATGGTTATTCAGTTGGTTCCTCCATATGCCCAGTTTCATTCATTCTTAGAAACCATTGGTCAATATATGGGGGAGTAATTTTCTTCCCATGATGAACTAGTGCCTTAGCATTGATTAGGTGAATAAGCAGTTGTTTATTTTTTATTTTGGAAATGAAATTGGGAGGAAGTGTGGTTCTAGGGGAAAAGGTTGTTTACTGATGCCTTCATCTAATTTAATTACTGATATCCAATATAACTGAAAGTGTAAGATAGTACTATCATCCCCCTGGCATCTCCAACACATATCACTCATTTGAGGGTAGGCTTAATAGAACTAGAGAAGTGCAATCTTGATAGGAGCTTAAAGTTGGACTCTTGTGTTCTACCACTAAGAAGGTAACATGTGAGAAGAAAACATTTCCCCACTGTTTTTGTTGCTGTCCCCATGAAGCTCATACTGTAACATGGAGAGGTCTGTCAACATATTTTTGACATGGGTAAAAGGTAGGTAATTTCATTAATTCCACTGAGAAAAACATAGTACAATGAGGCTGAGGGAGTAAAGTGTTGTTTATGATAGGTGTGAGAGGGCTATACAGTAGAACAAATGTTTCCTGAAAGCTTTCTTAAAGGAACACCAACATCTAAAAATTAACTGTTGCTATATACATTTAAATAACCTATATTCCATGCCAGCATCTGTAAAAATGATTTAAAGGCTTGTTTTGCATATACTTTGAGGCAGCAGACTCCTACCTTTCCAGGGCTCCTACTGATAGTCCAGAATTATCTGTTAAAGGGTTGAGATAACCAGCTCTTAATACAAGAGCAGTAGGCACTAATTACAGTTAACTGACTTTAGATCTTTTCTCAATAAACCCTACCAATAACTTTAAATGTTCTCAATTTACACTTGTGTTAAAAAAAAAAAAACAACAAGCAATACATTATATTTTAATGAAGTGATATATGAATAATTATTTTTTACATATACTAGCTGTATGTGATATAGTTTGTTATATCAACATATTTCATTGTTTTAAGTTTAGTGTATGTTAGGGTAACTCCGCTATAATAGGTGTGGTCTTTAAGAGATGATAATGTGTCTAATCAGAGAGCCAAGGAGAGCAAGTTAGAAGGAAAGGTGATCAGCTTTGTTCTAAGTGTAGCCAGACTATCCAGTCTACCAAAGTAGCAGAGTGTATGTCCAAGTAATATTTATCTACATCTGGAACCCCTAGGCCTCCACAATTATTTTGCTTGCAGAGGGTTTGAAGTATGATTTTTTTTTTTTTTTTTTTTTTTTTTACCCACCCAGGTGACTTTACAATTAAGAGTAGTCAAAGTGGAGAAAAATATTTTGGAGCAGAACAGATGGCATATGCAGGATACATGGAAGGATATTCATCATTAAAATAGTATAAAGACACCAAAGCTAAGTAAAATGGAGGACAGCCCAGTTTCGAAGCGACCTTATAAACTTGGAGAGTAGTGAGGCGATTTGTTTGAAATTTCTATCAATTAATCCCTTTAAGGACCAGAGAGATGCAATGTGCTGCACACTTGTGTTTAAGGGGTTAAATATAGGCCTTTGTTCCCCCTTTCTGTTTGAACTCTGATATGCAAATATAATAAATGAATGGTTAGCTGAAGGCTTAAAACTGTAGCTAAACGGCTCTAAAAATGTCCATTTTTTTTTTTTTTTTACAGTAAGACTTACTGCTGTGAAAATGTAATCACTTCCACTGACGGTATGCTTCAATCTTTATCAAAGGTTTAATTCCCAAAGTCATTTTCCATGCTGCATTCAACAAACTTTTAACCCTTTAAGGACCAGAAGGGTGGACGATGTGCTGCATACCCCTCTATGCTAAAAGGGTTAAGGATGCCTTTTAAACTTTGAGACATCCAGTGATACTAAACTATGTTCACTTCAAATTAAGTTGCTTTTTTTGTTTTACTTTAACCATTTAAATGCAAGAGACCATTCCAGAGCATAGCCTCACCAAGTGTTGGAGAGGTCACCATGATCCAAGGGGTAATGGGTGAGAAAAATTAAAAGGTTAAAAATAAATTCCAGAAGCTATACGTATAAAGGCAAAAATGTGGCACTTCTGGGACCAGTGAACTGCCCCAGATGGAGGAAATAAATATATAGATAGATAAATATCAAGCAAGAGTTGGCACTCGCAGGGCTTTTCAAATAAAAATATTTTACTTGATAAGTGTCAACGTTTCAATGTGGTACACAAGATCTTTAGCTATCTGTACTATCTTCAAGGAGTCTGAGCATCCAGGCAAATTTAAAGACTTAAGTGAGAGTGTTTCCCAGTGGACTTGCAATTCATTGAATGCTAAAGAATTTTCCACACATTGACTTGCAGAAGACCTCTCTACCATCAATGGATTAACAGCTGCAGTTAAATAAATAGATATTTTTGCATTTGTTCCTATATGGGACATATGGTTTGTTTCAGAATTGCTTCACTTTTAACTTCGTGTCCCCATATATTTTAAATGACAAAGGTGTCAGTCTAATAAAGTATTTGTGCTGTCCATTCTGGAAGTAACAAAATAAGGTAGAGAATGATTACTTTGTCAAGAAACAGCTGCACTTTTTGTTGACATTAGATGTGAAGAAACTCGAGGCATTATATATCTGTATTTCCAATAACAGTATTCAAATTGATAAACTGCTAGTTTGCTCTGCTTCACAAGTTTAAGGGCCAAATGTTTAAAAGAAAAGTGGAGTCATTCTGGAGCAAACCAACTGCACCATAGGGGCCACACACAAATTCCAATGAATTAAACAGGGTTTGACCTCCTTGAATGCTTAGGTATTCAATACACTGGAGTCCTCTCTATCATTCAAGGTGTTCCAAGCTCCATTGATACCACCCCCCCCAAACTTTTCGATTGCTCCTGAAGTAGTCCACATTTCTTTTGCTCATAAGGCCCAAAGTATTCTATTGTAATGGTATGAAAGATTGTTATAAGTGACCTTTTACTGTACAAATTATTTTTATATTTTTTAAGTTTATTTTTTTTTAAGGGGTGGGTCAATTTGATATTTTTTTTTTAACTAAATAGCTTGAACAAATGCAGTTTACATTGCAGTGCACTACAAAAGTTTGCTTTCTTGCTTTGAGTTTCTGTGCCCTTTGTAAACCAGCTTTATTGCATTATTTCCTTGTGAATAGCCAGATCTGTTCTTGTTGAAATGTTGCATTGCATAACAGTTATACTGGCTATATTTCTTGTTGTTTTTAAAATAAATACATTTTAATTTTACTATGAGTTTTGTTTGTTTTTGTTCTTATTACTAGTGAGCCAGTGATTAGTGTTACACTCCATAAAAAACATCAACTCCTTCCCCATAGATTATGATTACTCTTGAAATTTAAGGCTCACTACAGATTAAAGATTAAAGTTAGTAAGAAGTGGGAGGATACAACAGCAAAAAAGACTATAAACATTGCTAGTGTTTAGAAGTCACTCTTTCTGATATGTGGGGAGGAATTGTATGTAGTGCTGTATCAATGGGAACTGGTCTGCTGAGAAAGTCATGGTTGTACTATGCACATCAGTGGGCCTGCCACAGGTGTGCCTGTTCCCTTAATCAGACAGGGACTGCCAATGCAGCTCTGACTCCAAGGGATCTATTCATCCATCTAAAAAGGTTCAAATTTAGAGCAATCCATTTGCACCATAAGGACATAATGAAAAGTCCCATTAATTTAAATGGAGCTTTTAATCCTTAGAATGCATTGGGAATCTGTCTAATATTCAACATGTTAAAAGCCCCATTTAAATCAATGGTAATTAATTAACTTTTCATCTAAACCCTATGGAGCAGTTGGTTTGCTACAGATTTTAACCTCTTCAGATTGATGAATAAGGACTTTCTGTTTTTTTTAAATGGGACTTTTAATCCACTGAATGCTAGATATGTCTTTAGTGCATTGCTTCAAGCTGTATATATCAGTGGGGATTTGTGGAATGTTGATTGCCTCTTACATCCCCCCATGCAAGAGATTTGCTCCAGAATTTCTCCTCTTTATTGAATTGCACCTTTGAAGCCCATGGGGAATGAGTGGACAAAGGAAGACTGCCGTTTAAGTGTTCTTTTATTATACTCATGCTTCCTCCCAGCCAAAAGTTTGACTTTTCAGACCTTCCAAAGAGCTGACAGGAGCAGATAAGGGGCTCCAAATCACAGCCCTAGGATTTTACTAAGTATGCTCCCAAGGGTCCTGGGTGGGAGAAGTGCACTAAAGGGCAATGCTATAGTGAAGTGTGTGGAGATGTGTGGCACTCATTTCGCCATATCTGCTAAGAATTTACTGTGCAAAGGGAGAATAATTTGCATGTAGGGTGGTTGTAATGTTGGCAGTGTGTTTAGGAAGGGTAAGTGGGGGAGTGGAGAGGAAGCACTCGGGCTTCAGCACCATTCTGCAGCTATATAATGCGATCGAACTTCAGCTCCACAAATGTCACCATTGTTATCTAACTCTTTCAGTGCCACAGGAGTTTGTACTGTGCACACACCTGTGGCAATGAAATGGTTCCAACATTAAAAGTCATTGTCACCCTTGATTTTATTCATGGAGAGACACTGTAAAGCAGTGGTTCTCAACTCCTGTCCTCAGGACCCACTAACAGGCCAGGGTTTGATGATTTCCTTGTTAGAGCACAGGTGAGTTAATCAACGAGAATGAGCCTCTGATCACCACACCTGTGCTCTAGCAGAGAAATCCCTAAGTCCTGGCCTGTTAGTGGGTCCTGAGGACAGGAGTTGAGAACCACTGCTGTAATGTAACAGATTCTCTACTATCCTGTACTTACTGAATGTTAAGGACCACGAATCAGATAGACACAAATATGTAAAATGCAAAACACCTTTATTAAAATAACAAAAACAAAATCATGATCCAGGAGCATAAACTAAAAGACAAGTCGGGATCAGGAACCAAGGCTGGTACTCAGACAAGCTGGAGTCAGGAATACGGAGATCAGAGATGTCAGGAACAAGCCAGGAGCCAGAAAGAAGTCAGAGAAAACCAGGTCATGCACAGATAAACAGCAACTCAGGAGAACACACTTGCAGCCAGAAGCAGACACAAGGGCAAGGAGGAAGTGAGTCTAGCTGCTTTAAATACCCTGGAAGGGATTGGCTGATAATAGTCAAGTGCGTAACCATGGAGGTCAAGGCAGTTTGTTAAGCATCAGCTGATTCAGCCTGACCCAGGGAAGGAAAGGCAGCAGTAATCAATAGGCGAGTGTTAGACCAGATTAGTCAAACCATGACAGTACCCCCCCTCAACGGTCGACAACCATGAGGATGACTGTGTTACCATTGGACAGAGGGAGGCTGACTATGAAGTCCATGGCAAGGTGTGACCATGGCTTCTCACCATTGGGTATGGGTTGGAGAAGGCCCACTAGAAAGTGACGGGTTGATTTGGTCTGCACACAAAGTGGACAGGCAGTGACAGAGACAGCAATATATCTGTTAAGTTCTGGCCACCAGAAGAGATGGGAAACCGACCAGAGAAGCTGTTTATTTATGGGATGACCTGCTGATTTAGTATTATGGTAGGTAGAAAGTACCCTGATATGGAGGTTAACAGGTACAAAACAGCTCTGAGGGAGTCTCAGTAGGTGCATCAATTAGGGCGTCCCTTATTCTCTCCCCGAGGGGAGATGTTATGTTGATACGTATGGTGGCCAGTACTCTGTCCAGAGGAATAATAGAACTAGGAGGGCTTTCCTTCTTGGCGCCCAAGAACTGTCTAGATAGGGCATCAGCCCGGACATTTTTGGTACCCGGCAGGTAAGAGACCACATAATTAAAACAAGACAAAAATAAGGCCCAATGGGCCTGCCTTGGAGACAAGCACTTGGCCTCAGACAGGTAGGTGAGGTGTTTATGATCTGTGAGGATTAGGATTGGCATGGAAGTTCCCTCGAGCAAATGCCTCCATTCTTTGAGAGAGAGTATTATCGCCAGCAACTCGTGGTCACCAATTTCATAGTTGCACTCCATAGGACTTAGTTTTTTGGAGAAATACCCAACTGCCTCTGAGGTTGCAGTTCTTTGGTACAATCGTATGGGCTGTGAGACGGGAGCTCACCAGCACGGCCCTTATCGAATACATCACGGAACTCTTGGTACTCTCCAGGCAGCAAAGAGACTGGGGCAGGTCTTTGAACAGTTGGTTGACCATGCCATGACTTCGGCCCTTACCCAATTGAACGTGGGATTGTGTTTGCGCAACCAAGGATAACCCAGGACCACAGGATAGTGAGGATAGTGGATCACCTGGAATTGTAAGGTTTCGTGATGGAGAGCCCCTACAGCCATTGACAAAGGAGTGGTTTCGTTGGTGACCTGCTGCGTCTGTAGGGGTCTGCCATCAATTGCCTCAATGGCAAGTGGAGTAGTACGGAGCTGCAATGGGATGGAGTGCTTCTTGGTGAAGGCACTGTCGATAAAGAGTCCTGCTGCACCACTAAATGAGAGCCTCTGTAATAATGGATATCTTGCCTCAAGAGAGCCCAATGGAGACTAGTGGGTTATCTTTATGGATAGTTGTGGACACCGAGACTCCACCTAAGGTCTGTCCCCTATAGAGCCTTAGGTACTGGCATTTCCCTGGTTGTGTGGGGCAAGTTCGCAGTAGGTGCCCTGCCGTACCGCAGTAAAGGCACAGGCCCACCCTCCTCCTAAAGGGCCTTTCCGAAACCGAATGGCGAGTGAACCCAAGCTGTGGGCTTCACATCCCCAGGGGTCTTGAGACTAGGCAGCACTGAAGCAGAGGGAGGCACGGGTGGGGACAAAAAGCTCGGAGTTAAACGGATGGGATACCTCCGCATGCGCTTGCTGAAGGAAGGTCTCTCATGGATTCGGGAGTCAATCTGGATGCAATATGAGACCAGTTCCTCTAAATCTCTGGGGAGGTCTTGGGCTGCAATCTCATCTTTAACCACATCTGAAAGCCTATTAGAGAAAGCAGCCATGAAAGCCTTGTTATTCCAACCAACCTCGGCTGCCAGGGTTTGAAACTCTGGCATAATCCAAAACTGTCCTTGTACCCTGCCGGATGGACATTAGTTGCTTGGCATCTGAAGTGGAGCGAGCAGGTACATCAAATACCCTTTTAAAGGATCCCACAAATTCATGGTGATTGTATACAATAGGTTTCTGCGTCTCCCAAAGGGGATTAGCCCATGCCAAAGCCCTGTCAGAGAGTAAGGAAATCATGAGGCCCACCTTATTGCTATCAGATGGAAAGGCCTGTGGTACCATCTCCAGATAGATAGCAACCTGGTTCAAAAAAACCTCTGCACTGACTAGGGTCACCCCCATAATGCTGAGGAAGCGGGGTGGACCCAGTCATGCCTCTAGCAACATTGGGATCACCATTGGTAGCCGGAGTGGGAGCGAGAGCAGCTATAGGGGCAGCCTGTGCCAGGGGTTGCTGAGGTGGTGGAGCTAGATGCACAGTAAAGAGCAACAGGGTCTGGAGGGCTAACGCAAACTGGTCCATGGGCTGGTCTACCTGGTCCAGCCTGAAAAAAACACTCGGTGGATTGCCTGTGCCTTCTGTTTTCATGGCCCTTGTGTACTGTTAGGGACCAGGAACCAGACACACACAAAAATGTAAAATGCAAAACACCTTTATTAAAATAACAAAAGCAAACAAAGCAAAATTGAAATCCAGGAGCGTAAACCAAAAGACAAGCCGGGGTCAGGAACCAAGGCAGGTACTCAGACCAGCCGGAGTCAAGAATACGGAGATCAGCAATGTCAGGAACAAGCCAGGAGTTAGGAGCCAGAAGGGACATCGGAGGAAGCCAGGTCATGCACGGATAAACAGCAACTCAGGAGAACACACTTGCAGCCAGTAACAGACACAAGGGCTAGGAGGAAGTGAGCCTAGCTGCTTTAAATACCCTGGAATGGGTTGGCTGATAACAGTCAGGTGAGTAACCATGGAGACTGAGAGGTCAAGGCAGTTCTCGTGAAGCATCAGCTGGCTCAGCCTGACCCAGGGAAGGAAAGGCAGCAGTAATCAATAGGTGAGTGTTAGACCAGATTAGTCAAACCATGACACTGAATCAGCTATCTGCCAGTCAACTGATTCATATAAACAAAGGACATAAGGCTAGAGGAAGATCTCAGCTTTGCCAATGTCAGAATGGCAAACTCCCAACAGCATAGACAGCCATCAGAGCTTTGGCATGTGTCTACATTAACATTTCTTGAATGTTTTTTTTTTTGGTCAACTGACCAGCTGTCCCTAGGATGGTGTAGCATCAGCATCACTCAATTTCAGGCAATTGAGATACTGCACCTAAACAAAATTTAAATTTGAGCTCTAATTACTTTTGAATAAAATGCCTTGTTTTACTCTGTAGGAAAAATCCTGCAATATGCATTTTTACATATTAAGTATCACTGTACCTTTAACAGATTTTACCACTGTATAACTTCTTAAAAGCTCTTTTCATTCTAATGGGAGCCTGTAGACTGAATATTACATGTAATTTAAGCAAATGAGTGCTTTGGTCCTGTGAATATGTCCCTGTTATCTGGAATCAATTTGTTCATGTGGATTGTTGCCTGTTGTCTACAAACGCAGATGGTGTGTCTGCGTATGATGGCTGCTCTGGCATGGATGGAATGATCTTAGTACATTTATGAAACATTACAATGCTTGTTAAGCTCTGCACAGCTTTCCACCTTACTATTCCCCTCAGATTAGGGACTGTTTCCTTCTGGATGTGGGTTTTTTTAAAAACATTTTTCTACTGATAGCAAACTCTTTCATACTATGTTAGGCTTTTTAGTTTATTCATTTAAATTTGCCAAATTTGAACATGGATCTTTTTAGACTGGGTTCCCTCAGAGGGGCCATTTTGTTTATCACAGATTGGGCTTCCATGGGACTTCTTGCCTCCGATTGCAACTAGGATGCTGCAGGCTGGCTCATAGTACACATCACAAAGAGCACAATCTACCCCCCCAATTACTGGGATAATATTTTTTTTTTGGGGGGGGGGGTTATGGTTGGAGAGCCACTGCACAGAAATCTATTCTTCCCAGCTTTTCTGGCATGGGAAGAGGTTGTCTTAGGATATTCTTCCTTTTTGGATTCTATGTGCTGCAGACAGGGTGGTCTCTCCCTCCTGCTTGCTGCTTTTGGATCCTTTGACTGTGTTTTACAATACTTTGTGGGACACATGGGAAAGTCCAAAGTTAAGGATTCTAGGGTTCCCACTGCTCCTTATACCAGACTGGGCTGTCTAGGGGGAATCCTGGTACCATATGACTTTCTTGTAATGTGGCTCCTACACCACCTCTTAGGCCCTTCTCTACTGACCTGGAGCCTGTTCAGGTTAAGACTCTTGGGGCTAGATTCTATTGCAGGTCCTAAATGTTACCACCCATTTTATCAAACATTTTCCTACTGAAGTCTATGGTGAAAAGCAGAGATAAAATTAAAACCTGTAATAGAATCTAGCCCTTGGTCTGTAAAAGCTCTCATGTAGGCAATGGAGCCCTGTAATATAGGGGGGGTTTGAGAGAGATTCAAACATCATTGTGGATTCCTCTACTGAGGAAGGGGAGTCTGACGGTGATTACAGACTTGGCTCATTCCCTTGGACACTATTACAAGGATGACTCTAGTCCATCGGTGGAGGGGATTAACTCTATAGTCCTGGTAACTCTTCAGGTCTCGGAGGCCTCTGACTCCAGTTCCTTTTCCCCTGATTTTTCAAAGAGATGCAAAAAGGACTCCTATTTTTACTCGTCTCCATTCCTTGGACCACATTCTCCTGGAGGAATGGAAGACACCTGATAGGAGACTTTCCCTTTATAGGCATATTTCTAATATGACTCCCTTTTCAGCTGAGGCCTTAGTGCAGTGGTCTACCCTTCCTGTGGTCAATCCTCTGATTAATCACCTTGCCAAGAGCACCGCTGCAGCTGGTGGATGCTACAGCACTTAAGGATCAGGCGAATAAAAGCCTGCATTCCTTTCTGATGATGAACTGGTGCTGCCTCATGTCCTGTTTTTGCCAATGCCTGGGTAACTAGGGCTATGGCTATCTGGGGTGATTGACATTAGGATGCAATACAAGGTGATGCCGCTAAGAATTTTGGCAATGCTTTCCAAAGTCCTTCAAGCTAATGCTTACCTTGCCTGTGATGCCGCTAGGATCTCTAGTAAGGCCTTGCCCTTCTCAGTAGCTGCCCATCACACTCTGAGGCTTAAGATTGGGTCAGCTGACAATCATTCAAGAAGACTCTGGTTGCTCTTTCTTTTGTAAGCAATTTTTTGGCCCTTGCCTGGAGAAAGTTATCAGCATTGCCAATAGGGCAGGCAAAAAAAAAATACAGCTCAGAAGCCTAAAACTGACAAGTCTACCTCCACTGACTTTGGTGGGGTCTGGACCTGTGGGGTTTACAGGTAATTTTGGAAGGGTATAGTATAGACTTCAAGTCCCTTCCCCCTTCACTGTTTTTTCTTGTGCAGAGTTCCATGGGATCCAGATGGTCTATTCTTAGGTGTGGTTTCTTCCTTGCTAGACATACATGTGTTGATCCCTGTTGCTTAACAGGAAAGAAGCACAGGCTTTATTCAAATCTGAGTTGTCTCCAAAAAAGACAGCATATGCCACCCTCTTCTGGACTTAAATTGCCTCAACCTTTTTGCTCCGCCCCCACAGCTCAAAATGGTGTCTTTGTGCTCCATCATCAAAGCTGCATCCAGGAGAATTTCTAGCCTCCCCTAGACTTCAAGGACGCGTATCTCTACATCCCGATCCATCATGATCATCAGCCCATGGTTTGCTTTTATAGGCAGTCATTTCCAGTTTAAGGACAACCCTTCTGGCCTAACATCCACTCCAAGAATCTTCACAGAAACAAAGTCATGCCCACCTTGGCGGCTTACATCCACACTCAGGGGTTCTCCTTCAATCCTTCCTTAGACAGCCTTTTACTCAAGGCTCCTTCAGAGGTAATCTTGCACATTCCAATTCAGAAGTGCAACTACATTCTGGAGCAGCATGGTTGGGTACTCAATTTCAAGAAGTCTTATCTGGTTCTGTCCCCAGTCCTTCATTTTCTCTGTATGAGATTCAATGGCCTAATGTCTCTGTCTCTTCAGACAAAGGAGAACTTCCGCTATTGGAATCAGCAGTTCCATATGACTCTGGGACATGTCGTCCCCGACAGAGTCCTAGTCATAAAAGATACCAGCCTTCTGGGCTGGGGTGTTACTCTGGGCCAGGGACAAAAGTATTCTGGCCATCAACGTAATGGATTTGCAAGTGATTCATTTTGAGTTGCAACACTTGCCCTCATACTGTCAGGTTTCCCAGGACTCATCTGTTTTCCAAAGGGTTCAACTGTAGAAGAGAACAAGGAGAGTTGGCCTCTGTGTAAGATAAGAATGGTAGAATTAAGTTGGCCACCAGTAAGTGTGCCAGCCAATCATAAGAGAGCCTGGGAAATGAGCATTTTGGGAACTATAGTTTTCTCCCTTGCTTGTAGCAACAACTGTTACCCAGACGGCAGGCCACGGCATGCTTTGTGGACACTTAGAAAGTGGACCAGGTGACAGAGCCCTCTCTGACTGTTGTAGCCCAAACAGTTGCAGAGGTAATTCCCAGAGGAGTTTCTCTCATAGAAGTCAATGGAGCAATGATGGTTGCTGTCAGGATCCAGTTCTTAACAGAGCAGTTACATAAAACGAATCAATCTAAATTTAAAGCTAAAGGAAACAGCCACAAAAACTCAAAGAGAGTGGAAAAATAAATGTACTATTAGTGGGGGAGCAAAAATAAGCCCCACAGCAAATCCTAACCCAAAAAATACCCACAATGAACTAAGAACAGAGACATCAAGTTAAGTGTTAAACTACCAGCAAATATAGCAGTCATCTGTACTTCAAGACCCCAATGAAGAGAGCAATTTAGGAGTACATAAATGTATAGCAGACACAACACATGTAAGATAGCTCAGTATGGGACATATAGTAGACAAATGCACTCAAAGAGTTATTCACCAATTCTATCTTCAGGCTCCCATTATAAGGTGTGGGCATCTCAGAGAATTGGCCATAAGGAACAAACATAAAGTCAACCTCCACAAACGCACCGTTAACTAGGCAATCCAACTCCAGGGAAGCCAGGTATGTGAGGCCACCCAATGGCAGACTATACAGCGCCATATCTAAACAAAAAAAGTAATAAAAACCTGAGAAAAACTAACAGAATGGCCACTACCCTTCCAAATACTTTGCAGGGCACAGTGTGTGGGGGTTGAGCTGAAGGAAGAGGAGGGAGTGTCTACCCCTGCAGGATTTTAATATGTATCTTCTGTTTGCACTCAATACAATAATGCAGGGCTGTCCAGGTTCAGTCCTCAAGGGCCACCAACAGGCCAGGATTTGAGGATTTCCCTGATTAAGCACAGGTGAGTTAATCAGTGTCTCATTCATTTTGACTGACTCACCTGTGTTTAATCAGGAAAATCCTTACATCCTGTCCTGTTGGTGGCCCTTGAGGACTGAACTTGGACAGCCCTGCAATAATGCATCCTTTCTTCACTGTCCCTTTCAGTAGGCGGCTTACTACTCAGGCCACCTACCCGGCTTCTCACACACATAATAATAGTGCCAGCCAGAAATCACCTTTACTGAAATTATTGCATTGCCACCTCCATTCGCCATAATACTCCCTTTTTCTGCGTTTTGTCCTCATTCCACAAATACCCAGTTCATGCCTTTTGCAGTGTCCCTCTCCTCCTACCTTCCCGGTTCATGCCTCTCCCTCCACCATGCTCCGAAAAGAAACAGGCCAGACTTCCCTTAAACCTTTCAGTTGCATATGGGGGGTGCTGCAGTGCAATGAGATCGACACCCCCTTTGTCACTCAAAGGGGTAACACAGGAAGTGCACATAAAGTCCGTTATAAATTTAGTGCTCTTACTCTGTTAACCCTTTCAGTGCCAAAGAGGTGGCCAGCACTGCACAGCACAGAAAGGGATTCATAAAGTTTTCTGCTTCAAGTCTGTTCTTTGTGTCCTGCCATCCCCTCAACACCCACCACCAATTAAACACCCCATTTACCCATCTTTGTCCTAGCCTGAGCATCATCCACTTCTCTTCTGATGTGAGCGGAGGCTGTCAGTAACTGGCATATGTCCTAACAGCCTCCACTAAACTGCAACACTTGGGTATTGCCTGTGTGAGAGGGAGTTGTATATACTGTAAATTGTACAACTGCAGATGTGTCTCTCCCTATTCAGCCACTAAAAACCTACATCTGTACTTCAAGTACCACTAAACACACCAGTGCCCTCTTTCATAAGGTCTTGTGTGTTAATTTTAACCCTTTCAGAGCCACAGATGCATTAAATGCATTGCAATGCCTTAGAAACCTCTGGTACTCAAATGATTATCCCTTAGCATGCCACAGGGGTACCCAATTAATATAATAAATCAGGGATTTTCTGTATATTTTGTTTGTTTATAAATCCCCGAGTGCCAGACGAATCCAACACACTGCATGGAAACCTCTTTGCCTCACAAATAATTAACCCTTTCAGTGCTACAGAGGTACCCAATGCATTCAAGCAATTTAATGCCCTTTCATAAAATACAAGTAAATTACTTTGACATTGCCACAGTAAAAATATGAATGCAACAGAATGAGAAATAGCTTGCTGCTTGTACCAAGCTTCACTGTAGACAACTGCCAAACAGAAAAATGGAGGCATACTTACAGGACCTGTGAACTCAAAACAGTAGAATGCTTTCTTCAGTCTCCAATTAAAAATGGACATAAGTGTAACCCCTTCCAGATTGGATGGTGACCAACTTCATACCTTATCCATGATTACGTCTGACTTTGGCGCTAACAGGATGATACGGAGTCTCTGCAGATCTGGGAGATTGGGGAATAATGAGCTTTTGACAGTGCCTCCACTTAGCTAGGTATCTAATAATAGATATGTATCCCTGCTAAGACAACAATAAAGGAATTCTAATAAAAACTGCACACAGTATGTATTTTAAAGGAGTATGGTACCCACAATATATATTGTAGAATGCAAAGAATAAACACAGTGCAACAGAATAACACAGATAATTATAACAGAATCTTACACTCCACAGTGTGAACGTTCAGCACCCATCAGTGTCACCCTCCCAACAGTACAGTTCCCTTTTTTCCCCTCCTCAGCTGATACCCAGACTCAGTCCCCTGGGGAAACGGTGATGTACGTGGTGAGGCCCTCACTCTTTGTCCCCTTCTCAGCTCCCATGGAGGAAGTCCATGCACTTCTTCTGTATTTCTTCTGTCTGCAGTGTTGGGGAGATTTCCAGTGGCTTGAGGCCCGACTCTCTCATAGGACTCAAGTTTCTTCTCTCAGAAGCTGGAACAAAGCTGGCACTATCGGGGTTTAGATTTGTCTGGGCTGTAGGAGGAATAAGAGGCATCTGCTGAGACATGTTATCTGGAAATGTCCCCCAGTCCTGATTAGTAGTAACCTACTCTATCTTCATCAGAACCATCAGGTCCAAGTGGAACTTCATCATCCCCTTCCGCTGAATGAACATTGGAGGTGTCCTGTTGCCCAGGTCTTTGGCTAGGGCCTTCACCCCCATCTTCCATATTGGAATCCTGTGAATCCTCTTCTTCACTGTATATGACTGACAGTAGGTGATTGCGATGCCAAGCTTTAATTTGGCCGTTGGTTCCTCTTATCCTGTATACCGATATCCCTGGAATTTTGGACACCACTTCAAATAGAGTATTTTTCCAGCGGTCTGCTAGTTTATGCTTTCCACGCACTCCCAAATTGCGAAGGAGTACCCTATCTCCAGGCTTGATCTCCTTAAATCTCACTTTGCTGTCATATCTTCACTTGTTATTTTCATGGAGTCTGGCTGTGGCTTGTTCAGCCAGCTTATAGGCTCTCTGAAGACTGTCTTTCCATTTCTTCACATATTGGTAGTGAGAAGCTTGACTCACCCTATCAGGGGAGACTCCCAGTCGAATGTCTATGGGCAATCTAGCTTCTCTCCCAAACATCAGGAAATATGGGGTGAAACCTGTTGACTCATGTCTAGTGCATGGACCATTGCTTCTACATGCCGACTCCAAGATCTTTTCTCTGAATCCTTGAGGGTTCCCAGCATATCCAGGAGAGTTTGATTGAATCTCTCAGGCAGAGCATCTCCCTCTGGGTGGTATGGGCTTGTTCTTGATTTTTCTATCTGAAGCAACTTTAATAGTTCTTTGATTAACCTGCTCTCAAAATCCTGCCCCTGGTCAGAATTAAGTCTATTAGGAAGTCCGTAGTGCAATAAATATTTCTGCAATAACACTTTGGCCACGGTGGCTGCTTTCTGATCCTTGGTTGGAAATGCTTGGGCATATCTTGTGAAGTGATCGGTTATCATTAGGACATTTCCACTTCCAGTTAAGTCTGATTCTATACAGCGAAAGTCCATGCATATGAAGTCCATGGGACCTGAACTTTTGAGGTGGCCCATTGGCGCAGCTTTGGTGGGTAAGGTCTTACGCTGTATGCATCTTCTGCAAGTCCTGCAGTACTGCTCCACCGTTTTTGTCGCATCTTCAGCCAATAGAAGACCATACATTTTGTCTACTCCTAAATGTCCATGCTGATCATGAAAAGCTCTCAAGACCATCCCTTTAAACTTCTGTGGCAACACTAATTGTTTCCTATCCGGGTGGTCATGATATTGGGCAATCCTGTACTTTAGTCCTCCTACTACCTGAAGCTTACTCCACTCTTTTCTGAAGATATCTTGATCTTCATTGCAAAGACTCCTCAACAAGGCAGAGTTCTTTGTCTTCACTGCTCGTAGCACTGGGCCTACTACAGGATCTTGATACTGAGCTCTCCTTTTGTCTTCCAGCCCAATTGCTGACCACTGCTTCAGGATCACTGGTAGACACAAAGTTTCGGGAACTACTCCAGGAGTCCAGCTAACTGAATCAATGCATCTCAGCTCAGAGAAGTCTACACAATCCTCAACAACAGTGGCAGTTTTACACAAGGCTCTCAGCCCTGGACCAGGGATTTCTTCCCACTCCTCATCTTCTTGTGTTGGGCGCAGTCCTGGTCTTCTGGATAGAGCATCAGCACTCACATTCTTGGGTCCTGGCTTGTACTTCAGGCTGAAATGATAATTGGAAAGTGCTGCCAACCATCAATGCCCAGTGGCATCTAATTTATCCTTGGTCAATATGTAAGTGAGAGGGTTATTGTCTGTTCTTACTTCAAATTGAACTCCGTATATGTAGTCATGGAGCTTATCTACAATGGCCCACTTGAGTGCTAAGAACTCCAACTTATGCACAGAGTAGTTCTTTTCACTTCCATTCAAACTTCTACTAGATTATGCTACGGGCCTCAATCCTTCAGGGTAGATCTGATGAAGAACAGCTCCCAACCCCTCAAAACTAGCATCCACATGCAAGACATAGGGTTTATCAGGATCTGCATATGCCAGTACTGGAGCCTCAATGAGCTTCTTCTTAAGCATCTGAAAGGCCTCTTCACATCCCGATGTCCATCGTTCTCCAAAGGGCTCTTTGGGACACGGCGTCTTCTGTCCCTCTTCCCCTGGGGTTATCTTTAAGAGATCATGGAACAGTCTGGCTATCTTCGAGTAACCTTCTACAAATCTTCGATAATAACCACAAAACCCCAGAAAGGACCGTACTTCTTCAACATCGTTAGGTCTTGGCCAGTTCACTACTGCTTTGATCTTGGTAGGATCTGTGGCCATGCCATCTGCTGACACCACATGGCCCACATAGGTTACAGAGTTCTGGGTGAACTTACACTTTTCCAGTGAGAGTTTCAAGCCTTCATCCTGTAGCCGATCTAATACCGTGCGCAATCTTGTCTCATGTTCTTCAGGGGTTTTCACAAAGACTATAATATCGTCTAGGTAGACCAGACATTCCTTAGGGTTCATATCCCCTTTCTCTTTTCCATGAGGCACTGGAATGTTGCAGGGGCTCCTGTGACACCTTGAGCCATCCTGGGGAACTGATAAAACCCCAGTGGGCAGGTAAAGACTGTCTTCTCTTGATCTTCCACCTTTATGGGTACCTAGTTATCCAGATCTCAAGTCGAGGACACTGAACCACCGACTCCCAGATAGGGCATTCAGAAGGTCCTCAATTCATGGTGGGGTGTATTGGTCTGGAATGGTTCTCCTATTCAGAGTTCGGTAGTCGACACATAATCTGACTGATCCATTGTTTTTCCTAACTACCACAATAGGAGAGGCCTAGGGGCTCTGGGATTCAGTAATAATCCCTGCCCCTTCTATCTGTTGAAGAATATCCCTTACATCGTCAGTGTCTTGTGGAGCTATTTTTCTGGACTTCTCCCTGAATGGAGTAACATAGCAACATAGTAACACAGTAAATTAGGTTGAAAAAAGACACAAGTCCATCAAGTTCAACCTTCGCCTCATACCCAAGTAACTGAGAATTTTATAGCTTTCCTGCTACCAATTAAATTAGTCTTTATCAGACCTACCTGATCAGCCTACTCATAAACAGTATAACTCTGTATGTTCCCTTTTGAAATGTATCTAATCTTCTCTTAAATGTATCCATTGTATCTGCCATAACTACCTCCCTGGGTAATGAATTCCACAATTTAACAGACCTTACCGTAAAAAAAACCCTTCCTCTGCTGAAGTTTAAACCTCCTTTCCTCTAATCTCAAGGGGTGTCCCCTGGTCAGGCCTTGGAATAAATAGCTCACCGCAGAGATCCTTGTATTGACCTCTCATATACTTGTACAATGTGATAAGGTCTCCCCTTAGTCGTCTTTTCTCTAGAGTAAATAAACCAAGTTTGTTTAGTCGTTCCTCATATGTCAAGTCCTCCATTTCCTTAATTAATTTTGTTGCTCTCCACTGTACCCTCTCTAGTTCTAGTATATCCTTTTTCAGAACCGGTGCCCAAAATTGCACTGCATACTCATGGTGAGGTCTTACCAATGATTTGTATAATGGCAAAATAATGTTATCCACTCTTGCTTCGATACCTCTTTTTATGCAAGACAGGATTTAGTTTGCCTTTGCTACTGCTGTTTGACGCTGGTCACTGTTTCCAAGCTTGTAGTTGAAAAGGATACCCAGGTCTTTCTCTAGCAATGAATCACCTAATATTATTCCATTAAGTTTATAAGTAGCTTTGGGATTGTTTCCTCCCAAATGCATGACTTTACACTTCCCCACATTAAACTTCATATTCCACATGTTTGCCCAATCTGACATTGTATGCAAGTCCCTCTGTAGAGAGAAAATATCCTGTTCTGAATTAATGACCTTGCATAATTTAGTATCATCTGCAAATATTGATATTTTGCTTTCTATATCTATTTCCAGGTCATTTATAAACATGTTAAAAAGCAGCGGACCTACTACTGAAGCTTGAGGTACTCCACTCTCCACTTTAACTGTACTGGAGAATTTTCCATTTACAACCACACACTGTTCCCTATCCTTCAGCCAGTTTTGTATCCAATTGCAAAGGTTATCTCCTAGCCCCAATTTCCTTATTTTATACACCAGCCTTCTGTGTGGCACTGTATCAGATGCCTTTGCAAAGTCTAGATATACTATATCTACTGCTTACCTCCTCATAGAAGCTGAAAAGTTTGGCATGATCTATTCTTCATAAAACCATGTTGATTCGTGCTAATGATTTTATTTTTTGTGTTGTAATCCTGAATATAGTCCCTTATTATCCCTTCTAACAGTTTTCCCACTACAGAGGTCAAACTCACTGGTCTATAATTCCCAGGTTCTGTTTTAGTTCCCTTCTTAAATAGAGGCACTATGTTAGCTCTTCGCCAATCCTGTGGCACTGAGCCTTTGGTAATAGAATCTTTAAAGAGTAAATAAAGGGGTTTTGCTAACACTGCACTAAGTTCCCGAAGAACCCTTGGATGTATACCATCAGGATCCGGTGCTTTGTCGGTCTTAATTTTGTTTAGTCTTCCCATGACCTCTTCTTGAGTTAAGCCAATATCTATTAATTGTATTGTTTTATTTGTTACTTACGGAGGCTCTTCTACCATTCCTTGCTCCCTTGTATATACTGATGCAAAGAAAGTGTTTAAAACATCGGCCTTTTCCTTATCCTCACTACCAACTCACCCATCTCATTTTTTAATGGTCCAATGTACTCCCTCTTAAGTTTTTTGCTATTTATATATTTGAAAAACTTTTTTGGATTAGTCTTGCTTTCCCTTGCAATTCGAGTTTCATTATCTATTTTGCTACCCTAATTGCCATTTTGCAATCTTTGTTGCACTCCCTGTATTTTAAGAAAGATTGTTCAGTTCCTTCAGACTTAAATAATTTGAATGTGTTTTTTTTCCTTGCCATTTCCTTCTTTACATGTGCAGTTAACCACATTGGCTGTGATTTACTTTTTTTGCATTTGTTCCCCATTGGTATATACTGTTGGGTACATTTCTGCAACCTAAATTTGAATTCTGACCATTTTTCCTCAGTATTTTTGCCTTTAAATAAAATATGCCAGTCTATGTGTTGCATTGAAGCCCTTAACAATTTGAAGTTAGCTTTTTTAAAATTAAGAATTTTGTTTGGAGGGGGGCATGTCTGGACGTTGAACATGGCGGACGTGTGATCCTTGAGCTCCAGAGCCCTACCTACGCAGTAGCTTTCTAACAGCTTTCTCACAGCCACTAGACAGATCCAGCTGCCCTATTCCCTTCCATCTCCCCTCTCCTCCTCGATGCCCAGCAGGAAGAAGAAATCTCTTCCCATCGGGACCTTCTTTGACCGACGCCCACGGATCGATCAAAAAAGCGCGGACGCGCCATCTTTACCGCTTACCATGGATGCAGAGGTGGGCCCGGACGCTTCCTTAGCTTTACCTCCGATTCCCGGTGATGCCCTCCCCACGATGGGTGATATGGAGCGCCTGCTATTTTCTGTCAGAGACTCTATAAAGTCGGATATTGCGGATCTCAAGTCTGATCTCCATGGCCTGGGCATGAGAGTAAAGGATCTGGAAGACACTCAAGAATCTATCCTCAATTTGCAGGACAATTTTCAGCGTCGTTTGGATTACCAAGATGAAACTATTGAGCTTCTTAAATCCCAATTGGATGATCTGGAAAATAGGAGTAGGAGATCAAACATCCGAGTTCGGGGCTTACCTGAGTCTGTTCTTCCTGCCTTTATCGCTCAGGTCTTGCAAGACTTGTTCGGCAAGCTACTGGGTGTCTCCGGTGCCGAGATTAAGTTTGAACGGGCCCATCGTGCGCTGCGGCCCCGCAGTCAACTGGGGGACCGACCTAGGGATGTTGTTTGTTGCCTGCATTCCTTTACGCAGAAAGAACGCATCATGGCTCTGGCCAGAACCTCTGGTCCTCTGCTGCATGGTGAGGCACAGATAACGCTATTTCAAGATTTATCCCCTAGAACTCTACAGCTGAGGCGCCAACTGAAACCCCTCACTGATGAGCTTCGCAACCGTAATATTCCCTATCGCTGGGGTTTCCCGTTTGCCCTGATTGCTACTGTGGATGGTCAATCGCACTTTATCCGGCGGGCTGTTGAGGTGCAGGACTTCTGTAAACTGTTGAACTTTTCTCCAGTGCCTGATTTGACTGACTCTACAAGACAGGCCCCTCCAACTGGGGTTGCTCTACCTCAAAGGGAACGGTGGATCCCGGTGCATAATAAGAGGGCTCGGCCCGCTTCGCCTGATCTTACCGTTGCAGAGACCACCTGAATTGCTAACTCATCAGGTTTGGGACTGTAGGACTGCCTTTGATACTCACATGCTTTTTATGATATCAGGTTTTCTCCATGTCCTAGTCTACCTCATGTTTTGCATGTTTATACCTTATTGTTATGTTTTACTCCTCTGCATTTTTGGGGGGCTCTTTTGTCTCTCCTGCTGGGTGGCCTCCCCTTCGCCCTTCGGATTCTGTTGGGCGGCGGGGGGTCACCGTGCATGTGTGGGGTGCGGCCGCGGGCCTTCTCGAGGGGTGGCCTCCGCCCGCACCTCCTGATTTCTCACTGTCAGCTATATACAGTATTTACTTATGTTCATGTTGCTATTGTAACGGTCTTATATGTTATTCTGCCTCAGTTGGATTCTAGGGGTTTGTGTACTCTTTCTTCCCTATACACTCTTCCCTCCCTCACTAGCTTTTCTTCTCTACCCTTCCTGTCCCTCCTTTTCCCTGCTCTATGCTTGCCCGTATCTTTTTCTTTAGCTTTAGCTAGTAGCTGGGAGTCATTTCGGCTCTCTCTTTTTCCTCTCTGATGGATCTGTCTACACTCATACATTTTGCTCTCTACTCTGGGCTCTATCTCGAGTATCTCGAGTACTGTATACCCCTCTTAGACTGCGGATGTTAATCATAAGTTTGAGTCCTCTTGTTCCAAGATGTGCAGTTGAAATGTTGTGGTTTGATACCTTCTCTGCGCTACAGGCTAGCTCTGTCTGGCCTGGTTTCCTTTTTCTTTTGTTTTCTTCTCTATCTCCCTTACTCCCTCCTTTCTCTGTTCTTCTTTCCTTGCTCTCCCCTCTCCCTCTTTGGGCCATATCTATCTCTCCATTCTGGGACTTAGTGTGTTTTGTGGGTCTATGTTCTTTTTGTGGGAGGTCGCTTTGTTCTCTTCTTTCCGTGTGCACTCTCTTTGCACTATTGTGCAACGTTTGCTCAGCAGGGTCTTATAGATCTTGATCATGCCGTACGTCTTTAAGGCTATCTCTATAAATGCCAAGGGCCTTAATACCCCGCAAAAACGATCTCTCTTATATCGGGAGTGTTCCAGATTGGGAGGCAAGGTTTGTTTTATACAGGAGACACATTATGCCTCTTCCAAATTACCATCTATCTCTAGTCGCCTGTATCCACTCCAGTTTCATAGCCCAGCTCCTACCAAGCGGTGTGGGGTCGCTATTCTACTGCACAAATCTTTTCATTTTGAACCCACTGACACTTTGCGGGACCCCGAGGGCAGGTTCCTATTTGTGAAGGGCAAGGTTGGCTCTCTTACCTGTACTTTTGCCACCATTTATGCTCCCAATTCTTCCCAGCTCCCATTTCTTGACTCGGTTCTAGCCTCTCTCCATGCTTTCCAGGAGGGTTTTTTACTTCTAGGTGGTGATTTCAATTCGGTTTTAAATCCGTCTTTGGATTGTTCCTTGGGCTCTTCCTCCCTCCCTATGTCTCATTATACCCGTCTACGATCCTTATTGTCTCGCTATTCTCTCATTGATGTGTGGCGCCTTTTAAATGGGGCATCTCGCTCTTATACTTTCTTCTCGTCGCCTCATTCTAACTATTCTCGTATTGATTTTTTCCTTATACCCCAATCCTTTCTGCATTATGTCTCTTCTGCTGTGACTCATCCAATCACGTGGTCTGACCATGCACCGGTGGAGCTGGAGGTTTCCCTGCCTTTGTTCCTTTCTTCTCCAGGTGGCTGGAGGATGGACGACTCCATCTTACTTGATGCTCCTTCTACACTTCGCCTCAAAAAGGCAATACTTGAATACTTTCGCTTGAATACTGCTTCCTCTATTTCCCCCTTGACGTTATGGGAAGCTTTCAAGTGCGTTTTGAGAGGTGAGTGCATCAGTCTGCGGAGTGACCGTAAGAAGAAGGCCAGACAGGAGCTTGATTCATTATTGTCCAAAATATCTGACCTTGAGCGTAGCCATCAATCTTCTGGCTCGGATTTGGTACTACGGGAACTCCTCATCCAGCGGGAGCAGGTTCGATCTCTTTTGCGTTCCCTTGTTTCTAAATCCTTTGCACGGACGAAACAGGTTTATTATGAGCAGGGCAACAAGTGTGGTAAATGGCTTTCCAACTTGCTGTCCCCAATCGCGCCTCCTGTTCGTATACACTCAATCAGATCCTCTACGGGAAGTCTGGTTCAGGACGTTCCTGCAATAGCGGATTCCTTTAAGGGATACTATGCGGACCTCTATAATCTACCCCAACCAGCGGTTTCTGATCTCCAAGGGCTCCAGTCTAACTATGTGAAGGAGGCTTGCCTCCCATCCCTCTCTCCGGGGCAGTCACTTGCCCTGGATGCTGATATCACTGACTCTGAAGTTCACTCCGCGATTAAACAGATGCCTTTGGGTAGGAGCCCGGGACCAGATGGCTTTCCAGTACGTTTTTATCGTACATTTGCTGACCTTCTTGTTCCTCATCTTACCCGATCCTTTAATTCTTTGCCTGATTCTGTAGCTTCCCACCCTTATTTCTCTGAGGCTCATATCTCTGTCCTCCCTAAATCTGGTAAGGACCCTTCCCTCTGCTCTAGCTACCGTCCCATTTCCCTTCTCAATGTCGACTTGAAGATTTATGCTAAAATTCTAGCTAACAGATTGCGTCCTCACCTTCGGGGCTTGATTGATTCAGATCAGGCTGGGTTTGTGCCCGGAAGGGAGGCTAGGGATAATACCATTCGTCTTATTTCTCTGGTTGATCATGCTCACACCCTGTCGGACTCTTCTCTCTTTCTTTCAGTAGATGCGGAGAAGGCGTTCGACAGGGTGAACTGGGACTTCATTGTCCTAGTGCTGTGGGGCTTCGGACTTGGGGACAAATTTGTCAAATTTGTAATGGCCCTTTATACAAACCCCACCGCTCGGGTCCGAGTCAATGGGTCGTTGTCCTCCTCCTTCTCCCTCCATAATGGTACGCGCCAAGGTTGCCCCCTTTCACCTCTTATTTTTATTATGGTCATGGAATCCTTAGCTAACAGGATCCGGTCCATGCCTAATGTACATGGCATCCCAATGGCCTCGAAGGAACACAAATTGGCGCTTTTCGCGGATGATCTCATCTTTTTACTCTCTAAGCCTTCTGTTTCTCTACCTGCAGTTCTCCTGGAATTACAGTCCTTTGGGCTGGTTAGTAATTTTAAGGCTAATTTGCAAAAATGTGAAATTCTCAATCTAACGGTTCCACATTCTGAGATTGCATCTTTGGCTCGGGCTGTCCCTTTCCGCTGGGCTGGCTCTTCCATTCCATATTTAGGAATCCGCCTTACCTCATCTGCTGCCTCTCTGTTCCGCGCTAACTATATCCCTCTTCTCTCTCGCCTTGCCTCGGACCTGAAACGTATTAGCTTCCTTTACCTTTCCTGGTCTGGACGGATTAATGTGCTTAAATCTATCTTTTTGCCTAAGGTACTCTATCTCTTACAGGCGGTTCCCATTTCTCTTTCTAAATCCTATCTCAAATCCCTCCAGTCGGTATTTACATCTTTCACTTGGAATTATAAGCCGGCTAGGATTCGGCTTTCTATTCTTACTCTTCCGCGGCGACTTGGGGGCTTCAAATATTTATCAATACTATCACTCTGTTCACCTTTCTTCCCTCCTTTACTGGTTCCATTCTTCAGCAGATAAACCATGGATCCCCCTTCTCCAGACCTCTTCTCCCTCCTCGCCCCTTTCCAATTGGCTCTGTTTCCCTTCTTCCTCGAGGCCCACCTCACTTCTCCGATCCCCTATCTTACGTCCCATTTTTAGGACTTGGGATTCCGTCTCCTCAACTTTGTCTAGTATTCCTTCCCCGCTCTTATCTCTTATTTCGAATCCGGATTTCCTCCCTGGTCAACCCGTCTCTGCCTTCTTACATTGGCGCACTTCCGATCGGTTGCTTGTTACTGATCTACAACACGGAGGTTCTCTTAAGAGTTTTGCCTCTTTGCAGGAATCTCTTCACCTTCAGTCTCATGACTATTGGGGCTACATGCAAATTTCTCACTTCCTTTCTTCCCACCCTCACAAACGGTACCTCCTTAGGGATCTTACTCCCTTTGAACGTCTCTGCCGCCCTGGTGGGCTATCCCCTTCCCCTCCGACTCATATGATTTCTAAACTCTACTCTTTGTTAGGGGAAACGACTTACTCTTTCTCTCAATTTCGCCTAAAGTGGGAGGCTGAACTTGGTGTTACTATTCCTGAGGAGTCCTGGACCCAGACAGTGCGAGGATCTCTGTACTCCTCGCGTAATCTGTTGGCAGTCGAGCTGAACTACAAGATACTTTTGAGGTGGTACAGGACTCCGGAGGTGATCCATTCTTATTACCCTGACGTTCCTGATGTTTGCTGGAGGTGTGGGGCTGGGGGGGGTCATATGTTGCATATTTGGTGGTCATGTTCTGCCCTTCGGACCTTTTGGACTGCTGTGATCTCTGAGATTAATGGTGCTGTCTCCTTGAACCTGCCCTCGGATCCTACGCTGTTGTTGTTGTCAGTGGGCCTGTGTTCTGTTGTCCGTTCTAAATTTACGAGAATTTTACTCTCCCACTTGCTCCTTGCGGCCAGGATGTGCATCCCCCTTTGTTGGAGGAGTACGGCACCTCCTTCGATACAAATGTGGCATTCCAAGATCCATGACATAATGCTCTGTGAACACCTTACTCATTTGAAAATGGGGACTTTAGCGACCTTTCACAAAATGTGGGATCCTTGGCTTACTATTAATGTTAATATCAATATTAATACTGATACTAATGTGTCCTCGGGCTGATAGTTGCTCTTTTGCAGTTATTCTCGTGACAATGGGCCACTGCTTTTCTCTCATTGTCTACTACTTACAGGTGACAGCCTTCATTAAAGGGATACTTAATGGCTCGACCTGTTTATTTTATTTATGCCGAGTCCCACCTTCTGTCTCTGTAGATAAATGCCTAATGTTTCCCACCCTCCTCTCCTTCTGCTTCCCATTCTTTCTCCTCTCTCGCTGTCAGTTCCCGTCTCTTTTTCTCTTACTTTTTTCCATTATACTCAACTCACTTTCTCTTCCATGAGCAAAGTCAGGATGTAGGTGTTTGGATTTCTCATTATGACTACTGTATTTGTCTATGCTTCTGGATGCCATTTGTTCTTGTTTTTTGTCCTTGCGCTTATCTATGTACTACGAGTGTTTCATCTATAGTCCTGACATTGTACTTGCCAGTGCTGAGTATACTGTACTTTTCTTCTATTTTCTAATAAACTTTATAAAATTAAAAAAAAAAAAAAAAAAAAAAAAGAATTTTGTTTGAACCTATACATTTTTGCTTTGCCAGACTGATCTCAAATGTAACCATGTTGTGATCACTGTTTCCCAAATGTTCTCTTACCTTAATATTGGATACCATTTCTGTGTTATTAGTTATCACTAGGTCCAATACATTGTTATTTCTTGTCGGCGCTTCCACCATTTGTGACATGTAGCTTTCATGAAGTGTGTTCAAAAACCTGCTACCCTTAGCACTCTGACAGGTCTCATTTTTCCAGTTGATATCTGGATAATTAAAATCTCCCATAATTATAGTATGCCCAAACTGGGCAGCTTTCCTCATTTGCAATAGCAGTTGGGCCTCATCATTGTCATCGATATTTGGTGGTTTGTAGCATATGCCCACCAACAACTTTTTTTTTTACCTTTTACACCACATTTGTCTCGATTTCTACCCACATGGACTCCACTATCGGCCTTGCCAATACTGGGTAAGGCAACCATGGAGTGGCAACAGGTTCTACCAGCCTTACCAATACCGGGCAGGGCAGCCCAGAATGGATACCCAAGGATAGGCTCTACCTGCCCTGCCAATACCGGGTAAGGCAACCTAAGGGTCGCCATGTGAAAGGTTCTACCGGCCTTACCGATACCGGGCAGGGCAGCCCAAGAAGGGAGAAACCACTAAGACCAGTAACTGTCAGATGACAGTAGGATGGTAAATAGAGTATACGGTCAAGCTGTCTCACCCAAGGTGTCGGTACACATCTGAAACAAGTGCTGCTAGGACTGGACAGCACCAGAAACCTGACTGCAAGTCAGGGAGTAAACCAGCATCCGCACGCTGGGACCAACAACTGTACCTTGAGCCTCAAGGCTAATGGAGTAAACCAGCATCCGCATGCTGGGATCAGCAGACAGTATTGTGAGCCGCAAGGCTAATGGAGTAAACCAGCGTCCGCACGCTGGGACCAACAGACAGTATTGTGAGCCACAAGGCTAAAGGAGTAAACCAGCGTCTGCACGCTGGGACCAACAGACAGTATTGGGAGCCGCAAGGCTAATGGAGTAAACCAGCGTCCACACGCAGGGACCAACAGACAGAATGTCGCCGGAGCGACAGGAGAGAAATCTCGCCACAGGAACTGAACACAGGAAACAGCAGGAACAGGCAGAGGCTCAACCGGGACGAGCACCGCAAGTCGGCTGGCAACTGAAACGACAGCAACCGGAACCAGACTGGAACTGACATGCAGGCAGGAACACAGGAACAGGTAAACTCAGGAACTCAAGAGCTCAGGAACAGGCCCAATAGCTACAGCAGACAGGCAAAGTGAATGCTGTCAGAGACACCACGAAAGGGCAAATAAAGGGTGCCCAGACTGAGTTTAAAAAGGCAACCAGAGGCGGGCTGACTGCAGACAGCCAATGGGAGCCCCCTGCAGGTGATAGAGAACTGCAGCAATCACGGGCACCGTGATAGTACCCAAGAGCAAAGTCTGCCCAGTGTTCTAAAAACCCCAAACCCTACTTCCTACACCATTGCTTGAGCTATGCATTAAGCTCCCTTTGCCTACCTGCATGGCACAGGTAGTATTTCAGAAAATACTACCTTAGAGGTCCTTGCCTTGAGCTTGCACCCTAAATCCCTGAAATCATTCTTTAGGGACCTCCATCTTCCTCCTCCTTTGTCATTGGTTCCAATATGTACCAAGACAGCTGGATCACTTCCAGCCCCTCCCAATAATCTGTCAGCCCTGTCCGCAACATGCCGAACCCGAGCACCCGGGAGACAGCATACTGTTCGGCATTCACGTTCCTGGCGGCAGATTACCCTATCTACCCTCCTAATAATAGAGTTCGGTTGTCTAACCTGATGGTATGACAAGCAACTCCTGGCACATCCTACATCCATCTCCTCTTTAGAGAATACTTTCTCTCTTGATAAAAGCTCAGTACAGAGCTTGTCCTTGCATCCTTGAGGTAAGCTGGTATCTCTGAAGTTGAACTCTAAGGGTCTGAGGGAGGTCTCTTCTGATCCAACCTTCATAGCAGTTAATGGAGTTATGTCTTCCAAAAGATAAACCACTCCCAATTCCTGATGATGAGCTATCTCTATGCTTGTATGAGATATTTTCTGAACAGTCACTGAGAATACGCTTGTCTTCCTGTTCCTCCAGTCTTTGACTTCGGGCATTACTGTCCAGCCTTTTTGGCATCTTCCTTGGGAAGGGACTAAACAGAGTATTGTTGACCTCAACCAACTATCCCTTCAGGTAAGGTGGCTACAGCTCATCGGATCCTTACTTCTCCTGGCTGAAGACACACAGGACGTCCACCAACATGGTGGAATTTCCCAGATTATGTTTGAAGGGCCAACTTGCGACACTCTTTTCCTAGACTAGGATGAATTTCCATCAGTCGAGCCAGGGATACATCTCCCACTTCTTTCAGGTAAGCCCGAAACATGTCCTGCACCATCTGTGCATTCGTGCCCAGGATTACTGGAGCACAGTGATCTCTAGGAGCTGGACAAATTAGTGCCTCAATGTCCATCCCTGTGTTGAGTTGGGGTATGGTTACCTGTACTTGGATAAACCCTTCTACAGGGTGAGCCTGAGAACTTAATCCTCAGAGCTTAATGTCATCAGCAGGTTGAATAGGAATGTGCTTCAGATGCTTATCATAGAATGATCTATATATGATGGTTACTTGTGATCCTGTATCAAGTAACGCAGATGCATGGATTCCCTCCACTATAATGGATATTATAGATTTAGGTCCCACTGGGATTTATGGCTAAACTGTTAATCCCCTTCATGCGTCTCCTTTTTTTCCATTTCCTCTTCTGCCTAGGAGTGTGGGAGGGGGTCGGCTGTTCTATAGTTAGAGTTTCCACATAATTAATTGACCTATGGGATGACTTTCTTCTATCTCTGGGTAATGTTGCCCCAGCACCTTTCTGGGAAGTGCTACATTTTGATTCCAGCTCAGCCAGTTTCTTCTTCACTGTCAACAACTCTTCTGTCATCTGGCGTTCTTGAGAGGATGTTTTCTTATCATCAGGCTTCCTGACAGGGCAAGGAGAGATCTGACTTTCCAACTCTTTCACCCTGTGTACCATTTCAGAATACGTAACAGGCTCTTGTGGTAGACTGGCCCTTAGTGTGAGCATCACTGGGTCATGAGATAGGGCTCCTCTGAGAACTTGTCTTGTTCTCCACTGATCTGTGTCAGATATGGAAATTACTCCTTTGTCAACCAACTTCAATAACAAGATCTCCAATCGGATAATGAAATCAGAAGCCTTCTCATTCATCTTCTCTTTGGTAGCAGAGAGTTGGTCATTTAGCTCTTCAGGGTCCTCTACTTCCCCATAGGTATCTTGTAATACTTTCATGAAATCATTCACTGTTGCATCAGTATGTCTCTTATGGAGTCTCACTAAGTTCACTGCCGGGGGCCTCAGACTCTCCATTAGCCTCTGTTGCTTGCATTATCTGTGCAAGTCCATTCCTCTAAGACCTGAAGAGCATTACTCCTCCATGTCTCAAAATCCTCCTCCCCAGTAGGAACAGGTACAGTACCAGAGAAGACTTTTAATTTCCTGTACCTGTGAGTGTGTGTGTAGCATGAAGTATAGTATCAGATAACTGTAGCAGCACTGTAGACAGCTCCACGGATTCTACTGATTTATTAGAAGAATGAAGAGATTTGGAAGAGGACCTTGATGATCTGTGAGGGGATGTCTGGGACCCAGGGTACAGACTCTTTAGAAACAGATCATCTTCTGCATCATCACTTCCATCAGAAGATGAATTAAAAACATTGTGAGGATCTCTGTCTGTGCTATCTTCGTCCTCTTAGTGGGCATATATTAGCAGGCACCCTGCTGGAGAGGCTTTCGTCAAATGTATAGAGAGGGGGCCATCTTCCTTGTCCAGGTCTTTCCTGCCTTTGATCAAAGCCACTCACTGTTTGGTAATAGGGTCTGTTCTAGTGTCTACAATGAAGACTTGCTCTAAGCCAGATATTTGTCTCAAAGTAGCTTTCATTTCTTTCTTACTAGCCCTTTTAGGCAAATTACATACAGCCTCAACTTGCTTGGGTGGAACTTTCCTCTTTAAGGCCCAAACTCTCACTTCTTGAGATGTGGGGTAGGATACTGTACTGATGACTTTACTTGCTCCCCAATTCATCTCAGCAGTGCCTCCATCTGTAACCCCTTCCGGATTGGACAGTGACCAACTTCCGACCTTATCCATGATTACGTCTGAGTATGGCGCTAACAGGGTGATGCTGAGTCTCCGCAGATCTGGGAGAATGGGGGATAATGAGCTTTTGGCAGTGCCTCCATTTAGCTAGGTATCTAATAAAAGAAATGTATCCATGCTAAGACAACAATAAAGGAATGTTAATAATAACTGCACACAGTATGTATTTTAAAGGGGAATGGTACCCACAATATACATTGTAGAATGCAAAGAATAAACACAGTGCAACACAGATAATTTTAACAGAATCTTACACTCTACAGTGTGAACATTCAGCACCCATCAGTGTCACCCTCCCAACAGTAGTAGTTCCCTTTTTTTCCCCCTCCTCAGATGATACCCTGACTCAGTCCCCTGGGGAAACGGTGGTGCATGTGGTGGGGCCCTTGTTGGAGGTAGGACTACCCCTGTAGTATTAAGTGTTTAACACAGAGTACCTTTTTGCAGCTTGCATGCATTCTCCGTCTTTGCTTGACCTAGAAACTGTGCTTTCCTCCGCTCTATGCTGGTTGCAGGCCTTGCACTGTCTGACAGCTTTGCACTTGAACCTCTGACCAGCAACACCTTGATTGACAGGTAGGTCGCCTGACAGTAGCTCCTCCGGCAGGCGTCTGGATAGTTACTGGAGGGTCAGTTCCTTCTTCAGAAGTAGCATGTGGAGCAGTGCATCAAACCAGATTTAATGCTAGAACTTCCCAAGCTACCACACGAGGAGAATTCTGGGATCTCTCACTTTAATGTACAACTCCTAGCAGGCCTGTGGCTTAAAATGTCTCTTACTCTGAGCAGCAGGGATTTCTGCTTACTTCCCCTACTCAGGCAGAACTTATACTCCTTCATCTCCACTAGATCATCCCTCCCCTTCCTGGAAACCCAGCAGGATTCTCATTGGCTGAGGTAATGCTGGGGCAATGAGTCTTCTACAGAGAACTCTATGGGCTACAGTCTAACTCTATGGTAACTGGAGGTATGTGGATACCAGGGTTACATAAGCTTCATAGAAGACAGGAGAGGTACAATGGCTATAGCTTTAAGCCATCCTCCACAGAACCAGTCCTGAATGTTCTGTAGCTAGTAAATCCTAGAAGGAAGCCAGTAATATGAGTCTGCTTCATAGGATATGGGATTTTAAAATACTCTGTCTAGGAAATAAAAGATAATTTAGATAATAAAGCTTTGCCCCATTTTTATAAACACTTTTTCAAACTGGATAGGACAAAGTGGTGCAGCGGTGGAGTCTGCAGAGGGGACTTCCCCCTGGTTCCTCTGTTCCAAATAGGACAGAACAAAAGTATATATTTGAAATGAAAACAGTCACATTTTATAGACGTGAAGGGGCACCCTAAGCCGATGTCTACTACACACCAAAGTGTCATTCCCTCCAAGCTAAGAACCACTGGTCTTATCAGTCATAATAAAACCTACATGATCTCAGTTTGAAGCTACAATGTAACTTATCCAGACCATAACAAATTATCAATAGGGACAAGCTCTTAAACACCTCATAATCAAATTCCATCAATTGCTGGCAGCCACCATAACTAATAACCCTATATAGTAATCTGCTCTCTGCTGTACCATTTACATTATAGCTACAAAATATCGGAGTCTACTGATCACAAATATTAAAGAAGGGGAAAAATCCATCTGATAGGTTGGACTGGAGGTTTCATTAAGGATTCTCACATGAGAAAAACCTGATATTCAATCTGCAAAATAGGATTTTAGTGAACTTACCGTTAAATCCTTTTCTTAGTCCAAATGGAACACAGGAACCATCGGGTTAAGGAATCACCCTCCAGCCAGCAGGGCACCACAAAAAAGACAGGGACTTTGAGGCAGAGACTCTACTTCCTTCAGCTTAACCTAACGCCTATCCAGATTTATGTTTGGCAAAGTGGCACAAACACGCTACCAAAAGCAGGAACTGACACCCCCCCCCCCCCCCCCCAAGAGTTCGGTATTCAATATGGACTAGAAAAAGGGTTTCATGGTACATTTACTAGAATTCTATTTTCTTTTACACCTTATATGGAACATGGGATCCATAGGGATATAACAAACCACTTGATTCATAGGAGGGGAAATGGAGGGGAGGGGCTAAATTGGCATCATATAACCTCAGGTGTCAACAGACACCAAACCAGTTCCTCTATGTTTAATCTGGTTGAATTCCACTATAAGGGATACTAATGATTACAATGTCCAATTGTGTTAAAAAAATCACAGCGAGCATATTCCATTGCTGGTAGCAAGACTAGAAAAGAACTCTCACAGAATAAAGTTCCAACACAATCAGACATTTCCAATAGAAAAATAGGATTTTAGTCTTAACTTGTCAAATCCTTTTCTCTTAGTCCATATGGAATACAGGTATCATGGGAGATGATCTTCCTTTGGAAGGCAGAAACATATCAGAAGACAAGGCCTTCCCTATAACGCTACAGGCTGACCCAGCCTCCACCTCCAGTTTTGTTATGAGACAATCTCACTAGAAAGGATGGCGAGAGAAGAAAAGGTAAGCTCATGTGCTAAAAAGGAGGACTCCCACATCCAGTCCGGTGAGACCAAGTTAGGTCCCTTTCTTTGGGTGGGAGACCTGTATGCCATATAGACTAAGAGAAAAGGATTTAACAAGGTAAGGCTAAAATCCTAGTTTCTCTTTCATTCAATGTGGAATACAGGTACCATGGTATATACCAACAGTGGACTACCTTCGGCAAGAAGTAATAGAAAGGACCTATTGCTGGTCCCCATAATACCAGAGTTCCCTAGGACTATAGAGAATTAGGAACAGCCCAAACCTAACTAAGTGCCAATGGACACTGAAAAAATATGCACAGCATACAAGAACAAGAGCCAACCCGACTCATACAGTTGAACAACAGTAATGTACAGGGAAAAAAATAGGTCCTTAGACAGACAGAACTGTCTCAAGGACTTCCTAGCCAGAACAACTGAAGCCATAACATTCACACAAGTGTTTTGTAAAGGTGTGCACGGAGGACCAAGTCGCAGCCTTTCACAACCGTTCATCCAAGGCCTGATTCTTGTAAGCCCAAGAGGCCACAACTGACCTTGTGGAATATGCTGTAACATGAAAGGGAACAGGTTTCTTTCCAAGTTCGTATGGCCTACGATCCAAGAGACAATGGTGACCTTGGATGCAGCCCAACCTGCCCAAGGACCTTGAGGAATGACAAACAAGGCATCAATCTTATGAAAAGACTCTGTACGATGCACATGGAACTTGACAGCTCACCACATCCAACAAGTGGAGATCCCTCTCCTTGCCAGACTCAGGGTCAGGACAAAATTAAAGTAGCACAATCTCTTGATTGATGTGGAACTCAGAAACCACCTTAGGAAGGAATTCCTGGGAGGTTTGAAGAACAGCCTTGTCCTTGTGAAAAACCAGGAAAAGCAGCTTGCAGGACAAAGCATGCAACTCAGAAACCCTGCGGACAGACACCACAGCCAGAAGAAAAAAACATATTCCACGTCAAGAGACACAAAGGAATGGTAGCAAGGGACTCAAAGGGAGGCCAGTGCAAAACTCCCAAAAATAAATTAAGGTCCCATGGAAATGTGGGAGCTTTATAGGCAGGGAAAGCATGGGCGACCCCTTGAAAGAACACCTTGACATTTGGCAGAATAGCTATTTGCCTCTGGAAAAAGAGAGTGAAATCTGAATCTTCAAGGAACTCAGACTGAGTCCTTTGTTCACACCAGGGGGTCAAACTCTTGTGAATGGACCAAGCCCTGTGGTATGACTTAGAAGAGACAGGCTTCCTAGCCTGTATCATAGTGGAGATGACTTCAGGATAGAAACCCTTTCTCCTCAGGATGGTGGCTTCAACAGCCATGCTGTCAAAGGCAGCTTCTCCACGTCCTCCTTCCAGAGGTAGCCGTGAAGGAGGATGTCTGGTCTGGGTGGCAGTTGAAACTGATCCTGAATGTAAAAGACACACCATCTTTGCAAACCACACCATCTCGGTCCAAAGAGGTGCAGCCAGAATTAACGACTATGCATCCTCATTTTCCTGAGCACCCTAGGAATGAGGTGAATCGAAGGGAAGATGTAAGAGAGATGAAAGTGCCACGTAATCACCATCATGTCAGTGGCATAGGCCAGAAGATTCCCTCCAACAGGAGCAAAACACTGTAACGTTCATGTTTTTCCTTGCGGCCATCAAGTCTATCTGAGGTAGACTCAAGTTTTGCACAATCAGGCCGAACACTTCTGGATTGAGTTCCCACTCTTCCAGATCCACATCTTGGCAACAGGACATTTTCTACCCCTGGAATTTGAAGAGCGGAGATAGCCATAACGTGGGATTCTGCCCAACCTAGGATGTACTTTACCTCGAACCAGATAGTGGTTCTTTGAGTGCCCCCTTGCCAGTTGATGTAAGCCATGACTGTGCAGTTGTCCGATTGGACTCTTACCGGATGACCTTTCAACTGAGGGGTCCAGTACACCAGAGTGAGGTGGATCGCACTTAACTCCAGAACACTGATGGACTGAAGAGACTCCTCCTCAGTCCATCCGTCCTGGATCCCCAGGTGACCTAGAACTGCACCCCAGCTGCTCAGGCTGGCATCAGTCGAGACCATAGTCCATTCCAGAATCACACACAGCTTCCCCTGGTCCAGGTTGTGCTACCGCAACCACCATTGCAGATCTTGTCTGGCTTTTGGCGAGCTGCTGGTGCAGAAAATCCAGATTCCCAACCCATGTTTGGATAACTAGCCTCTGGAGTTTGTTGTTGTTTACCTGGGAGTAGGGAACTGCTTCTAGTGTAAACACTAAGTGGCCCAGAACCCTCATGTACTCACAGGCAGGAGCTGAGGGCCACTCCAGAGCTTGAGTCACGTCCTGCATGACACACAGGATTTTGTCCTCTGGCAAGAAAATCTTCCCTGATCGTGTATTGAACCGCATCCCCAGGAATAACAGCTCCTGAAAATGGACTGTGGAGGAGGACTTCAAAATATTCAGTATCCACCAATGGTGGACCAGTATCTGAGCACATTCCTTGAGTTACAGAGTGAGGAGTTCCTGCCACTGAGCCTTCAGTAGAAGATTGTCTAGTTAAGGGGTCATCTGAATAACCTGAGTGTGAAGGGTCCCAGGACTCTGGTAAACACCCAAGGGGCAGAGACCAGCCCAAGGGCAGAGAGGTGACCTGGGAGTGCTCCAAGTCAAAGGCAAAAATGCAGATAACATTGACTGTCCAGGTGGAATGGGATGTGTAAGTATGCATTCTGAAGGTCTAGAGACTCGAGGTATTCTCCTGGTCTCCACATACATAATAGGATTTTGGTCATACCTAGTTAAATACTTTTCTTTTAGTCCATTTGGAATACAGGTACCATGGGAGGTGATCTTCCTTCCTTGAAAGGCAGAACATTTTCAGAAGAAATGGTCTTGAAGGTGGAGCATTCCCTCTCCATCAGGCTAGTCCCACCCCTACCCTTCCAGTTTTGATATGAGACAAACTTACTTGAAAAGAGGTCCTGTGAGTAAAGATCCACATCCCAGCCTTGCACATTTGATCAGCAGAGGCCTGATTCTTATAGGTCAAAGAGGCCACAACAGACCTGGTGGAATGTACTTTAACACGAAATGGAACAGGTTTCTTCCAGAGTTTGTACATCCTGCTAATGGTAGACTTGATCCAAGAGGCAATGGTGACTCTGCCCTGGGACCCTCAGGAATGACAAACAAGGTATTAGTCTTATGCAAAGACTCTGTATAGTGCACACAGAACTTGAGACAGCATACCACTTCCAACAAGTCGACATTCCTCTCGTTGTCAGACTTCGACTCCGGACAAAATGAGGGCACAACAATCTGATTGATGTGGAACTCAGAGACACCCTTATGAAGAAATTCATGGGAGGATCAAAGAACAGGAAAGCGGCTTCCAGGACACAGCCTGTAGTTCAGCAACTCTGTGGGCAGAGACGACAGTCAAAAGAAAGGCTATATTCCACATCAAAAGATGTAGGGGAAGGGTAGCAAGGGACTCAAAGGGAGTCCACTGTAAGACATCCAGCACCAGATTTGTCGGTGTGATAGCTCAGTTGGTTAATGCACCAGCTGTAGAAACTGCTCATGCTGCAAGGTTGCAGGTTCTAGTCCTGGCAAGGTCAGCTCAGCCTTTCACCCTTCTGAATTAGATAAAATGAGTCCAGGACATACGAGAGTCAATCTCAATGTATTCTTCCTGGTAAAATACTTTCACAAAAAAAAAAAATAATAATAATAATTAAGGTCCAACAGATGCTTGTAGGCAGGGAAAGCAGGAGAGACCCCCTGAAAGAATACCTTGACATCTGACAAGACAGCAATACGTCTGGAAAAATACAGAGAGAGCAGAAGTCTGAACCTTCAATGAACTCAGACTGAGTCTTTGTTCACCCCATCCTGTAAAAAGGACAGGACCACTGGAAGGTCAAACACCTGTGAAGACCGGTCCCTGTCTACACACTGGCAGAGGCCACAGAGCCCCCCCCAAAGGTAACAAAATGCCTGAACCTTCCTGTTTTTCCTTGTGGTCATCAGGTCTATCTGAGGGAAACTCCACTTGTGTACAATCAGGATGAAGACTTCCAGATGGAGTTCCCATTCTCTCGGATCCACTTCTTGGTCACTTAGGAAGTCCTCTATGATGTTTTCTGCCCCTGGAATGTGAACAGCGGAGATGGCCAGAACATGGGTTTCTGCCCAATCTAGGATGTACTTGACCTCGAACTAAGTATGAGCTCTTCGATTGCCCCCTTGCTTGATGTAAGCCACAACCATGGTATTGTCTGATTGGACTCTTACTGGCTGACCCCACAGCTGAAGGGTCCAGTAGGCCAGAGCGAGCCGGATTGCCCTGAGCTCCAGAACATTGATAGACTGAAAGGACACCTGCACAGTTCATCTGCCCTGGATCCCCAGGTGACCCAGAACTCCACCCCACCTTCACAGGCTGGCATCCTAGTAACCATGGTCTGCTCCAGGTTGCTCCTGTGCAACCACCATTGAAGATCCTGTCTGACTTCCGGAATTGGGGAGAGCTGCCGATCCATGAGATCTGGATTCCCATGCCACATCCAGATGATGAGTCTCTGGAGTTCCCTGGTGTGAGCCAGAGAGCAAGGCACCACTCTAGGGTAGACAACCTGCAACCAGCAACTTTCCTGTACTTCCAGACCAGAGCCAAGGACCACTCTAGTGCTTGGGACACCTCCTGCATGATCTGCAGAAAACACTTGAGGAGAGGAAGTAAACCTAAAGGGCAGAGCGGTGAACTGGTAGTGCTCTGAGCAGAAGCAAATCATTGATAGCGTTGACTGTCCTGGTGAACGTGCAAGTATGCGTCTTGAAGGTTAGGAGATGCCCTTGAGATCCAGAATGGCATGGCAGCCACAGTCCTTTCTTGGACACCACAGACAGGTTTGAATAAAAAGCTGAACCTCTCTCTTGAGGAGGTACTGGAACAAGAACTCCTCTCCATAAGAGACTGAACTGCTTCCTCAAATAGACATGGCTTTTCATGTCTCTCAGGAATCCTGGACTGGAAAAATCTGAAAGGAGGAAGGGACTTGAACTTATTATGTATCCTTCTGCAATTACCTGGAAAACTCACTGGTACACAATAGACTCTGCCCACGCACTTTGAAAGTGGAGAAGAAGTCCGCCAATGGGGGCCTGAGGACCAGGATCCTGCAAGTCATGCGGAGGTAGGCTTGCCAGACTTGAGCTTAGCAGTGGTTCGATTAGACTGCCACTGCTGCTTGGGCTTGGCAGGGGTGCAGGCTAAAAGCCTGAGAGTCTTGCGGCCTTTGCGCCACCGTTTGGCGGGGATAAAAGAGATGCAGTTTCCTCTCAAAAGTAGGGCGTTTGGTGGACTTCAAGTCTTTCACCCAAACTGGCTCTTGTTCAAGGCTGGAGGGCCCTGGAGGGGGTAGTAGGGTGCCACAGTGCATGAGGGGCATAAAAATCCTGAACACTCTCTTGGGAGTCCCGCTTGGCATGAGGAGGAGTAAGGTGGGGTCAGAGATCCCTTCTATGTACCCTTCTGAAATTACCCGCAAAACCCACTGGTCCACAATATACTGCCCATGCACTTGGAATTGACGTCCAACAACAGGGGTCAGCGGACCAGGATTCCGTGAGTCATGCGGCAGCTGGCTTGCCAGACTTAGGCCTTGCAGCAGATTGCTTGGACTGCCACTGTTTGGGCTTGGCTGGGGGCGCCGATAAAGGCCTGCGAGACTTGCGGCCTTCGTGCGTCTGTTTGACGGGGAAAAAAATATATAGTTTCCTAGCCATAGTAGGGCATTTGGAGGACATCTGAGGTAACAGGTTGCTCTTGCTCCCAGTACCATCACTGATGATTTGCTTTAATAAGGACCAAAAAAAGAATTGCAATGAAAGGGCAAGGAAACCAGTGACTTCTTGGAAGATTGGTCTGCAGATCAAATCTTAAGCCACAAAGTGCTTTGCGCAGTAACAGAGAAGGCTGAAGCTTTGGCCTTCAATCTGACCTCCTCAAACAGGGCATCAGAAACATATGAATTAGCCTCTGACATATTTGCTAGGACAGCCAAAAGATTCTCCTTGGGGTCACCTGCATGGACAGAGTCCATAAGTTGTTCACCCCAGACTGCAACAGCTCTGTTGACCCAGGCAGAGACAATAAAACAGGCCTCAATGTGGCCCCAGTGGCAGCAAAGTTGGACTGGAGGATAGAGTCAAGCTTCTAATCCCCCATATTCTTAAGACCCACTGCATCTGCCAACAACAGAGCAGTGAACTTGGCTAGCCTGGAAATAGGGGGATCCCCAGAAGGAGGAGAAGCTCACTGTGCCAAAGCTGCCTCTGAAAAGGGGTACAGCACTGAGAGTCTTAGAGATGCTTAACTTCTTATCAGGGGTCTTCCACTCATCCTGAAGAATCTGATCAACAGTGGCATTGAGGGGGGAGAAAGAGGATTTCATATGCTTCTGAAAGACTTCAGTAGCAGGAGGACCCACATCCGGGGTGTCAGAAAGTGGAAGGGTCTGTAAAACAGCAGAGGGAAGGGGGTCAGCCTTATAGGAGTAGGAAGAATCCACATCTTCATATTCCCCTTCCTGCCAATTTCAGAAGAGTCCTCCTCAGAGGAACCTATGAGTACAGGTGGTAGGGGGCTTCCAAGAATGAAGAACCCCTTGGATGAAAAGAGGAAATTGTTACATAGCGAACTACAAATTCTTTACCCAAACTGGCTATTGTTCAAGGCTGGAGGGCACCAGAATAATATCTAGGGAGCCTTGTTTGGCATGAGGAACAGTAAGCAAGAGGGGTCAAAGATGCCGATTAATCTTTTAGCTTAGGTCTAGCCCCATGTGCCTTTGGATCCAACATCCTGACATTAGTAGTGTCTAAAACAGTATAAAATACCAGTTACTGTTCCCCAGAGTAATATTTTCATTTAGAAAAGCCCAGAAAGGTACTTATCTAGCAGGCTTAGGGTTAATCTGCACAAGGAGAGCAATGAGAGTCAGCCTCTGACTATATATAAGAGAGGAGTAAAATGGTGATTGCAAACCAGGAAACCAATCAGAAGAAAGCCTGCAATACGGGCATTCTTGGTAATGTAGTCTTCTCTGTTGCTGTTGTCTAGCAACTCCTACAATTCTAATCGTGGAACTGGATGAAAGGGCATTAGGAGACAAGAAAAATGAGCCCACTCTGAACACTGTAAGAAACAGTTGCAGAGATATGTCCCAGAGAAGTTCTCCAATAAAAGTCAATAGAGCAAAGATGGCTACTGCTCGTGAAGTGCGGCTTAAAGGCACCCTTCACCTAAAAAACTGAAAATTGTAAAAGGTGACCCAAAACACCAAAGACCCCGGGGAACATGAGGGGGGTGGGTAATAAAAATATACTATCCTAAAGGGAAAAGCTCAGGACAAGCCCCCAACCTGGAGAAACCAGCAGGAAAGGGGTTAACTTCTACTAAGTACTAAAGCAGTCATCCATACTCCACAACTCAGGGAAAGAACAGAATTAGAATACCCCAAATGAGTGCAAGAGCCCAAAGGCGCAAAGACAACCCCTGTATGGTGGGGCACAAGTGGGGATAAAGTGGACCAAGGCACTCAAAGAGTTACTCACCAATCTTCACATCTTCTGTCTGCAGTCTCATAGAGGCCCTGCTGGGAGTAAACTTGGGTAGCAAGATTCTCTCTACAGGGCTGCAAGGGTTCACAACAGAATCTGTACACAGGGCAATCCTCCAGGTGAATCCAGTAATGGTAATCCTGTTAATGGGTAGTGACAATACAGCCCTGTCGTCTCTGCCACAGAGGAAGTGGAGTCGGAGCTCCACGATACGTGTCGTGTCTCATTTGCACTTCACCCCAGGTCCCTCCTACACCCCCTGTGGAATCCCCGCCTCCTTAGATTCTTGCTAGTCACACTGCCCAGCGGCCCGCAGCATGGGCCTGCATCCACGAGGCATACACCAGACTTTCCTGGTCCATCACTCCCATTTGAACTGTTTCATCGTTTTACACTACTCCGCATGTTGGCGGAGTTCATTTGGGTTCAGCTTGTATCATTTCACAACCAGCTATTGGACGTACCCAACTGATACATAGTTGCGGACACTGAAACAACATCAGATCGCATCATCTGGGAGCAACATACAGGACTACAAAGAACAGGATTTCGGGACACAGTTTTCACTGGCTATTTGAGGAAGGGACCTCTGTAATGCAAGAAAGCCCAAGACGGGCTAAATGTGAGTGCAATTTTATACATTTTTATATGCTGAAGATTAATAAATACTACACTCAGATAGTTTTCTCTCACTCTTTGTGTTTTATGTCTAGTTTTGCGCTATCCTACCTCTGCTATACTTTGTTGGTGTGAGAGCTTCCCTTTAAGATTCATTTACCCATGAGAGCTACAAGAAAATCTGCTGCACAGGCACTCAACGGGTTAGTAAATAACTTGTAGTCCAAAGGTGTGTATTGCTTAAAGTTGTATTGCTTGCAATTTTACTTAAATATAGAGTTCAAAATATATAAAACATTAATAGTGTATATAACTTTTAATAATTTAATACAAAATCAATAGTCACCAGAGGATAGATGTGTAGAGAAGCAGCTCAATTAATTTGCCACACTGAGTCCAAAGGATGCTCCAGTTGACTGCCAGCCTATGGAATGAGGCCGCTTTTCTGGTCGCATAGAAACAGGCACAGAGTGTGCAAGACACATGCATGTGCTCGCAATGAAATACAGTGACCTGAACATGCAGGAAAGTTAGTGAGCACCAGGTCACATGCTCATGAAAGGGAAGATGTAGGAGGGATTGAGAAGACCGGTGGGAGTGACAAAGTTACCTTAAGGTAACTTCTGTCATGCGTAGTACATCTCCAGCTGGTCTCACTTCACAAGGTAGATTTGCTTATGGCTCTGACGGGTTTACAATTCATTTGTTTTAAAAAACCAATAATATAACGCTGTATTTGTTTATGGAAACTAAACATAGAGACCTAATCTTGGTGAAAGTTCCCCTTTAAGGACTTGTCTTTCCCCACATATTGGGTTTTGCAAATGCCGTAAGACTTACCCTGCAGAGATAATTCGGGAACATTTGAGTAATATTTGTAAAGAATATAAAACAGGGATTGCTCAACATTTCTCTTTAGAACATAACTGATGTCTCCACCCTCTCTGTACAGGGTTTTTAGAGTGTTCTCTGCAATTAGAGGTAGAGACTTGTCATAAAAACTTTCAAAGGGAAGTGTTCTGGATTTTTCATTATGCAGTTGAGTTCCAAGGTGTTTTAACAAAGAATATGATGTAACCCATTACGTGCAAACATTTGTTTGCTACATTAAGGTGCATGTTGATGGAACAACTAGAATTGGGTGTGCTCCATCTCTTTTAAAGTGTCTGTTTAATGTATTGTTCAAGTTTGATCCTTAAGCACCTCTAGTGCGAAACATGTTAGATTGTTTGGATCTTTGTACCGGTGTTCAAATGTATTTTTTTTTTTTTTTTTTATTATTATTAAATTATTTTACAGTTATGCTTTTTCCAGTTCTGAGTGTGGCCTGTTGTGTATCAGATGATCATGAGAATGGCTGTTCTGACTACCAGTACCGATAAGGCAGTCACACTAGCTGGTGAGTGACACTACATATTTTGTATATCTAATATAATGCGCACTTATAGTGCCATTATTCACATTTTTTCCAGTAGGTAGAGCCCATGCTGCCCCTTGTGCCATAAACAGGGACAGAGATATGTTCCACAGGAGTGTTCACATGTATCTCTATAAAACAAAGCTGGTCATCACACGGGCACCTGTTCTTATCTAAAATTTAAATACAACTAACTGTAGTAAAAATTTCCTAAAACCAGTACAAACCTATAGCCAATGTCTAGAAACAACTTGGCACTAAAGCATTTACGTGTAGAACAATAATTAAGGCACAAATAATCCTCTAATGAGGAAACATACTCTTAAAGGGTTAAATGATATAAGAAAAATAAGCAGCCACCGTTTTGACATAGTATAATTTGTGAAAATATAAGGAATGGAGTGCATATGCAATAATTAAACTGAAAGTGGGTGCCAAAAGTAGTGCGTGCATGTATATATATTTTACACATACACACAGTGTGTGCACATGTCAGGCAGGTGTGAAAAAATGCTGTAAAGCAAGAATGCTTTCAAAAATAGATGTCAATAAACAGTGAGTGAACAGAAGAAAAATCTAAATCAAATCAATATTTGGTGTGACCACCCTTTGCCTTCAAAACAGCATCAGTTCTTCTAGGTACACTTGCACGAAGTCAGGGATTTCGTAAGCATATAGGCAGGTGTATGATTAAACAATTATACCAAACAGGTGCTAATGATCATCAATTTAATATGTAGGTTGAAAGACAATCATTAACTGAAACAGAAACAGCCGTGTAAGAGGAATAAAACTGAGTGAGGAACAGACAAACTGCACTAACAAGGTGAGGCTGCTGAAGACAGTATAATGTCAAAAGTCATACACCATGGCAAGACTAAGCACAGCAACAAGACACAAGCTACTCATATTGCATCAGCACAGTCTCACCCAGACAGAAATGTCAATGCAGACAGGTGTTTCTAGATGTGCTGTCCAAGCTCTTTTGAAGAAGCACAAAGAAACTGGCATTGAGGACAGTATACGCAATGGTCGGACAAGGAAACAGTGCAGCAGATGAAAGACACATCATGCTTACTTCTCTTCACAATCAGAAGATGTCCAGCAGTGCCATCAGCTCAGAAATCAGTAGGGTCCTGGTACACCCATCTACTATGCAGAGGAGTCTGGTCAGAAGTGGTCTTCATTGAGCAGCCAAAAAGCCATACCTCCGACATGGAAAGAAGGCCAAGTGACTCAACTATGCATGAAAACACAGGAACTGGGGTACAGAAAAATAGCAGCAGGTGCTCTGGAGTGAGGAGTCCAATTTTGAAATATTTTGCTGTAGCAGAAGGCAGTTTGCCATAGGGATGGTGATTGATACAAGAATGAGTGTCTGCAGGCAACAGTGAAGCATGGTGGAGGTTCGTTGCAGGTTTGGGCCTGTATTTCTGCAAATGGAGTTGGGGATTTGGTCAGAATTAATGGTTTCCTCAATGCTGAGAGGTACAGGCAGATACTATACCATCAGGGAGGCATCTGATTGACCCTAAATTTATTCTGCAGCAGGACAACAAAGCCAAAACATACAGCCAAAGCCATTAAGAACTATCTTCAGCATACAGAAGGAGGCCTGGAAGCGATGGCATGGCCCCCTGATCTCAACATCATCGAGTCTGTCTGGGATTACATGATGGGAGAGACGCAACTGAGGCTTCTTAAATGCACCGAAGAACTGACGTTTGTTCTACAAGATGTTTGGAACAACCTACCAGCCAAGTTCCTTGAACTGTGTGCAAGAGTACCTAGAAACATTTATGCTGTTTTGAAGGGAGGGAGAGGGAGAGGGGGAGGGGGAGGGGGACAGGGAGACACGTGGGTGTTCTGGCTCTTTCTGTATAAAGAAGTAGTCCCGATTACATAATGTTGATTCAGTGCCCCCACATTAGTCCCTTGTACAGCAGACACACTCTTGCAATGTCCAGATCCAGTGTGGGATTAAGAAGCCGCTGTTGATTCTGAGGGAGCAGGCCTGAGCCTAGGGGCTGGCAGGGGTCTCAGCTGTAGAAAGGCAGTGCTGGGTATCTGTGAGTGGAGGAAAGACCAGGGATCCTGGGCATCCACTGTCCATTTCCAAAATGAATGCAGTAAGGGACAATCTTCATTTAGTACGATAGCATAACCCCTTCCTGACAATGAACGTACATGTACGTCCCACTTAGTGACAGAGGACGTACATGTACGTCCTGGAAGTCTGGGTCTCCGCGAGCCTGCACACCTTTCGGGAACTCTGGAATAACTTACGGAGAGGCTGAGTGGAAAAGGGGGCATCCTTTCGGCTTGAATAGCGTTTGAACTACAACACTAAGTAATTAAATATCGTTTTAAAAAAAGATGTTAAAATATAAAGAAGACTTGAATAGATGTGTTACTATCCCCCTAACACTTTAAGTGGCAGAGGGTTTCTCAACACATTGCAAAGCAATGTTTTGCATACCCCTCTGGCACTCCAAGGGTTAAATGTCTGATGAGCAGAGGCATCCAACATCCTGTGTCACCACTGCTAAAAGAGGATTTTATTTAAATCCTTTTCTCTTAGTCCATATAGGTTACTGGGAAATTGGGTAGGCAATCCACCTCTTTAAGTAGGCAGGAACAATTCTAGAAGTGAATGCTGGGTGAAACCTACCTTCTCTCCTTGGCTGCAGCTAGCCAGTCACCTCCAGTGAGATTTGAGACACTATTGATTAGGTAGTAAAAAGGGAAAGAAGACTCCTGTGAGCATGAACCCAGAAGGACCTCCACGTTCTGCCACATGAGAGCTAAGCATGGTCCCTTGACAGTGTGAGAGACCAGTAACCTTTAACCCTCTGAGTGCCAGAGGGGTACACAACACATTGCTTTGCAATGCATTGTATACCCCTCTGGCACTCAAAGGGATATGGACTAAGAGAAAAGGATTTAACAGGTAAGACTAAAATCATCTTTTCTCTGTTGTCCAGTATAGGTTACTGGTAACTTTGGGATGTCCAACCATTGAGTTTCCCAGAGGTGGGAAGTAAGGCAAGGACCAGGAGAAGGCCCCCAAAGTCACCAGAGCATATATGAATACATCAGATCAGAGACATCCCAACAATAAAAAAGTGTCAGACACTAAACAGGGTAAAAACACCCCAGAAACTGTTACACAGCACCCTGAACTAGAGCCAACTGGGATCAAAAGTGAGAGAATACTGAAGAGCTGAAGGAGATCCGAGACAGACAAGACTGCCTCCAGGATCTTCTTCCCAAAACTGGCACTGGGCGATGCCAGCACATCACAGTAGTGTTTTGAAAAGGTGTGCACAGACAACCAAGTTGCAGCCTTGCACAACTGATCAGCCTGGGCTTGATTCTTGTACGCCCAAGATGCCCCAATGTATCTTGTAGAATGAGCCATGACCCGAAAGGGAACAGGCTTCTTCCTTACTTCGTAAGCCTTACAAATAGTGGACTGGGACCCTCAGGAATGACGAAGAGCGTCAGACTGGCAAATAGACGGTGCAATGCACATAGATGTGGTGCGCTGTCTCAAGTTCTAACAAGTGGAGATCCCGTTCCTTGTCAGAGGTAGGGTCAGGACAGAAAGGCAGCACCACAATCTCCTGGATTAATGTGGAACTCAGAAACCACCTTTAGGAGAAACTCCTGCGAAGTACCGCCTTGTCCTTTTGTAAACCACCCTTCTTGGTGTTTCACAACAGCATGCAACTCAGTGACACGACAAACAGACATGATAGCCAGGAGAAAAGCCATTTTCCATGTCAGCAGGCATAGAGGAATAGTAGGCAAGGACTCAAAGGGAGGATGCTGAAGGACGCCCAAAACCAAGTTAAGATTCCACTGAGGAGCAGGAGTCTTAAGGACAGGAAGAGTATGAGCAACGCCCTGGAAGAAAACCTTGACATCAGGAAGAATAGCAATGCAGCTCTGAAAGAAAACAGAGAGAGCAGATGTTTGAACCTTAAGGGAACTCAAACGGAGACCCTTATCCACACCCATACAAGAGGAGAAACCCTTCTTCAGAATTGAGGATTCAATTTCCAAGCCGACAAAGCCATACGATGGATATCCTCCTTCCACAGGTAACCTTGTAGAAGAAGATCCGGATGGCAAGGGAGCTGGAAGGACTCCTCCAAGGACAGATCCAGAAGCTTTGGAAACCAAGCCTGCTGAGGCCAGTACAGAGCAATCAGAATGACTGGCCAGTGCTCCGTTAGCAGTTTCCGTATCACCCTGTGCAACATGGGGATGGGAGGAAAGATGTAAGCCAGAGGAAGTTGCCAAGGAATGGACATGGCATCCACTGCTAGAGCCAGCGGGTCCCTCCAGCGACAGCAGAACTTCGAAACCTTCCGGTTCTGTCTTGTCACCATCAGGTCGATGCACAGAAGACCCCACCTCTGAACAATGAGGGCAAAGACCTCTTGATGCAGTTCCCACTTTCCGCTGTCCACTGTGCCCCAACTGAGGAAGTCTGCCAGGACGTTGTCTACGCCAGGAATATGAACTGTGGATATGGTAGGAACATGTTCCTCTGCCCAGGACAAAATAGCCTTGACTTCCAAGCAAGCTGCTAGACTTCTTGTTCCATCATGTTTGTTGATGTAAGCAACCGCTGTGGCATTGTCGGACTGGACCCTGACCGAACAATCCTCCAGGTGGCAGGTCCAGTGGCAAAGGGCATGAAATATCGCCATGAAGCTCCAACACGTTGATGTGAAAGAGATTCCTCCGGAGACCACCGTCCCCCTGAGCATTCAGGTGACCCAGAACCGCTCCCCAGCCGGACAGGCTGGCATCTGTCGTCACTGTGGTCCAGAAGGACACCAGGAAGGACTTGCCCCTCAGCAGATTGGAGTGGACGAGTCACCACAACAGACTTCATTCCACAAGAGGGACGGACATCCAGCTGACCCCTGCACACCCGGATCACAAACCTCTGGAGTTCCCTGGTGTAAGCCATGGCAAACGGGACTGTTTCTATGATGGAAATGAACTTCCCCACCAGAGGGGACAATTTCTAGGCTGGAACTGGATTGTGAGCCACAACAGCGGAAACCCTGTTGACAATCTGGTAAGCCACCTTGTCCTTCAGAAACACCATGCTCTGTGTGTCAAAGAGAAGGCCCAGGAAGACCAGCCTCTGAGATGGCACGAGATCTGACTTGTCCATGTTGAGGATTCACCCATGATGGGTGAGAGCATGAATATAGTCCTGAACCTGCTGATGGAGTTCCTGAGAAGGTGCTTTCAGAAGCAGGTTGTCCATGCATGGAGTGACTGATGCCGTTCCTTTGGAGGATGGACACCAAGGCTCCCGGGAAACGATTGAAGACTTGAGGAGCTGATGTCAGAACAAAGGGAAGAGGCAAAAACTGAAAAATGCCCTTGGTCACAGGCAAATCTGAGATACTGCCGGCTCTCTGGATGAATGGCGATGTGCAGATACGCGTCCTGAAGATCCAGAGAAGCAAGGAATTCCCCAGGGGACATGGCAGCGATCACCATCCTTAGGGACTCCTGATAATGAATCTTGACCACAAAGGAATGGAGGTCCTTCAGGTCCAAAATCAGATGACAGCCAACGTCCTTTTTGGAAACCACAAACAGGTTTGAGTAAAAACCAAAACCTCTGTCCTGAACGGGAACCGGTTCCAGAACCTACTTGTCCAGAAGGGCCTGGATGGCATTGTTAAACAATCTGTGTTTCTTTACACCCTGAGGAGTGTGATAAGGGAGAAAAAGAGGTGAACGGGATCCTGTACCCCTCCACCACCACTTGCAAAACCCAAGGATCCATCACGGAGTCCTCCCAGATGCTGCGGTAGTGGCGCAGATGGCCACCCACAGTGGCGTGGGGACCTGGGTTTGGCCGAAAGAGGTTTGGAAGCCTTGGGCTTGGAAGACTTAGGCTTCCATTGTTTGGGCATGGAGGAGGAACGCGGAGCCTGGGGAACAGAGTGGTTCACCGGGCTTGTCTCAGTCTGAAAGGAACGAAAAAGCAGATTATGCTTGGTAGGAGTCTTCTTCCTGGGGACTATAGGCAGGAGGGTACTCTTGCCCCCTGTGGTGTTGTGGGATGTTGAGCGCTTGGATGACACCCCTTCCCCTGTTGTGGTGCACAATAGACTTGAATGTTTCTCCTCCAGGTGACCAAGACATAATACCTGTGGGCATGGAATGAGCATGGTAGGGATAATACAGGCACCGAGTTATTGTTGTAGTATACAGCATTAGAGTCAGGGAGTGTGATTGTGGGACTTTGAGTGCAGTAGGATGATGCACGCTTGAGGCATCATTGGATCATTGTTGTGTTGTATTGTTACAGTGTGTGTGTGCATGAGAATCATGGGAGTTTGACTCCAGTTCTAGGTATATGTAAAGGAAAGGTCAGAATGATGAGAGTTTGAGGCACTAGTAGTGTGTTGAGTTGTGCGGTTAGGATACATGCAGTGAGTGAGTGAGTGTAGGTGTCTGATAGTTGTGCATGTGTGTAAGTATGCAGTAGAGAAGAGGCTACATTGCAAGTGCTACTTACTATTCGTAGGACTTAGATCCTTGTAGAACCAACGAAACTCCTGACAATCTCAATTCCATGCAGCAGCACCAATGCAGTCAGCAAAGCATGCACAGAAAATTACTTAACTCCTTGGGTGCCACTGGGGTATGCAAAGGGTTAAGTAATGATTTTGCGTGCATGGCTTGTCGACTGCATTGACAATGCCGCTGCTGCACGTAATGCAGAGTCTGTCAGGAGTTTCGGATGTAAGTCATATGAATAGTAAATAGCACTTGGAAGGTGGCCTCTTCTCCACTGCATCGTGAATGGAGCTCGCCCTGTACCTTTAGCACTCAAAAAACAAAAGAATGTGACGAACACACACCGAGAAAGAGCAAAAAGGAGTAGTTTGCTCAAGGCATGTGTGGTCTTCTCAGGTGTTGCTCAAGTCACATTTTTCACTTCCATGTGCCATTGCAGAGAGGAAATTTCCATATTCATATCAGTCTGGTCCCAACCACAGGCAGTCCAGCCCCAAAATGTCAGGCAAATCCTCTCTGCACAAGAGGAGCGGAAGGGCATCCCAGGCACGGGCCCTTGCTTCCATGTGCCTAGAGGGAATCAGCTGCACCCCATTGACGAGGTCCACACAGGGGTTGTGCCGTTTCTCTCGTGCAGAGAGGATTTGCCTGACATTTTGGGGCTGGACCAGACTGATGTGAATATGGATTCCTTTCTGCACTGGCACATGGGAGTGAAAAATGTGACTTGAGCAACACCTGAGAGGCTACACATGCCTTGAGCAAATCACTATTTTGCTCTCAGTGTGTGTTCGTCGCATTCTTTTGTGTTTTTTTTTTTTTGTAGTCACGTTTAGCACTCAGCATAGTGGAGGAAGAAGCTGGGCCACACGGAGGCCAGACCAGAGAAGGAGGAAATGTGTTCAGAGCTGCGATGGAGATGGAGGTAGTATGGTTGGTGTCTAGGACATAAGGAAAGAGCGTGGATTCTGGAGCAGGAGTAGGCCTGAGTTGGTGTGTATGAGGTGGCCATGTTTGTTTGTTTTTTCCAGCTGGATGGTGGGGTGTAGAAAATCACACCCCATTGTATCTCCCTGGTACGGCAGTATAGAGGAGATATGAATGTCTGCCGCCCCTGGTTGTGAGAGGCCTGAGAATCTTCACCTTTTCATAATACAGATTTCCTCGTCTGCAGTCAGCCATGCCCTTGAGCATTACAAAGTTATGCAAAACTCCCCTTTGTGCTTCCAATGCGATGTGGCTGAGAGCATCCATAATGTGTACAGAGATCAGCCAAAATGGAATACATTACGCCAGTTTGCTCAGGAGGCAGCAAGGGGTGAAGCCAAACCCTTCTCCATATTGCCTACCCTCCCTTTCTCCACATGTACTTCCCTTGTCGGCACGGTGGAAACTGCATGCAGCCCTCCCTTACACCTCATCGCCTGTTCTCCCTTTCACAGCATCTTTTTCCCTTGCCAGCAGTGTGGAACCGGTGTGCAGCCCTCTTCACCTACCCGCCTTTTCAGCTCATCCGCTTCCCTCCTTATGCCCCCCCCCCGATCTCCCAGCTAAATTGGCCTGGATATCAATAGAGGCCATGCAGGGGAGAAACATGGATTCCTCTGCTTCCAAACTTCTTGCACTACCAGGTAAGAGTGGTGCAGGGTCAGGAAAGCCTTTCACATCAATGTGGGAGGCTTTCCCTGATTCTACCTGGTAGTTTGGGTAGGACGGAAGCAGGGGAGTGATGTTTCTCCCCTGCATTGCCTCCATTGATCTCCTAGCTGAATCAGATGGGAGGTCTAGGTTTAAAAATACAATGTATATTTATAAAAAGTTATCTGCATGGGTGACGTCATGCCACAAAAATGCTAGCGGGGCATAAATAGGGCCATGGCACTTAAATGGTTAACTTACCAGAATTATTTTCTTCAGACTCCAATTCTAACTGCAGAACTTCTCTGAAGTTCAGCCATAAAAACAGAAATGGTCAAAAAATTCTAACTGTGCAATCCAAAACCAGGGAAGCCAGTTAAAGGGATAGTAATGTTTCATAATAAAAGCAGCTCTAATTAATCATCATAGTATTTGGACTTTGGAGAGTGTTATTTCAATTCTGTCAGAGTTGTAGTTCAAGAATAATTCAATGACAAATTATCCCCCTCCTGCCCCTTTTACTGATGTAACACTGCTCAGCCAGAGCAGAAGGGAGGTGCCCAGGTAGATTGCAGAGAGGGACAATCTTCAATTAAGATAAGGGAAAAACTTGTCATGGGGGGCAGGGCTTTCATTGTTCTCATAGGAAGAAGATTGTCCCCTGCTGTTATCTGTCTGGTCTATGGACTGCATTCCACATCTGAGAAAAGATGGCCTACACTAGGTAAAAGGGGCCGGAGGGGAAACCTTGCTTGTGAATATCTCTCAAACCATAAAGGTTTGAGAGGAGACATATTCTGTGTTTTTTTAATGCCTACAAAATAAAATAAAGATAAAACTAAGTATTACTTTCCCTTTAATGGAAGGCTGCCTAATGGGGGATTAAATGGCCCCATATACAAGGTAAAAAAAGTAGACCTAAAATCTAAGAAATTTGCAAGTATACTCCTCTTGCTTCAGAGAGTCTCCAGCCTCAAAGACCCTGTTTTTTTTTGTGATCTGCCCTCAGAAGTAGGGGTGTTTAACTGCATGGTTCCAGTGTTCCATATAGGACGTAGATAAAGCTTGTATGGTCAAGTAGGACATGGAACATTTCAGCCAATTCTGTGTTGAAATAGTAAACTGGTTAAAATAAAAAAGAAACATTACACCTTTGTTCAAACTTAACTATGGAAGCTTGAGACATGTAGAATATGTAATAAGTATATATATTTTTTATAAGTGGCAAAGATCTCATACACATATGCAATGTATATACAGAGGACACGAACAAGGACAGCTTTCACCTTAATCATACTTTAATATTTATATGTACTCTTACATTTTTTATAGAGTTTATTAGATTCTAGGTCAGGATGGGCAGCATGAGGCCCTCTACATGTTGCTGGACTACAACTCCCATCAACCACCCATCAGGGGAGGATGGGACAGACAAAATAATTCTCAATGAAACATTTAAACAATCATTTAAAGTCAGTTTATTAGGAAAGTCCAAACCTGCTCTTCCATACAGATAAATTTGTAGTGAACACTGAACAAAAAACAGATAAAGCATGTAATTAAGCTTTAAGTGCCCAATCAGGAAATGTGGAGAGGGGATAAAATAGGGCAGCACTGACCAATTTTATGCTTCAGTGCACAATAGGCAAGAGATTACCAATTCTGGGGGCATGCCAACTGCACCATAGGTGACGAAAAGAAAAGTCACACAACCAAGCATATGAAAAAGTTAGGATACCAGGAAACAACTTTGATATGGGTGCTGCAAGTGGGTCCATCACTAAAACCAAATAAGGGCAAAAAATTAATAAGGCTGCCTTGTGGCACCCACTACACCTTCTCAATAACAGAGTAATAAATACAGGTTTTTATACAGAGCAGGCACCCTTTCACACCTCTTTTGGTTGCTCAGCATTTTTCCTATATGCTTGGATGGTGTGGTGACTTTGGTGATGCCTCCTGATGCCTGCAACCATACCAAGTGTAGCAGCAAAGATTTACATGAGCTTCTAGGTACCAAGTAAGATACATCAAGTGATACTTTTTGTCCTCCTTACCCTTCTCCTCTTTAATGCTTGGGTTATTATGGTGGTACTATTGCTGAAATTAAATTCACAGAATTCCCATTGGCTTAGATCGGGCTTTTAATTCCTCGTATCAGAGGGAGGACTCCAATGTATTCCTTTGTACTGTGCTCATGAGTTCTAGCATTCGATAGATTAAATGCCTTATTTGTATCAATGATAAAAAAAAATTATCATCCATAACCCACATAAAGCAATTCTGTGGCAAATGAACTGCACTATCTTTTTATTTTTTGCAAAAAACACAAAATGTTCAGCAATACCACAGGCCTCTCTGAGACTGAAGAGCTGCCCAAATTTGTAGATTGAACTTTTCCTTTAGGACACAGAGTAGTATGTCACCAATTTAACATGGGCATCACAAGATATAGTGGTTGATGATCCCATCTAAACTTAGGACCAAAAAGCTTACCAAAAGAAAATAAATACATTAACATATGGCATGAAAGAACAATGGGAGAGACACAATGTGTGAAACATCTGTCTTCTGAGCTGATGAATAGAATAAAAAAAAACAAACTACAAACAACCTTGCAACATTGTTACCCTCTTTTAGGGCAGAGTGGCCTGCAGTGCAAATAACCAAATTCCTGAATGGTAAGAAAGAAAATCAGGGGAAAACTCAATTGTCATAAAAATACATGGTGGAAAAAATGTGTTGCTTAATCCTTTAAGGACCAAATGAGTGTGAAATGCATTGAAACACTGCACACCCCTCTGGTCATTAAAAGGGTTAAAATAAATTGCCTGCATTCACATTTAAGAATCTGCCACATTTACAGTTCTGTAGTTGAATTTCAAACCTGTTTTTTTGTCTTAGTCATACACAAGACACGTGCTTTACACAAGAAGGGAAAACTGCTTTGCAATAAAAGAATACAAAGTTTTGTTTTTAATGATAGAAGACAACTTAGATGCAACCTTTCACCTTCAAAGCACACAGACTACAGACATAGTAAGACAAAATTACAATGTTTTGTAAAACACAGCTTCAGGATAAGAATTAAAGAAAAAAAAAATAGGACAACACATGCAGCAAAACACTGCTGCCAATATAAGCTGCTGAATTGTCTATTATAAACAGAGCAGTGCATCTAGTTATTTGGAACGATTCTTACAGTGTTACAGTGAACAGGCATGCCATTTCACTTCTCTTCACACCACTGATTCTCTTTGCGTACCTAAAAAAACAAAAATACATCGAGAGAAACATTAAAGCAGTTGTCCAGGACACCCCGATAAGGGAAATTTTCTTGAAATAAGTGAACCTAAAATGAGGATCAGCAAATACAAGCAACTGCAGACACTAAGAAAAATATGTAAATAGATATATAATTTACTCCTATCAAAGTTAATTCCTCCTGCTGAACAAAGTAAACCAACTACACCACAGAGGAGGAGGACAAAAGAAATCCCCAGATTACCACTTCTTTAAAAAGGGCTTTTTCTTCTTCCTTCCAAAGTGAAATTTTATTAAAGCAGCAGTATCCTTTTTTATGAAAACCTATTTGTTCTAGAGCTTTTCCTGCTGAGTAAAACAAGGGTACTCTCAACTGCTATCAGCCATTTTATTAAAAGAGGATTGTTGTCTTACCTGTTAAATCCTTTTCTCTTAGTCCATATGCATACTTGGGAACTCTCTGGATTTGCCCCTGAGACTCCGGGTTTTGGCACTGCTTTACCGGGTCTCCGGGGCAGAGGCGGAGTCCTCTGGATGTGGGGAGTTTCTATTGAAACTCTACCCACTTCCAATTTTTCCCCCGGTGTAGCTCCTTCCCCCCAGCCTTCTTTTATGCCCTCCCCCGGCACTCGCATTACGACCCGCCCCTTTTTGACAAGATGCTCGTAATTCTTCACACCACCCATGGCAGCAGAGGACTCCCCTCCGGGAAGACAACAATAAAAAGTTCCCAGGTATGTCTATATGACATACAGGTACAATGGGGGAGGCAACAGCTCCTCCCTGTAGGCTGGAACAATTCTAGAAGTTGTGGGTGGAGCCTCCTGTTTCTCCTCAGAATGATACCAGGAAGGGCCTTCCCTTCATCAGGTTGGAGAGATCTTGTCACCAAGAGAGACTCAGCTCCATGTGTAGGGGTATAGAAACCGACAGCCTCAGGAGATCTGTGTTGCCTTTTCAGACCTGGATCACAAACCTCTGAATTTCCGAAGTGTGAGTCATCGCAAACGGTACCGCCTCTATAGTGGATATCAACTTCCCCACTAGAAAGGTAAACTTCTTGGCTGGAATGGAGTAACAAGCCAGGACTGAGGATACCTTGTGGGTGATCTGGTGAACCATCTCATCCGTGAGAAATACCATGCCTTTCAGGGTGTTGAAAAGAAAACCTAGGAAGACCAGTCTCTGAGATAGAACCAGGTCCGACTTGTCCATGTTCAGGATCCACCCGTGATGGGCAAGTGTTGATACAGTCCAGGACCTGTTGTTGAGGAGTTCCGGAGACGGGCCTTCAAGAGCAAGCCATCCATGTATGGAGTAAAAAAAGCGTACGCACACACCACCACCACCTCTTGACTGTCCCCTTTTGCCTCTCTCCCCCTCTTGATTCCCACCTTTTACTTCATTCTCCCCCTCTTGATCTCCCTCCTTTTGCCTTGGCTTTTTGCTCTCCCTTTTGATCCCCATTTGTCCCCCTCCTTGAATCTTGATCCCACTCTTTTGCCTCTCTCCCCCTCCTGACCCCCCCTCCTTTTTGCCTCTTCTTGTTCCCCCTCCTTTTGTCTCCTGATCTTTCCGCCTTTTGCTTTTTTTTTTTTTTCGTAGTCCCTTTTGCCTCTTTCTCCCTCTTGGCCCCCCTCTCTGCCTCTTTCACCACCCGCTCAATGTCCCATCTTGCCTCCCTTACCCTCCTCTGCCGGGTGCTCGCTGTTCTCTCGCGAGCCCCGGCAGAAGTCAGCATCTGAGCGTTGCCATGGTAACCTGCAGCAACGCTCCGACGCTACAGGAGGGAGAAAGGCAACCGGGGAGCATTGTGAGCAGCTCCCCGGGCTCCCTCACTGCAGCACCGACCCTGACACAGGGTATCGGTGCTGGCATCGGCCGCATTTGCACAAGTACAAGTACTCGCGCAAATGCTGGTATCGGCACTGGTATCGGTGCAACCCTAAGTAACTCTGATGCCAACTTTGTGCATGACAGAAATTAGCTCACCCAGGATACGAGTGAATACCCTGGGGGGGGGGGGGGCGAGCAGAAAACTGGAAGTGCCCTCTGTCACAAGCAAACCTAAGGTAATGACGGCTCTCTGGATGGAGGCTATGTGCAGATAGGCTTCCTGGAGGTCCAAAGAAGCCAGAGATTCCCCAGGGCACATTGCCATGATCAAGATCTTAAGTACTCATTGTGATAATGAGTCATGACTACAAAGTAATAGAGATCCTTGAGGTCCAGGATGGGATGGCAGCCGCCATCCTTCTTGGAGACTACAAACAGGTTGGAATAGAAACCGGAATAGAATGCCAGGTCGGAAACTGATTCCAGAACTTCCTTGTCCAGTAGTGCGTGGATAGCACCATTGAAAAGACGACGCTTCTCCAATCCCTGAGGAGTGCGAGAAGGGAAGAACCTGAAAGAAGGAAGAGAGGTGAAGGGAATCCTGTATCCCTCTGAAATCACCTCTAAAACCCTTGGATCCACAACGGTGTCTGTCCAGACACTTAGAAAATTGCGCAGTCGGCCACCCACTGGCGCGTGGGGACCGGTGTTTGGCGAGTCATGCCGAAGGAGGTTTGGTGGAAAACTGTTTGGGCCTCCACTACTGTTTGGGCCTGGAGGAACGCAGAGCCTGGGGAACTGTTGGGGCCAAGAGACGCTCCTCTGTCTGGAAGGAACGAAAAGGACTGTGCCGTTAGACTTGGTTTCTTCTTGGGAACCAAGGGAAACAGAGTGCCCTTCCCCCAGTAGCCTCACTGATGAAGCTCTTCAGCTACAGCCCAAATAAGGAAGTGCCCAAATAGGGCAGAGAAATCAAGGATTTCTTGGAACTGGTATCTGCAGACCAGATCTTAAGCCAGAGGACACGCCTGACTGCTACGGATATAGCTGAAACTCTAGCTTCCAGCATAATTGCATCAAAGATAGCTTCAGTAATATAATGTTGAGCTTCTGAAGTGTTAACCATGAGCTGCAGCAAGTCAGTTGTGTTAGCACCCTGATGAACAGTATCAGTAAGTTGTTCTGTCCATACAGCAAAGGCCCTGTTTACCCAAGCGGCAGCAAAAGTGGGTTGAAGAGATGAGCCTATAGTTGTAAAGATGGCTTTTAGAAAAGCCTCAAGTTTCCTGTCAGACAAATCCTTGAGAGCAGAAGCATCCACCACTGGCAGGGCAGTGGTTTTAGAAAGTCTGGATACTGGGGCATCCACCTTGGGGGGGGGGGGGGGGGGGTGAGCCCACTGAGTTAGTGCCGCCTCTGAGAAAGGGTACAGCTTAGCAAACTTCTTAGGAAACCTCAGGGGTTTGTCAGGGGTTCTCCACTCTTCTAAGACAATCTGGTCAAGAGTGGGATTAGGTGGGAAAAGGGTACGCTGCTTCTTAGGCCTCTGAAAGACATCAGAAGTATACTTAGAATCCTCAGAAACAGGGGGAATGTTCAGGGTATTGAGGACTGCCCTGATGAGGCCGTCAGTAGAGGGTTCAGGGCATTCACCATCATCTGAGTCCACCAAAAATTCCTCCTCAGAGGAGTCTGACACATCAGGTATGCCCTGTGGTTTGGGACACTGAAGACCAGAATAATGCGGGGTAATTGTGTTGGAAGTAGTTGCAAAGTGGTCTTTAACTCTTGCATCCAAGGTGGCTCTACAACATGGCTGGTGGTTCCTGGCAGAGAGGCAGGGGCCACAGCGCATGAAGGGCATAAATGACCTGAGTATTCTCTAGGAAGCCCTAATTGAAATGAGGAGCAACACGCAATGGGGGTCACAGACACCCCAGTATCCTTAAGTCTTAGGTCTAGCACCAGGTCTCAACAGGTCTGACATCCTAACAGGATATAAAGTACTGTATCCGAGATTAAATTTTCACCCCAGAATTAGCGAAAATACACTTAACTGGCAGGTGATGGGTTAATCTGCTGAGGAGCAAGGAAGAAAAAGCCAGAAAATGGCATCCGCTCAACACCCAAACAGAAAATAGCCCGTGAAGCGGGCACTCATGGGAAATGTAGTTTCCCTTCAAATACCTAAAAACAGAGCCCGAAGCCTCCCAAGACACTCAGAACGTAAACCGGATGACAGGACAAGGGTAGACAAGTAGAATGAGCCATCTCTGAACTCGCTACGTGGAGTGGTTGCAGCGATATCCCAATACGTAAAAGTCCCATAGAGGTGAATGGAGCATGGAGTCTATGCGGTAAGGCGCACCTTTAACTTACCTAACGGAATTTTAAATAAAGTGAGTCCAAAGGATGGAAACATAGTAATCACAAGATTAAGACTAAATAACACTAAGCCCAAAGGGAAAAGTAACAAAACCCTTAAAAGTGCTCAGTTTGGCAAACGAAGTGTTAAATTACCACAGACACCCAATGGACAAACATATAAACCCAATGATTGCAGGATTATATAAGAGGAACTCCAAAAGGAGACCCCTGTGTGGAGGGGAAGCGTGGGACAAGTGGACCTCAGCACTCAAAGGATTGCTCACCTTTTTTGCAGGTCTTCTGTCATCAGACTACCATTGCTAAAGAAGCCTCGGTGGGCTTCTCCTAGGGATAAAACATAACACGCAGGATTTTCCCCTCAAGGCTGGAAGGTCCGCAAACAGCTCCTGGTAACTGAGCAACCCACCACTGGGAAGTCAGTAATGGTAATCCGTCTAATGGGAGATTTTTACACCCCATATCCAACAGAAAATAATAAATATAACTAAAAACTAAGCAGAACTGTTCTCTTGCCTTTCCTGTTCAAGGAACAAATCTAACTGGTTGGGGATTGCCTGGTGACCAGCTAAGGAAGGAAGGCAGGCTCCACCCTGCACTTCTTTCCGATAATTGTTTTTGCCTTTTTAAAGGGGCGGTCGCCTTCCTGGAGTTACCTGTAAGCTATATTGGATGACAGAGAAAAGGATTTATCAGGTAAGACTAAAATCCTCTTTTCTCTGTCTTCCAATATGACATACAGGTACCAAGGGGATGTACCAACATTGAGCTTCTCGATGATAACAGAGTTCCCACTGACTGTCCAGGACATGGAACAGCCCAAACTAAAGTGTCAACGGACACTGAATTAATAATTGCACAGCACACAAGAACAAAAGCCAACCGGGCTTAAACAGTTAAAGAACGGCACAGGAAAGAAAAAAATCCTAAACAGGAAGAACTGCCTCCAGGACCTTTCTGCCAAAGCCAGAAAATTAACACAACAGTGTCTGGCATAGGTTTGCACAGAAGACCAAGTGGCCTCCTTGCACATCTTTTCAGCAGAGGCCCGATTCTTGTAGGCCCAGGAGGCACCCTAACAGACCTGGTGGAGTGTGCCATAATGTGGAAAGGAACAGTTTTCTTTCTGGCTCATAAGCCTTGTGAATGGTAGACTTAATCCAAGATAGTGACCTTGGACACAGCCACAGGACCCTCAGGGATGATGAATAAGGCATCCATCTCACAGAAAGACTCTGTACGGTACACACAGAACTTAAGGCAGCGTACCACATCCAACAAGTGGAAATCCTTCTCCTTGTCAGATTTGGGGTCAGGACAAAAGGAAGGCACAACAATCCACTGATTGATGTGGAACTCAGAAACCACCTTACGAAGGAATTCCTTGGAGGTACAGAGAACAGCCTTATCCTGGTGAAACACCAGGAAAGGTGGTTTGCAGAACATGGCCTGCAATTCAGCAACTCTGCGGACAGAGACCACAGCCAGAAGAAAGGCCATTTTCCATATCAGAAGGTGCAGAGGAATGGTAGCCAAGGACTCAAAGGGAGGTCACTGCAAGACTCCCAAAACCAAATTAAGGTCCCACTGAGTGGAGGCCTATAGGCAGGGAAGGCATGAGCAACATCCTGAAAGAAGACCTTGACATCTGGAAGAATGGCAATGCGTTTCTGGAAAGACAAAGCTGAAGTCTGAACCTTCAAGAAGCTAAGAGTGAGCCCTTTTATTCACACCATCATCATGTAAAAAGGACAGGATTACCAGGAGATCAAACTCTTGTGAAAACAGGTCCCTGTCAACACACCAAGAATGAAAAATAGACCAAACCCACGATAGGCTTTGGATCACAGTGGCGACTACCTCAGGAGAAAACCCTTTTCTCCTTAGGATGGAGGCTTTAACAGCCATGCTGTCAAAGGCATTTGCTCCACATCCTCCTTCCAGAGATAACCCTGAAGGAGGAGATCCGGTTGGAGTGGCAGTGGAAACGGATCCCAAATGGAGAGTCACTAGTTCTGGGAAACAGGGCTTCCTGTTACTATAAGGGGCAATCAAAATGACCACCGGATTGCCCATCCGAATCTTCCGGAGAACCCTGGGAATGAGAGGAACTGGAGCCAGATGAAAGTGCCAGGGGATCTCCAGGGTGTCCACTGCAAAGGCTAGAGTTGAACTTTCCTGTTAGACCAGATGACCACCAGGTACATCTGAGGAAGACCTCACAGCTGCACCAACTGGTCAAAAACGTCTGGCTGGAGCTCCCACTCTCCTGGATCCACACTGACGTCTGAGGAAGTCCACCAGGACGTTGTCTACCCCTGGAATGTGCACGGTGGAAACAGCCGGACGTTATCTTCTGCCCAAGTCAAGATAGACTTCACCTCTGCCCAAGAGGGAGCGCTTCTTGTGCCTCCTTGCTCGTTAATGTAAGCCACGGCTGTCTGACTGGATAACCCCTCAGTGGAGAGGACCAGTAAGACAGTGTGACAAAATGCCCGGAGCTCCTGAACATTAACGGACTGAAGAGTCTCCTCCGCAGTCCAAGTGCCCTGAATTCCCAGGTGACCCAAGACTGCTCCCCAGTTCTGAATTACAAAAGGGTTTCCCCTTCTCCAGGTTGGACCTCTCCAGCCACCATAGCAAGTCCTGCCTGACTTCCTAAGGGAGACACACACTGAGATCCAATAGATTCGGATTCCCATGCAAAGAATGGATAGCGAATCTCTGGGGCTCCCTTGGTGTGAGCCACAGAGTATGGAACTACTTCCATGGTGGACACCATGTGGCCTGTCAGGGTCTAGATCTTGCAGAGTGGAACTGAAGGCCACTCCAGAGCTTGAGACAAGATGCATGACCTGTTTGAAAGAACCCTCGGTCAGAAAAACCTTTCCTTGCCAAGTACCGAACTCAAGACCAAGGAAAACCAGGACCTGAGAGGGGACTGGAGCAGATTTCTCCATATTCAGAATCCACCCATGGTGGATGAGAATCTGAGCACAGTCCTGGACATATTAGTTCCTCAGTAGAAGGTAGCCCACATGGGGAGTCACCTGAATCCCCCTGGATATGCAGAAAGGCAGATCAGTGCCCCTAGTACTCTGGTGAACACCCGGGGTGCCGAGGTAAGCCTAAAAGGGCAGAGTGGTGAACTGGAAGTGCCCCAATGTGCAGGCAAACCTGAGGTACTGCTGGCTATAAGGATGAATCTGGACATGTAAATAAGCATCCTGCAGATACAGAGAGGCCAAGAATTCTCCCGGACACACAGCTGCGATGACAGAGCGCAAAGACTCCATCTTGAAGCGGGCAGTCTCCGCAATAGAATTGAGGTCCTTGAGGTCAAAGATAGGAGAACTGCCGCCATCCCTCTAGGTCACCACAAAGAGGTTTGAATAAAAACCTAAACCTCTCTCTCGAGGAGGAGGAACTGGTCAGGACTCCCTTTTCCAAGAGAGCCTGAACCACCTTGTTGAAAAGACACAGCTTTTCTAGGCCCAGTGGAGTTCTGGACTAGAAGAATCTGTAGGGAGGAAGGGATCTGAAGGGAATCTTGTAACCTATCAAGACCACTTGGAACCCCCCCCCCCCTTATCTGCAACAGAGGCTGCCCAGGTGTCTGAAAAATGAAGCAGAAGTCCACCCACAGGGAGCTGTGGACCAGGATTCTGCAAGTCATGCAAAGGCAGACTTGGGACTGGCGGTGGTGTGCTTTGAGTGCCACTGCTGTCTGGACTTTGTGGTCAGGTACAGGGCGCTGGCATGAGACACTCTCGTATTTGGCCTTTGCGCTTAGTTTTGGTGGGGATGAAAAAGATGCCATTTTCTCTCCAGGTCTGGGTGCTTCGAGATCTGAGGCAAGACAGTACTCTTGCCACTGGTGGCCTCACTGATAATCTGTTTCAGTTCGTGCCCAAAGAGACTTGACCTGAAACAGAAAAGAAAATGACTGTGGCTTCTCAGATGACAAGACTGCAGACCAAATCTTAATCCACAAGGTATGCCTGGCAGCAACAGAGAAGACAGAAGCCTTAGCTGCAAGTTTCACAGCATCAAGAATATTGTTAGTATTTTAAGTCTGAGCCTCAGACATATTGACCAAAAGGGCTAAATATGTCCTCCTTAGGTGTCTCTTTACGGATGGCCTCAGTAAGTTGTTCACCCCAGATAGCAGTAGCTCTGGAAACAAACCCTAAGCAGAAAGGTTCTCAGCCTGTACACAGGTTGTGTAACAAGTCTATCTGGGGCAGAGCTTGTGGGATAGCCTGATAAGAAGGAAGGGGAGGCTCCACCCACAGCTTCTTTGCAGAACTGTTCCAGCCTACAGGGAGGAGCTGTCGCCTCCCCATGGTACCTGTATGTCCTACTGGATGACAGAGAAAGCAGTGTATCCTTAGAGGGATAAGTTGACATTTTCTTTTGAACTACCAGTCAAAAATTTGCCCAGCATTCTTGCGTGTATTAGCCCCTTACTACACCTGCAAGAATGAACAAATTTGCAGCAGGATTTGAAGAGAATGGAGAGCTGGTACAAAGATTAAGGTGTACCTTCAGTATAGCATATCCTAAACATTTTTATGCTTCTGGACAAGATTACATTTGAAATGGAGTTAAAAATTCACTAGACAAAACAGACTATTTTAAAGACCTGAGGGGTGCACAATACATTGCAAAGCATGGCAAAATATTTACAAACCTGTGCTTCCTCCTCTTCAGTAAAGTCATTTTTTATATTGAATGTTTTCCGAATTTCTTCTGGTGTTTTTCCTTTAATCATGTTTGCAACTGTCTTGCAGGTGACATCAAGTAATCCTTTGATATCCAAGTAGTTGGCAGCCTTAGAAAGAAAAATAAAATGTTATTTTATAAATCACACAATGTATCGGCAATAAAGGAAGGGGGTAGTTATCGTTGGCGTCAACATTATAGATTTGCAACACAGTTCTACTTCTTTAGCCGCTGCTAAGATCGAGGTGTCTAAATCCACAGCACCTACCCGAAAACTGCTAAGGATGTGTACAGTAGAGTCAATGTGTAGCAGTGAAAATTCTTTGATGCTTGGGGAATGCCGCTGCATAAGTAACGTCACAGATAGACATGATAATATTTTTGACAGCCTCTCTAAGAGCCTATATTTCAGCCTGCTTTGCTCCTATTCAAACAACAACAACCTTGTTGTAAGAAGGAAATAACCTCTTCCAAGCAAGGGTAGCATCCAATAAGTACACATCTGGTGATCAAAATACGCAACTAGAATGTTACTGTGTGACCATAAAGTGGGTGGAGTGTCTCCAAAGGAGCTCCATATCACACCACCTCTTAGGTAAGAAAAATATATGAAAATGAAAGAGGGGAGTTCTCACTTTTAAAGGTACTCTTCAATCTTTTGAGTGCCAAAGAGGTAAGCAAAGCATTGATTACCCCTCTGACACTCAACGGGGTTGAGATTTAGTGAATAAGTCATGCTACAGAATTTAAAACGAGCAGGGAGGGGGTGTTGAGCCTTGTTCACATGCATACATGCAGACTATGGGGGTACGGTCTACTCACATCTGAAAAAGGGTAACCCCCCCCCACTCCCCCGAAAGGTATTCAGATATTATATATGATGGATGATCAGTTGATCAACCAGCAAAAGTACTTTAAAGCGGAACTACCACCCCTTAGAAACATGGCCCCAAATAATTACCCATCTGGCCACTAGCTGCTCAGTAGCGCTGCCAGAATTATTACTGTGTTCATTAGATTTATAGACTGCTCCGGGATTGACAGGAAGGAAACTGCGCAGACGTCTTTCATAGTGACGTCTGTACACCTGCGCTGTCAGTCCCAGCCTGCTCTAAGAGGTGTTGCTAGGAGTCGTTCGGCTCCAAAAGGGACAATGCAGACGCACAGACGTCACTATGGAAAGATGTCTGCGCTGTTTCCTGCCTGCCAATCCTGAAGCAGTCTGTAAGTTTCATGAACGCAATAATAATTCTGGCAGCGCTACTGAGCAGCTAGTGGCCAGATGGCTAATTATTTGGGGCTATGTTTCTAAGGGGTGGTAGTTCCGCTTTAATAAAATGTTGCTATTAAATGTTCAAGCTGGAGTTAAGTTCTCACTCAAATGCACACGGGAAATACAGGTTAAGTTTTTCCAAGTTTAAATCCTTTCCCCCGTGTGCTTTTGCTGAGGATGTCAGCCAGTTTTATAAGCTGTAGTGTCAGGCCCGGGTGATGTTGCTCAGGGTGTGTCCTAAATTGCCCCATTTACATTCAGTTTTCTGCACTACTAATTTAGTATTAGATTATTTATAGGGGTATTGTTTAATTGCTGGGTAAAGGAGGAGTAGTGTTACAGTAGAAATAGAAGAGGATGTTTATAAAAATGTAACAAGTGGTGCACCGATGTAGAGGGAAAAATAATTGCCTCCATGCAGCCTGACAGGGACCACCACCACTCTAGTCCAAATCGAAAGCGCTTTAAATAGTTTGGTGCTTAAGTACCAAATGAAGACCTCATATACAAAAACCTACAACAATATAAAATGCACATTAAAGGGATAGTATTACTTCAAAATTACTATCCCTCATATCCCCCTTGTAGCCCTTAATAAACTGAGTTAAACGATACCAGCGGCATCTCTCAAACCTTTATGGTTTAAGAGATAGCCGCTTTCAAAGTTTACTCTCCCCTGCTGTCAGCGTTCTGCTTCCAGCAGGAGAATCCGGTCTCTGAATCAAGAGGAGGCTCTTCAGCAGAGCCAATATCTCGTTATGGAAGGAAAAATGATTAATTGAAACAGTCTTCTATGTGTTCTTGGTAACCAAGGACACGTAGAAGACTGTTTCAATGAATCATTTTTCCTTCCATAACGAAATATCGGCTCTGTTTAAGAGCCTCCGCCCTTCCCGGGACCGGATTCCCCTGCTGGCAGCAGAACGCTGACAGCAGGGGAGAGGAAACTTTAAAAGCGGCTATCTCTTAAACCATAAAGGTTTGAGAGATGCCGCTGGTATCGTTTAACTCCGTTTATTAAGGGCTACAATATGAGGGATAGTAATTTTGAAGTAATACTATCCCTTTAAGTTTCAATAAAAATTGTACATCATGTGTCCATGTGAAAAAGACAATGGAAAGAATACACTATTTACGTAGTGTCTTAACTATTTCATAATATATAGAGTTGCTTTCTGGAGATTGGCTATTTCTGGTATAAATGAAGACATACTAAAGTTGTTACAAATTTCGACAAACAAGAGTTAACTCCTATATTACAATTTTTCAAATATACCAGACTATCTGGCCACATGGAGTATATGTTAAATACATGAAACTACTGGATGGACTTTGATCGCATATGCTACAGATAAAAAACAGCTAATCACCTATCTGTATATTGTGGAGATTTTTTTTTTATATACATTAGATAGGGATAGAGGGGAGATAGGTAGAATAGGATCTGCATTTACCAGTTTTTCATAGTATTGATTTAAGTATGGAGAGGTTTCATATTTAGAGTACAAGATTCTACTGTTGCTTTCTTGTCATCAGCAGTACAGATTGATTCTGTACATTGGCGTAACGCAGAGGAAATTGTATATTATAATATAATATATTAGTTCCTTTCCTGATGGGATTATGTTTATGTAGCAAATCCACCCTGTCATTGCATTGTTTTAAAAAGGTGTATTCTTATTTTCCTTGTGTTATTTTTTTCATTAGCCCCGGGGCCAGGTGGTATACACCCACGAGTACTTAAAGAGCTAAGCCAGGCCCTGGCCAGAACGTAATTTTTGATTTTCAGGGATTCTTTCATTTCAGGTATGGTGCCCACGGATTGGCGTAAAGCAGATGTGGTGCCCATATTTAAAAAGGGATCAAAATCACAGCCAGGAAATTACAGACCTGTAAGCTTGACATATGTGGTAGGGAAGCTGTTTGAAGGGTTGCTATGGGAATATATTCAAGAATTCAGCTTGAACAGGAATATCATTAGCAGGAGCCAACATGGCTTTGTGAAAGACAGGTCTTGTCAAACGAACTTGATCGCATTTTATGAAAAAGTGAGTAAAAATATAGATGTGGGAGCGGCGGTTGATGTGATCTACTTTGCCAAGGCATTTGATATGGTTCCACACAAGAGGTTACTGTACAAACTGAATGAATTAGGCTTTGGATTGGAAATTGGCTGATAGACAGAATGCAAAGAGTGGTAGTAAATGGCAAGTTCTCCAATTGGATAAACGTAATAAGAGGAGTACCTCAGGGATCTGTCCTGGGTCCTCTTCTTTTTAATTTGTTTATTAGTGACCTCCCAGAGAGCATAGGGAGTCATGTATCAGTGTTTGCCGATGACACAAAATTAAGTAAGGTAAAGTCTGAACTGGATGTGTCTTCATTACAAGAGGATCTGGACAAACTGAGCAACTGGGCAGGCAAATGAGATTCAGTATAGACAAGTGTAAAGTTATGCATTTTGGGTATAATAATAAAAATGCAACATATAGTTTAAATGGTGTTTCTCTGGGGAAATCTACTAATGAAAAGGATTTGGGAGTAATGGTAGACAAAAGACTTAGCAGTAGCGTGCAGTGCCAGCTGGCATCTGCAAAAGTCTATAAGATATTGGCATGTATTAAAAGGGGTATTGACTCAAGGGAGGAAGATATTATGCCTCTTTACAGGTCCATGGTAAGACCCCACCTAGAATATGCTGTTCAATTCTGGGCACCCTTTCTGAAAAAGGACATAATGGAACTAGAGAAAGTGCAGAGGAGGGCTACAAAACTAATAAAGGGAATGCAAAGTTTTAGTTTTGAAGAAAGACTAGAAAAGGTAAACCTGTACACACTAGACAAACTGCATCTTAGAGGGGATATGATAACACTATATAAATATGTTCAGGGCCCATACAAAGGGCTCTCCAAAGACCTGTTCATTAACAGAACAGTACAAAGGACAAGGGGCCACCCGCTTAGACTTGAGGAAAGGAGATTTCATCTACAACAACGGAAGGGTTTCTTTACAGTAAAGACAATAAAGGTATGGAATTCACTGTCTGAGGAGCTGGTGCTATCAAATACATTAGATGCCTTTAAAAAGGGCCTGGATACCTATTTAAAAGAGCAGAACATAGAGGGCTATGTACGTTCGTATTGGGATTAACATTTAGTTAGTGCTTGTTGATCCAAGGAGAAATCTGATTGCCATTTGAATTCAAGAAGGAATTTTTTTCCCCCATTCAAGGAAGAAATTGCTGTATTGAGGGTTGTTTTTTTTGCCTTCTTTTGGATCAACGATGGTAAACAGGAATAGGAAAAGGGTTGAACTAGATGGAAGCAAGTCTTTTTTTTTCCAACATAAATTACTATGTTAGCATGTATGACATACAATTTTTATTAAAGCTTAATTTGCATTTTATATTTGTTGTATATCAGATCTTTATTTGCCACTTTAGAGACAGAATATATAGCGAGAAGAGGACTGTTCAGCGATTAATGCTTTGGCTGCAAAGCCACTGCTGATAAGGTAGAGGAAGTGTTCCTCGTTCACAGATAATCAAAAACTCAATCGTAAACTGCAATAAAACATGATTAATAGCTGATGGGAGGATGAAAAGCTTAACCGCAAACGGTTAAAGAGGCTTTAGAGATGAAACACTAGATGGTGCTGTTGCTATCCCTTACTATGGAAAGCCAGCGGTAGCATCATTTTTACCAGCTGTACATGTGATGTGAAATGATACCACGGCCAACCAGAATTATCAGCTCTAGGAAGAAGGTCAGGAGGGGGAGAAAGCATAGTAGTACCTGTACAGTTACGAACAAGTCTGCTACCCTGATGTGGAACTAGAAGTAATTTCTAAAAGACTGACATTTACATACAAGTTTTATTTCATGCTACTTGCACTTTAAAGTAATGAGTAGTTCTACACATTATACTTTGCACAGAGTCTGGGAGCAGAACAACATCTATTAGCTGTCAACAACTATGTATTACCAGAGTTAACATGGCCTAAAAATACTTTTTGCACTTAATGAGAACACCTAATAAACCCCATTTAACTTAAAGGGATAGTAATGCTTCATTTTAACTTTATTTTATAGGCATTAAAAAAACATGAAGAATGATATGTCTTATCTCTCAAACCTTTATGGTTTAAGAGATATTCACAAGCAAAGTTTCCCCCTCCCGCCCCTTTTTCCTAGTGTAAGCCATCACTTCTCAGATGTGAATCTGGTTGTAAGACCAGACAGATAACAGAAGGGGACAATCTTCTTTGTATGAAAACAATCAAAGCCCTTCCCCCCTTGACAAGTTTTTCAGCTTTTTCCCTTATCTTAATTGAAGATTGTCCCTCTCTGCAGTCTACCTGGGCACTTCCCTTCTGCTGTGGCTGAATGTGGGGGAGATACTTTGCTTGTGAATATCTCTTAAACCATAAAGGTTTGAGAAATAAGACTTGTATCGTTCTTCGTGTTTTTTTAATGCCTACAAAATAAAATAAAGATAAAACGAAGTATTACTATCCCTTTAACATGGTCAGAAAATTCTAGTATCCCTTTGAGTTTTGCTCTTGTGCCTTAACCCCTTAGGGACCCTTGACGTACCAGGACCGTCAAGGGTAAACTTGCTTGAAAGACCCTTGACGGTCCTGGTACGTCACGTACTTTTTACTTACAGCGCTCTACCGGGAGCGCTGTAAGTAAAAATGGGGCATGAAATAGACCGCTCCAAGATCGGAGCGATCTGTTTCAAGCCCCATAGTGACGCGCCGATACACGTGACAGGTCACGTGTACCGGCGCGTCCAAGTGCCCCTATGCGGACGTTATGGGACGGAAATGTCCCATAACGTCCGGTCGTTAAGGGGTTAAGGACATCTAGGACCAAATTGAGATGTTATGTCCAAGGAGACGACAAGGAAAGTTGCCAGAGAACCACAAGACACACAGTCCACCCACAGCACATAGTAATCTTAATCTTTTAAAGACCAGAGGGGTGTGCAACAATGTAGTGTGCACCCCACAGGTTCTCATCATGTAGGTGCATGCCCACTGAAGCAGGCAACTGTCATGGCTGACTCGATGGACATGACATCCAGGACGGACTGAAGAGGTTCTCTTGAACAGGCAAAATTCATAGAGGCACATTAAGTTTTTACTTTTTGTCCACAGCAAGGTAAGTGGGCAGTTATTAGGGGGTGTTACTTCTTTAATGGATCTCAGAAATTGGCTTTTGTATCTTATTAAATAACAAAAGCAATTTAAATTTTTAAAGGGATAGTAAACTTCGTTTTATCTTTATTTTGTAGGCATTAAAAAAACATGAACGATAGAAGTCTTCTCTCAAACCTTTATGGTTTGAGAGATATTCACAAGCAAAGTTTCCCCTCCCGCCCCTTTTACCTAGTGTAAGCTATCTCTTCTCAGATGTGGAATGCAGTCCATAGACCAGACAAATAACAGCAGGGGGACAATCTTCTTCCTATGAGAACAATGAAAGCCCTGCCCCCCCTTGACAAGTTTTTCAGGTTTTTTTTCCCTTATCTTAATTGAAGATTGGCCCTCTCTGCAGTCTACCAGGGCACCTCCCTTTTGATCTGGCTGAGCAGTGTTACATCAGTAAAAGGGGCGGGAGGGGTATACTTGGTCATTGAATTACTCTTGAACTACAACTCTGACAGAATTGAAATAACACTCTCCAATGTCCAAATACTATGATGATTAATTAGAGCTGCTTTTATTATGAAACATTACTATGCCTTTAATCCAAGTATACTTATATGAATAAATGGCTGTTTAACAAAAAGCTATGATACATTTTTTGTTTTCTAGTCCAGTATATGGATTTATATTTTTACAAAGTCTGCAGTTCACTGTATTTAGATATTTGTTTTCAACTGACTCACATGCAATAGGTTTCAAAAGTTTGGAATAAAAGAATATATAAAGAAAAACTCCCACTAATCCCATGATTCCACAGAGCTTATGGTGTTCAGAGAAAGAATGTGTTGAGTGAGAGAAGGGAGTAAACAAAAATATAATTCGCCAACATTTTCTTCTTTAGTGAAAAGCAGCAGCTTTAAAATCTCCAAGTTTCTTATTCTGTAAGGCAGGTAAAGTTCCCCAAGTAAAACTGTGCACGTTTAAAAGGACCTAAAGCATCCAATCAGCAATTAGTCGACAGAAAAACAAGCAAGCATGGTATACTAGGAAAAGGTCTAAACAATAGGATTTTAGTGTTTTACCTGTTAAATACTTTTCTCTTTAGTCCATATGGAACTCAGGTACCATAGGGCTGAGTCCCTCCTTTTGGATGGCAGGACACATCTCAGACTTGTGGGTGGAGACTCCTCCCTATTCCTCAGCCATCCCCTGCTCTGTAATTGCTCCAGAATGAATGTGACCAAAGAAACACAACCAAGGCAAGCAGGAGAAGAATCTCCTAGGAGAATACATACTCTAAAAGGACTCCTCAGCCCAGGCAGGCAAGCAAGCAGACAGCAAAAGTCCCTTTGGGCAGGAGACCTGTGTTCCACATGGGCTAAAGGGAAAATTATTTAACAGGTAAGAACACTAAAAATCATGTGTTCTCTTATCTCCTATATGGATCACGGGTACAGGGGATATACCAAAGCAAAGTTCCCAGATGTGGAGGGGGGGGGGGAGGAAAAAGGAGAATGGTATCATGGGGACAAGCGTGAGGTCCTGAGTCCCTAGGACTATCCAGCATCAGACTAACCCAAACAGTAAGTGTCAATGGACACTGAACTTACACAGCACACAACAAGGGCAAACAGGCTCAAACAACAGGTCATTAAACAGGCTGAACTGCCTGCAGGACCTTCAAGCCAAAAGCTGGCCTCAGACAAAGAACATAGACATGGCAGTCTTTAAGCAAAGGTGTGCAAAGAGGACCAACCAAGTTGCCTTCTTGCACAACTGCTCCGCCAAGTCCTGATTCTAGTAGGTCCAATAGGCCCCCACAGGCCAGGTGGAATGTGCTGTGACCTTGAAGGGAACAGTTTTCTTCCAGAGTTCATACGCCTGGACTTATAGTAGCCTTATTCTAAGAAGCAATGGTGACCTTGGAGAAGCAGCTTAACCTGCCTAAGGACCCTTAGGTATGAAGATTAAAAAAAAACAAAACAAAAAAAAAAAAAAAAAAAAAAACACAAAACACAAAGCCTGTAACTCAGCAACTATGTGGACTGAGACCACTGCCAAAAGAAAAGCCTCAGTGATGGAAGCAAGAAGCTCAAACGGAGGCCTCGGAAAAGCTCCCAAAACAAAATTAAGGCAAGGAAGACACGAGTCACCCCCCTTAAAGAAAAACCTTGAAATCTGAATGGTGACAAATCTCTGGAAAAAACACCAAAAGCACTGAAACCTAAACTTGTAAAGGAGCTCAAGCAGAGCCCTTTGTTCACACCATCCTGGAGAAACAATAACACCAAACAGAGGTTAAACTCCTGCAAGGATAGCCTTGTCCACGAGCCACTTTTGAAAAATAAACCATACTCCATGGTAGGCCTTGGAAGAGACAGGTTTACGGGCCTGAATCATAGTGGAAATTACCTCAGGAAAGAAACCTTTACTCCTCAAGATGTGGCCTCCAATAGCCATGCTGTCAAAGCCATCTTTTCCACATCCTGGTATCACAGATAATCCTGGAGGTGGTCAGGCCTGGAAGGAAGGGGGATTGGGTCCTGAATGGAAAGACTGTTCGCAAAGCACACCCTCCTGGTCCAATACTACAGTTGCAGAAGGCCAGAAGATCTCCCTTCCAGGAGAAAAAGGTAGGAACCTCTCTGTTCTCCCTGGTGGCCATGTGATATCTAGTGTTAGCACACCTCACTGTTGCACAGTTAGGTAGAACACTTCTGGATCGAGTTCACACTCTCCTGGATACATGTCTTGGCAACTTAAAGTGTGCTAGAACATTTTCTACGTCTTGGAGACTTATAAAGTCTGCCAGAAAGCCTTCTACCCCTGGAATGTGAACAGATAAGATGGCTGGAATGTGGGCTTCTGCCCAACTGAGAATATACCTTGCCTCAAACTAAGCCAAAGCACTGAGTGCCCCTGGCTTCCTCTTCAAGACCAGTACCCGAGGGCCTGTCGGATTGCTCAGAGTTCAAAGACATTTATGGACTGAAGAGACTCCTCCTGAGTCCACCTGCCCTGAACCCCCAAAGTGATCCAGAACCGCAACCCCAGCTGGTCAGGCTGGTGTCCATTGTGACTGGAGTCTATTCTGGTATACCTGCTAAAGGTCCAACTCTAGATGATGTCTCTGAAGTTCTTGTGTGCACCTGAGTGTAAGGCACAGCCTTTATTGTTGCCACTAGTCTGCCCAGCATTCTCAAACTCCCTGATCGTGGTTGAAGGCCACTCCAGGGCCTAAGACACCTCCTGCATCACCAGAAGGATTCTCTTCTTTGGCAGGAAAACCTTTCCCTGGCGGGTGTCGAACTTCATCCCCGGGAACACCAGTTTCTGTGAAGGCAAGGTGATGACTTCAGCATATTCATAATCCATGCATGGTAGACCAGAAGCCAAGGACATTCTTCAATGTGATGGACCAAGAGCTCCTCCAGATAGGGTGTCAGATGCTCCAGTTGTGAATGAAGGTGACTGAGGCCCCCATGACACTGATGAACATGCGAAGCGCAGAAGCCAGGCTGCACGGCATAGCTGTGAACTTCCAAACAGAATGCAAATCACAGATATCATTGGCTGTCTGGGTGGATAGGGATGTGTAGCTACACATCCAGAAGGTTCAGGAAATCCAGATAATCCCCTGGGCACATTGCTGCTATGCCAAATCTCAAATATTCCATCTTGAAGTGCAAAGTCGCCACATTTTTTTTTTTGAGACATTTGAGGTCCAAAATGGGAGGACAGTTGCCGTCCTTCAGTACCACAAACAGGATGGACTAAAAACCTTAACCTCAATCCAAGAGACGTACTGGAATACATCTTCTCCGACAGCACTGAATCTATGCCTTGTCTGGTTCCTTTGGCACCCCTGACAGAAAGACGTGATACAGAGGAAGGGATACGAGATCTACATGATACCCTTCTGAGATCACCTGCAAAACCAACTGGTCAACGACCGAGGATTTCCAAGCATGAAGCTGCTCACTTGGGCTGCCACTGCTGTCTGGGCTTGGCAGAGGAGCGTGTGTGAAGCCTGTAAACCTTGCGGTCCTATCCATGTTTGGTGGGCATTTGAGGTAACGTGCTCTTGGCCCCAGTAGCGTCACTAATAATCTTTTATAGTTCAGGTCCAAACAGGAAATTGCCCTGAAAAGGTATGGAAACCAGTGACTTCTTAGAAGATTGGTCCTCACACCAATCTTGAGCCACAGAGTGCGTTGTGCAGAAACGGAAAAGGATGAGGCTTTAGCAGACAACCTGACTACCTCAGAAAGAGCCTCAGACACAAAGGTTAGCCTCCTTAAAGGGATAGTAATACTTAATTTTATCTTTATTTTACTTTGTAGGCATTAGAAAAACATGAAGAACGATATAAGTCTTATCTCTCAAATCTTTATGGTTTAAAAGATATTCACAAGCAAAGTTTCCCCCTCACACCCCTTTTTACTAGTGTAAGCCATCTCTTCTCAGATGTGAATCTGATTGTAAGACCAGACAGATAACAGCAGGGGACAATCTTTGTATGAAAACAATGAAAGCCCTTCCCCCCTTGACAAGTTTTTCAGCTATTTCCCTTATCTTAATTGAAGATTGTCCCTCTCTGCAGTCTACCTGGGCACCTCCCTTTTGATCTGGCTGAACGGGGGGGGGGGGGGGATACTTTGCTTGTGAATCTCTCTTAAACCATAAAGGTTTGAGAGATAAGACTTAAATTGTTCATGTTTTTTAATGCCTACAAAATAAAATAAAGATAAAACAAAGTATTACTATCCCTTTAAGGTTGGTCAAAAGAACCAACAAATCCTCCTTGGAAACTTTGGTACGGATAGCTTCCATCAGCTGTTCACGCCACATGGTAACAGCCATTTTAATCCAGGCAGAGGAAAAAAATATGTCTAAGTTTCTATCCAGTGGCCACAAGACTCCAGCTTCTTGCCAACTGGATTCTTAAGCCATGCTGCATCTGCCAAAGGCAGCGAATCAGTCTTCATCAACCAAGAAACAGGAGAGTCTATGTTTGTAAGAGAGGCCCACTGAGTCAAAGCTGCCTCCAAAAAGGGGTACTGCTTACAAAACCTCTTTGTGAGACAGACAGTCGCTTGTCTGGGGTCTTCCCTAAGGATCTGGTCAAGAGTGGCATTAGGTGAGAAAAAAGGTCGAAGATTTCTTACGCCTCTGGAAGACATCTGTAGAGGAGGACCCCTCAGAGGCATCCGATACCTAAAAGGTCTTCAGAACAGCTCTAATGAACCCCTCATCCAAAGGAAGAGGGGTCAGCTTCATAAGGCTCCCCACTGGAGTAGGAAGAATCCATATACTCATTCACCTTCTGACAATTCCTCCTCTGTGGGAAGCCCCTAGAATCTGAGAAACTATCTGAGATACAGGGGCCACATATTTAAAGGTAATGGTGAGGCTTCTATGACTGAAGTACCCCCTGAAGGGAAAAAGGAATTTGGGTCACTTTTGCTTCTGTGTGTAAAAATATTTTCCCTCTATTTTCACCATTGTTCAGCAAAAGCAGCAGCATATTAAGTGGACCAGTCACTTTGAAATACATTTGCATATTCAAAAGCTTCATTCAAAAATTATGTTAACCTGAAGTCCCGCAAATGAGAAGTTTTAGGTAGAATACCAAAAGTTTACTTTCAAGAAAATAAAGAGCTATCCTCTAAACTATATATTTTGGACATCTGGGTAACAGGAGATACAAGTTTTCAAGATGCATACTAAATTATCTGTGACAGGTCCACTTTACAGACAAGGTGGTGTGTATCCTGGATGCCGTATTTTCTACTCTAAATGAAATCTCTATTTCCAGTTTGCGAAAGAAGAATAAAAGCGAGAGTGAGCAAATTCAGCACAGAATTACACACAGGAGAAACAAAAAAAACAAAAAAAAACAAAAAACAGAAGGTCAAACAGTACAATAATATAGAGCACTTCCTTTAAACACTGAATCAAGATCAAATGTAAAGATTATCAATGGAGATAGAAAGTTAATTCAGCCTTAGTGTGTCATAACTCACCAGAATGAGTTCAAAGAGCGTTCCCTGGTCCACTTTAAGAAACTCTTGGTCCCATACAGGGATATCATCTGTCCTCTTCTCTTTGTTCTCATCATCCTCAGGTGGAGGAGGATCATCTTTGTGATGAGTGCACCACTGAATCACCTAAAAGGAGGATGATTCAATTAATCCTTATTAACTTTTCCTCTAAACTTAATATTTTAGAATATGATTAGTTTATTTTTTTTTCTGTAAGTACACATGTTGCAGCTGAGCCAGGTGGTTTATAGTTCACCTCAGAATGACCAAGGAGACAAGGGGGACCCAACATTCACTATACTATTAGAAGTGACCTTAATGTACGGCCTCTACCACCTAGATTGTCATAGCAATGCATATGGAAATACTGGCCCAGCAGATAAACCAACTCATAAGCCAGGATTACAATCAAATTTGCAGAGTACTGCACTACACCAAAGCAAAATGTAAATATCTACTTCAAATAGAATACATGTGGCGCATATTTATAAATATGTATCCTATATTATAATTCGCTATGGATGTTTGTCAGAAGCAGTCATGCGCAGTACTGACTGCTCGAGCCACAGCTGATACGGAGCGGGGTGCTCCGAATTCAGACCGTAGTCCTCTCTGCACGGTCTGAATTTGGAGCGCCCCGCTCCGTATAGCCATGGCATGGGCAGTCAGTAATGCGCATGACTGTGATCTTTTAGCTGTATGGAGTTCCGAGAGTGCTTCTTCTTCATCTAGTTTTGTTTGTATCTTGCATATTGGAGCAGCACCCGGACCACAAGGAAGTCATCTAAACAGTGAGTGCTGCCATCACCCCTATGTTTATTATATATATATATATATATATATATATATATATATATATATATATATATATATATATATATATTATACACACACACACACACACACACACGAAAGGGCTAAATTTTCACTCGCCATTGGCTAGTGGAAATTTTGAGCCCTGATATATCTATATGAAAAGTCTATAGTCCGAAAACTAAGATGAAGGAGCACTCCAGGGACTTAATAAATTTCAAAGAAATGTGATAAATTTTATTGAATCATCGACGTTTCGGCCCTCACAGGGGCCTTCCTCAAGGGCCGAAACATCGATGATTCAATAAAATGTATCACATTTCTTTGAAATTTATTAAGTCCCTGGAGTGCTCCTTCAACTTAGTTTTCGGACTATAGACTTTTCTTATTTAATATTTAGGAAGCACCTGGGCAATATATATCATTCAACTTGATATTGGAGTGGCCACCTCTACCGGCTATAATATAATATAATATAATATATATATAAAAAAAATCTCAAGTCCAGAGTAAAATGTATGTAACAGCTATGTACATGGAGAAGGAAGAGAGGGGAGAGAGAAAGAAAAAAAAAAAACAAAAAAAAAAAAAAACCACACACCACACATTTTGGAATCTGGACAATGCCAAGACTTATGAAGTGCCTGAAGTGTGAAAAAGGGAATGTTTTTATACTAGATCTCCATATTCCAAAAAAGTTGTGCACGCTAGCCTGGGGCAGAAAGGCAAGTGACCCCTCATTTGGTGATGTTAGCTATCCAGTTACCATAATGTATACTTTGCCTACTTTTTCTTCATTTTTGCAGTTCTAACCATTTTAGTACAGGCAAGTTATATTTGAGAATCGTACGAAAAGTAATAGGTTGTAGTTTGAGTAGTTTTACTTTGCATGTTGTCTTGAATACCTTGCTTGGATGGATTCAGTAGAAAATTCCATGTGTCAACCATTTCAGTACCCTTGAAGGAATGGAAAGAGGATTTTAGTCTTACCTGTTAAATCCTTTTCTCTTAGTTCATACAGGTTACTGGTAACTCTGGGTAGGCCATCCACCCCTTTAAGTAGGCAGGAACAATTATAGAATTGTATGCACGAGGTAGAGACTACCTTCCCTCCTTGGCTGCAGCTAGCCAACCAGCTGCAGTAAGATTTGAGACACTAACTATTGACTAGATAGAAGAAGGGAAAGAAGACTCCTGTGAGCATGACCCCAAAGGACCCCCACAGACAGCCACAGGAGAGCCAAGCATGGTGCCTTGACAGGGTGGGAGACCAGTAACCTGTATGGACTAAGAGAAAAGGACTTAACAGGTAAAACTAAAATCCTCTTTTCTCTGTCGTCCAATACAGGTTACTGGTAACTTTGGGATGTCCAACCATTGAGTTTCCCAGAGGCGGGAAGTAACTGCCTCAAGGATTTTCCTCCCAAAGCTGGTGTCAGCCGATGCCAGTACATTAATACGGTAATGCTTCGAAAAGGTGTGCACAGACGACCAAGTGGCAGCCTTGCACAACTGATCAGCAGAGAGGAATTGTCTGGCATTTCATGGCTGGAATGTCATTTGGCAAGACCAGTATGATATGCTTCAGAAGATTTCCTCTCTGTGTATGGCACTGGTGAGCTAAAAGAGATTGCACCCTGGGCGCGAGGTCACAGTGAGCTTCTTGCATGTATTTGCTAGCTCATGAGCCTAGTTTAGCATATTTGACCTTTCTACCCAAACAAAGAAGTGCCTTGAAAAGGCAAGGAGAGCAATGCTCTCTTAGAAGCAGTATCAGCAGACCAAATCTTGAGCCAAAGAGTCCATCTGGCAAGCACAGACCTGGTGGAAACCCTAGCCAGCAAATAGGGCAGCACAGACAGTGCTGTGCCTCAGAAATGTTGGCAAGGAGGCGCAACTTATCCTAAGTAGGAGCACCATAACAGACAGCAAGAGTGAGCTGTTCAGTCCAGACCGCAATGGTCCAGTTCACCCATGCTGCTGTGAATGCTGGACGCATGGCAGAACCAGCAGTGGCAAAGATAGACTTGAGGGAGACCTCCAGTTTCTTTTCAGTCCAGTCCTTTAGAGCAGACACATCAGAAACGGGCAAGGCAGTAGACTTGGATAGCCTGGAGATAGGATCATTCACTTTGGGAGGATGAACCCACTGAGCAAACACTGCCTCAGAAAAGGGATAAAGCTTAGCAAAAAGCTGCCTGGAGACTTCCACTCTTCAGACACAAGGCAGTCAAGAGTGGGGTTAGATGAAAAGTAAGGGGCTTTTTAGGCTCCTGAAACACGTCAGATGGGACAGAAGGAACCTCTTGAACTAAGGGAATGTTGAGTATTCAAGACAGCCCTGATCAGGCCCTCAGGATCAGCCTCAAAAGGATTCCCAAAAAACTGAGGAGGGCCCAGAGCAGAACATTCCTCAACATCTGAATCCACTAGGAGTTCCTCTTCAGAGGAATCTGACACGTCAGGTACTCCCTGATGTTTGGGCAGGGAAGACTTGACGGAGGAGGGGGTCTGCCAAGAATGGAGGACCTCCTGAAACTGGGATGGAAAGAGTTGCAATGTAGACCTAAGGTCCCTAGTAGCAGCGTTGAACTCTTGCACCCAAACTGGCTCTAACGCATGGCTGGTGGTCCCTGGAAGACTCTCAGGGATGACATCAGAACATGCTGTGCATAAATGACCTGAGAATTCTCTAGGTAACTCTGAATGAGAGGAAGAGCAATGCGCAATAGGGGATACAGAGACCCCAGCATCCTTAGTCTTATGTCTGGCACCAAGCTCCAATGGTATAGACATTATCACAGTGTCAATAACCTTATTGCATAAGAAATAACCCAATTATAGTTTTTATGATTAAAGTTTCACCACAGAAATAGGTAAAATAGACTTATCTGGCAGGCGAAGGGTTAATCAGCAAAGGAGAGAAGGAGTCCAAGCCCTGATTAGGATACTCTCTCTGGAAAGATCACAAAATGGCTGCCACGGCAGGAGTCAATCATTAAAAAAAAAGCACGCAAAGCAAGTGCTCATAGGAAATGTAGTTTTCCCAGAAAAGTACCCAAGTGCCCAAAGCCCCCTAAGCCCCCCCAACACACTAGAAATATGAACTGGATGACAGCTCATTTTACTTGCCTGCCCATGCTCTATCTCTGAAGTCGCTAGGTTAAACGGTTGCAGAGATATGTCCCAAACTGTACAGTTGCGCTAAAGTGTTGATTGTAAGACAACGCTCCATCCCCTGGTCCAGCCACTCTGTGCCAGTAGGAGTAGGAGAACCAGGCCAGACATCCGATACTGGTTGAGCCAGGACCCTGACCAGGACACAATTTGGTGGGTACTGTGTAACAATCTAGGATCCCGAGTGCAGGACTTCTCTGTAGGCAATGCAGATGATTGGTGGAAAATATAGTATCAACTAAACTGTAAACTAGTAGTAGTGAGGGAGAGCAGGCTGGAACCTACTTCTGCAGAATAGCAGACTGACTGCAAATATCAAAACTCAAGTAGAAGGCTGAGGCTGCCTCAAGGGAACAGTTGATAAGCTGTTAGCTAGGAAATGCTTAAGAGAAATAGACAGACTTCTAGAATCAATAAACTTGTAGCAGGCTGCGACTGCTTCAAAGCCCTCTTACAGAGGCCAGAGCACCATGCAAAAGCAAATGACCCAGAGGGAACCGAGCAACCAGACTATGCCTCCAATCCTAGTGTGAGACCAAAGTGTCCCACCCTGGTGACTGCCGTTCTCTATGATAGGCCAGACACCCCATTCAAAACGGGTAAAATCAACCCACCAAGGCAAGCCACCTATACCAGGGAACAGACATGAGGAAGGAAATCCCTACCAGATAATTCACCCCCTAGAAAGTGAAGGATAAGGAGCCATCACCTTCCTCTATGACTAGTGAAATATGGCAAGGAAGACCCATGGGACCCGGAGACACTGCTGCTGAGGCCCGAACCTTGAGGCAAAGAAATACCACTTCCTCCCAGGTCAGACACAACAGGGAACCGCCCCAGACTAGCCAAACACTATGTTAGGAATCTCAGACGGTAAGGGTGAACCTAGATGACAGAGTGATGCTCCATCAGACAGCAACAGAAACAAAGTCAGGTAAGCCGGGTCAATGGGAGCATCAGGAACAATAAAAGCAGACAAAAACGAAAAAGTCAGAATGAACAGGACGAAGTCACCGGGAATATCAACATAGGAGGTAAACAAAAGAATGGTCAAACAAAGCCAATGGGTCACTTATGCCAGTGGGGATCAAATACAAGCCTATAATTCTAGTATGTTGATGTGGGCAGTCTTTTCTCATTTTGTCCACAACCCCCGAAATACCTTGTTTGTCCATATTCCTCCCCATTCTGTCAGGCTGGCATCTGTTGTCAGAATTTCCAAGTGCTTATTTAAAGTCCGTCATTTGAGCTCTATTCTTGTGGATGCCAGTACTGGAATTACCTGCATATACTTGTAAGAATCCTTCTATTCTAGAATCTTAGAAAATTCTCCTGTTTTTTTTCTTGCTATGCTGGAGGGTCTCTTCTCAGGACCTCTAGGCAGGGTGCCAAAACCTTTGTGAAGACCCTTGGTGCTGATGTCAGTCTGAATGAGAGAACTCTGAACAGGAAATGATGGTTGTTGAATTTGAATCTTAGGAATTTTCGATTACTCTGTCTTATCAAGATGTGATGGTATTCATCTTTGAGATCTATGCTTGTTAGAATCGATCCCAGATAGACTGATCCGATTACAGTTGAGATTCTTCAAGTAAAGAAGTTCAAGATGGAATCAAAGTCGTTCAACCATTTTAAATCCAGCATCAGTCTGACACCCCCTGAGACCTTCGGTATGTATAAAAGGATGGAATATACACCCTGGTTCTTCTGGAACTGTTTCGATCACCTGACCTATGAGCTCTGCTACAGCCATTTTCATCAGCTTTGCTCTTGTGGGATAGTATGGAATTCTAGTGGATACCCCAGCTCTATGATTTGTTTTACTCCTCTGTCTGGCTGAGAGACTTTCCAAACATGGGAAATTCTTTCCAGTTTTCCCTCTACTGGATATGAAGCTGGGGCCCACAGTGCTTCAATGACTATCTTTCGGAATAGAGTCCCTCTAGGAAAGTTCTTTTTAATTCACCCCGTGCGCACTGTGGGATATTTCTTCTTTTCTGGTGATAAGATCTACCTGGTAAATATTGCCTGGATTCTCAAAAGGCCTGTCGTCTTGAACGAAATACGCCTTTTGACGAGGGAAAATACCTATGCTTTCTTTCTTGAGGAAGTAAGGAACTTTATCCTCTTGATGATTTTTTGACAATTTCCTCTAATTGTTCACCAAAGAGGGCCTTACGCTCAAATGGCAATGATACAAGCTGATTTTTTTTTTTTTTTTTTTTGAAAAGTCGGCTTCCCAAGCCTTTGCCCACAAGGCTCTCCTTGTGGTGACTGACACAGCTGATGATCTAACTAGTAACTTTATGTTGTCTAGAAAGGCATCATGAGAGAAATTTATAGCATCCTTCATGCCAGATGTTTTTTAGTAGTCTCGATCAGGAAACAGATGATTTGACTCTCTCAAGATTCTGGTAGCCAGATTCTTAAGGTCCAAACCATACATGCCATGGCCACACATAACTTGAGATTCCGCCCAATGATTGAAAATTGCTTTTCCACAGCTCGTCTGTTCATAAGGTCATGGAATGTTGTCCCATCCTCTAGAATTGCTGTCCTCCTGGATATTTGTGCTATTGCAGCCCCTACCTTAGGTGAAGTGATCAAAGATTTAATTTCTTCCTCCAAAAATGGGTTCTTTTTTTTTTTTTTTTTTTAAATATCTTCTCATATTGGAGACTCTTGTCCTCTTGGTTCCATTCTTTTCTAATAGTCTCTTGAATTGAACTGTGGATTGGGAACACAGGGACTGATCACTCACGTCTCACATAGACTGCATCCATAACATCCAACTGTTTTTTTTTCCTCTGTTTATACTAGGGTTTTCCTCATTGATTTTAAAGGGATAGTAATACTTAAAATGTAAAAAAAAAAAAAAATATGTTGTAGGGTTTATCCCCCTGAGTAAAACAAGGGTACTCCCATTGCTGAAAGGTGTTTCATTCAAAAGTTATTAATTTTCAAAGTTGAATTTTTTAGGCGCAATATCACTGTGGCCTGAAATTGTACAGTGGCGCTGTTGCTACACCATCCTATGGACAGCTCTGGTCAGTTGACCATAAATCTCCATAGGATGGTGTAGCAACAGCGCCACTGTACAATTTCAGGCCACTGTGATATTGCACCTAAAAAATTCTACTTTGAAAATTAATAACTTTTGAATGAAACATCTTTCAGCAGTGGGAGTGCCCTTGTTTTACTCAGGGGGATAAACTCTACAACATATTTTTTTCTACATTTTAAGTATTACTATCCCTTTAAGGCATCCAATATCCACATTAAAAGCTCCCAAATCCTTCACTAATTTATCCCTCCTCTGCTGAGGAAACAGATTAAAACTACCTTCTCTTCTTCATATGGCAGGGAGGAAGGACCCTCTTAAGGATCAGTGAGACAGGGTTTTTTTTTTTTTTTTTTTTTTTTTTAAGCAGATTCTTGCATTGCACTAAAGGTTTCTTGCATTAATGTCTTCATCCACCCAAGAAACTCCTTAAACTGGGATGGTACTTCAGCTCCATCAACCTTTTTCATGCAATCTGGGTATAAATTAGCATTTTCTGTGCCACTTATTTTGGCCTCAGATCCTGCTCAAGATTTAAAATTTGGATCTGTCTTGTCCTCCATAGACCGTCTGGCTGAGAATCAGCAACCAATAGGCATATAATCATATAATACTAGCTCACATAAAATAAGCAGAACACACCTCTTACCTGCCCCATATATAAACACAAGTACACTCTGTACAGAATTTCCCAAGTGTGCGTTCCACTGGTGGAATGCACGCAATCGCCATTTCCAATTTTGCTGTTCTTTGAGTGAGGTAGGATCCTTCTTCCTTTGCGCTCTGGAAAAACCCAGGGATACACAGTTTATTGGAAGCATCAATTTAAAATAACTAAATTTCCTCTGGTCACTTTACTTACAGCAGCCTGCCCCCTTTTACACAGAGACCTCTGCTCTTCTATCTTCTGCTACAGTGGCTTGTCTGAGGCCCACTTCGCCAAAGCTTCCTCTGAAAAGAGTTAAAGCTTAGAAAACCTCTTGGCGATGGATAACCTCATCAGAAAACTTCCACTCATTCAGAAGTATCTGAACAAGAGAGGCATTAGGTGGAAATACAGTAGGAGATTTTACGCCTCTGGAAAACATCTGTTGAGGATGATCCCTCAAGAGGGTTGTCAGAGACCTGATAGTCTCCAGAACAGTCCTGATAGGCCCCTCTGCCGAGAGAAGCGGGTCTGCCTCAAGAAAGTTCCCAAATGTGTAGGAAGAATCCATACCTATCACGGTTCCCGTGATTCCTATGTCACTCTCTGCTGTGGTGCTCTCTCATTGGCGGAGCTTGATTGGCCCGCCCAGGGTGTCCCTTCATATACCGGGCCTCTGGCACCTGTCAGGTGCCCTTTTGTGGTGTTCCTGCTCCGTGACAGACCCGGCTCTGGCTGACGTTCCTGCTCCGTGACAGACCCGGCTCTGGCTGACGTTCCTGCTCCGTGACAGACCCGGCTCTGGCTGACGTTCCTGCTCCGTGACAGACCCGGCTCTGGCTGACGTTCCTGCTCCGTGACAGACCCGGCTCTGGCTGACGTTCCTGCTCCGTGACAGACCCGGCTCTGGCTGACGTTCCTGCTCCGTGACAGACCCGGCTCTGGCTGACGTTCCTGCTCCGTGACAGACCCGGCTCTGGCTGACGTTCCTGCTCCGTGACAGACCCGGCTCTGGCTGACGTTCCTGCTCCGTGATTGCTTCCAGTGTTCCTGCGAGAATCTGTACTCTACACCTGGCAACATTCTGAACTGTGCTTACAGTGCTGTACAGACTGATCACTCCCGTTACATCTGCAGAGCTTGTTGCCTCCGTTACAGAACCTGTCCATGTACACTTGCCAAGCTTGTTGCCTCCGATTCTGAGCCCGTCATTAACACTTGCTGAGCTTGTTGCCTCCATTACCGAGCCTATCCGTTAACACTAGCAGAGCAATCGTGACCTCCATTTACGGTGCCTCCACCTTCCGCTCTTGCAGCAGATGCACCGCGTGGTGCTATTGGGCATTCCGTTAGCTCTTGCAGTGTGTAGCTCCATTTCGGCACCGGAAGGGTGTCTTGGCTCTGGTCTCGTTTTGCTCGCAGTGTTGTACCATCATACCGCACCGGTGAGTGCGACTGGCTCACGTTACATTCGCTTGTGCAGTGTCTCTGACTCAGTTACCGCACCTCAGGGGTGCTATAGGCTCCGGTCCCATTTGCTCTTGCAGTGTCCCTCTTCCGTTACCGCACCTAAGAGGTGCTACTGGCTCTGGCTCTAGTCAGCTCTTGCTATACAATTGGGCATATTACGGAACTTCTGATCTTGTAGTGATTCAGTTCAGTCGCACTGCTAGCGCTCTCTATCTGCACCACTACCTGGACTGTTTTATATCCACCAGGCGTTGGCTAATCACCACAACAGAGACCGATTATTTGTATTGGCATTAACCTTGTTACCTCTATTGCTTCCTGTTGCAAGCTATATTGCTACTAGCCATATTGGGCCTGTACTACATCCCTATACTTGTCTGATACGTGCTATTACCTATTCTAGCCCAAGGGGGAGGTGTTCCTTGTTTTACCTCAATAAAACGGTTTTATTTTAACCTTTGGTCTGAGTGTCGGTAAAACCGTTACAATACCTTCATATTCCCCTTCCTCACAGTTCCCTCAAAGGCCCCTATGAGTGCAGATATTCTCAGATATAGGGGCCACATACTTAAAAGTGGTAGGGGGTTTCCCAGACTGAAGAACCCCTTGGAGGGAGTGAGGAAATTGGGCCATAGTGGACAACAATGAATTGACCCAATCTGGCTCTTGTTCTGCAGTGACCCGGTGGAGTAGTGGGGACCCACAGCACAGGAGGGGCAGAGATATAGGATACTCTATAGGGAGGTCCATTTGACATGAGGAACAGTAAACAAGGGGGGGGGGGTCAGACACTCCCCTGAGTCCATAGCCTCTGGTCTAGCTCCATGTCCCTTAGGATCCAACATCCTGACAGGAGTGTCTACAACTAGAAAAAGGGTGAAATTTACTCACCGATATTTGGTTTTCCTCTGTGTCCTTCCACAGCATAGACTGTGGGTAATAGCTCCGCCTCCCCGCTGGTAGGACCAATCAAAATTATAAATGTGCACTTCACCTCCCCACCTGCAGTTATACTATTGTCCAAGCTGAAGAAAGACAACAGGTTAGTAGATATCAGAAAATAATGCAGCAAGCATCAGTCAATAATACAGGTTTAGCACAAAGAACTAGGAACGATATATCACTCACCAAATAGTAGGGAGGGTTGCCGTGGAAGGACACAGAAGTAAATTTCACCTTTTCCTCTGTGTCCAATCCACAGCATAGACTATGGGACTTACCAAAACAGTACCCAGATAATAGGGAGGGAACAATGCCCTTTAACACAGAAAAGGCAGCTTCAAGTACCATCCTGCCAAAGTACACATCACTGAATGTGTGAGGGTCCCGTCCATAGAGAGTAAAATACAGAGATTGAGGACCAGGCGGCAGCATGCAACTCTTTTCTGGAACAACGACTGTCTTTTGTGCCCCTCAGTAGGAAACAGTCCTGGTAGAATGTGCTTACAATGCTAAAATAGGAGGATCCCCAATGGCTGACTTATGCTAGTCTGAAATCCATCTTGCAATGGATTATTCGGAAATTGCTGCACCCTTTAATTTCCTCCAAGGAAATACATGAAGAGCTTAACTGAATGAAGGAGCGGTGTACTTCAAGTAAATCTGTAAACAGACAAAGATCAGGTTATGCAACCCCTTTTGTATTCTGTCTGGAGCCTAAACAGAAAGATGGAAGAAAAATGTCCTGACTAAGATGGAATTGGGTCGCCAACTTAGAACGAAAAGTAGCTTTACAACATAATACAACTGTGCCCTGATGGATCCTCATATGGAAGGACTCAAAAATGCCTGTAATTTTCCTCCCCTGTTAGCAGAAGACAGCTCTGTAGTAAGAGTCCAGTAAGTAAGATGGTTAAAGGACATCTCCTCCCAATGATTCAAAGTATGAATGGGAGGATAATAGTTGGAAAAACTAATATTTAAAGTCACAAGATGGGAGGAATCTTCCAGAATGTAGGTTAAATTGTTTGTGAAATAGTGGAGGTGTATCCCATAATGAGGTAGTTGTCAGTAAAAAAGGGATTGCCAGAACTGCAGAAAATGAGCTGAAGATGACCAAGCGATTCAGGCTTTAAAGTGTTCTAGACCCCATAGAGAAGAAGACAAATCATTTCTGCAGTTATAACAGACCTATCCAGATGGGATAGACCCAACGTATGAAAGATAGACTAGATCCTGTAGATTTTGTGGAAGCAGGCCATCTGTCTGCTAGGAGCCAATCATGGAACTGGAAATATCCATGAGTCTTAAGAGCTTTGCTCAATCTTCCAGGCCACCGACCTGAAGAAAGCTGGATTTGTAGCCATATGCTGTAGGAGATCTGTGTGAAGAAAAGCCATCTGCCTACTAGGAAGGTTTCAAGAATGAACTTGGAAATATCCATGAGTCTTAAAGAGCTGTGTTCAGTCTTCCAGGTCATCAGCCTGAAGAAAACCGGATTCGTAGCTTAGGTCAGTATACCACAAATTCTGTGGCCAGGCTGGATCGAAGGGAATGAGTTCCGGTTTGTATCATCTATGTTCATGAGTAGCAGAAGAGGAGGAAAGAGGTATTCAAGTTGAGGTTCCATGGGAATTTCAAGGCATCCTGTACCGGGAGTTAACTGTTGTACCAACTGGACAGTAATCTCTGCCACTGAGTTTTATTTATGATAATCACATCTATTGAGTGAAACCCTATAGTCAATGACCAGACTGATAGATTTCCTTTTAGGGACCCTTTCCCTGTTTATCTTGGTTCAGATGAAGAATTCAGCTTTATGATTGATGACCATGCAGATAGGGCTTGTAGATGCACTGCCGTCTTAGGCCGGATTCGTATTGCCAGGCTATTGAATGGAGCACTTCAAGTTCCTCCTGAATTAGGAGGTATAGTACGAATGAATTCAAGACCGCTGTTTACCAAACAGCGTCCTGGAAAACGATAGAGACATTTCCATAATTGCAGGAGATCCAGCACATTCATGTGTAGATCGGCTTCTGGAGGTGTCATAGTAACATAGTAAATTAGGTTGAATAAAGACACAAGTCCATCAAGTTCAACCTTCTCCTCATACCCCAGTAACTGAGAATTTTATAGCTTTCCTGTTACCAATTAAGTTAGTCTTTATCAGACCTTCCTGATCAGCCTACTGATAAACAGTATAACTCTGTATGTTCCCTTTTGAAAGAAATGTATCTAATCTTCTCTTAAATGTATCCATTGTATCTGCCATAACCACCTCCTTGGACAATGAATTCCACAATTTAACAGACCTTACTGTAAAAAAAACCCCTTCCTCTGCTGAAGTTTAAACCTCTTTTCCTCTAATTTCAAGGGGTGTCCCCTGGTCACCTGATCAGGCCTTGGAATAAATAGCTCACCGCAGAGATCCTTGTATTGATTTCTCATATATTTGTACAATGTGATAAGGTCTCCTCTTAGTCTTTTTTTCTCTAGAGTAAATAAACCAAGTTTGTCTTGTCGTTCCTCATAAGGCAAGTCCTCCATTCCCATAATTAATTTTGTTGCTCTTCGATGTGCCCTCTCTAGTTCTAGTATATCCTTTTTTCAGAACCGGTGCCCAAAATTGTACTGCATACTCAAGGTGAGGGCTTACCAATGATTTGTATAATGGCAAAATAATGTTATCCACTTTTGCTTCAATACCTCTTTTTATGCAAGACAATTTTATTTGCCTTTGCTACTGCTGTTTGACACTGGCCACGGTTTCCAAGTTTGTAGTTGACAAGGATACCCAGGTCTCTCTAGAAACGAGTTCCCTAAAATGATTCCATTAAGTTCATAAGTAGCCTTGGGATTGTTTCCTCCCAAATGCATGACTTTACACTTCCCCACATTAAACTTCATATTCCATATGTTTGCCCAATCTGACATTGTATGTAAGTCCCTCTGTAGAGAGAAAATATCCTGTTCTGAATTAATGACCTAGCATACTTTAGTATCATCTGCAAATATTGATATTTTGCTTTCTATATCTATTTCCAGGTCATTTATAAACATGTTAAAAAGCAGCAAACCTAATACTGAACCCTGAGGTACTCCACTCTCCACTTTAACTGTACTGGAGAATTTTCCATTTACAACCACACACTGTTCCCTATCCTTCAACCAGTTTTATATCCAATTGCAAAGGTCATCTCCTAGCCCCAATTTCCTTATTTTATATACCAGCCTTCTGTGTGGCACCGCATCAAATGCCTTTGCAAAGTATAGGTATACTATACCTACTGTCTTGCCATTGTCAAGGTTGCTGCTTACCTCCTCATAGAAGCTGAAAAGATTAGTTTGGCATGATCTATTCTTCACAGAACCATGTTGATTCCTGCTAATGATCTTATTTTTTGTGATGTGATCTTGAATATAGTCCCTTATTATCCCTTCTAGCAGTTTTCCCACGACAGAGGTCAAACTCACAGGTCTATAATTCCCAGGTTCTGTTTTAGTTCCCTTTTTAAATAGAGGCATTATGTTAGCTCTTCGCCAATCCTGTGGCACTCAGCCTGTGGTAATAGAATCTTTAAAGGGATAGTAATACTTCGTTTTAACTTTATTTTATTTTGTAGGCATTAAAAAAACATGAAGAATGATATAAGTCTCATCTCTCAAACCTTTATGGAGGCTTTATGGAGGCTTTTCTACCATTCCTTGCTCCCTTGTATATACTGATGCAAAGAAAGTGTTTAAAACATCGGCTTTTTCCTTATCCTCACTAATCAACTCACCCATCTCATTTCTGAATGGTCCAATGCACTCCCTCTTAAGTTTTTTGCTATTTATATATTTGAAAAACTTTTTTGGATTAGTCTTGCTTTCCCTTGCAATTCGGGTCCAAATTCATTTGGATTCCCAATTCTTCCCCATCCTAATTATTGACATCTATTGATCGTGTCTGCCAGTCGGGTTCCCAGAGGGGACCACCTGTACTAGATTGGGCTGATGACTCCTCTTGATAACGTCCTCTTGTGGATGGCTGAATTGGCATCATTTTTGGGGTACCTGAAGGTATCCGAGTTGTAGCACCGGAGATCCTTACTATGAGCCTATGCCCAGGGAACGATCGTTATATCAAGGATAGGTATCCTAACAATTGCATAACATTCTTTGCAGTTTGCACCTTTCTGTGCAGAAAGGTGGACACTTATGAACATGCAATCCAGTCTCTCTTGGAACTAGGTTGCTTGTTGAAGGATAGATTGAATGCCATTCATCATGAATGCGGGTTCTGTGAGGACAGACGTTGACTTGTCAAAACTTCCTGCAGTAGTTTGGCTGGTTAATTAGAACTGACAACCCTCTGTGTATGTTACCGACCGTACGTATTCTTGACCTTTCCATGATCAAGGTACAACTCGTATCTTCTGCCTGTGGCATCATGCCATGGTCACCGCAAGACCCAGTGAAGGACTTGGGGATGCCAACAACCTGGTACTGGCAATGGTTCTTGGATATCAGAAGAGAGGTAATTTCCTGTACTGATAGGCATCTTCCAGCCAATGGAATGGTTCTTACGTTAAAATCAAATACACAAATGAAAGAGTTGAGATATTTCAGATTCAGTATAAAGGGGAAAGATAATTGCCTGAAGGCTCTCTGTGGACATTCTGACAGACTGTAACCTGTAACTCTGAATTCTAATGCCCACTCTGTCACTAGGGTGTCTATGCCCACTAGCCTGGGTGAATCAGGTTCCAAATATGATAAAAAGAGCTCCAGTGTAATCCCCCTGGAGCAGACGATGGAGTACACCTGGCTTCACAGAAAGTATTGAAAAGGTGGTCTTCCTCTGGGGCCTCCCTGTATGCTGGTCTGACATATTGAGAAGCTCCATGCTTCCACTGGTCACAACATCTGCCGGTATTGTAACTGCCTGCCTCATGAAAGGACTGTCGTCTTCCTTGAGTGGAGTTTGCACAAACTCTTAGGTCCTCTTAGCTGAAGCAGAAAAGGAATCATCTCACTGCTAGAATACCTTTGATTATGACTTCAAGTTTGTCACCAAATAGGTCTGAACCATTAAAAGCAAGGGAAATAACTAGTTTGTGGAGGAAAATCTGCTTCCTAGACTTTGATCCATAATTTCCTTCTGGTCTGGCAGTGATAGGAAGGAGATGAACTTGCAAGAATCTTGTTTTATCAAGAGAAGCATGACATAAAAGTTTCAGTGCATTTTTGATTGAAGGTAGATCTTTGAATAAATGGGATCTGAACACAGAAGATACAATTTGACTTCCAGTTCGGACAGCAAAACCTTAGGGAACCAGGAATGCAAGCCATAGCAGTTGAGGTTCCATTGACTGACAGAATGTAAATGCTGAGGAAAAGCTGGCCTACTGTTTTGTCAACATAGATGGAATTGCACCAGTCTGCTGTATCTCCATCAGCAAAAGGATCCCTGTGCTGACATTGTCTGGACATAGATTATGCTTATCACTTTGTTTCCCTTTCCTGAATGGAACGGTTGTACCAGAATCTGAGGTGCTGCTTGCTATAGCCTATGAAGGTAGTATACCTGACATTTAAAATCCCTTTGGATTTCAGTGGTCCAGAATTTCTCAAGGCCCTATGAGCCCATATAACTTGTGTTGGACAAGTTTACTCAAAGCATCAGTAATTACCTTGTTCCACAGGACACAGTAGCTTCAAATTCAATCAACATCCAGTCTTATCTACATCCGTTAAGTAGGATGGCTATGTATAAGGAACCCAAACTTTGGGAGTTTATGTACTATGTACTGACACTTACATAGTAAAAAAAGTCTGTTGTAAGGAGCTTTAAATCCAGTCAAGAATTATCTTGAAGTGGGATGGGATTTACTTCCTGCAACTTGCATCTAGTTTACAACTAGCAGGGTCAGATGTAGGCGCCTGAGATCCCAATCTGAGCACAGTGTGTTTGGGCCAGATTCATCACATTAAGGCGTATTAGAATTCCCTGATCTCACTTAAGTTCCAAGGTTAGACATGTTAACTAACCTATATGCACATACAGAGACACCAACATATATACATACACATATACCTACAGTATCTCACATAAGTGACTACACCACTCACATTTTTGTAAATATTTTTATTTTATCTTTCATGTGACAACATTGAAGAAAGGATGAAATTTACTTACCGATATTTCCTTTTCTTCTGTGTATCTCCACTGCACATAGAAACAATGGGCTTTATCTCCCGCCTCCAGCTGGTAGGACCGATCAAAATTTGAATAAAAGCTCACTCCACCCCTTCCGCCTCAGTTATCTTGTTTTAGCCAAGCTGTATCGTCTAGAAATTTAATCAAAGAAAGGTTATTCAAAAGGGTGGGTGTGCAGTGGAGATACACAGAAGAAAAGGAAATATCGGTAAGTAAATTTCATCCTTTCTTCTGTGTACTCCACTGCACATAGAAACAATGGGATCTCCCAAAGCCTTTTGTTGGGAGGGAGGATACAATATCACCTATACAATAAGTATACCCATAAACATACATACGTATACATATATATTTATGAACAAATACCCATGCCTACATATCCCGAAATATATACATATACATGTACAGAGACGTGCATATAATCACAAATACATAATAATAATAAGGATATTTCCTACCATGTTCAGGAAGGGATCACCGCCTGCAAAACCTGTCTTCCAAATTTGGCCTCTGCTGATGAGCTTACGTCCAAATTATAATGCTTGATAAATGTAGACATAGATTTCCAGGTGGCTGCTTTGCATATTTCAGCAGGAGAGGCACTTGCTTTCAGTGCCCAGGAGGTTGATACTGCTCGAGTAGAGTGAGCCTTAACCTTAATAGGAGGAACTAACTTGCCTTCCTTATATGCAGCCATAATGCTTTGTCTGATCCATCTTGCGATGGATGATTTAGAAGCTGTAGACCCCTTTCTTTTCCCTTGGAATTGAATAAACAGGGAATCTGAATTCCTAAATATTTTTGTCCTATCCAGATATGTGGAAATACATCTAACCAAATCTAATGAATGAAGTCTAATCTCCTTTTCTCCTACAGGATTTCTGCAAAAGGAGGGAAGAACAATTTCCTGATCTAGATGGAAATCTGAAACTACTTTACCTCTAAAGTTTGGCTTCATCCTTAAGACCACCTTGTCCTGATGGAATGTCAAATAAGGATCTTTACAAGATAATGCTTGTAATTCATTAATCCTCTTAGTTGAGGTAATAGCAGTTAGAAATACCGTCTTCCATGTTAGATGTCTTATAGAAATTTGGTTAATGGGCTCAAACAAGGGAGAGTCTATCAGCTGATTTAATACTATATTAAGATCCCATGGAGGTACTATTTCTCTTATTCTAGGACGAGCTTTCTCTACTGCTCTGATGAATCTTTTAACCAAGTCCTTTTCTGCCCAGTGCTTAGCGAACACTGCTGACAATGCTGAGACCTGTACCTTTAGAGATGCTGGACTGAGCCCTAGGTCAAACCCTTTTTGTAGAAAGTCCAAAACAGAAGCAGTGGATACCTTATTTTTTGCTATCTTGTTCTTTATGCACCAGATTCTAAAGGTCTTCCATATCTTATCATAAATCTTATTGGTGGAAGTCTTTCTACTTGAAATAATAGTGTTTGCCACCTTCTCTGAGCAACCTCTAGCTCTTAAATGCTGCCGCTCAACCTCCAAGCTGTCAGGTGGAAAAAATTCAGATTTTGGTGCAATAGAGGCCCCTGTGTCAGCAGGTCTTTCCTCTCTGGGAGAGGCCAAGGTTTCTGGCAAGAGAGGTTTATCAGCTCTGAGTACCAAGTCCTCTTGGGCCAGTATGGAGCTATCAATATAATTTCTGTCCTGTCTTTCCTTATTTTCCTTAGGACTTCCCTTATTAAAGGAGTAGGGGGAAAGATATAAGCCAGGGAGAATGTCCAGGATTGTTTGAAGGCATCCTGTGCCACTGCCTCCTTGTTGTTCCACCTGGAAAAGAAGAGGTTGCACTTCGTATTCTGGGGTGTTGCCATCAGGTCTATCACTGGCGTTCCCCATCTGGCTGTGATCTGCTGGTATACCTCCTGATTCAGAGACCATTCTCCCGGTTCTACCTTTACCCGACTCAAGTAGTCCGCTTCTCTGTTTAGTGTTCCTGAAATGTGCGAGGCTGACAAGGCCTTTAATCTTCTTTCTGCCCATCTGAATATTAACTGGACTTCTTTGTTTAAGGAGATGCTTCTTGTTCCTCCTTGATTCTTTAAGTATTGGACTGTTGTCATATTGTCTGATCTTATGTGCACTGCCTTGTTGTGCAGAAACTTTTGAAAGTGGAGTAGAGTATATCTTACTGCTCTTATCTCCAGTCTGTTTATGTGCAAACTTAATTCTTTTTGTTGCCATTTTCCTTGTATTGTTCTTGATTCCCAGATGCCGCCCCAACCTGTTGAACTTGCATCTGTATATATTATTTCCCACTGATGATCCATTATTGCAGTGCCTCTTCTTAGATGTTTTCTTTTTGTCCACCAGAGCAGACTTCTTCTTACTTCTACAGGAAGGGAAATTATTTTGTAAGGATCCTGTTGATGTTTCCAATGTTTTAGAAAATGTATTTGTAGAGTCCTTAAATGAAACCTTGACCAAGGTACCACTTGAATGGCTGATGTCATGGCTCCCAGACATTCCATGATTGACTGTGCTGTCTGTCTGTGTCCTTTTTTAGGAATTCCAAAATTCTTCTTATTATGTTTTGAATTCTCTCTTCTGATAGAGTTACTACCGCTTTTTCTGTATCTATCTCTAATCCTAGAAATGTTAACTTCTGGGTTGGCTGCATTTGGCTTTTTTGTATATTTATCAACCAGCCTAGGTTCAGCAAGTGGTTTCTTACTCTTTGAGTATGTTTCTTTGCTTTTTGTTTTGATTCCGCGATGATCAGGAGATCGTCTAGATATGGTATGATGTGAATCCCCTCTTTTCTTAATGGTTCTAATGCTGTGGCCAATATCGGAGCCGTAGTCAACCCAAATGGTAGGCATCTGAATTGAAAGTGATTGTTCCTTATTGCGAACCTGAGGTATTTCCTGTCCTGTTTTCTTACTGGAATGTGATAGTATGCATCCTGAAGATCTATTTTCGTAAGAAAATCCTTGGGACAAATTGATCTTATTACCGTATTCACTGACTCCTTCTTGAAATGCCTCTGTTCCATGTGATTGTTGAGCCACTTCAAGTCCAGAATTATTCTGCATGATGTTGGGGTCTTTGGAACCGCAAACAAGATTGAGTATATTCCAGAGCATTTCTGAACCACAGGGACTTGTTCCACCACCGCTTTTTGTATCAATTGCTGAACCTCCTTCTTGAAAAGCTCTGCCTTCTGAGGATTCTTTGGTGTTTTTGATTTCTTGAAAATACATATCTTTGGGGGTCTCTTGAATTCCAGCGAATATCCTGTTCCCAAAATTCTTTGAATCCATCTGTCTTGAGTTATCCAGTGATCCTTGAATTCTTTCAGGCGACCCCCCACCTGTACTGGAAACAGAACTCGCGGATCTTCAGAATTCTCTCTTAAATTGTGCTTTCTTGGAGAAATCCTTGCGGAATGATCCCCTAAAATTCTGTGTGGACTGTGTTCTTCTGTTATCATTCTTCTTTTGCTGATACTTCCCTTGGCTACGAAAGGAGTAGTTCTTTGATCTGTACTGAGTATTTCTAACTGGGGATGATCTAGATCTCTTCGCTTGGGGTAGAAATGCGCTACGACCCCCTGTAAGCTTCTTTACAATCTCCTCTAGCTGGTCTCCAAACAACATTTCTCCTTTAAATGGTAGGGATATCAGCTTGTTTTTAGATGGAACATCCGCTCCCCATGATTTCAACCAGAGAGCTCTTCTAGAAGAAACTGACATAGCAGATGTTTTTGCTGCCAATCTTACAGCGTCTAATGATGCATCACATATGAAACTGTTCGCCTCCTTTATGATAGCTACCTCTTTCAACAGCTTAGATCTAGACACTGAAGAATCTATTTTCTCTTCTAAGGAGTTTAACCAGATCCTCATGGTTCTTGAGACAGATGCCAGTGCTGTGGACACTTTCATATTGTTTCCTATCAAGGCGAATTGCTTCTTCAATACTGATTCTATCCTTCTTTCCATAGGATCCCGCAAGGCTGAACCATCCTCTAACGGAATAGTAGTGTGTTTAGCTAAGCAAGCTACCGCTGCGTCCACCTTAGGAGGGTTAGACCATAACTTTATATCTTCCTCTTGAAAAGGATACATTTTGGAAAAGCGTTTAGTAGTTACTGATCTCTTATCTATTTTCAACCATTCTTCCTTCACAATGCTAGATATGGAATGATGTACAGGAAATATAGATGCTGACCTTTGATTGCCCAAGAAGGCAGTATCCATTATATTTAACTCCTTTTGTTCTTCTATAATACCTAAAGATTTCCTAATATATTTGATAAAACCTTCAATTTTGTCTAATGAAAAGGATCCTGTTCCTTCAATAATCTCTCCTTCTTCTTCTTCTTCTGAGGAAGAGTATTCTGAAGGATCTTGACTATTTAATTCCTCCACTTCTGTTTGTTTAGAAGTACCTTCTCCTGGATCCTCAGGCCTTGGTCTCTTTTTAGGGTTAACCGCTTCTTGCATAGCTGAAAACGTTTCTTTCATAGATGTCTGCATCCATGATAAAAAATTTTGAAATTGCAGAGGCACATCCTGTCCTGCTAGTTTCTTAAGACATTCTAAGCAATGTTTTGACCCTTCCACTACTGGAGCCTTTTTATCACAATTAGAGCAAATCTTTGGTTTAGAAGTTCTAGGTTCTGAACTAGGGCTATCCTTAGGGGTCCCAGTCTCTACTTTCTCCTTAGCACTACCCTTGGCTGAGGATGACATAGTCAGTCACTTAGGATTAATTCTAGGTTTAAAACTAATACTTTAATAATTTAACTTTAAAATGTAAATATCTAATCCTTACCTGCAGTCCTGCTGCCGCTTCTTATAATGGTGTTGTGTTTCAGGCTGGAACGCACGCCGATTGAATCCATATCCGGTACTGGAGGGATAAGTCTCAGTCATAATGCTGGCTTCCCTCTCTAGCCCGGGTCATCTTGACGCCTGCTGATGCTGCAAAGGGCTTTGATGACCTCATCCGGATGCGCGTTGAAGCCATGAGCCAGCCGACACGGTGCAACCGAATCTTCCTCTGCTGCTAGACCCAGGTATGTTCCTCGTATTAGGAATCAAATTACAGCCATGCACTGCCGCTTTACACCTCCTATCCACTTCTTTAATGTGGAGGAAGGGGTGCTTTGCCTCGCGTCATCCGCCTGTTAGCTTCTAGCCACAGCTAATTCTTTTTACTTCCAGGAGCGTTACGGAGGTTACTTGCCTCACGTCCTCCAGCTGGTAGGACCGAAATAACTGAGGCGGAAGGGGTGGAGTGAGCTTTTATTCAAATTTTGATCGGTCCTACCAGCTGGAGGCGGGAGATAAAGCCCATTGTTTCTATGTGCAGTGGAGTACACAGAAGAAATGACACTTTTACAATGTAAAGTAGTGAGTGTACGGCCTGTATAACAGTGTAAATTTGCTGTCCCCCTCAAAATAACTCAACACACAGCCATTAATGTCTATACCTTGGCAACAAAAGTGAGTACACCCCTAAGTGGAAATGTACAAATTGGGCCCAAAGTGTCAATATTTTATGTGGCCACCATTATTTTACAGCACTGCCTTAACCCTCTTGGGCATGGAGTTCACCAGAGCTTCACAGGTTGCCACTGGAGTCCTATTCAACTCCTCCATGACGACATCACAGAGCTGGTGGATATTTAGAGACCTGCACTCCCCCACCTTCCGTTTGAGGATGCCCCACAGATGCTCAATAGGGTTTAGGTGTGGAGACATGCTTGGGCAGTCCATCACCTTTACCCTCAGCTTCTTTAGCAAGGCAGTGGTAGTCTTGGGGGTGTGTTTGGGGTCCTGCTCTGCTTCAGTATGTCACACTACATGTTGGCATTCATGGTTCCCTCAATGAACTGTAGCTCCCCAGTGCCGACAGCACTCATGCAGGCCCAGACCATGACACTCCCACCATCACACTTGACTGTAGGCAAGACACACTTGTCTTTGTACTCCTCACCTGGTTGCTGACACACATGCTTGACACCATCTGAACCAAATAAGTTTATCTTGGTCTCATCGGACCACAGGACATGGTTCCAGTAATCTATGTCCTTAGTCTACTTATCTTCAGCAAACTGTTTGTAGGCTTCTTGTGCATCATCTTTAAAAGAGGCTTCCTTCTAGGACAACCACCATGCAGACCAATTTGATGCAGGCTGCGGCATATGATCTGAGCACTGACAGGTTGACCCCCCACTCCTTCAACCTTTGCAGCAATGCTGGCAGCACTCATACGTCTATTTCCCAAAGACAACCTCTGAGCTGAGCACGTGCACTCAACTTCTTTGGTCGACCATGGTGAGGCCTGTTCTGAGTGGAACCTGTCCTGTGAAACCGCTGTATGGTCTTGCCCACCGTACTGCAGCTCAGTTTCAGGGTCTTGGCAATCTTCTTATAGCCTAGGTCATCTTTATGCAGAGCAACGATTCTTTTTTTCAGATCCTCAGAGTTCTTTACCACGAGGTGCCATGTTGAACTTCCAGTGACCAGTATGAGAGAGTGTGAGAGCTATAACACCAAATTTAATACACCTGCTCCCCATTCACACCTGAGACCTTGTAACACTAACAAGTCAAATGACACCAGGGAGGGAAAATGGCTAATTGGGTCCAATTTGGACATTTCCACTTAGGGGTTTACTCACTTTTGTTGCCAAGGTTTAGACATTAATGGCTGTGTGTTGAGTTATTTTGAGGAGGACAGCAAATTTACACTGTTATACAGGCTGTACACTCACTACTTTACATTGTAGCAGAGTGTCATTTCTTCAGTGTTGCCACATGAAAGATAAAAATATTTACAAAAATGTGAGGGGTGTACTCACTTATGTGAGATACTGTACATACGTAAGGCAGATGGAGCAGAGATTTAGGCAATATTAGGCGTTTGTGATGAAACATCCATATGTATAGCAAGGCTTATAATTTTAAGTCCTTTGCTACTAGCCAGACCTGAAAAGTTACTCGCCACTGCAAGCCAAAACATAACCACCAGGGTTGAATTTCTACTCGCAAGGGTTAAAATTTTGAGCCCTGTGTATAATACTCAGAAGGCCGCAGGCTACCCTCCTGGTGTTCCTCTGTTGTGGAACTCAAGAACGCTGTATACTCGCGTATGCGTTCCACTGCTGTAACTCACACAGCCGCACTTTCAGTTTGAAGCCGGTATCTTTTATTGCACACGTCGCGTCTGTTTGGCCTGCCAGGAGCATCTAAACCAGGGCAAAAACAAGCGCTGGTCATGACCAGGTAGGCAGAGGAACAAGGACCCATGCGACCTCAAAAGGAGAAGAGGTATGAGATCCTGACACATAGTAGGGATGCTAGCTGCGGTTTAGGCAGGTTGTATAGAAAAAAAATAAATAAAAAATAGTAACATAGTAATTTAGGTTGAAAAAAGACTTGCGTCCATCTAGTTCAACCCTTTTCCTATTCCTGTTTACCATCGTTGATCCAAAAGAAGGCAAACCCCCCCAATATAGCAATTTAAAGGGATAGTAATACTTCGTTTTAACTTTATTTTATTTTGTAGGCATTAAAAAAACATGAAGAATGATATAAGTCTCATCTCTCAAACCTTTATGGTTTATGAGATATTCACAAGCAAAGTTCCCCCTCCCGCCCCTTTTTCCTAGTGTAAGCAATCTCTTCTCAGATGTGGAATGCAGTCTATAGACCAGACAGATAATAGAAGGGGACACTCTTATTCCTATGAAAACAATGAAATCCCTGCCCCCCTTGACAAGCTTTTCAGGTTTTTCCCTTATCTTAATTGAAGATTGTCCCTCTCTGCAGTCTACCTGGGCACCTCCCTTCTGCTGTGGCTGAACAGTGTGACATCAGTAAAAGGGGCAGGAGGGGGACACCGTCATTGAATTACTCTGGAATTACAACTCTAACAGAATTGAAATAACACTCTCCAAAGTCTAAATACTATGATGATTAATTAGAGCTGCTTTTATTATGAAACATTACTATCCCTTTAAAATTCTGCCTTGAATGGGGGGGGGGGGGGGGGATTCCTTCTTGATTCCAAATGGCAATCAGATTTCTCCCTGGATCAACAAGCCCTAAATAGACCATGTTGGGAGAAAGAGGGTCCTGTCTCTGTCCTCCAGCTTCGTAGGACCAAAATAACTGCAGGTGGGGAGGTGAAGTGCACATTTATAATTTTGATTGGTCCTACCAGCTGGGAGGCAGAGCCAATACCCACAGTCTATGCCATGGATTGGACACATGAAAATAACTAGTAACAGTTCCTCAGACCAATAGTTTATCCAAGAAAAGCCAGGAAAGTACTTATCTGACAGGCGAAGGGTTACTCTGGAGAAGGAAAACAAGGAGTGTCTGCCTCTGCTAAGGATAAGCAAGAAAGAAGCAAAAATGGCAACTGCAAAACAGAAGTAGGCCCACAAAAAGGGCATTCTGGGTAATGTAGTCTTCTCTACAATTCCATCCACGACCCCCAAGACTCAGAATGTGAAATGGATGAAAAGAAATGAGAAGACAAGAGCCTACTCGAACTTCTGTATGACAAACCGTTGCAGAGATGTTCCAAACATTTCTAACCAAAATTGTACCTAAAGTTAAATTCCCCAACAGTACATCAGTACAAAGCACAAACCAGAGCGAAACTCCCATTCTGCAGCCAATAGGATGGAAGCATAGAGCAGGGCCTAAGCACATGGTTCACCTCAACAATGCATGTTGTGTCTGTTCGGAGCAGTGAATTAGGCATGAGGACATGGTAGGGTGAAGGCCCCTGCACCTTCTGTCCAAATCATTACAGGACTTTGAGACAAATAAGTTGTGTTTCATAAAATAACATATATATATATATATATATATATATACACACACACACACACACATATATATATACATACCTACATACTTCAGTAATCACGTCCTTTCCCTACTCAGTGTCTCAGTCATTCTCCCATATGCTCTGTTCCATTCAGTAATCACATCCTTCTGTTAAGAGCTATGTACATGTATGGTGCTATATAAATAAAGATACATACATACATCCTATGACTCATCCCTTGACACTCTGATGCCTCCCTCTCTCACTGCTCTGTTCCCTAGAGCAAAACACTTTCAATAAATCACCTCCCATGCCTCACTCATTGTCTTGCCGCTATCTCCCTACAGTAATCACCTCCTGCCCCTGGCATGTCTCTCCAAAGCCTTCTTTCACACAGATCTACATATAACCTACTTCTTTTCCCTGACCCAGCCTGTGTGTTACATCTAGTGGTGGGGAGGGAGTCCTATAACCATGATAATACCAGTGACAAGGAATTCAATATCTCCTCATTTCTCCTAATCACATACAATAAAACTCCATGCCGTAAGAATGAAGACAGGTCACCACTGTGTTTACTGAAAATTTCTTCTCACTTTACCATGTTGATAGGACCTCCCCCCACTTCAGGCAATATAGAGACTCTACAATAGAGTGTGCTTCTAACACATGCTCTCCATACATATTTAATCCTCTGACTGGCAGAGCAATGATGAATGGGCATCTCTCTGACACTCAAAAGGGTTAGAAAACAGGACAGAAATCTCTGTACATATAAATAGGATGAGACACAATAGTATATTTCTGCGGCTACCAATGGAGAAATGCTTGGTTATCAGGCAGTAAAGTGTGGCTACCAGTTGAAAATGGTCTCGTTCTGTGGCTACGACTAAAGAAAAAATGGACTAGCAGACAGCGTGGTGCGTTACAGTATGCCATGCCACACTCACCTGGTACAAAACATCTCTGCACCCCCCCCCCCCCACCAATTTACTCCCATCTCTTCTGCCACCGGCAACACCATGCTTATTTTGCTAGTACCTAAATAATGGACAACATTAATGTGTCCAGGTCCAATGTCTAAGTAATGGCCCTGGAACTGAAAGGGATAGCAATGTTTCACAATAAAAGCAGCTCCAATTAGTCTTCATATTATTTGGGCCATGGATAGTGTTAATTCAATACTGTCAGAGTTGTAGTTCAAGAGTAATTGAAGGATAAAGTATTCCCCTCCCGCCCCTTTTACTGATGTAACACTACTCACCTCAGAGCAGCAAGACTGTCCGGATGGAGCAGAGAGAGGGACAATCTTCAGGGAGCACAAGAAAAAAACCTGAATACCTGTAAGGGGGGCAGGGTTTTCCTTATGAGCACAGTAAGATTGTCCCTTGCTGAGATCTGTCTAGTCAAGGGATCAGATTCCACATATGAGGGGAGGTGGCTTACACTAGTTAAAAGGGGCAGGAGGGGGTTGCTTTCCTCATTCAATTACTCGAACTACAACTCTGACCATACTGAAATCATCTTCATAGTATTTGGGCCATGGTGAGTGTTAACTGGAGTTGCTGTTTTTGAGAAACATTACTATCCCTTGAAGCCAACCAACTTATTCATGCTTTATTCTCCCCACCCCACCCTTCTGACACCTGGTGCTCTCCTGTTGATCTTGCAATGGACTATAAATTGCTATATTTTAACTGCTGAGTGGTATCCAATGCAGCAATCCCCAGAGACTGCTATTGATGGGTGTTTTAACCTAATACTAGTAGTCCATGGGTTTTCAAAACTCCATTAAGTAGGTTGTTTTGAGCAACACATGTTCCAGGTAGCCTCTGCTGAAAGATGTGGTGGATGCAAACAGGGGCAATTCTGGGGCAACAAAACACAACATAAGGCTTCCATAGAAGACAGCATTAGTAAGCAGTAAGTTAGAAATTAAGTGTTTTTTTTCCACACATGCCCATGGGATGAGATGTAGGATGGATGCAACACTGTATTGACTGCTCATGAGACAGAGGAGCAGAAGACCCCACATAATTGCCAAAATGTGAAAAAAATCCCTAATCCAAGGACCGCATATACCATGTCAGCTATTGTTTAGATAACCTTCCAGTATATTTAGTTTTCCTGGGAAGTGGCACAACTGTTTGCACATGCCCACTAGATGGTTCCTCCTGAAGGGGTGTGGGGGGAGAAACATGACCGGCAGTATCTGGGCCTGATACTCAGGGTGTGAATGGGTGATGTAATTCAAAGACTTTTCGTTCCAGTTTTAGGTTTAGGGGGAGGACTTGAACAAAGATCTCCCATTTAAGCCACTCATGTTACCCTCCATGTGAGTGGGTGCATCTGTGTGTGTCAGTTCAATGGCCGTCCCATATCAACCATATACAGGGCCGGAAAAGTTACTAGTCCATCCAGTGAAGAACAGCATATATTTCCTACTCTTCTGCTGGATTTTGTTTGTTTTCAATAGTTAACAGAATAGTGGAAGTTTCTAGTCCTGGCAATAATGTCCCACATAATTAGGCAATTCAGTGGAGCCTATGATAATACTGAATTATATGCATGCAGCCCCACAGGCTGATGTACAGATCATTTCTGCTTCAACAGGTCAAAGGCCCAAGGGGGAGGGGGAAATGTTAGGTTATTTTTTCAGACCATTAACGCAGAGGTAACATCACGGAGATAAACGACATGTAGGTGAACAAGAATATTCTGTATGCCTCATGCACGGCACCAGTTAGAGAGTCTTGTCTTACTGAATTCAAAGAATGTGTTCTTGTTTGTGGAGTACAATACAACTGTTAGCATGAGCAGCTGACCTGCTCTTTTCTAAAACAAACCAGATCTTACCTTTTTAAGAATTGCAGCATTGACATTTGGAAGTGGCACAGGGTCATCATCGCCTTCATCATCCATGCCAAGATCTAGATTGGAACAGCACATGTTAATCCAAATAGTCATTTGCTTCCCCCCCACCTTCTAAAGCACAATTGTCTATAAGAACTGCATTCCTTAACTACACTCTCAGGCGTATGCCATCAAGTGCATTCACTATAACCTGTGTCTTCCTCTTTTGGACTTTCTCCACAGAAAGTCATGTACATGATGCAGAAAAGAGGATTTTAGTATTACCTTTTAAATAATTTTTCTTAGTCCATACAGGTTAATGGTAACTCTGGGTAGGCAATCCACCCCTTTAAGTAGGCAGGAACAATTCTAGAATTGTATGCAGGGGGTGGATTCTACCTTCCCTCCTTGGCTGCAGCTATCCAACCAGCTCCATAAAGATTTGGGACACTAACTGTTGACTAGATAGTGGAAGGGAAAGAAGACTCCTGTGAGCATGCCCCCAAAATGACCCTCACAGTCTGCCACAGGAAAGCCAAGCATGGTGCCTTGACAGGGTGGGAGACCAGTAACCTGTATGGACTAAGAAAAGGATTTAACAGGTAAGACTAAAATCCTCTTTTCTGTCGTCCAATACAGTTTACTTGTAACTCTGGGATGTCCAATCATTGAGTTTCCCAGAGGCAGGAAGTAAGGCAAGGACCAGACGCATGGCCCCCAGTGTCACCAGTGCAGATATGAACCATCAGATCAGAGATAGCCCAAACACAACAACTGAAGTGTCAGCGGACAATGAACAGGGGTAACAACACCCCAACTGTTACACAGCACACTGAACTAGAGCCAACAGGGCTCAAAAGTGAAGGAAGCACCAAGAACCAAAGGAAATCCTAGACAGGCAAGACTGCCTCCAGGATTCTTCTCCCAAAGCTGGCGTCAGCCGATGCCAGCACATCAACACGGTAGTGCTTCGAAAAGGTGTGTACAGATGACCAAGTGGCCGCCTTGCCCAACTGACCAGCGGAGGCCTGATTCTTGTAAGACCTCAGAGACCACCTTCAGGAGAAACTCCTGAGAAGTGCGAAGCACCGCCTTGTCCTTGTGAAACACCAAATAGGGTGGTTTACAGGACAGAGCATGTAACTCCACGACACAGCGGACAGACAATCGTCAGGAGAAAAGCCATTTTCCACGTCAAGAGGCATAGAGGAATAGTAGCCAAAGACTCAAATGGGGGGCGCTGAAGAACACCCAAAACCAAGTTAAGATCCCACTGAGAAGCAGGAATCTTAAAGGCAGTACGAGCATGAGCAACGCCGTGGAAGAAACCCCTGACATCAGGAAGGATGGCAATGCACCTCTAAAAGAAAACAGAAAGCGCACAAGTCTGAACCTTAAGGGAACTCAAACTGAGGCCCTTATCCACACCGTCCTGCAAGAAGGCCAGGACCGTAGGCAGATCAAAATCCTGAGACAGATCCTTGTCAGGACACCAAGACAGAAAGGTTGACCAGACACAATGGTAGATCTTGGAACAAACAGGTTTGCGGGCACTGAACATAGTAACCACCACACCAGAAGAGAACCCTTTCTTCCACAATATTGAGTATTCAATTTCCAAGCCGTTTAAGCTAGCCGATGAACATCCTCCTTCCACACGCAACCCTGTAGAAGGTCCGGACTGTAAGGGAGCCGAATGGCTCTGCCACTGACAGCTCCAGAAGCTCTGGAAACCAAGACTGACGAGGCCAATACAGAGCAATCAGAATGACTGGACAACGCTCCAGTGGTAATTTCCCTAACATCCTGTGCAACATTGGGAGTGAAGGAAAGATGTAGAACAGAGGGAATAACCAATGAATGGACATTGCATCTGCTGCCAGAGCCAGAGGGTCTCTCCACTGAGAGCAGAACCTCAGTACCTTCCTGTTGTGTCTTGTCACCATCAGGTCAATGTAAGGAGGACCCCATTTCTGAACAATGAGGATGAACACCTCTAAGTGTGGCTGCAGGTCCCTGGAATGCTGTCAGGGACATCAGAACATGCTGGGCATAAATGACCTGAGAATTCTCTAGGTAGCCCTGAGTAACAGGAACAGCAATGCGCAATGGGGGATACAGAGACCCCAACCTCCTAAGTCTTAGGTCTGGCCCCAAGCTCCAGCAGTATAGACATTCTCACAGGTGTCAAATAACCTTACTGTATAAGAAATCACCCAATTATAGTGTGAAGGATTAAATTTTCACCCCAGAAATCGCTAAAATAAACTTATCTGGCAGGCGAAGGGTTAATCAGAAGAGGAGAGAAGGAGAGTTCAAACCCTGCGTAGGATACTCGTTCTGGAAAGATCACAAAATGGCTGCCGCAGCGGGAGCCAATCAGAAACAAGCGCGAAGCAAGTGCTCATGTAGTTTTCCCAGAAAAGTACCCCAAACATTGCCTGAAGCCCCCTGAGCCCCCCAACACACTAGAAACATGAACCGGATGACAGAGCAAGGGCAGACAAGTAACATGAGCCATCTCTGAAGTCGCTAGGTTAAACTGTTGCAGAGATATGTCCCAAAGAGTACAGTCCCATAGAAGTGAATGGAGCAATGGCGTCTATGCGGTAAAGCACTCAAATTTTACAAAATAGAAAGTGTAATACTAAAATGCCTAAAACAGCATTAGAACATGAGAGGACACCCAAAATCACTAAACCAGTAGGAAAAGTGTTAGAAACCCTCCGAAAAAGTGCCAATCCAGCAGCTAAAGGGTTAAGTTACCACATAAACCTGCTCCAACCACCCAACAGACATACATATAGACCCAATGAGTGCAGGCGTGTGCAATAGGAATACACCGCTGTGCGGAGGGGCACTGTGGGACAAGTGGACCTGCAGCACTCAAAGGGTTGCTCACCTTTCCTGCAGATCTTCTGTCTTCAGATTACCATGTAGTAAAAAGTAACCTCAGTGGGTAACTCCTAGGGAAGCACCTGGAATCAAGATTTTCCCCCTCAGGGCTTAAGGTCCACAAAAAAGCACCTGGATACCGAGCTAGCCACATCTAAGGACATTGTCAGTTATGGTAATCCGCCTAATGGTGGTATTCCATACCTAACAGAAAAATAAAAAAGTTTCTAAAACTATAGCAGAACTGTTCTCTTGCCTGTGTTATCTTCACCAAAGAACAAATCTTTCTGGAGCTGGTTGGCTAGCTGCAGCCAAGGAGGGAAGGTAGGCTCCACCCTCTGCATACAATTCTAAAATTGTTCCTGCCTACTTAAAGGAGTGGATCGCCTACCAAGAGTTACCAGTAACCTGTACTGGATGACAGAGAAAAGGTTATTCTCATTGTTTGCCCAAAGGCTGTCAATTTCTATTTGTGTATACTTACTGATAAATCCTTTTCTTGTAGGCCATATAGAACACAGGAACCATGGAATCAAGTTCCCTCTTCCAGAAGGGCAGGGAAAAAACAAAAGTCTAGGAGGCAGAGGCGCCCCTACCCCAATGGAAAGGGATCCCCTGAAGCAGAGAACACAAGAGGACTCCACCCCCCCCCCCCCAACAGGACTCGAACCACTGGATTTTCCTGTATCCCATGTGGGCTAAGAGAAAGATTTAATCTGCAAGTACACAAAAGTCCCCTTTTCTCTTATGATGGGGATATACTTAAGCATCCACTAAAATCCCAGAGAGAAAACCCCTAATAATAGACCAATTCGAACAGAAATTAAACTAGTACAACATGATCATCAGGTGTTAAAGGACACTAACACTGCAAACTGTTGAACAGTAACCAATAGATTACAGATCAAAAAGTACATAGGTAAAACAGCTTCAGTACATAGGTCAAAACCGGCTTCAGCTGAAGCCCAAGTCAGCACGTAAACACGGTAGGGTGACAAAGGTGTCGAGAGATGACCATGTTGCCACCTTGCACAACTGCTCAGCAGAGGCCTGATTTTTAATAGGCCCAAGATGCCTATAAAAACAGACGTGGTGGCATATGTCATAACTAAAAAGGGCAAAGGATTCTGAGGAGTTATGTATGCCTGGAGAATGGTAATCTTTACCCAAGAAGACACCTAACAAACATTGCCCAAGATGACACAGCTGGGGATCTCAGATGCAGCCTGACCCGCAAGAGGGTCCTCAGGGATGACAGAAATCAAAACAGATTTTATAATAGGATGCATGCAATGAACAAAGTACTTTAATGACCTGACTGATTCCAACAGATGAAGCCCCTTCTCCTATTAGATGGAGCTGGGCAGAGAGGAAGAAGAACAATTTCATGGCTGATGTGACATTCAGAAACAGCCTTAGGGATGAACCCTATGGGAGTCCGCAGGACCAACTTATCTCGGTCTAGAAAAAAGGGGAAATTTGCTTAGACATTTCCTTTTCTTCTGTGTCCCTCCACAGCATGAAGAAACTTATTGCTGTTCGACCTGAGGAACTTCATAAAGTCATTATCAGTGAACAGAGTGGCCAGGATGGCAGACAATTGCACCTGTATAGATGCAGGTTTGAGGACCAACTCAAAGCTTTCTTGGATAAAATCCAGAGACTCTGTGGAGGAAATTGCTGCCTTGGAGGTTTTATTCCCCACAACATTCTCTGAAAGCATTCCAAACTCCTGGACTTCCTACCAGGAGTAATAGTCTGAGATACTCGTTTAGATAAGCCTCTTGAAAGCAGCAACAGTAATACCACATCACAAAACTAGGTCAGTGTTCTATATCCCCCCTAAGGGGAACAATTTTTTTCCCCCCAAGCAAGTCTGGAAAACAGAAGGATAGTAGTGGGGAAAAAATGGACTATGTATTATTTAATGATCGTGTAAATCAACATCACTCCACTGTCAGCTAAACTGTCTAGGCACATCTGCAACATCTGGCAAAAGCGCACAGGGTCCAGGGGAACATACGTGTTGTAGCCGTCTCGGAGAGTGGGATAACTTTGTTCGTAGCATCAATGTCTCCATCTGCTGTTACTATTCCCCATATTGTAGCTATTTCAAAAAGAACTGAATTGCCCCCAGTGTCATCTCTCAAACCTTTATGGTTTGAGAGATAACCGAATGCAAAGTTCCCCCCTCCCTCCCCCTTCCTTGAAGTCAGCTGCATGGTTATCTCTCAAACCATAAAGGTTTGAGAGGTGAACCTGGGGGCAATTCAATTCTTTTTCAAATAGCTACAATATGGGGAATAGTAAATGACTATTACAAGACTCCACCACAAAGTGCAGTGAAGTTGCATAATACTACATTCTGTCAACCCATGCAGAGTTCTTAGAAAGAAGTCAAGATATGAACTCATACAGACTAGGATTTCCACTGCTCATTAAGTATCTATCTTTCCCATCAGTGGGCAGCAAGGTGGCAAATGCAGCTTCTGACACTAGTAGTCAAGGCCAGCTGCAAGGTAGCTGATACCACCAGCACTCCACTTTATGTATGAACAAATTTTGAGTAACCATCCAAAGCAGGTGTAGATGGGTTAAACTGCAGCAGATCAAATGAATGAACTGTACACCAATCCTTGAAAGCAGACCTTCTACTGGCAAAAGATTCAAATAACTGCCTTGAGAAAAGTATATAATACAGTCACAATCCTGCTTTGCTCTGGTCCTAAATCTAATTGTACTATCAGAACACCACAACCAAAAAGAAACACTATCTCCCCACATTTTATCCAGTCCTACAGTGCATTACGTACAAGAGCCTAACCAACTACCCAATCACTAGCTTAAAATTCACACTGTACGTGCAACAGCGTTTGTATTAGCAGATAAGAATTGTATATTCACTAATGGTCTTAAAGGGATAGTAATACTTAAAATGTAAAAAAATATATGTTGTAGAGTTTGTCCCCCTGAGTAAAACAAGGGCACTCCCACTGCTGAAAGGTGTTTTATTCAAAAGTTATTAATTTTCAAAATTGAATTTTTTAGGTGCAAAATCACAGGACCCTTGACGGTCCCGGTACGTCAAGGGTTAAACTCTCCCATCGCGGCCGCACGGAGCGATGGGAGAGCGCGGGCTGCTTGTTACTAAGTGTCCTGATACTGGGACACTTAGTAACAACCAGTAGAAAGTTTGTTGCAACATGCGATTCGCTTGATAAGCGGATCACATGTTGCTAACGCTGATTGACAGGGACAGTATTTGTAAATACTATCCCTGTCATATATCTCTGCCTCCCTCCATCTTGCACACTGCTGAGGTGGAGAGAGACAGAGAGAGATCGTGCCAGAGAGAGATTGTGCCTGTTGGTGAAGAAAAGTTGTCAAAAAGTTATAAAATTAACCATTTGATCACTGTTCTGCAGCGATCACTAAGTTCCCCCCATCTGATCACTTTTAGAGTGATCAATAAAGTACAGATCAGCGTTTGCTGATCTGTGGGATACCCCCCATCCCCCTTGTATTCTCTGAAAAAATTTTTTTTTTTTTTTTTTTTTTTTTTTAATAAAAATGGATTTAAAATATAGTTTAGGTAGGTGGGTAGGTTTAGTGTAGACTTGTGTTAGGGAAAGGTTTAGGGACAGATTTAGGGGAAAAAAAAAAATAAAAAAAAAAAAAAAATTATATATATATATATATATATATATATATATATATATATATATATATATATATATATATATATATATATGTATGTATAGTTTAGATAGGTAGTTTACTTGGGTTAGGTAGGTTCGGGTACGTTTTAGGGTTAGAGTTAGGTTTAGGGATAGCGTTAGAGTAAGAAAAAAAATTTTAGTGGGCAAAATGCAGCGCAGTTATAGCGTTGAAGAGGCATATGCCTTTTTGGCATCTGACTCAGAGGCAACAGATACTGCGTCAGATTTTGATATAGAGCAGTTTTCAGAAAGTGAGAGCAGCTCTAGTGACGACGCTGGGCCTTCTGTCAAGAAAAGAAGCACTGCCCCAAGAGCTGCCCTGGCAACTGCCCCAGCACCTGCCAAAAATCCTGCTACAAGATCTGCCAAAAGACTCTGCAAAATACCTGCCAAAAGGAATGCCCCAAGAGCTGCCCTGGCAATTGCCCCAGCACCTGCAAAAAGATCTGGCCAAAGAAATACCCCAACACCTGCCACTCCTGATCATAATGAATGGGTATCCCCAATCAATTTTTGCCCACAAATACCAGAATTTACAGGCACCCCAGAGATTCATATTGATGTTGAGGGATTTAACTATGATAATTTTTTTGATTTGTTTTTGGGGGAAGACATTTTAGGTGAAATTGTGTCCCAAACCAACTTGTATGCAGCCCAGTATACTGCCGCCAACCCTACAGCTTTTGTAGTTAAGGAAGAAATATGGAAACCCATAGACATCATAGAATTTAAACAATTCTGGGCCTTAATAATGGCAATGGGTATAATAAAAAAGCCAAGTATCCGATCCTACTGGAGTAAAAACCCCGTATGTGATACCCCTATATTCCCCAAGACTATGACCAGGACCAGATTTGAAATCATTTTGCACTTTATGCATTTTAGCGATAATACCCTGTGCCCCCCAAAAGAACACCCCCAGTATGATAGACTGTACAAAATTCGTCCCCTAATAAGCCATTTACAGAAAAAGTTTGCCCAAGTGTATATGCCCCAAGAAGAAATTAGTGTAGATGAATCCCTAATGAAATACAAAGGCAGGTTAGGGTTCAAGCAGTACATCCCCTCAAAGAATTCCAAATTTGGTGTAAAATTTTATAAATTGTGCGAAAGTGCCACAGGCTACACCCAGGCTTTTAGAATTTATGAGGGCAAAGACAGCATTGTTCATCCTTATGGGTGCCCCGAATTTATGGGAACAAGTGGGAAAATAGTTTGGGATTTAATTTACCCCTTATTAAATAAAGGCTATCAATTATTTGTTGATAAATATTACACCAGCCCCCTTTTATTTAAGTCTCTGTTTTATTTTGACACCGTGGCCTGTGGCACTGTCAGGCGCAATTGCAGGGAGTTGCCCAAAACACTAGTAGATAGCAAACTAAAACCTGGGATGTCCTTATCTTTGTCCCAACAGGAGCTGCTGGCAGTGAAGTTTAGGGACAAAAAAGATGTCTACATGCTGACCACAATGCATGAGGACAGATCTGTGGCAGTCACTGTTCGTGGCAGGACAGTGGTAATGAGAAAGCCAGTCTGCATCAGGGACTATAATAAAAACATGGGGGGAGTTGATCTGAGTGATCAACTAATGCAGCCATACCTCGCAATGAGGAAGTGTAGGGCATGGTATAAAAAAGTTGCCATCTATATGATGCAGACTGCTATACATAATTCATTTTTACTTTTCAAGCTGGCAAACCCCAATCAAAGATGTAGCTTTTTACAGTACCAGCTACAACTTATTTCCATATTTTTATTTCAAGGTGCGCCTGAAATAATTCCACCAAGACCCGGGTTAGTACATTTTATTTATAAAATCCCCCCAACTCCCCAAAAGAACAAACCACAGAAGCGCTGCAGGGTTTGCTACAGAAAGGGAATACGGACAGACACCACCACTTACTGTCCTGATTGCCCTTCCAAACCTGGCCTCTGCCTTGGTGACTGTTTCAAGGAATACCATTCAGGCACAATGCAGTAGTGCTGTAAAGGTTCTTATTATTTGGCCACTTTTTCCCCCTGAAATATCCTGTTTTTTATTTTTCAAAACACATCCCTCCTTAGATCTAACACTATCAAAATTTATCTCTGATAATGGAAACACACGTTCCCTACTGGGCCTAGTAGCTCCCCCAAACCCTGACAAACCTATGCATATGGGGCATTGCCGTACTCAGACAATGTAACTCAACACTAATGTAAAGCATTTAAAAAATCTGCAAATATCATCTGATTGAAATCCAGAGCAACACTAAAATAGAAATGTGAAAAATGGTGTTTCTCTGCCTTAGTGCAGATTTTGGGAGGGATTGGTGATACAGTGGCAGTGAAAAAATTGATATGATGCAAATAAAATGAAAGCCAGGGTTGTCTACTATTCTACAAAATATACTTTTGGGGGTAAAATTAATTGCAGCATTGCCAAACAGACCGAATTGAGACAAGGCACCAGCTGTAAAAATGGCATGTCTGTAAAAGGAAACATGTTCCAACTGGGCCCAGTAGCGCCCCCAAACCCCGACAAACCTATGTATATGGGGTATTGCCGTAATTAGATGAAGGAGCCGAAACACTAATCAATGCAGTTTATAAAATCTTCACCTGTTCTGTGCTTGAAATTCACATCAACATTGAAGGCAAAGTGTGAAAAATGCTGAATTTTTTTTTTAGTTACGTCAAGTTTTCACAGGATTGGTGGTAAAATGGCTGTTTGCAAAATTTGAAAACACACCTAAAATGAAAGCCTGGAGTGTCTGCTTTCAAAAAATATACAGTTTTGGGGGGAAATCTTAAAAAAGAGCAGTGTTACACAGTCCAAATGAGAAATGGCACCAGTAACGCAAGCTGTGAAGATTCAAAGTGTGAACCTGGAAACGCGCATGTCCCAATTTGGGACCCGTAGCTCCCACAAACCATGAAAAAGCTATCCATATGGGGTATTTCCATACTCAGAAGGAGTCGAACACTAATCAATGCAGTTTATAAAATCTTCACCTGTTCTGTGCTTGAAATTCACATCATCATTGAAGGCAAAGTGTAAAAAACGCTGTTTTTTTACTTACGTCAAGTTTACGAGAAAGTGGTGGTAAAATGGCTGTGTAAAAAATTTGAAAACACTCCTAAAATGAAAGCTGGCGGTGTCTACTTTCCAAAAATATACACTTTTGGGGGGAAATCCTAAAGTGGAGCACTGGAACATAGCCCACAATGAGTAATGGCACCAGTTAAGCAGGACTTGAAAACTCAATATTTGTTCAAAATTGGGCCCTGTAACTCCCCCAAACCTTGAGAAACCTATGCATATGGGGTATTGCTGTACTCAGAAGAAGGAGCTGAACACTAAACAATGCATTTTTAAAAATCTTCACCTATCATGTGCTTGAAATTCACATCAACATTGAAGTGAAAGTGTGAAAAACGCTGTTTTTTTTAACTTACGTCAAGATTTACGAGTGATTGGTGGTAAAATGGCTGCGTAAAAAATTTGAAAACATACATAAAATGGAAGCCTGGGGTGTCTACTTTCCAAAAATATACACTTTTGGGGGGAAATCTTAGAGTGGAGTACTGTTACACAGCCCCAAATGAGACATGGCACCAGTGATGCAAGCTGTGAAAATTCAAAGTGTGAAACTGGAAACGCGCATGTTCCAATTTGGGCCCCGTAGCTCCCCCAAATCTTGAGAAACCTATGAATATGGGGTATTGCCGTACTCAGAAGAAGGAGTTGAACACTAAACAATGGATATTTTTAAATTTTCAACTATCTCGTGCTTGAAATCAACAGTAATATTGAAATGTAAGTGTGAAAGCTGCAAAAAAAAATTTTTCCACAATTTTGAATTTTTTTCTGGAAAAATAGCTGCATAAAAAACTTCAAAATTCTCCTGATTATTTACCTTATGTTGTCTAGTTTTCAGAAAGATATACCTTTGTGGGACATTTTTGGTTCTGGCACCATCAACTAAGCTATGACGCTCACATGCCAATTGTTGAGAAATTACTCTTGTAATATTTACCTTGTAAATGTGAGGAAGTGATTGAAATTCTAGGCATATGGGGTATTCTTATATTCAGGAGAAGCAAATGAATATATTTAGGGGTATTTTTTTGTCAAACTAATTGTATGCAAATCCTGACACGAAAATATAAGCAAAATGTTTTGTTTTTTTTAATTTTTTTGCTCTTTTTTTCTATTTTAATCAAATTAAATGAAGAGGTATTCATATAATTGTGGTATCAAAAGAAAGCCCTACTTGTGCTTAAAAAAACAGTATATAATTTATGTGGGTGCACAAAAGGAATTAAAGAGAAAATATGGTTGAACAAAGACGGTCAAAAAAGTCAAAATTGCTCCGGTCCTTAAGTCAAATCTAACTCAGATTTTCCCGGTCCTTAATGGGTTAAAAAAACATTTCTGAGTATGCGCCAAAGTGTGAGCAGCACAATGAATGAGGATTCTGTGAAAACACAAAGTCCTTATAGAACAGCAGGAAGAGGAAAGACACAAAGAGGGTCAAAAATACTAGAAAGCATCGTAAAAAGTAAACAAAAAACACCACCACATCATCATAAACAGAAAGCATACAAGAATATGGGTTGGTAACTGATGCACGTGTACACTATTTATCTCCAAGCAGTGGACCCAACTGCACTTAAGATTTTTACATGCAGCACGACCATGTTTTAAAATGAAATGGTGACCCACTTAATTATTGCCAGTACTGTTGCTTACTGCTGTGGAAACCCTTAGTTGGCCACCAGCAAGTAAGCAGTCAAGAGTGGGTTTTCTGTACCTCGTTATAGAGTTGACAGTAAGACACCTACACAACAGCAGTGTTAAAATATATCCAACATTTAATGCTATTCAAGTAATATGTAGCAGAAGTGGAGTGGGACACCAACACATACATGAGACAGAAGAATATGGCATGTTGGAAACAGCAGCACTGAGAAGGAGGGATTAAAAGAAGTTATCATTTATGACAGCTGGGGGGTAAGCAATTGGTGAATGATGAACAAATTAGGTTATGTATTATCCTATCCCCATAATCCTTTATCTCCCCTGTAATCATGGGGGTTGGAATATTTTCACTTGAGGACTGTGCAGTTAACTGAAACATGCATAATGTGAAGGATCACACATTGGCACATCTTTCAAATATAAAACTAAGATAATAGAGGAGAACTAGTTTGGGCTAAATTAAACGAAAAGCCAATCTGTATATAATGTTCTGTTTGTTGAGGACTGATGTTATCGATTTCCTGGCCCATTTTTTAAAAATGAACAAGGGGCACTCTCAGCAGAGATCTCGGATCTTATATTCATCATAAACTGGCTCCTCATTGCTCATGGTTACTGCCATATACTCCCTAGAGGCACTGTGCATGTGGATCTCTCACTTAAGTTCAAGAGCCTCTCCTGGATAGGTGCTGTGGACTCTCAATTTACCTTTTAATTTGTCAAGATTGGGCAGTGGGGATTTAAAAATGTGTTTAGTAACCAAGACCATGTCTGCATATGTTTCTAGAAAACAGTTATGTTGTGTCCTCAGACTAATTCTCTCCATCTTCTAGTTATTCCATCACATCAGAGTTCAAATCTGCATTCAAGTACATCATTTTCATAGACAGTGTTTGTTAAGCAGATCACAGACTGCAGCCATCTTCTTCACCTCAAGTGCACGCCCCTTTGCCATTATATTTTGCAGTATATGCCCCTTCAATTAACTTATTTTCTCAGTGTGGTACATGAGGAAGAAAAGATTTGGTACACCTTAGACAGATTGGGGGTATTGAAAACAGACCTCACAACAGCTGGTTTAAAGGGACTGTAATACTTTATTACTATCCCCCATATTGTAGGTATTTGTAAAGTAATTTTATAGCCGAGGTTTCTCTCTCAAGCCTTTATGGTTTGAGAGATAACCGAAGGCAAAGTTCTCCCCTCACTCCCCCTTCCCTGAAGTCAGCATTGTGTTGACTGCAGGGATATCTGGTCTGACTTTCATCATGCGGCTCTGCAGCAGAGCTATGATCGCATTAGTGACAAAGAATTATTGCACTGAAACGGTCTTCTACATGTGCTTGCAAACCAAGCACATGTAGAAGACTGTTTCAGTGAAATAATTCTTTATCACTAACGGGATCTCGGCTCAGCTGCAGAGCCACAAGACTGTCGTACGACAGACTTCCCCTGCAGTCAGTACAACGCTGACTTCAGGGAAGGGGGAGGGGGGAACTTTGCCTTTGGTTATCTCTCAAACCATAGAGGTTTGAGAGATAAACCTGGGGGCTATTACATTATTTTACAAATACCTGCAAAATGGGGGATAGTAATAATAAAGTATTACTATCCCTTTAAGTCACACAGTAACTGCACGCCAACAAATAATGTTTACACTTAGCAGCATTTGGCATAACTTTCTCATGCATTATTTCTCTGTATCCATGCTTTAGTAAATGTCATGAAAAGTCAGTGTAAATGTGTTTCGTGCAACTAGGTAAATCACATAATAAAAGTTCACACCTGACATTTTAGTTATTTATAACCCTTTGATCAGATTTTTTTTTTCTTTTTTTTACAAAGTACATTAACCTGAGTGAGAGGGATGTAATGCTATAAATAAAATTAAAAAAAAAAAAGCTAGACCAATACGAAGGAATATTATGGAAAATTAAATCAGCTTACCTTCCAGCATTGTTTTAATGGTTACAGACTGCTTTGCAATTTCAACATCTACTTCAAATATTTCACCATCAGAACTCTGTAGTTTTATGGAAGGCATCTGCAAAACACAATGACACACATTATCCTAAAAATATAAACTATTGCTTAGTAGGATTAAAAGGAGCAGTGCTATGAAATCAAAATAGATGTTGCAAAGCATTAAGGCAGGGAATGTTGCGGATGGAAGTACAATATGCTGCTTACCACTAACACTGCATCTTGAATCTTAGCCAAGCATGATGCAAACTGAAGTTAGAGCAAGACAGAGCCAGCCGCTGGACAGCATTGCAGTATGATGTTTCTATGCCCTGAATAGTGTGCAGACTCCTATTTAGTGTCAACCCTTTTGCTTTCAGTATGTTAACATAATGCCAAAACTTTCAAGATATTCCATACCGACACCTATACTGAAATCCACATTATGAGTTTACATATTCTGGCAGTGCATAATATAACAAAAAAGGTGAAATTTACTCACCGATATTGGTTTTTCCTCTGTGTCCTTCCACGTCATACTGTGGGTAATTGGCTTAACTGGGAGGACCAATCAAAAATTATAAATTCTGTGAGCTCACTTCCCCCTGCAGTTAAACAGTTGTCCAAGCTGCAAGACATAACAGGCTACAGATGGTACAGTAAAGGCACACTGCAGTAGATATTACATGACCGACATAGTTAATTATGGAAATCGATACAAATACCCAAGAATAACCTTCAGGGAGGACTGCTGTGGAAGAACACAGAGGAAAAACAAATATTGGTGAGTAAATGTTACCTTTTCCTCTGTGTCCAATCCACAGCATACTTTGGGACTTACCAGAGCGGTACCCCAGAAGTTCGGGAGGGCTGAGACAGTAAGTTCAGACAAGAATGGCGGGTTCAAGCACCTTCCTTACGAACTTGTTGTCTGGTGATGGTTGAAGGTCCAGTCTATACTGTTTGATGAAAGTAGAGACTGATAATGAAATAGCAGTCTTGCAATCTCAGTAGGTGTTGCAGCGGCTTCCTGAGCCCATGAGGCTGTGATAGCGTGGGCAGAGTGGGCTTAAATACCCTGAGGAGGGTCTAGATTAAGAGGGCCTATGACTCTGCTAATGTAGTCATTAATCCCATGTGCGATAGAGGGTCTGGTGGCTGAAGACCCTTTGAATTTTCCAAGAAATTGAGAAATGCATCAGTCCTACGTAGAGTTTGGTTCTGCCGAGATATCTGAAGGCAGTGGAGAAGATCGAAATGATGTAGTCTCTTCTCAATCTCATTTGAAGGACAGAAGAAATTCCTTGGTGAAGGTGAAACTGAGCAATGACCTTGGAGTGGAAGGAAGCCTTAGGATGTAGGACTACCTTATCTTGATGGAAGACCAAAATTGGAGTAACACATACCAAGCTGATTTTTTATATTGAGGTAAAATATCTTCTTACCAGGTGGTTGCCTGCAAAGGGAGTAGCTAGAACTGCAGAGAGCTGGACTTTCAGGGATGCAGGTTCAAGGTCTTTCAAACCCTACCTGCATAAAATTGAAGGATTATTGGAGCAGAGATTGATTTATGATCCAGATTCTGTGACAGGCACCACTTGTGAAAAATAGACCAGGCTCTGTAGAAGAGGGTCGTCTGCATCTCAGCATGGTTTGGACGAAAGGCTCAGATAAACCCTGTAGTCTTAAGGATTCCTGCTCAGCCTCCAGGCCTTGAGCTGGAAGAAAGCTGGATCCAGGAAGAGGAGGACATGGTCATAACACGTCTGGGATGTTTGGCAGAGGCATGGGGGCAATAAGGATGGCATATGACCTGCTCACCTTATCTTATTACCTCCACGAGCATAGGAAGGAGAAAACAAGTATGCCAGATAGAAGTTCCAGGACACAAAGCGCATTCTGTGCAGGGCCGGAGGTTCACGCCATCTGGATAGGTAGGTCTGACATTGTCTGTTCTGAGATGTGTCCATCATATCTATTGAGGGTCTCTTAAACTTGCGGTTACTGAATGAAATGCTTCTTTGTTTAGAGTCCACTCTCCTGGATTCAATTACTTGCGGCTTAGAAAGTCTGCCTGAACATTTAGATGACCTGACAGGAAGGATGCTGAGAGAGTCAGCAGGTTCTTTTCTACCCAAAAGAGAATCCCCAATGCATGGATGTTGAGTGTAGTGCTCCCTGGTCTTCCCTGTATAGAAGGTAGTGTACTGCTGATATACTGTCTGATCTAATCAAGACAGCTGTACTTTGTAGATCGGCCTGAAATGTTTGAGAGACTCCCAAAACACTGATGTGTAGACTGAGTTGTCCAAATGCCCTGAATAGTAAGCAGATTCCAGATTGTTCCTCAATCTGTGCTGCTGGTGTCTGTACACAGGATCTGCCTGTCTGGCTCAATAAGTGGGCAGCCCCTTGAGAGCTTTTCTGGGGAGTCCACCATGACAATTGCTTACTGGTGGGCCGGAAGACTGAAATCTTCTGGGTCAAGGGGGGGGATTTTTTTTTGTAATAAGGGAGATAATTCTCTTGGGTAAAATGTGAATGAACCTAGGCCTAAGGCAGGATCTGATAAGTTGATGAGAGGCATCCCGGTAGTCGTGAAAAGCTTTACTGTGGTGTGGAACTTTCACTGAAGAAAAGGCCTCACGTAATCAGAATGTTGTCTAGCTAGGGGGCCACTTTGATCAGATGAATGTCGTAGCATTGCCATTACCTTAATCTTTGTGGAGACTCTTGGGGCTGACACCAATCCAAATGTGAAGTCCCTGTACTAATACTGATGACCGAAGATCTGGAATCTGAGGTAGTTCCTGTTTCCCAGATCAGTACAGGATAGTATGTGTCACACAGATCTATTCAGGCGACAGCCATGCGGATGTATCAAAATTAGAGTTTTGAAATGACGGACATTTTAGTACAGAGTTGAGCTTCTTACAGTCCAGGATGAGGCATAGCTCCCCCAATAGGTTTGATAACAGAAACAGAGTGGAATGGAGCACCTGAATCTCTGATGTAGTGGGACCTCTATCTATTAAGGGAATGGAGAACTTGACACATGAGGAATGACAAGACAAACCTGTATGAGGTGGCCAGGGGGACACCCCTTGAGATTAGAAGAAAGGAGGTTTAGACTTCAGCAGAGGAAGGGGTTCACATTAAGGTCTGTTAACCATCTGAGTGCCAGAGCGGCACGGAATGCACTGCTTGCACAGCACTCAGTACCACTCCTGCACCCAAATGGACAAATTGTGGAATTCCTTGGCCAAGAAGGTGGTTATGGCAGATACAATGGATACATTTATTGCAAAAGGGAACACACAGGGTTATACTGAATATTAATAGGCAATTCAGGAAGGTCTGATAAATGACAAACTGATAGCTATATAATTCTCATGTCACTAGGGTGTGAAGCAAAGGTTGAACTTGATGGACCTGTGTCTTTATTTAACCCAATTATTATGTATCCTGTTTGAAGCAGAATCTGTAGAGACGTTTTTATATAGAGGACCTGAAGCGAAGAATCATAGGGACAGGTTGAAATTCTAGAACCCATCTGTCGTGATGAACTAGACTCCAGGCCTGGTTGGTCTGGCTTTTTTTGTTGGAACTGCCATCTTTTTCGGCAATCTTCACCATTTCCAGATCTCTGATTTTGGGGAAGGCCACACTTCCTCTTGGTCGTATCCCCTATCTGGCTTGTATCTTCTGACTTCTTAAAAGACTGGTGTCTGAAGTAACCGGTTTTGGCAGGAGAGTCTCTGGCTCTTTTCTACTGGGGTAAAAGGGGATCTTGATGACATCTTGATAATTTCTTCTGACAGGTCTCAGAATAGCTTAGTTCCAGAGAAAGTGACCAGTCTGTATGTAGAAGAAGGATCTGCTTCCCTGGCTTTGATCATCGAATCATAAGAATAACTGACAGTCTCTTTGATAGAACCCAGTTCTTTTAAGATATGGGATCTAGAGACTGAACACTCAATTTCTTCTAGTTTGGTTAGCCATATGCGTAGTGTATGAAAGATGCCATGGGAATGGCAGTGGTCAAATTCTGCCCAACTGTTTTCACTCACTTGTAATAATATCTTGTATAGAGCTGTGCACTGGTATGCGGGTGCTTGATTTCTTATATCCCACAATGCAGTATTCATAAGTCAAAGCCATCTGGACCTCAGAAAGGTCCAAAGATTTTCTCGTGGCCCTTACCAGTCAGTTCAGCTGATCAAAAATGAAGCTGCCAACTTATTTGGTAATCTCAGCTTCAAGATCAGTGAAGCTATCTTCATCATGCACCCTAGAGAGTCCTTCATCTGGGTCAGAATTTCTAGGCTGCCTTCGTGCCGCTTCCTGCAATGTCTTCTTCCAGTTAACGAAGTCCTGGAACTGAGCAGGTACAATACTAGCAGCAGCAAGCTAAGGTAGTAGCACAGAGTTTGGCAGGGCTTGTCATAGCTATATCCTGATCACACCCTGCACAGATTTTGGTCTTTGGGTCTGACTTCTCTGACTGGGAGGGTCAAAAGCCTTGGGCTTTTCCCTATAACATTTGTTAGGGGTACACATAGTGCAAATGGCATAGCAGCAATAAGCAATAGTTCACAGTAAGTATATAAGGCAACCACAAACACTTGTATGCATCAAACAAGCAATAAATATATATTTAAGGCAAACGGAACACCACAAGGGTTACTCGCTGCGCCTGCATGCGAGTTTTGTCCCAGGTCCATCAAACAGCCTGTTTTCTTTATGCGTTTCACCAATGGAATGCAAGAGTGCTGAACTTCCAGTTTCTGGTTGAGGCAAGGCTGCTCTACAAGCGCAAACTTTCAAACAAGCGCTCTGAGCTGGATGGCAAGAAGGGAGAACTGAGCACTGCGCTGTGCATCTGGCCAGAACCCCAGGACCCACTAAATCAGAACCCATGCAACCTCACCAGGATTCTTAGGTATGAGGTTCCTTTGCAAGGTGATGTAAGCCGTGATTAGGCAGGCCACATGTGAGACAAAATAATAACACAGTACTTTCAAAGTTTAAGATATGAGAGATAGGCAAAAAGCTTCCATCCTCCAGCTTGGTAGGACCAAAATAACTGCAGGGGGAAGTGAGCTCACAGAATTTATATTTTTTGATTCGTCCTACCAGCTGGGAGGCGGAGCCAATTACCCACAGTATGCCGTGGATTGGCCACAGAGGAAATGCCCATAACCTCCACACACATACAACTTCTCCCACTTTAAAAATAGGTATTCTGTACTACTCCCTCTAGGAAGTCTCTAAAAAGGAGTACTACTCTAGTCACATCTGGTCAAATAAGCAGTAATTGTCAAACACATCACTATACCTGCCAAGGAATAGCCTGGGAGAGAAGGAACTTTAGGCGTTTTCCCAATACAACGGTAATTTGATTGTTAGAACAGGAGGAGAGCCAATTTCGGGAACATTGTGGAAGGCCCAGTTATGATAGGGTGGGAAGAGTTTGGCTTTCTGTTCCTTTGAGCAGCACAAGAAGTCCTCTATGCAAAGAATCAGGGCACACCATGTAGGGCAGACAAGTAGATTACATTTTCTATCACATGTATGTTTCTACACATGGATTTATGTGCAGCAGGTGTTCAAACCAACATTACACTGTGTTATTATCTAAAGGGCATCCCAGTGCTGGCTGCAGTATGCCAGCTTGTATGTGCTGTGTGCAGCAGATGAAGCTGGCTGCCCGTGTACAGTAGCACACAGCATACCAACAGAACAAGTTTTAAGGATACCTCTGCTTAAGCACGTGTGTAATTGGTGGGTCATGATTGAGATGCCTATGCTTAATTTAAGGAAATGCTGATAACATTGACCATTTTTGTCCTACAAAAATCACTGCTTTTACACAGTGACCAGGTTGTGAGAATTTCATTTACTAGAAACAGTATATACCAGATCTGTCCTGGGATGTGAAAGCCCTCTGTCTGCAATGTTAATAAAGCTTGTCCTGTAACTGCTTCAGAAAATAAATGACCCAATGTGTGTATAAATGTGTGCCAGGTGTTTACTTTAAAAAGAAACCTGAAAGGGTTAAGAAGCGGAGTTAAACGTTTTATTACTGAAAAATATAAAAAATTTAAAGGGGGGGGGGGGGAGTGTATGAATATATATTTATATAGCACCAAGTGTACACAGTGCTTTACAATTTAACCCCTTAAGGACCAGCGGTCCCGGGGTGTGCTGTCCCTTAAGAATCACATAGGAAACTTGACGTGCCGTCCCATGTGACTGATCACGTGGGGAGGCACGCCGAACGGGAGACTGAAAGAGATCGGTCCGGTCTTGGAGCAATCAACTTCAGTCCCCGGTATTACTCACTGCTCTCCTACAGGAGCGAAGTGAGTAAAAGTACGTGACATGCCAGGACCGTCACTGGTCCTTAAGTGCCGGACCTGCCACATCAATGGTCCTTAAGGGGTTAAGGGTTTAAACAATACAGGGTTACAGGTGCTTTGTAGAGTGAAACATTGGGTGCGAGGTACCTGCCAGAAAGCTTATAATTTAAAGTGGTAATGGGAGACATACAGAGTACATAAAGGTCAAATGTATGCTAGCATTACTATTCCTTTAAGTCCTTGTTCACTGGCTATAGTGATTGATAGAATGTTGTAGCAACAGCTCCACCACTTAACGACAGTTTAAACCATTATATTTGAATACCACCATGATTTTCAGAAGAAAGCTCTACAACTGTTATGTAAAACACAAACATTTTTAAAAAATGGAAGATATCAAGTTTCCTATTCTATCAACCAATTCGATGCCAAGCCTTTTCAACCACAGTGAAAACGTTGTTGCAGTTACATCCATAACACATTTTTGTGCTTTACTGTTAACAACCCACACAAGTCATACTTTTTCTCCTACTCCCAAAAGACCCTGCACTATTTAAATGTCATGTGTCCATCATGACAAAACAATAACAAAGGAGCAGGAGGGGGATACAACTCTGACAGTATTGAAATAACACTGTCCATGGCACAAATACTACGAAGATTTAATTGGGGCTGCTTTTATTCTGAAACATTACTCGGACTATAATCAAGACGCTCATGTGAACAATGCATAAATGCCCATTTGCTAGTTTAACAGTTGGATTGTTAGGATTTCATGTGTAACTCATCTGACAATACCATTCCACCACAGCAAGAATTCTGAAAAACACCAATCTAGGCCAGGGGCTCCCACTTTATCTTCATGGATCACTGACACCATGCCACGATTTCCCTGCTTGGACAGGGCAAGTTAATATGTCTCAGTCATTTTAAGTTTACCTACCTGTGCTCAAGTATGAAAATACTATAGACAAGGCCCGTGAGTGGTCCTAAATGATAGGTCTGAGAACTACTGATCCAGGAGATGTAAAGTGGTATTTTGAGCCTTGAAGTATATAGATGCGTTTGAATTTGTGTAACAGATTAACATGAGCAAGCAACTACATAGCAGAGAATGTGAAGTGAACAAGGCTGTACTGCAATAGTAATAATATACATAGTCTGCATAGAAGATAGATGCACACGAAAATGATCTACAGAAGATGCAGTTAGTTTCCAACATAGTCTTCCCAAGTAGGAGGAAGTGTAATGGTGGAATATAAATTTTAAGAATACTGAAGCTTATGCATTAAAAGCACCTATGTAATACAAAGGAACACGAAAAGCATTACTGCATATGTATTACCTATGAGTTTTACTAACATCAACCCTTTGAGCGCCACAGGGGTACTCAACGTATTGCTTTACAATGCGTTGCGTACCCATCTGGCACTCAAAGGGTTAATTACTAAAAATGGCTAATTAGCAAGCGCATACTTTATCACTTACATGGATAAGATGACTGCTCATACGTATCCTGATTTCGCATTGAGACAGCACCCCAGTATAACAATTCACACTCATGGCAGTAACTGACAGGCCTCAGCCACTGCTTTACTGGGGCCTGGCCTACTGTAGAGGCGTACGTTTACCGACATTAAACTAAATATACCGAATATTATCCTTACACTTCACATTTTAGAAGCCTGGAAGAAAACACACATTTTCCACCCACATAACTTACCGTGTAAAGCAATGCACACACAACAAACCACTACTCAACGTTCTACAACGCCTGCCGGTCCCTCGACTCCTCCTCTCACGAAGGTAATACGTAACGATGTGGAGGGCGGGACATTTTCATTGGAGACATGCTTTACTAGGCACTGGCCAATAGGAAAAGAGCGACGGTTGACAGCATTGAAGCTAGTTAGAACAATGGCGCTACCATTTGTAAGAAGTGGTTTACGTCTTTCACGCGAGCCAATCGGCTGAGCGCCATATTTGCAGCGTTCTCGCCTAGCAACAAGGGGCGGAAATAATAGTCCCGACGCTTAAAAAAATATGCACTGTCATTTTGCGTAGTGCACAAAACTATAACTGTAGTTACTCGCTTGGTTTTTGATATTTTTAAAGTAAACGCTTTAAAGGGCAATGTTTAGTATATGAAAAAAATACTTTCCTAAGAAATACACCTAAGGTGCACATGCCCTACCACCATACATGGGAACTTTCAGTTGAGGGATACCTGGACGGTAGTCCTCTGTTCAGCAGGGGGTAACAAAAATGAGCTAATCGCGTCAAAAAGGGGCGGAGCTTAACTCGGGTGTTGGGGGGTATTTAACCCTTTGAGTGCCAGAGTGGTACAGAATCAATGCATTCCGTACCACCCTGGCACTCAGAGGGTTACATGTGTCGCACAGAAGGCTAGGGACGGAGGCACAACGGGAGAAAAAGCAGATGTAGCAGAGTTTCAATAGAAACTCTCCACATCCGGAGGAATCTGCCTCGGAGACCCGGTAAAGCTCTGTCAGAACCGGAGTCTCCGGGGCAAATCCGGAGAGTTCCCAGGTATGCCAACCACCTCCGCCTCTGCTTCTACCCCCTTATACCATGAATCACACTTCACGCACAATGTACACCCTGCGTAACCACAACTTGTAAAATAAGGACACTGACAACAATTTGTGGGAAAGTGGAGGTCACCATTTATTTAAGGCCTGTTTAACTAGTTAAACCCTTGAACCCATCCTCATACCTGGACCATTGTGTCCTGGCATGGGCATACCTGGGAACTTTTGAGGCAGGGTTACCTGGAGGGTAACCCTGTCAGTGCCCAAAGGGGAGGAAAATGACGCGATATGCGTCATAAAAGGGGTGGGGCCTAGTTGCGGCGGGGGTGGGTGGGTGGTGGAACCAAAAAAAAGAAACCCTAAAAAATGGAGGTAAGAGGGCGGGGAGTGGGAGAAACTGGGTGGGATGGAGAATAAGTGGGCAGAGTTTCTACTTAAACACTGCCCACCTGGTGATTCACACATTGCCCCGGAGACCCGGTAATTCAGTTTGAAATCCAGAGTCTCCAGGGCAAAACCTGAGAGTTCCCAGGTATGGGCATACCTGGGAACTTCCAGCTGAGGGCTACCCGGAGGGGAGTCCTCAGTTCACCAGGGGGTGTCAAAAATGACGCTAATCGCGTCAAAAAGGGGCGGGGCTTCACACGGGGGTGCTTGACCCTTTGAGTTTCAGAGTGGTACGGAATGCATTGCAAAGCAATGCATTCCGTACCACTCTGGCACTCAAAGGGTTAAAAATGTCACACAGAAGGCTGGGGACTGAGGAACAGCGGGAGAAAGAGTGCAAGTGGGTAGAGTTTCAATAGAAAGTCCCCACATCCGGAGGAATCTGCCTCTGCCCCGGAGACCCGGTAAATCTCTGTCAGAACCGGAGTCTCCGGGGCAAATCCGGAGAGTTCCCGGGTATGGGCATGGGACCGGCGCCCCCCACGCCTCTCATCCAGGGCAGGCACCTAGGTGGGAAGGCCTTCTACTAGACATTCTTAGTCCAGCGTCCCCACCCCTTGCGATGCCTCACCACTTTGTGCCCTTGGTGTTGTTACTTTGCAACGTCTTTACCCTTCAGGCAGCACCAGCTGCACAACCAGTTCCCTGACTCTCATCTCAACCTTCAGGCATGCCACACCAGCACGGTGCCCAGGAGAGCTACATTCCGCCACCCAAAAAATAGCGTGCCATTTTAAATGGGACCTATTTTTTTTCCCCCAACAACCGTGACCCCAACACCTGGGACAAAACTAGGGAAATATCCGAACTGAAGATGCCTAAACCTTTGGCGGATAAGTGCACCCCATCTACCCGGTAAATACTGGCATCATCCGCCACCAGCTCACTGTGCGCAATGGTAAAACCCCCATTGGACAGCATAAACCGTGCGATGGCTCTGTTAACCTTCCTTCTATGTATGTCAATGGCACGGGAGCATATGGCCCACCTCCACTGTAACAGTGGCACAATATTAGACCAACCCAGCACCACGTGGGGAAAACGAGACATAATTGCCCTGCACGTGTCCTGTATATCTATTTTCAATTGCATGGACTTGAGTGAAGTAATATCATTTCCACCTGCGCGCAGGACCATTACGCCTGGCTCCCCCCCACCTGGTGTGCACCTCCAACACTTTGTGCCACATACCGGACCACCGGAGACCCCGCTGACCCAGCCATCGCAGCTCCACGCAGTCCCTTGGTAGTTCCATCTGTGCTCCCTCGCTGCAGCCGGCCGCCTGTCTTCCTGCCCAAAACACGAATGAATGGCCCAGAATCCAGGCTTGCAAGGCCTTTTGCCCCGCACCTAAACAACTAAGACAGCCCAGTTATTGCCAGCCTCACACACCCCTGTACCAAGCTTCATAGTGTCACCCTAAAGCCCCCCCCCTCCTAACTGGATTAACCGATTAACAGCCCTACAAACATTATATATATATATATATATATATATATATATATATATATTTATTTATTTATTTATTTATTTATTTATTTTTTTTAAACCGCACATAACTCCTGTATGCTGCAGATCGCCATCTGCCCAATTTCTTAATGGCCTCCACTGTCTTGCCCTGCGCCGCTGCCTCGGTGGCGGCTCCAATCCTAAAGGAATGCGTCCCATATTGTGATGGGTTTGCTCCTATAGCCGCCAAAGTCTTCCTAAATATCACCTTAAATTGGAACATAGACAATGCTATACCATCCAAGTGCTTCAAAAATGCCCCTGCTCCCGGTGGCCGTGCCAGCGCATACTGCCACGCCCAATGCCCTGGACATGACTCAAACCCTGTCTCCCGCAACAACACCCACTGGCCCTTCGCATCCTGGTCAGTCTTAGATTTTGCAAGCCAACATCTAACTAAATCACCCTCACATTCCACCTGATCCGCCTGTAGCCCTGCCCCAACCGCTTTCTTTGATGGCACCACTAACTCCTCTATGTGGAAAGCGCAGTGAAACGCCAATACAAATGCAACCCCAAAAAGTTTAACCTCATAAGTGCTCGCGCAGACCTGCGATAATGCCCCCAGCAATGCACTAAGCCTGCTTGCGTCTACCGGCCTGCGCTTGTCCTCGCTCCTTGCTTCCTGCCTACCCCAACCCTTCACTATCCTTCTCACTACAGATCTGGCCATCAAGTCCTCTACTTCTGCCACTCTGAAGTGAAAAGACAAAGCGGACAACTTCCCTGCCACCACTCCTCTAGAACACCCTCTTTCTCTTAACGCCCCTAAGTAATGCAGCATTCCCCCCCCCCCGGGTAAATTAACTATCTCGGCTTGCCTGATAAACTCACCCCACTGCTTCCAAGACCTGGAGTACGCCTCCCAGGTTTTAGGTGCCACTGATTTCCACACTAGGTCTTCTAGGAGGACGCTGCCAACTGCCAAAGGTTAGATGGACAAACAAAACCATTAAGAGCCGCGTGCAGCACCAACTTAAAAAAATTGATCCCACTTCTGCCTGGAAAGCGCGTCGGCTATGCCGTTCCGCACCCCAGGGACGTGCTTGGCTTTAAAAGTGATATTAAACTGCATACACTGCAATACTAAATAACGTAACAAACTTAGGACCGGTTTTGACGAAGATGTCAACAAATTAACCTCGTATACGACACTCATATTGTCACTCCAAAACATCACTGATCTATTTGCCAAGTCATCATGCCACAACTCCAACGCCACCACTATGGGAAATAGCTCCAAGAAAGCCAGGTTCCTAGTCAACCCTTGTGCCTGCCATGCAGGTGGCCACATGTCTGCACACCACTTCCCTGCTAAGTACGCCCCAAAACCCACTGCTCCCGCTGCATCAGTGAAAAGCTGTATCTCATTATTACTCTGAGCTGGCCCCACCCACAACCTTGTACCATTGAATTCTCTCAAAAACCGATCCCACACACCCAAATCCTCTTTCATCTGATTGGACAAACAAATCTTATAGTGGGCTTTCCTGACTGAAGCCAACTGAAGGCAGTGACTGAACACCCTCCCCATGGGTATAACCCGGCAAGCAAAATTCAACAAACCCAATAATGACTGTAAATGGCGCAGTGTCACCTTCTCCTGCTGACGCAACCATGCTACCTGCGCCCTAGCCCTCTCAACCTTCTCCCTAGGCAACCTCACTACCTGCTTCACGGAGTCTATCTCTATACCTAGAAATGTTAAACAAGTGGAAGGGCCCACCGTTTTCTCTTGGGCGACTGAGACCTCCAGTTCCCCAAAAACCCTGGATGCTACATCCAACAACTCCTGACACTCTCTCCCTTCAGGTGGGCCTATGAACAAGAAATCATCCAAATAGTGCACTACCTCTCTCGCGCTCACTGATTGGGCCACAGCCTAATGCAAAAATGAACTAAAAGCTTCTAAGTAAGCTCAAGAAATGGAGCACCCCATTGGAAGACATTTGTCCACATAAAACTGGCCCTCCCACATTAAACCCATGAGACTAAAACTGCTGGGATTAATGGGCAACAATCTGAATGCTAATTCAACATCAATCTTAGCCATGAGGGAGCGTGGTCCCGATGCCTTAATCAAACTTAGAACCTGGTAAAACAACTGATACTGGACCCTGCAGTTCTCTTTCCCAGTAGCATCATTGACCGAAGCCCACCCTGGATAAGACAAATGCTGAATCAGGCGAAAGTTCCCCACCTCCTTTTTAGGGACCACCCCCATCGGTGAAACCACTAACCCTTCTATGGGTGCTACCTTGAAGGGGCCTGCTATTCTCCCTGCCACCAATGCCTTCCTCAATTTCTCCCTGTAACAGAAGCTGGGAAGGGACCGCGTCGCCTTCCGCCGTCGTTCCTGGGTCTCTCCTTCTCAACGCCAGATAAGCGCCGTCGAATGCACCAGTTGAAGTATGAACAGTCACTGGAAACAGCCGCAGGATCGCTGGAAGCAGGGAAGAGTCCACGTCGCCGCCTGACAGTCCACGAAGTTAGGTCGCAGGAAACTGGCAGCAGGCGGTTGGCGATTCAGGATACTTGGCGCAGATGGGTATCAGAGTGGATACTTTAGACCATAAGCAATACAAGACTCCAGGACTCCTTGTTCACTCCAAAACAGAACTCATTTTATTGACACAAACTACAGATATTTATATACAGTACAGTGCATTGGATCACATGGGGAAACTGATACAATAGGGAACATGATTAAATCATAGCACATCAGATAAAAGCCAGCAACAGCTGGTCTTAACAGATACAATGACTCAGACTGGGTTACATTTCAGATACACAGGGGTTTGATTGAACAAAGACTTGAGGGCGTGAACTAATTACCACATGGCAGGGGGTCAACATAGCGAATGGCTGGAGCTGCTATAATCCACATCTTAGGGACAGTGGCCCAAGGTTGGAGCCTTTGATTGACTATTTTGAATGCCCTGCCCCAACTTTGATCAATCACTGGTCTGCCTACCATTTCCCAGGTTAAGCTAAGGAAGATATTTGCATACCTGGTAGTTGGTGATTGCACAAACCTTCAAATTGGACAAGTACAATTAAACACATACAATATTTGAAAATACATAAAACCAAACTTAATACACAAACCAATGTTCTTAACTATAAGTCTTTGTTCCTGGCAATAGCTGGCCAGTTCGTATGCCAGAGCCCACAGGTACATCCAAGCAGGGCAACAAGGTCCATAGTTTTTAAGTAAATAGTTTGTGGTCCAGACAAGGGCTCAGTAACGGGTAGGATCCGTTACACTCCCTAACCACCTCTGGATGCTCATATGCCGAACGCAGATTTCTCCCTGCCCTTCCTGCTAAAACCTGTCCCTGAACTGGGATTACAAAACCAACTTGGAAACCTTTTAACAAAAACTCAGCTGCCACCTCATCAGGGTAGGCTGCCAACCACTCACTTAGCCTGCTGAGGCTGATGGGTGATGGTGCATTTTTCATCCCTACCACGAAAGGAATTATGCTTGGGGCCTGCCCCTTTCTGCCTGCTACAGTCTGTGGTAGGGTGACCCCCACCGCAGCCAGAGCAGCAATGTTTGTATTTGCAAGCCATGCCCCTTGCACACTTCCTCTCGTTGTAAGCAAAACATGCGACCTTAACCCCTGAGCTTCCTCCGCCTGCTCTCACCCCCTGATACTCAGCCCCCCTAGGTGGTCCCCTAGTATGTGTTACTAGTCACGCCCATATATCCATATCCCTATGGCCGTACGTCAGGGTCTTGCTTGTCGCAAGTTTTTTCCTGAACGCATGGTCATAGTCTGCCCACGCTGTCCCACCAAAACTTGCATGCGTGTCCAAAATCAGATCAATATACCTAAACACGTTGGCACGCTGCGCTGGATGACGGTCCGTAAACAGGCTAGCATACACCACAAAACCCCTTCGCCACTCGGTCACCGTCCTCAGCCTCGCCTGCCTATCTTTGCTCTTATGCCTACCCCCTTCCTTAACCTCAAGCCCTTCCCTGGATACGGCAAATACATCCAAAAATTTACCCTCCACAATTCTTCTACGCAATTTTCTACCAACATGATCAAATGGGGCAGAGGTCTCACAACCATAAGCTATGTTAACCTCGTCCGTCTCAAACCTATCAGTATATGAATGGGAGCTACCTTTCTTCCTCCTCCCCCCATACCTGTGACCTCTGCTCCCTTCTGCATTCCTGTAATACTTTTTCATCAGGTTAAACATTCTCCCTTTCTCCGAGTCTGAGGTGGACACATTTGTGTCTGTCTCAGAGTCAGATCCGGAGGACTCACCCGAAGATGAAAGGTCTCCGCCGCCACCCTCTTGTCCTGATCCTTGGCTCCTTTTCTGACCATCTCTCCTTCTGTCGGTGTTTTCATGCGGCTTCGCTCCCTCTCCTGCCTCATTGCAACCTGAAAAAGATTCAATGTTAGCTTCTGGACTGGTAGAATGAGTGGCTGGATTATTGGGCAAATTACGCTGCCATGGGCCATTCAACGGATACATAACTGGCATGCCATCCATGCCCAACCCCCATGCCCAGCCTGGAGGGGCCTTTGATGCCCCTTGTGATGTGGAGTTAGTTAGGCTAAGAGAGCTGGCAACATGACCCCCTCCCCACTGGCCCCCACTCCCCAAATGTGACCCCTCTAGCCCCCCCTGCGCAATGGAAGACCATCCGTCCCCCCAACCAATCTCTGGCCACTGCCCCCTAAGAACTCCCCCTGTCTGAACTGCAGGGGAGCCCTATTTCCATCCCCATTACTCTCCCCATCCCCCCCCTGTTGCCCAACTACCCCCCACTCCCCCAGCGCCCAATGCTCCCTGGTGGCCCAGTGGACTGACCCCCGCCAACCTTGCTCCCCCCGGGGATATCCAGCTCCTACCAGGCATACACGCCTGGCCACTGGCGGCTGCAACGGAGGTTGCAGCCTGAAACAAAGCCAGAGTCTTGCGAGAGCTGAGATTAGCCTCGCAAGACCTGGAAGAGAGGTCCAGCGCTCCCGTGAGGGCAGCAGAGCTTGGCCTCGCTGTATATGGAAGGGAAGTGGGTGCGGGCGAAGAGGGAACCACGGGGACCGGAGAAGGCAGCAGAGGCAGAGAAGGGGAGGGAGAAGGACCATGGAGAGGCGGGGGAGTGCAAGCTGGGCAAGGGGGGAAGCAGAGCACGTGGGCGAAGAAGGTGACTGGATGGGTTGGAATGAGGAAGAGGTACTTAGCTGCGGCTTCTGCTCAGCTCTCCTGCGGTTCCTTCTGCGTCGGTGGAGGTCTTCCAGGAACATCTCTTCATAGTCCCTGAAGCGAAGGGGCCAACGGATTCTGAGGCGGGGCTCCATCAACGTGACCTGCAAGAAAAAGACAAAAAAGGTTATAATCTCTTTTACACTTGGGTTCTTCTTATATACACTACAAGCCCCCCTCCCCCTTACGCCCTCCTTTCACCTGGGGCAGGTGAGAGGCCCCACCTCTCCCCTACCCCAGGTTATTCCGCTGCACGTCCGCAGCCAGCCCTTTGTAACCTGGCTGACTGCCTACGTGCAAACGGGGATGACACTATAGGGGGGAAGGGAGGGCAGTGCCCCTTGGTGGCTCTGGGCGGACTAGCTGCCCGCCGCTATTTGATTGAGGAACTTATCTCCAACGCATACCTCCCAAGTGTCCCTCTTTAGGAGGGACAGTCTCTCTTTTGGACCCAAATCCCACTGTCCCTCTTTCCCACCCTGATGTCCCTCTTTTTATTAGATCAGATTGCATGGTGTGTGTATATACGTGTATCATACTGCTCTACAGCAATAAAACTCACATTGTTTGTTTAAATGTCAGTATATATGTTTATAAATTAGTGTGCTTAAATAAAATACTTTGGTCTCATTATAAGTCATTTATTAGGATACACAAGAAGGTATCAATAGGTCATGAAATAGCCTAAAAATTCTCGGTAACGTCCCGCCCACCAGCCACGCCCCCAGCAACATCCCCTAAAACACAAGTGTCCCTCTTTAGCAATTTGAAATGTTGGGAGGTATGCCAACACTAGTAAATGGTACCGGAAACTACAAACTTCTATATTTAGTTTTTGATAGTTTCACTGTTATCTGAATTATTCTGTGCTCTCTAAACATATCTGGGATCACTTGCCATGTGCTGTTTTTCTCTTCACATAAAAACCCCACTGATTATTAAAAGTCAACCCAATTAAGTAACTATAACGGAACAACATTAACTGAGAGGGCTTGGTGAGATTGGAGTAGTTGGTATCATCGAAATAGGAATTTAGAGTAACGGCTTATCTTGTTGCTATAGCATGACAAGAAGCATGTTTAAACTGTTTTCCATGCTATTATGTAAATAAGACAAAACTAAAAATACAGATCCATACCTCCTAACATTTCACGTGGCCAAAGAGGGACACTTTTGTTAAGGTGGCGTGGGTGGGCTTTAACAATATGTTTTAGTTATTTCATGACCTATTGACACCTCTTTTGTAACCGAATACATGGTTTAAAACAAGCTGAACATTTTATTTACACATACTAATGTATAAACACATATACTGAAGTCTAAACAAACATTAATGTGAGTTTTATTGCTGTGGAGCAATGTGACGCCACATAGTCTATTTTCCTAAAAAGAGGGACAGTGGGATCTGGGTTTCAAAGAGGGACTGTCCCACCTTAAAAGGGACACTTAGGAGCTAGGCATATCTGTATTTTCTCCCAATAATATGTTAACGTACTTCTCTCAATTTTGATTATAGGAGGCAATGTCCCTTTAAAGCATAACTTTAACCTTCCCTAAACCCTCATCTCAATATCTTTATATATGTTGAATATATAAAAAATGAAATCAGTTAAATGTTATGTCATTGTTTTCCCATACTTAAAACATACCTTGTTCTTGCAGAGCATCCAGGAAAGAGAGTGTGGCCATCTTGCTTATATTACAAATTATTTGCACCCCTCTCCATACTTTTCACTACCATTCTTTCCTCACAAGGCTGCCCCTTATCTCAGGGACAGGCTCATCATGCACACTATGTTTTGCAATATACCAATATATTGGTTAGATTTAAAGGGGAACATTCAGCTCTTAAAAAGTTTTTACCATATGTTATTATTAATTATTAAAGTAGTATTAAGAAATGTTTTTTTTTTAATTTACTTACTTTTAAAGGGATAGTAACACTTCGTTTTAACTTTATTTTATTTTGTAGGCATTAAAAAAACATGAAGAATGATATAAGTCTTATCTCTCAAACCTTTATGGTTTATGAGATATTCACAAGCAAAGTTCCCCTCCCCGCCCCTTTTACCTAGTGTAAGCCATCTCTTCTCAGATGTGAGTCTGGTTGTATGACAGTACAGATAACAGAAGGGGACAATTTTCTTTGTATGAAAACAATGAAAGCCCTTCCCCCCTTGACAAGTTTTTCAGCTTTTTCCATTATCTTAATTGAAGATTGTCCCTCTCTGCAGTCTATCTGGGCATCTCCTTTCTGATCTGGTTGAACAGGGGGGGGGGGGACTTTGGGCTCGATCCAAATGTTGGCGTTAAAACCAACGTGAAGAAAAAAACTGCCTTCGCTCCTTAAGCAAGACCAGGTAACGTGAGATTCAAATCTTCCTTACCCAGAAAGCCTAAGGAGCGATAACCAACAAAATACACGTTAACCTTAAACCTGCGTCGCATAGAAAATCTTACCTAAAAACACACGATAAAAATGTTACCTAGCACCACAGCCAATCACAGCACTGCAAACTATCAAGTTCAGTCAGAAAATCCAAAACCCACGTCTCCAGTTCTGAATAGCTTTCTCTGTGCTTCCCTACCCAGCCACTAGGGGAACACAGAGAAGGCTTTCAGCACCATGGACAGCTTTGAATGCCATAGGGATGTGCACTGCTCACCCCTGTGGCATTCAAAGGGTTAAAATCAATAAAACTAGTACACCAAGCACTACACAATGCCCCCTTCCACATCCCCCCCCTTAGTATGTCCCATATATTGCATATATGGGACATACTAACCCCATCCACATCCACCTCATGGACTTCCATGTAGTGGACAAATCTGCCTTTTATTCCACAATTAACCCTTTGAGTACCAGAGAGGTAGGAAAGCATTGCTTAGCATGTTTCCTACCCCTCTGGTACCCAAAGGGTTAATAGGCAACGTATGGACTACATACCTTGCCTATATATATATGTGTGTGTTTGTGTGTGTTTTAAACTTTTTTTTAATTAAAATAGTATTATTAGACAGTTTAACTTAGATCTCATTTATTGTTAACCCCCTACCTCCTGTGTCCCATTGCTATTAGTACTTTTGCTCCACTCTTCTTCAAACTGAGAGTGGAGCAAAAGTACTAAAAGCAAAGGGACACAGTAAGTATGGCATCATTAATGGTTGAGATCTAAGTTAACCCTTTGGGTGCCAGAGTGGTTCGCAACGCATTGCAAAGCAATGCGTTGAGTACCACTCTGGCACTCAAAGGGTTAACATACAACTGAGGGAGCAGCCTGCACTGTGAATGCAGGGCTTCCCTCAGTTTTAATTATATATTCGTTAATTTTTAATAATGTATTTATTGTTCATATATTTTTCTTAGTTGAATTATTTATTTATTTCCTTGCTGCGGGCGGCTGTGAAGCCCGCAGCATAATACACCGTTGTGCAGAGAGGCATTGGCGACAGCGGGAGGAGGGGACAGAGACATTGGAGGAAGCGGGTGGTAGGCTTGTACTTGCTGCCCGCTTCCTCCAATACCTCTCCTCTAGCGGTGGCATTGTGCCAGGCTGCCTGATCGCCTTGTGCAATTCGTCCCTTTGCACAAGGCGTTGTCCATACGTTGCCTATTAACCCTTTGGGTACCAGAGGGGTAGGAAACATGCTAAGCAATGCTTTCCTACCTCTCTGGTACTCAAAGGGTTAATTGTGGAATAAAAGGCAGATTTGTCCACTACATGGAAGTCCATGAGGTGGATGTGGATGGGGTTAGTATGTCCCATATATGCAATATATGGGACATACTAAGGGGGGGATGTGGAAGGGGGCATTGTGTAGTGCTTGGTGTACTAGTTTTATTGATTTTAACCCTTTGAATGCCACAGGGGTGAGCAGTGCACATCCCTATGGCATTCAAAGCTGTCCATGGTGCTGAAAGCCTTCTCTGTGTTCCCCTAGTGGCTGGGTAGGGAAAAGCACAGAGAATGCTGTTCAGAACTGGAGACGTTGGTTTTCTACTCTTACTTGTGGACTGTACTCCAAAAAAAATAGGCGTTAGATTTCTGGAGAGAAATGTTGCAATTTAACGCGAGTTAGCCCTAACTCCAACATTTGAATAGCTTTTGGCGTCGTTTGTACATTATCCTCTATGGGTGAGATCTTGCTGTTCTGGCGACAGGCGATGTCTGTTTCAGAACTGGTGTCGCTTGTTTCTAGTAGAACATTTGCATTGCTCAATTGACGTTAAAACCAGCGTCTCCAGTTTTTTCTGGCGACGCCAACATTTGGATCGAGCCCTTTGTTTGTGAATATCTCTTAAACCATAAAGGTTTCAGAGATAAGACTTATATCATTCTTCATGTTTTTTTAATGCCTACAAAATAAAATAAAGTTAAAATGAAGTATTACTATCCCTTTAAAGATATTTAATCTTCAAGCTTCCACATAATGCGGCACAGCTCTTCATGACTTCTGTAAAGTTATGTACAATAGGTTTGTCGGACTCTCATAATGGATTAGCCCAGGTCAGTGCCCTGCCAGTAAGGAGAGAGATCAAAAAACCAGCCTTACTGCGCTCATAATGGAAGGCATGCGGAACCATCTCAAGGTAAATGCCGAGTTGATTGAGGAAACCAGGCAAGCATCTGGATCCTCATCATACCACTGTGGGAGCTGAGCGGAACCGGACAACCTCTTGATCTTGCCTGCATCAGAAGAGGTTTGAACCACTGGTGCCAAGGAGGGAGCGGGGTTGGCCACCACTTGTGTTTGAGGTACATTGTGTGCTGCAACAAGGTTTGCATGGCCAAAGACAATTGATCAATATGTTGATCCTGTTCCTCCATCCTGTCCAGGATGCTTTGAAAAGCTGTCTTACTAGTACCATCTGGATTCATGGCCCTTGCATACTGTTACGGTTTCCCAAAGATAACTTAGGAGTCAGACCGGTATAGTAAAAATAACAATCTTTATTAATAACAATATAAACAGATATTCATAATGCCCGCTCCGGGTGTTAAACGCTGTCTTCCATTCATGCTCTTGTTTGATCCTGACCAAATTGTAAGCCGTTCTCAAATCAAGCTTGGTAAATATAGTAGAACCTTCAGGTGGTCAAACAGCTCGGTAATCAATGGTATGGGATATGCATTTTTTTACCATCAATTTGTTTAAGCCCCGAAAATCGATACAAGGGCGTAATTCTCCGTCCTTTTTCACACAAAAAATCCAGCACCCACGGGGTATGAGGATTTCCGAATGATGCCCCTCTCCAAGGCATCAGCAACATACTCCTCCATGACCTTATTCTCCTCCACAGACAGAGGATAAGTACAACCCAGACGGAGAGGTTGTCCCAGGCAAGCGCTCAATCATGCAATCGTATGGTCTATGAGGAGGTAATGCTCCTGCCTGGACTTTGTTAAATAACTCGGAAAACTGCGAATAAGCCTCCGGTAGGCCTTGAGACTCGGCACAGGCAAGTCTGATGGGACGTGAAAGACAAGCCTCCTCACAGTGAGAACCCCAGGACAATATCTCACATGTGCTCCAGTCAATTTTAGGGTTATGCACTTGTAACCACGGGAACCATAACACAATAGCATAGTGCGGAGAGTTTATCACCTGAAACTAGGGTTTCTTTATGCAGGGCTCCCACACTTAGGGTAAGTGGGGCCGTCTCATGGGTAATGTGTGCTGGCAGCAGGGGTCTGCCATCGATTGCTTCAACCACCAAAGGAGAGTCATGAGGCACTAAAGGAATCCCAAAAAGCTAAAACGCTCAGCAAATGCGGCATCCACAAAATAACCTGCCGCGCGAGAGTCTATCAAGGCAGGCACAGGAATAGACTCATTATCCCAAGATAGGACTATGTCCAGCAAGGATTTAGCCTGTGAGGATTCTGGGGACTGTGAGATGCCACCTAAGGACCCCAACAGGATCCTAGGTGCGATCGTTTTCCCGGACGTACCGGGCATGATCTTATTAGGTGGCCATTTTTATCGCAGTACAGACATAGTCCCTCCTTCCGCCTATGGGCCCTCTCCACCACAGAGAGTTGGGTAGCCCCCACCTGCATAGGTTCACCACCCGTAGTGTCGGAACCAGGAGGCATGGAAGATGAGGGAGGACAGGGTGGGCCAGAAAAGCTGTAGGACATGCTGGTAGGATGCCTCCACAGGCGCTCCTTAAATGAAGGTCTCTCCTGGACCCGTGCATCTATGAGGATAACAAAGGATATCATCTCATCCAGACTATTAGGTAGGTCATGAGCAACAATCTCATCCTTCATGTATTCGCAAAGCCCTTGGGAGAATGCAGCTATCAAGGCCTCATTGTTCCACCCTACTTCGGCTGCTAGTGTTCTAAACTCGACTGCGTATTCCGCCACCGTGCAGTTACCCTGGCGGATAGTCATCAGATGTTTGGAAGCCAAGGTCCCATGACCTGGCACATCAAATACGCTTCTAAATGAGGCCATAAATTGAGTAAAATTATATCTTATGGGTTTCTCCATCTCCCACAATGGATTCGCCCAAGCCAATGCCTTGCCAGCCAGGAGAGAAATCATAAGTCCAATCCTACTGCCCTCAGTAGGGAAGGCATGAGGAAACATCTCGAGGTATATGCCCAGCTGATTAAGGAATCTGCTACACATCTCAGGTTCCCCACTATAGCGTTGTGGGAGTGGAGCGGATCCAGTTAACTCTCTGACCAGTCCAGCATCAGAAACGGTAGCAGCTGTAGGTGCCGAAGGAGAAACCGGGGTGGTGAAATGCTGCAGGTTATAGTGTTCCAAGTGAGCAGTTCTGCCAAGCAGAGTCTGCAAGGCACCTGCCAACTGATCAATACGTTGATCCTGATCCTGCATTCTGTCAAATATTCTCTGTAAAGGAGGATCACTATCACCGTCTGTTGTCATGACCCATACGTACTGTTACCGTTGGCAAGCAAAACCAGGAGTCAGATGGTATAGTTAATAGAACCTTTATTATGAGAATAATGGCAATAATGCAATCTATCTATCTATCTATCTATATATATACATACACACAGTGGGTGATAGAAACGGCGAGTACTGTATCAGATATCCTTTCTGGTGCAAAACCGTGGTTCTGGCTGACTACCTGCTCCGTGTATGACCTAGGCTTGTCTGACTACCCACTCTGGTGTTGACCTGGGGCTCTATCCACTGCGCATCCAGCATACATACGCTCCAGTGGATATCCTATCTGGTGCAAACCTGTGGCTCTGGCTGACTACCCACTCCGTGTATGACTTCGGCTCGTCTGACTATCCTGTCTGGTGCTCACTAGTAGGCTCTGTCTGTTCGCTCAGTTTGTTGGTTCTGTTATTCAGACATCCTTCCTAGTACTGACCTGGGACTCTAGCAGACTCCTAGCTACTGACTGCAGGCTTGGGTCAGCAGCTTCCTTGGTTATGTATGATTGAGACTCCGCTCCTAGACTGAGTGCAGGCTGAGTCAGTATCTCTTGGGCGTTACCTTACCATGAGACTCCAGTGGGCTGAGGCCTAGTCTCGGACAGTGTGGTGCAGAGATTGGGGGATTGCTATTCCTGATACAGTACTCGCAGTTTCTATCACCCACTGTGTGTGTATATATATATATATATATATATATATATATATACACATATATATATATTTAAAGTGGTCAATACCGCGTTAATGAGACCCTCAGTAGAGGATTGAGGGTCAGCTTCAAAGGGGTCACTATAAAAGTGGGAAGAAGAAGCCCCTTCAGAACGCACACCATCCTCAGAGTCTCCATCTGATTCCTCAAAAGAAGAATCATATAAATCAAGGATACCAGGAGCCTTAGGGGCCACAAACCTGAAGGAGGTAGGGGGTCTCCATGACTGAAGTACCCCCTGAATAGAGAAAGGAAACTGTGCCTTAGAGGACTTTAAGTCCTTGACCCAGTGTGGCTCTTGATTATGGCTGAAAGGCCCTGGCGGAGACTCGGGGTCCACAGCACATGAGGGGCATAAATATCCAGAATACCCCATAGGAAGCCCTGAATTGTATGAGGAACAGTATGTGAGGGGGGTCTGAGATGCCCCTGAGTCCTTAGCCTTAGGCCTAGCCCCAAGTCCAAGTGGAGCCATCATCCTAACAGGAGAAAAGTGTCAAGACAGTAATGGAAAACCCAAATATCGTTACCCAGATTATGGATTGCACCCCAGAAAGCCTAAAATGTACTTATTTGGCGAGCGAAGGGTTAACCTGAGGATGAGAGCTGAGGAGACCAAGCCCTGCGTATAATACTCTTGAAGAGAGGAAGACAAAATGGCGACCGCACAGGGAACCAATCAGAAAACCGCCTGCGAAGTGGGAGTTTATGGGAAATGTAGTTTCCTCCATACAGAGTACCAAAAGCAGAACCAAATCCCCTCAGGACCCCCAAGACACTGACAATGTCCACCGGATAGTTAAGGCAGTGGAGATAAGTAGATATATCCCAGAAATGGCTGTCCCATAGAGATCAATAGCGCATTGCGGCTACGCGGTAAAGTGCACCCTTAAAGGAGCAGAATTCAAATTTTACACAAACGAATAAGTGTTTGGAAAGTGTAAAACACACATAAAAACACCATATGCTATAAACGAATTAAATAAAACAAGTATATAAGACCCCCAACTGACCAATACTGGCAGAGAAGGGGTTAAGTACCACATAGCAGACAGTGCAGCAAAGATCTCAGATCAGCAGCCATTAATAAAGTAATAATACCCAACCTGAGTGCTGGAGTTATATAGAACTTCAAAGAAACAATTGTACAGTGGGACAGTGGAAATAGCACTCAAAGTTGCTCACTTTTTTTGCAGCTCTTCTCTCTTCAGATTATCATTGTAAAGAAGAAGCTTCAGAGACGCTCCCTCTGGAAAGAGAGAGAGACATGGGCTGCAGGGTTCTCTCCCAGGGCTGAAAGGGTCCACCAACAGCTCCTGTAAACTAGGCAATCCACCAAGGGGAAGTCAGTAATGGTAATCTGTCTAATGGTGGAATTTGGCCACCCCATATCTAAATAAAAATAATAAAATAACTAAAACTAAGAAGAACTGTTCACAAACTTCCTACCAGAATGAGGAACAAATCTTAACTAGGGAGGGGAGTGCTAGCTAGCCTGCTAGGAGTAGAGGGAGGTTCCATCCCTGCAATTTCATTGAAGAATTGTTCCAACCTACTAGGAGGAGCTGTCGCCTCCCCATGGTATCTGTAAGCTATATTGGATAACAGAGAAACATGAATTATGACAATACTCCAATGTGAAAGTGTGCCAATTCTGGACTTGGTTTAATTTCTTTTCCAACTAATATAGACAGGGTATCAAATATTTTCTTCCATGTATCATTAAGTGTCTCACACTCCCACCAAATATGTTTCATATGACCCTCCTGTTTATAACATCTCTAACAATTTATGTCACCATTAAAATATATATTTTTTAATTCTATTTGGAATCATATACCATCTATATTTGACTTTGTAATATGTATCCAAAAGGTTTGTATAATGAACTGCAGAGTTTGTTATTTTAATTGTTTTTAAACATGTTAATTCTTCAAAATGTCTTGAAAAGTAATTTTCCCATCTTTGAATTACTATCCATGATTTTATGGTATCTTTACACATAACTAAATTTAAGGATCTTCTCCCAAAATTATTTTCCCAAGTACTTAAAAGAAAGAATCTATATCTTCACCTTCTATATGGTTAATTATTTAAAATATTTATTTCTATAAAACTTTTTATTCGTATGTAATTAAACATTTCGTTTTGTTTTAAATCATATCTATTAACCAAGTCCAGAAATGGCACTACCCTACCCTCAATTATAATTTGGCTTACATACTTTATACCATTTTCCATCCACTTATTTAACGTAATATTGTCAAGAATAGTTTCAATGATGTCTAATGGCATTTGGTATGCAGTAACATAAGTAGACATATATTTCTTTTTAATTTTATACCTCATTCTTGGATTTATAATGACCTGATCTTCCCTTATCTTCCAAATAATTGTGTTAATATTTTTGCTTTCTATACTAGTCTGTTCTAAAATAAACCAAGGTAAAGAACTTTTGTTTATAAATAACCTTTTACAATATGGGTTAGCATAAAGGCATCATGTATTTCAATTACATCTGGAACTGACAATCCTCCTTGTTTCAAATTTCTGGAAAGAATACTAAATGCAACCTTGGGATGTTTGCCTAACCAGATAAACGTATAAAAACATTTTAATAAAAATTGTAATTTAGGTAGGATATAATAACTTACCACATTTATTCTTCCCAGCCTGTATATGAAGGTATTTTTCCATTCATTAAAGTTAAGAACAGTTTCCTTTAATAATGGCAAATAGTTTAATGCCACCATTTTTTTCTGTCTCAAAGGATATTCTAATACCCAATTGAATCTTCTGTCCATTGAAACCTATATTTTTCTTCTAGAACCATCTTTTCAACATTTTTTATTTTATATCTCAAAACCTGACATTTCTCTATATTAAGCTTATAATATATCTGGAAAAAAAATCTTAATTCCTTCCATCAAATTTTTTACCAAAGATGCCGGATTACACAAAGTGAGGATCACATCATCTGCAAACAATGATATTTTAAATGACTCATACTTTTATTCCCTCTATTCTAATATTTTCTCTAATTTTTTGAGCAAAGGGCTCAAGTGACAGAACATACAACAATGGTGCTAAGGGACATCCTTGCCTTGTTTCATTATGGATCTCAAACCAAGCAAAGACTATACCCGATCCTATTATTCATGTACTTGGGGAGTTATACAATTTCCATAATGGTTTGAGAAATTACCTGTTATACCAAACTGTTTAAACCTCTAGAGTGCCAGGGGGGTGGATTATCTATAGGCTATTTAAAGTCCAGTTATACTGTCTTCTGGTTGTGCCACCCAGTTTTTTTGTTTTATTGTATCTTAATATAAGCTAAGTTTTTTTAAATATGTCTGCTTCCAAGCAAGTATCCTCCAAGGATAAGGGTCCTTCAGAACATAAGGATGGCAAGGGGAGCCAGAATCTAAAATCCTGTCTAAATTGTCCTAATCAATTGCCTATAACAGACCCCAACAAGCTATGTCTGGAATGCCTCAAAAAGATTTCTGGCCAGGATATGCAGGGGCAATTTTCGGATTTCGTTACATGGATGAAATCCTCCATGCAAGACACGTTTTCCGCTATGCAGTCAGCCCCTAGAAAGCACCAGAGAGTTGAAGATCCAGTTGAAGGTACTTCTGCTGGGGGTTTAGATTTTGAAGACAGCGGACCCGAGTTATCAGCATACTCCTCTGAGGAAGAGGGTGAAATAGTTGATGAAGATAGCTGTTTTAATCCTCATAAAATGGAAGTTTTCTTGAAGCAGGTCAGAAAGTCCCTGGGTCTGGTAGAGGAGCAAAAGGAACTTAATATTATGGAAGCAGCATTTTTGGGGAAAAAGAAACAAATTCCAGTATTCCCAGGACATCAGGTCATTACTGAAATTATTAATTCAGAGTGGAACAAATCAGATAAAGGGATATAATTCTCCAAAAGATTCCAGAAGATTTATCCTTTTGATGAAAAAGCGACTGAAATTTGGTCTAATCCACCTAAGATTGACGCAGAAGTAGCGCAGATTGCTAGAAGAACCACAATTCCGATGGAAGATGGCTCATCATTCAAAGATAGTATGGACAGGAAGATGGAAGCAGCACTTAAAAAACAGTTTACCTTCCTGGGCCAAAGTCTGAAGGTGGCAACAGCCATGGCTTGTGTCTCTAGAGCAATCAGGATCTGGCTGACTAATTTGGAAGAGAGCACTGAATCCTCTGTATCCAGAATGAAATTGATGAAGGAAGTATCTAATATTAAGGAAGTGATTGGGTTTTCTTGCGATGCCTCTATGGATGCCATCAGATTGTCAGCCAGAGCCTCCTCTCTGTTAGTTTCTACCAGAAGGGCACTTTGGTTAAAGTCATGGGGGCTGATTCTTCTTCAAAATCGAAGCTGGTTTCCTTGCCTTTCTCAGGTAATTTTTTATTTGGTGAACGCCTAAGTGAAATAATCTCCAAGATGACAGGGGGTAAGAGCTCATTTCTGCCTCAAGACAGAAGATCAAAGTCATCTTCACAGAGAGCATCATATAAGAACCGTAGGCAGTCCTTTCGGGACACTAAACGTTTTTCCTCATTCAGGTCATATGAGCAGAGAAAGCAATCCATGCAATAGGGTTCAAGAGGAGGTTACAGGAAAGATACTAGTCGTAAGAACTGGGTATCCTTTAGACCTCCAACACAGCATGGAAAATAATTTTTCATACCCTCAAAGATTCCAGCAAGCCCAGTCAGGAGGGAGGCGCTATCCAACCTGATTCAGGATTTGCTAGTAGAGAGGGTCATAGAACCAGTCCCAGAAGATTTAAAAAAGAAGGGAATTTATTCAGTAATGTTTCTAGTCCCAAAGCCAAACAGATCATACAGGGTAATCTAGGATTTGAAAAAGGTAAACACCTGCATAAGTCCCCAGAGTTTCAAGATGGAAACAACATCTTCAATTCTCAGAGCAGTATCTCCAGAGAATTTCTTGACTACAGTCGACTTGAAGGAGGCTTACTACCATATTCCAGTGAAAGAAACACACAGGAGATTTCTCCTGGGGGAACAGTACTGGCAATTCAGAGTGCTGCCTTTTGGTCTATCATCGGCTCCAAGAATTTTTACAAAGACATTGGCTGCTGCCCTGCAATCATTGAGGATGGAAGGAATATGTGTAGTTCCTTATCTGGACGACCTCCTTCTGATAGCGGAATCCAGATTACAATCACAAATAGAAACTCACAGAGTGATCACCTTTCTTCAGCAGCTAGGTTGGATAGTAAATCTAAAGAAAAGCCAGTTGTATCCAACACAGAAAGTGGTTTTCATAGGAATACTCTTCAACACCAGAGATGCAGTAGCAACCCTGTCTCCCTCAAGAAGGGAAAGCCTAAGAAAAGGAGTAAAACAGTTCCTAAAAGCCCCCTGTCACACGGCACAAGATTTAATGAGGATTCTGGGAAGTATGACCTCAGCATCAAAGATAGTTCCATGGGCAAGAGCCCATATGAGATCCACTCGAGAATACTTCCTGAGAAAATGGAACAAGGATTCCCAGAATACTTCTCAGAGAATTCCACTTCCTCAGAGATTAAAAAAGGATATAAGATGGTGGTTAAATCCACTGAATCTGGAAAAAAGGCAAGTGACTTCAGGATCATCAGTGGGAATCATTAAACACAGATGCCAGCCTCTTCGGATGGGGGGGGACATTGGAACAGTCGTTCAATACAAGGAAGATGGTCAAGACAGGAAAGAAAGCTACATATAAACCTGTTGGAACTCAGGGCAATCAGACATTGTCTTATACATCTAAAACCTCATCTGTCAGGAAAAAGGGTAATAGTCCTCACCGACAACGTAGCAGCAGCTAAGTACATAAAAAAATCAAGGGGGGACAAGGAGCAAATCTCTCAGCAGGGAAGCCCACATAATCTTCATTTGGGTGGAAAAGAATCTGGAAGAACTGTCTGCAAAACACATTCCAGAGAAGGAGAATATCAGAGCAGACTTCCTGAGAAGGAATACAGTGGACCAATCGGAGTGGTCACTCAACCATCAGGTTTTCCAGAAAATTTGTAACAAATGGGGACATCCATCAATAGACCTGATGGCAACAGCAGACAATTCAAAGTGTCAGAGGTTTTTCTCAACATACCATCAAATGGGACTTCAAATTGGTGTACATCTTTCCACCAATTCCATTAATTCCTCTAGTATTAAAGAAAATAAGAACAGACAAGGTGAATGCATTAATGATTGCCCCCTATTAGCCCAGAAGGATTTGGTTCCCGGAGTTAATGAAATTATCAACACAAGCTCCATGGACCCTACTCAACAAGCAGGACCTTCTACATCAGGGTCCAGTTCTACATCCAGATCCATCCTTCTTCAATCTGACAGCCTGGAAGTTGAAAGGTGGTCATTAAGAAAGAAAGGGTTGTCAGAATCAGTGATCCAGACAATCATAAAGGGGAGGAAGATTTCTACCTCAAATATCTACTGTAGGGTATGGAGGACTTTCAGAAAATGGGGCCTAAAGAATAGCATTGTGGATAATACTATTTCCACACCAGAAATTCTGGATTTTCTGCAAGCAGGTTTTGAGCTTGGACTTAGTCCAGCCTCTCTAAGAGTCCAGGTATCAGCCTTGTCAGTCATCTTAGCTCATCAATTCGTAGAAGATATACTAATCAGGAAATATCTCTTAGCAATTTCTAAAGTAAGACCTAGAATTAAAAAGATCCTTCCTCCTTGGGACCTGAATATAGTCTTAAAATACCTATCAAGGTCTAGTAAATTTGAGCCATTAGATAAGATCCCCTTAAAATATATTACTTTTAAGGCAGTATTCTTAACAGCCATAACCTCAGCTAGAAGGGTATACTGTCACGGCCCGGGGCGAGGACAGCTAAGGGATTGGAGTACCTAGGAGCAGGAACAGGATGCTCCTCCAACAAGGGGCCTCTGAGCCAGATGCTAGGGAGCGAAGCTTGAGAACGGAGCTAGAGCGCGTAGGTTGCCTAGGCCAGGGATGTGCTGTGGCTGAGCCGCCTAAAGGTGCTGGCCGTGAAGCCAGATGTTGTGGCCCCCAGCAGAGGAGCTGCTGGGTAACCCTGGATAACCCCAACCCAGACAAACTATATTCAGAGGTCCCCAGGGAGGATGGTAATCTCCAAAAAGAAGTGGTACTCACTCAGGTCTCCTAGGAAGAGGAATCCCGCGAGGCAGGTACTGCTGATGGGACACTCCAAGGCTGGCGGTGAAAAGTTGGCACGGTCCTGGAAGATCCACAGGAAGCTGGAACAAGAAGAGGCAGGGTCAAATACTGGTCCGGATCATATACTGAGGTAAGTAGACATAGGGCACAGGCTGAGGCAAGGTCAAAGGCGGGTCCGGGTCATACACAGAAGAATAAGGCACAGGGTCAGGCAGAGACTAGGTCAAAGGCTGGTCCGGGTCATACACAAAAAGCAGTTGGTTAGAGGGTAAGACAGAGGCTTGGTCTAGGCTGATCCGGGTCATACACAAAACACCAGAATAGTGAGTCAGACAGAGGCTTGGTCTAGGCAGGTCCAGGTCATACACTGAATCTAGGAACACAATGGCACTGGAAGCACAGATAAGACACTATACTAACGTGTCTAAGCAGGCTGGAAACAAGAAGATAAAGGCCCCCAGCTGGAAGGATCCCTGAGAGAGAGGCTAGGATGCCGGCGGACCTTCTACAAACTCCTCTCTATGGTCCTCTGACATGCGCATGCGAGCCGCCACTGGAAACGGGCGCATACTCAAAGCAGAACCCCAAGACCGGGAACGCAACCCGGAGCTGACAGGTCCGGGTCATACACTGAATCTAGGAACACAATAGCACTGGAAGCACAGATAAGAAGCTATACTAACGCGTCTAAGCAGGCTGGAAACAAGAAGATAAAGGCCCCCAGCTGGAAGGAGCCCTGAGAGAGAGGCTAGGATGTCGGCGGACCTTCTACAAACGCCTCTCTATGGTCCTCTGACATGCGCATGCGCGCCGCCACCAGAAACGGGTGCATACTCAAAGCAGAACCCCGAGACCGGGAACGCAACCCGGAGCTGACAGAACGGCCAGGGTAAGAACGATGGGCGAGCGGGACGTTACATATACGAGCTACAGGCACTATCCTCCAAATCACCGTATCTGGTCATACACCAGGATAAGGTAGTCCTTCTAATGAAACCTGAATTTAGATCTAAAGTGGTTTCAGGCTTTCATTTGAACCAGGAAATAGTTCTTCCCTCTTTTTACCAGAACCAGGAATGAACGAAGAAAGGCTACTGCACAATATGGATGTTGTAAGATGCATTTCAGCATACATTGAAAGAACTAAGGGATTTAGAAAATCAGATGCACTTTTTGTCTGTTTTCAAGGAAAAAATAAGGGTTTAGCTCCTTCTAAGTCTCCATCGCCAGGTGGATTACGGACTGTATTAAAACAGCTTATTTAGAGGCAGGGTTGAACCCTCCAATTGTGGTCCGAGCCCACTCCACGAGGGCAGTAGCAACTTCATGGGCATCAACTGCTTCAGCCTCTATGGAAGATATTTGTTTTGTGGCCACCTGGTCGTCAATATCTACATTCATAAAGCATTACCAGGTGGATGTGTTTTCTTCAGCAGAGGCAAAGTTTGGAAGAAAAGTTCTCCAAGCAGCAACCAGCCGGGGAGTGGTAAGAGGGTCCGTGAACCAAGTATTTTTATATAAATATTTTTAGACTCTGAATCTGGTTATAATTTTGAATAATACTCTGTCATAAATTATTTCTGATAAGATTGTTTGTTATTCCCACCCTGGTTCTCTTGCTTGGGTACATCTATCACATTTTCATCCGTGAGGGGGAACACAGAGAAAAGGATGAAATTTCTTACCCTTATTTCCTTTTCCTCTGTGTTCCCACCACGGCTTTCCCTACCCTTTAACCTCTTTGTGTTTGTTTTTCTAACTTTGACAAATGAAGACTACCGGAACTAGGGGGGAGGCACGTTTTATGGAGATTTTTTTTTTAATTGGCCCTACATCAGCTAATCGGGACAAGACTATACACATTTTCAGCCGTGGTGGGAATACAGGGGAAAAGGAAATAACGGTAAGAAATTTCATCCTTTCCTGCATATCTTTATGGTTATTACCATTTAATGCAAGGAGATAATTTCAAAAACAAAAGTGTCAGGTTTAGCTAAGTGTTCCTAGCACCCACATAGTGTATGTTGACCCACACAAATGGGCTACCATTTTTGTCATGTTGGTAGTAATGTAACGGTTTTATTGACACTCAGACACGGAAGGTTTGGTTAAAATGCAATTTTATTAAAGAAAACCGTAAATGAATAACCCTCGCGGGTCCAGTATGTATGCAACAGTATACTACTGACACAGGACAGGTAGTAGTACAAAATACCCACACAGGTCCAGTATATATATACAATACAATACTATACTGACACAGGACAGGTTTCAGTTAACAGTATCCACACAGTTCCAGTATATATATACAATACTATACTGACACAGGTCAGGCACGATTCGTGTGAGTCCAAATGATACAGATATTGATTGCTATTAGGCCGGGAGGACTGGTAGGCCCTAATATTGCAATGGCCCTTAATAGACTCTCTACGTAGAGAGTGACACAATGGCGACCAAGGCAGCAACAACAACGAGGGACCTGGACAACGACTGACTACCGGAGCTGCCAGAGGAGGACTGCCATGGAGGCACGGAGTAACGCCAATCAGTGACTGCTAAAGCTGTACCCAATGTGCTAGGCATCAACCCACAAGGGGTTAACGAACGCTCAGACCCAGAATCAAGTACCAGATGGAGAAAGCGTGAGGCGCCCAGGAGACCAACCACAGCTAAGGCAATAATGGGTCAAGCGTACTGTGGTGCTACAGCAGGACACGCGACACCGGAGGAGATCACAAGGCACAATACTGATCGGGTTACAGCAACTGGCTGCCTGAGCAGCAACGGAGGCAACAGATGATCTGTCCGTGGACAGAGAGAGAGACTGCCTCATGGCCCACAACTGGATACCGGATGGGTAGAGACAAGGCCGGGTTGGTACACAGAGCAAGAACGTCAGCCAATCCGGGTCGGTACACAGAGCAGGAACGTCAGCCGGGCCGGGTCGGTACACAGAGCAGGAACATCAGGTGGGCCGGGTTGGTACACAAAGCAGGAACGTCAGCCAATCCGGGTCGGTACACAGAGCAGGAACGTCAGCCGGGCCGGGTAGGTACACAGAGCAGGAACGATTCAGGCAGAGTAGTCAGGCAGTCCCGGTCATACACTGGAAACACACAAATTCAGGAACAAGCGCTGGTAACAGAAACACCACGAAAGGGCCCTGCAGAAGTGACGGGGCTCAGTATATAAACGTATTTACTGGGTGGTGCAACACCATGTAGCCAATAAGACTGATTCAGGAAGAAACATAGTAATAATGTTGCCAGCAATAACACGGGCACCGTGATAAGTAGGTACTGAATACAGCAGGAAAAATCATGGTTTTCTAAGATTTTAGTATTTTTGAAGTCGTGGAAATGTAAAAAAACATGTATTTATTCCTATAGTGCCATCTTGTGGTAATATTTGTGCACTTCAGCCCAGGGATAGAAAGTGACCCCTCATTTGATGTGGGGGAATGTTACTTTCCAAAATGATATACCTTTTATACCCTTCCTTCATGTCTCTAACAGTAATGAACATTTTAGGACAAGCAGCCATTTTCAAAGAAGAAAACAGGTAGGTGTAGTTATGTGCTCCTGGCACCCCCTAAGGTAGGTCAACTCTTTCCAATTGGGTGTAATTTTTCTTCTAAGAGCACTAGCTAATGAATACAGTTGGAAATTCCATGGTTTTCACAAATTTCAGCACATTTGAATGGGCAGAAATGTAAGAAAATGCCTATTTTCTCATTAGTGCCACTTTTTGGAATCATTTGTGTACACCAGGCTTTGGGTAAGAAGGTAAGTCATCCCAGCAGGTTATCTTCTTTACAAAATTGTATGGTTTGTCTACCCTTTCTTCATTTCTGTAGCTTTTATAACCATTTTTGTACAGGCAAGTATTGTTTGAGAAAATGTTAGAAAAATTAGAGGTTGTAGTAGGTGTAGTTTCCTACTTGCAGTACCCCTAAGGTAGATCAACGCATACCAATGGGGTGTCATTTTTCTTCTAAGAGCACTAGCTAATGAATACAGTTGGAAATTCCATGATTTTCACAGATTTCAATACATTTGAAGGGGCAGAAATGTAAGAAAATGCAATTTTTTTCCTATAGTGCCACCTTCTGGAAACATTTGGACACACCAGGCTTGGGATCATAATGCAAGTTACCCCACATTAGATGCGGCAGGTTGTCTCCTTTCCAAAATGCATGGTTTGTGTACCCTTCCTTCACTTCTGTAGTTGTTATAACCATTTTTGTACAGACAAGTAATGTTTGAGAAAATGTTAGAAAAATCAGTGGTTGTAGTAGGTGTCATTTTGCACTTCTAGCACCCCCTGAAGTAGGTTAACTCATACCATTGGGGTGCCATTTTTCTCCTTAGAGCACTAGCTAATGAATACAGTTGGAATTTCCATGGTTACAGATTTCAGTACATTTGAAGGGGCAGAAATTAAAGAAAATGCCAATGTTTTCCTATAGTGCCAACTTCTGGAAACCTTTGAGCACACCAGGCTTGGGATAAGAAGGCGAGTCACCTCACATTAGATTTGGCAGGTTGTCTGCTTTCCAGAAATATATAGTTATTCCACTGTTTTAGGGTAACTTTACCACAAAAACACTAGAATGCGCATATTAGTTCATAAAGTTGAAAATGCCATTTTGCGCTTCTGGTGATTAGTGTCACTCCGGGGATTCCAAAACACTCTGGGGCACACAATGCTAGCGAGAGAAGCTGGAGAGCGAAGTTCGGGTGCGGTGCCAGATACCGGTCCCTTTTGCTGCGGCCAAAGCCATGGTAAAGGTGCTGGCCGCAAAGCCAGATGTCCGACCCCAGTTGAGCTGGGACCCTGACCAGGATAAAGGACCGATAGAGCCGGAAACCCCAGAGATGTTCTAGGAGGATCACCACACAGCTCGCTGGCCCCCAGAGTAAGCCACCAGATACCAGAAAACAACAAAGGGGCAACGTCCCTACAGGACAACCTATGGGGAGAGATAGTGACCCCTGAAATGTAGGCTTTCCCCAACACTGATGCCAGTTGTTGCCAGCATAGGATACCAATAAGCCCGAATGAAGGGACCTAGAGGCACCTGGTGGAGAAACCCCACAAGGCTGGAGAGGATAGAAACCACAGGGTCCACTAAAGCCTGGTCAGCCAAGGAAAAAGGATGGTCTCACCTCTGAACCCAAAAAGTAGACCACCACCACCACAGGGTGGCCCTCAGACCCAACAAGGAACAGGAGACTCCCCTTGGAGGCAAGATACCCCAACAGAGAACTGGACAAAACCCCCTAAAGAACCCAAGTAAACAGAGCAGGAACCAACAGCCGGCAACCCCGAGAAACACAACCCTAGACAGGTCACCAGGTACCCCACAACTCCCAAGCCACTATACTGACGCTGGACGCAAGTCCCTCCTGCTGGTCAGAATCACCGCTAGAGCGCGGGCACCAGTCAGCCCAACCCTTCAATAACCACCTCCTCGGCTGGGAGCACAACCAATATTCAGTCCGACTGTGGCTGAATGAAGGCAGCACACTCCTGCCACGGAGTGGACCGGAACCCCACCGAAGGCAATAGGCAAAGCACAGGAGGAGGGCAAGGAAACCGGGGGCCCCGAAAGAAACCCAACAGGGAACCCCAGAGACATCTAACGACCCCAGGAAGGAAACCGGAACACAGCTACAGTTCAGACCAGTAGGCTAGAGAGTACTTACTTGGGAGAACAGCCGCTGATCACCGGACGCCAGCAACACTGGGAAGGAGGTAGCGCCAGAGTCACACGGTGAGCTGAGGGGAACCACCAGGGACGGATAGCAGCAAAGGTGAGATGGGCTGAAGACCGGAGCCCAGGATCTACACCAACCGGGAAGCCAGTACCAAGACGGAGCCAAGGATGAAGCTCCTGAAAACGAGGACAAAACCACTAACCAGAACAGAGCTTGATAATCGGGCCCCGGCAGCAGGATCAGTGGCCATAAAAACATACCCTGGACCAATGAGGAGCAAGGCAGCCCCCCAGGCCAGGTAGGTGCTAATCGCACAATCCACAGCGGCAAATCTAACAGGGCTGACAATTAGGGCTGTGTGCTATCCTTGGACATACCTAAAACATACAAATTTGGTATTTTTTTACTCGGAGGACTCAGGGCTTTTTCAAATAATTGAAACTTTCATAATCAAGGTAAATGTTTTTGATACATACTATGTGGTTTTAGCAAAATAAGTACATTTTACATTTTTTTGCATAGCTTTTAAACAATGTAAAATGCACTTCTTGTAAGGTACCACGATAAAGCTCAATTAGTTCTGAAAAAAACAATATATAGTTTTCCATATGTAACTAGAAATTCCAAGCAGAAATCAAGCCTAAACAGAATGATAGCAAAAATGCTGAAAATGTGTCTGGCCTACAGGGTACAGGTAATGACCCAAGCCTCTGGCACTGAATGGGGTTAATGATTCTCTCAGGTATGTCCAGCTGACCCTGTTGAAGGCCTTCTCTGCGTCTAACGACAGGGCCAGCATGGGCTCATCTCAGGCTCTAGCTGTGTACATAATATTCAATGTTTTCCTAATAATTTCTCCTGCTGATCTCATTGAAATTAATCCTGATTGGTCTCCCTGCACCAATTTTGTTATAACTAATTTTAATCTTTTTGCCAGAATAGAGGAGTACACTTTAGTATCTACATTTATTAGAGATACTGGTCTATAATTTTTAATTTTAGCTTTATCTTTATCTGATTTAAGAACAGGGATTATATTAGCCATTAACATTTCTTGTTGGTCTTGTAGACCATTCCAATGAAGTATTTATTTGTAGATTGTGCTATTTTGGATCTGCTGCTGTCCCATAGTGTGCTGACATCTATGAGAGAGGGGATGCTTATAACCTTATATCTCTCAAACTATACAAGTTTGAGAGATTGGAGTGGCTTCAATTGATTTCTTTTTTTAATATTGAAAATATTAAAGTTTGTAAAATTGATCCATTACTATCCCTTTAATTGCTCTCTAATTACTTTACTTTAAAAGCACTCCATATAGTTGAGTTTGAGTATTTTCTTCGAAATAATTTTTTATCTCACTCATTATTTCTTTTTCTAATCTCCTAAGTCTCCAATTATTTTGAAATATTTTTTCTCTTTATTTATAGTCAAACTGGTGCATGATCAGACCAATTACGAGGAAGTACTTTACATTCCAAATTATTATTAAACAATGTACTTTTTTCTAAAAAAATAATAATTGAATAATGTGTATAATCTCTTCTGCTGGGGTTTAAAACTTTCCATATGTCATAAAGCTGATTTTTTTTAAGTTCCCAACATTTTTTACCAGTTGTTTCTGTTTTATGTTTATCTTTCTCCATGATGCAATTTTTTTTATCCATATTAGTGTCACTAATTCAATTAAAATCTCCCCCAATGATTAATTCACCTTGTGCTATTTTATCTACTTGATCAATTGCTTTTTCCAAAAAATGTATAGAATTTTCGTTTGGTGCATATATATATTAACAATAGCGTACAAAATGTTGTTTATTTTACATTATAAATTATAAATACCCCTTTTGGATCTAATGCTTTGTGAACAATTCCTAGGGACACTGTGTCTTTTATTATAATTAGGACTTCCTTACTCTTTTTTTTCTTTATCAAATTCTGAAGTAAATTGGTGTGGAATCTCTTATCATAGATTGAATTTTTTTGTCCCTTCATCCAGTGTATTTCTTGCACCAATGCAACCTCCATTTTTCATGAATAAGCATGTCTATCAGCAGTTTTCTTCTGTATGGAGAGTTTAAACCCTGTCGATTTATAGTACCAAATGTAACCATAGTCAAAATAAAAAGTGCAAAAAAAAAAACGTTAATCCTTGCCAAGGTTCACATTCATACATCCCATTCATACCTAGAACAAACTCAAGCTCTCTCCATTTGTGAATGAGCCTCTGTTTTGTCCTAAAAGAAAAACTAATTGCTTCTCTACAGAGCTGGCGTTCTACTGACCACAGGAGATAATTTAAACATTAAAGGAGCAGTAAACTTTTTGTATGAAAAATATATATTGTACGGATTTTCCTACTGAGGAAAATAAGGGTACTCCGACTGCAGAGAGATTTTTATTTCCAAAGTTATTACAATTTAAACCCATGTTTTTTTTTTTTACATTAGCAGTGCCCTCTAGTGGTCAAATTCTAATTAGATTTTCTGTTAGATTCTAATGGAGAGGAAAGTCAGAAAAGTCAGAGACATACAGTTCTCCATAAAATGTGATAGATACTGCCTGTCACTTCCTGTCAGTTAGAACTATCAGGAAGTAAACAGAGTAAATTCACTTCCTGATTATTTGAACTGCTATAATTTTTGAATAAAACACCTGACAGCGATGGGAGTGACCTTGTTTTATTCATCAGGAAATGTTCTGTAAAATATGTGTTTTCATAAAAAAAAGTTTACTGCTCCTTTAACTTTGATAACTTTATATCCCATTTTTATAACATCTGTAAGCCTTGGTCTTTTGCATTTATCACATATCTTTCATTTTAAACATTGTGAAGGTTTTTGCTTGTAACACTGTGCAAATTGTTTGTTTTCTCATCTTTAAACATCTGCTATTCCTTTTAACTTCATTTTTTATTGTCTGTTATGTATTGACAGATCCATCATAACTCTCAGATTTTGAAATATTCCACTAATTTTCTCTCAATTATTTCTTGTTGTCCATGTTTTCTCCTTATACACATAGTTGTGATAGTGTATCAGTACTTATCTTGTGGATTGTTGTGGATCATTAGGAGGTTTATATGTTCTATGTATCCTTTTAAAGAGGATTTCTTTGCGACCAATGTCTCCTGCAATTTCCTGAAAAAAGTCATATAAGAATCCCTTTAATGCCTCTTGTGTCACAACCTCTGGTATTCCCCTAATTCTTAAGTTTGTCCTTCTTGCTCTGTCCTCCATATCAGCCATTTTATTATGGAGTTCCAAAACTTTATTTTTTAAATTTTTGTTCATATCTGGCTTTCTGGATATCTCAAATTGAAGTACAGTTACTTTTTCAATATTTTCCTGCAAACTATTATCCACTCTTCTTATCTCTTCTTTAAGGTCCTTTATATTTTCAATAAATTCTCCTCTTATTTTATCTCTATAATCTTCTATGGTTTTTGTCAGAAATTCTCTTGATTTCCAATTTTGAGATATTACTGTGCTCTGCATAGATTTTTGAGAATATAATATCTGGTTTGAAGATATGTTCATATCATCATTTTTATCTTTTTTTTTTCCACTTTTTTGTGCTGTAATTGAGTCTCTTTTGTTTTGTGTTTTAGTATTTATATCCAGTGATTAATATTATGTCAATAAAGATTTATTCTGTTTTGCTTCTTTATCCTTTTTACTTATTTTTGTATTTGTTCGATTATGACCTTTTCTTGAAGCCATTTTTGCCTTCTCTTAACCTGGTGTTTTTCACCAAACAACAAGACACTTAACAGTACACTTAACACAATAGGAAACTTGAGGATACTGACACAATGAATTTTTCATCATCTCCCTTTTTTAGATGTTTCTTTCCCCATTTCTTTTAAAACATTCTCCAACTAGGTATCCTTTTAAAAAGTTGTGTCAAAAATATTGCGAGGCTATAAGCCGCATTAACCATGTCGTGATGTTTAAAATGGCGACATGAGAATCTTGCCCTGCATAAAAGTTTGAGGTTCTCATGTCGCCTCTTTACAGGTCACTATTAAACAGAGACGAGTGATGTCAGTGTGGCCTGTTTCACAGCATGTCCTAAATAATAGGCAGCTGCAGGGGCTTAATATGAGCACCAGAGCCATATTCATAACTAACTCAGAGGGCTGCACGACAATCAATATGAATAGTATGTGACAGCCGACAAGCCCTGCTTCTTTATCCTCAACATTCTGTGGTTTGCTTTTCTTCTTACAGTTGCTCTGTGCATTGTATAACCCAACGAGTACTGGATGAAAGGCAGAACGATCAGCATACTGCGTATTACAACACAACTCTCATCATCCTTACCTTATCCAGCACTTTATAATTTTTAAACGAGCAGAGTGGGGAGACAGAGCCGGGCAGCACTTTGCAAGACTTTATGGCTGCAGGTGAAGATGTCTGCTTTTGTGAAAGAGACAAGGAAAGGATGATGGGAGTTGTGGTGTAATATGCTATACCCTGCTCGTTCTGCCTTTCATTTCAGATACATGGATTCAAACATGCAGTACTGCACTGACCAATTGTGTAGTTGTACATAATTATTTAATACAGGCATGTCAAACATGCAAGAGGTCTGGCATTTTCCCGGTATCCTCAGGAACATTTTTTTATGTACTTGCAGCCAGGAAATAGCAACATTTAAAGAGGAGACATAAGAACCTCGCTCTTTTATGCAGCGCGAGATTCTCATGTTCCCATTTTAAACATGGCGACATGGTTAATGCAACTTCTAGGCGCGCAATATTTTGGGCGCAACTTTTTAAAAGTGAACCCTCTAACTAAACGCCTTATATCAAGCAATTTTCAGGATATCAGTTCTAAATGTATATAAATTCTCTTATCGGGTCTCTTGAGAACCACAGTTCAAATAAAGTCATGTTCATCACCCAACATTCGCCCCTAGTATGTTATGCAAATCCAACATATATGTATTTTCCTTTTTATCTAATATTACTATACCACATTCCAATTTTCAAAGTCTCTTTATTTCTCCATTAATGGTAAAAGTGACCTATTAGTTCAATTTGTTTGTATTATCTAATGCATCCAGTTATTCCCTCCACATTTTAACTTATTTTCTCTATATATTGCGTATAACCCACCGTGAGCCAATTTAATACTTTATATTGTCACATCAATCCATACAAGTTTCATATTACTCCACATTATACCTTACTCTTTTCGCTTTTCTGACATCCACCACTTACTCTCCTTCAGGTCTATTCTTTTGGAAGAAGAGAGAGGTGGAAGCGGATGGGGAGGAAAATTGAATAAAGAGATTCTGTTGGAGCAGAGACGCCACTGAAACATGTAATAATCTGCATAACTTCAATTTTCTGTGGAAGATGGCATTCCAATCCACAAAAAGACTCCAGAATAAGATGCTATGAAAAATAAAAGAATTCCTGAGACGTGGAATACATATTAGCAACTACAAATTGTGAGTATAACCTTTATGCTTTTGGTTATCACTTAAATAATCACGTTTACAGGCACTATTGGGCGCCCTCTGTCTTTGTGTGTTTTTCTTATATGAGCTTCCTGGATATGGATGTTGAAGAGGTTCAGCCATAGAGATACACACCCTGAAGTAGACCTTTGGGACGGTCCAAGTTCCCTAAAAGTTCGGAATTCAGTGGAAATATATGTTTCACACTGAACACCTTTTTTGTGAGTAGAGTCTATCTGGTAATATTCCAATTGTGAACTATCTACATACCACACTAGGAGCGCCTCCTCTCTTTGTGTTTTTCAGCTTTCTCCTTAAAGGGAGAGATATGCTTTCTATTTGATCCCTCAGCATATTGCTATGCTGCCTCAACTGAAGAGCCACTGTGTGTTATATTGCTGTGTTACCTCAGCTTAAGTAAGGAATTACTGTTCCCATTAGGTGATTCAATGAAGGAGTGATTTAAATCATTCAGGGAGTTGGCCTGTCCCCACTATCCAGCCCGCCCACCACTATCCAAGTGACTGAAAAAACAAAATGTCTGCCACTCGCTCCTACACCACAGACTCACACACAAGCCACACACACAAGCCCCACACACAAAAGCCACACACACACAAAAGCCACACACACACACACAGAGTCCCCAGGGGTCCCTCCATCAACCTGAGGCACACAATGAGCTGATCCAACAAAGAGAGGGCGGGATCGGCTCCAGTGTACCTTCATTTCTGGTATCTACAACACAACAATGCTTTCGGCTCCTGGTGCACAATGTGCTTCTGCTGCAGGAAGCCCAGCTGCTTCATGTAGCTCGGAGGTAGGCAGGCCCAGTACCAAATCCTTCATGTTCCCTCTTCATGAAGCACAACACTCCACCCCGCAACAGCCCGGTCATGCGACCCTTCAAGGAGCTCTCTACAAGCAGCAGCTGGATGCGGCTATTACCCGTGGCTGAGGGGCTGGAGACAGACCATGCTGGGGCCACTCTGTAGTACACACTCTTACACACAAGCTTCTTCACCGCTGCTCTCTGCCCGCTGTCACACACCTTCATTGTGTAAGTAGCCTGGCACAAAAAATATACATGCCGCACTATAAATGGTCCAAGAACACACACCATCCCTGCTCCAACCACACACACCATCCCTCCTCAGTTCCCGCTCCTGGTGCCCGAGCTGCGTCCCTAGTAACGCTCTTGGCTGAGGCCTGGGGCAGGAGGTGTCTTCCTGGCCAGGGAGCCGGGCCGGCGGTTGTCTGGCAGCCTCTGAGTGTGCATGTACAGAGTCCAGTTCAGGGACTGTGGACTCCATGACTCTCGCTACATACTGGGACAGCTGGTTAACCCTTCCAGTGCCAGAGGATTAAGCAACACAATGAGCAATGCCTTGCCTACCCCTCTGGCACTTACAGGACCGTAATAATATCTGTATGTGTGTGTGTGTACGCATGTATGTACGTGTGTATATATGATCAATGTCTGTATATGTCACTGTATCTGTGTGTGTCTATGTATGTGTGCAATATGATTTTCTGCTTCACACAGTACACAAGAAAACAGCATCAGTCAATACAGCTAAATTAAATGTACAATACAAACAAACACAAAAAATTCTTACAAAATACCCTCAACATGCCACCTTCAACATTTCAAACAAAAAATGCTACATAACACATACCCTACTACAATGACGGGCAACACCGTCACATATTGGTAGTATATATATATATATATATATATATATATATATATATATATATATATATATATATATATATTATGCTGTATTCTCAAACATAATCCCGGAAAGCCTCATGCAAACCACCAAAACCAGTGAAGGGCGCATAGAGAGGGTTTACTTTCGATATGTCACAGGCTTAATATTGCGTCTTGAATTGGTGCATTTGTTTAGGCGCGTCATTCAGAATTTCACATTTGAAATGATGCGACTAAGGGAGTCGCAAAATGTATATGTCGCGTCATTCCGAATGACGCATTTAGCATGTCACGCATGTAAAGAGGTAGTGAGGTACAATAAATACAAGTAACAAAAAGTAGTGAAGTTGAAATGTTTATTTGAAAGCAAACATTATTTGGCACAGTATGCATACAATTTACCAAATAGGGGCGCAATAAGGATGCTTTAACCCTGTTGAGTGCCAGAGGTGTGCACAATGCAATGTGTTGCAATGCGTTGCATACCCCTCTGGCACTCAAAGGATTAAGCCTAACAGTTCAATCTAGGAATAAACACACATGTTTTGTAGCAGTCTTTATTTGAAAGCAAACAATATTTTACAAAGTATGCGTAAAATTTAACAAATAGGGGCGCAATAAGGATGCTTTAACCCTGTTGAGTGCTAGAGGGGTGCACAATGCAATGCTTTGCAATGCTTTGCGTACCCCTTTGGCACTCAAAGGATTAAGCCTAACAGCTCAATCTAGGAATAACCACACATGTTTTGTAGCAGTCTTTATTTCAAACCAAACAATATGTTATAAAGCATGCATAACAGAATACAACAAATAAAGCATAACATGTTAATGTTCAATATAAAACAAAACATGAATGAATGAATGAATGAATATGTTTATTTATATAGCGCCACAAGTGTACGCAGCGCTTTACAATCTCAGAATTTAAACAATACAGGGTTACAGGTGCTTTTTGTAGAGTGAAAACATAGTTCATTTATGCAGTCTATGTATTAAAATTCACATTGTGTGACACACCTTTCAGGTACTGCGACATCTGTGTTGTTGCATAGTTCATAACAATTATTTTCAATCTTCGTGCATTGTCCCTGTACACTTTTTTAGTTTGTGGCAGATCATGTCCTGCAGCATACTGTTTCAATTTTAATTCGGTCAAGCTTTGTTCTTTTTTTCAGTCCATTAATAAAGTTCCATATAGTTGGGTGGCATGCCCCTAGAAGAAAGCTGAAGCCTCTATGCCACCCTTCTACGGAGTTATTAGTTTTTGGCAGGTCATGCAAAACTGAATGGTAACATTTCCAAAGTTCAATGTCAAAAAGTGGTTTGATTCTAGTATTTCTTCTACCAGGTCTACCAATCCATGTGTCCTCAAAATAGTTGAGAAGCAATTGCAGTTCTTCGAAATTTTCCATAAAAAAGTGGAGTCCATTAGCCTTTCAAAAGTGTCTACCACATCCTGTGGTGGTACAAAAGCAAGTGCTAGTAGGTTCCTTACTTCGAGTGCATACTCAGCATTCTCAGAGTATTTTTTTGCCACATCTGGTATTTGTTGTATTTTACACCAAACACACTGGCTGAAATGGAAAAGGCATCCTTGCTGTGTGCATTCTGGGAAAACCCTTTTAAATGTCATTATGCTTGATGCTTCAAAGTCAGTCATGATGGTCCGAGGGTTTAATGAAGGACAAAGCTTCTTCAACTCAGCTAGCACACTCGTGTACATGTTTGTGGTCTTCTCACTCATGAGGACAAACACAAGTGGGATAACAGTCCCATACTGCATCTCATGTATAGTGTACATTTGCTGAAATAGCATTGGACAGCTTTTGAAGGTTCCATCTGCAAACCAGTTGTGGCTGTTTGCCAATGCAGTTAAGTTGGCAAGGGTGGAAAAAATAATAAATCGTAGTAATCCTGGTCCACTGTCATGAAGAAAAAAGTTGTCAACCTTTTCAGTCTTTACATATTCACCGACAATCCTTAGGTCTTCCAAAGTGGTTGGTTTTGGAAGTGGAGCCTTGGCACCTCTCCTCACTCTTCTGATGACCTGCTTTAAATTAGTTATTGTGGGTAACTGGGCAGCAACAGCAGGTGTGGCTGATTGTGAAGTGACAGCCACCAGTTCGTGTGCTATACTGTGTAGTAGCTGCCATTTGTTTCAGTTCTGCAACTAACCGCTTTGCGTGAACTTTCGCAATGTCAGGGACATGGTTGTGTTCACCTGGGCCTTTGCAAATCATGCCATCCTTGGTATGGCATCTTGAACTACAACGTCCACTGCTGTGCTCTGTGCATTTCCAGATCCTCTTTCCGTTGATGACTCTTTCTTGACAGAAGATACATCCGTCCACCAGCAGCAGTTCAGCTCCTTTTTTGCTTGTAATAAATTCTAAAGGCATTGTGATGTCGCAGGATTGACACCTGAAGTACAGCCAAGTACACTTTGAAGTTCCAAACAGGTAATAGAGCTTCTACTCGGTAGGCAGCAGTATTTATACACAGTGACACAGTGGCTATATGAAACGCTGCCCATTTGACGCCCATGTGACGCCTGGCGACATTCTTATGTAAATGTTGACGCGGAGGCGACACTTTCTTATTTTAATCCTTTATTCATTCCATGCTAATGTATTGCATACTTTGAAGTTGTAGTTTGCTAGTGGATAAAAGTTATAACTCTATATATATCTATATATATCTATATATCTATATACAGGGCTCAAAATTTCCACTCGCCATTAGCCAATGGCGAGTGAAAATTTAGCCCTGGCGAGTAAAAATTCAGCCCTGATGGGTATGTATCACGGTTTCTGTGATTCCTATGTCACTCTGCTGTGGTGCTCTCTCATTGGCGGAGCTTGATTGGCCCGCCCAGGGTGTCCCTTCATATACTGGGCCTCTGGCACCTGTCAGGTGCACTTTCGTGGTGTTCCCGTACCTGTGCATTTGTTGCTGTGTTCCTGCGTTCCTGTGTACCGATCCGGCCCGTCTGACTACTCCTGTTGTTCCTGCTCCGTGATTGACCCAGCTTGGCTGACGTTCCTGCTCGATGATTGACCCGGCTCTGGCTGACGTTCCTGCTACGTGATTGACCCGGCTCTGGCTGACGTTCCTGCTCCGTGATTGCTTCCAGTGTTCCTGCGAGATTCTGTACTCTACGCCTGGCGACATTCTGAACTGTGCTTGCAGTGCTGTACAGACTGATTACTCCCGTTACATCTGCAGAGCTTGTTGCCTCCGTTGCTGAGCCTGTCCGTGAACACTTGCTGAGCTTGTTGCCTCCGTTACCGAGCCTGTCTGAGAACACTTGCTGAGCTTGTTGCCTCCGTTACCGAGCCTGTCCGTGTACACTTGCCAAGCTTGTTGCCTCCGATTCTGAGCCCGTCATTAACACTTGCTGAGCTTGTTGCCTCCATTACCGAGCCTATCCGTTAACACTAGCAGAGCAATCGTGACTTCCATTTACGGGGTCTTCACCTTTCACTCTTGCAGCCGTTGCACCGCGTGGTGCTATTGGGCATTCCGTTAGCTCTTGCAGTGTGTAGCTCCGTTTTGGCACCTGAAGGGTGTCTTGGCTCTGGTCTCGTTTTGCTCACAGTGTTGTACCATCATATCACGGTGCCCGTGATTGGTGCTGTTCAGTGTCAGTCACTTGCTGAGTATCATGATTGGCTGTCTGTGATTAGCCCTCCTCACACAGCCTTTTTAAACCCAGGCTGAGCACTTCCAGGTTGCCCTTTCGTGGTGTTTCTGACTCCACTCTGCCTGACCTGCTTGTCAGGCTTCTGGGCCTGTTCCTGCTGTACTTGCTGATCCTGTGTTCCAGTGTTTCAGTGTTCCTGTATGCTAGTGTTCCTGTGTTCCAGAGTTCCAGTGTTCCTGTGTTCCAGCACCTCGCGGGTTAATCTTACTGAGTTCCAGTGTTCCTGTGTTCCAGCACCTCGCGGGTTAATCTTACTGAGTTCCTGAATCTCCTGCTCCAGCCGTCGCTCTGGCGACATTGTTCTTCTTGCTGCTGATCATACTTCGCTGGTTTACTCCACTAAACCTGGTTGCGATATACATTGTTGGTCCCAGCGTGCGGACGCTGGTTTACTCCACTAAACCTGGTTGCGATATACATTGTTGGTCCCAGCGTGCGGACGCTGGTTTACTCCACTAAACCTGGTTGCAATATACATTGTTGGTCTCGGCGTGTGGACGCTGGTTTACTCCACTAACCTGGTTGCAATATACATTGCTGGTCTCAGCGTGCGGACGCTGGGTTACTCCACTAAACCTGGTGGCGATATACATTGTTGGTCCCAGCGTGCAGATGCTGGTTTACTCCACTAAGCCTGGTTGCGATATACATTGTTGGTCCCAGCGTGCGGATGCTGGTTTACTCCACTAAACCTGGTTGCTATATACATTGTTGGTCCCAGCGTGCGGACGCTGGTTTACTCCACTAAACTGGTTGCGAGATACATTATTGGTTCCAGCGTGCGGACGCTGGTTTGCTCCACTAAACCTGGTTGCGATATACGTTGTTGGTCCCAGCGTGTGGACGCTGGTTTACTCCACTAAACCTGGTTGCGATATACATTGTTGGTTCCAGCGTGCGGTCGCTGGTTTGCGCCATTAAACCTGGTGGCGCTATTACCATTAGTCCCAACGTGTGGACGTTGGTTTGCTCCTGAACATCCAGTACTGTGGTCAGTCGTTGTCCACTTCCTTGCAGTTGTCTGAGTATCCCTGGCAATAGACTCCTGCTGAGTAAGACCTCTATACTTATGCTCTATGCTGTCTTAGTCATCTGACAGCTGGTCTACTCGCTCAGGCTGCCCTGCCCGGTATTGGTGAGGCCGGTAGAACCTTGACGATACCATCCTGTAGGTTGCCTCACCCGGTATTGGCAGGGCCGGTAGAACCTTGTAATTCACCATCTTTAAGGTTGCTTTACCCGGTATTGGCAGGGCCGGTAGAGCCTACATTCAGCATTCCGTGGGGGCTGCCTTGCCCGGTATTGGTAAGGCCGGTAGAACCGGTATATGTCATCTCACGGTTGCCTTACCCGGTATAGGCAAGGCCGGTAGAGCCTCTCATTAAAACTGTCACTTGGGTTGCCTTGCTCGGTATTTAGGCAAGGCCGTTAGAACCTATTATATGTTATATTACTGTTGTATTGTTATGTATGTTTACCCTACGGGGACTGCCTTTAACTTTTAATAAAGTTAAGTTATTTTACCAAACCTTAAGTCTGAGAGTCTTCAAATCCGTGACAGTACGAAAGGGCCATGACCTCAGACACTAAGAGTGACGGTAACGCACAGAATATCTATTGGAGGATGGATATGCACAAGCAACGTTTGGATCAGCTAGCGGTTGCTATCCAAACTATTCTTGAACGCACGGTATTTGCGGATAAGTCCGGTGCTAACCCGGTGGTCCCGCCAATTCCGACACCGGAGAATGAGTCTAAGCCCTCAAGGGCCGCAGTCAAAGGGTTAACGGCTTCTGCACCCTTGCCGCTGAGATATGACGGGGACCCTCAATTATGCAGAGGGTTTATTAATCAACTTGAAATATTTATGGAATTGACGGCACACGCATTTCCTAGTGATCGCAGCAAGGTTGGGTTCATGATATCCCTGCTGACTGGCATTGGGCCAACCCACTTTGGGAAAAAGCTAAACCTTGCACAAAGAATTTCTGTGATTTTGTGCAATCCTTTCGGAGAGTATTTGAGCCTCCTGGTAGAACTACCTCTGCTGCTAAACGTCTCATGGAGATACAACAGGGCAGGCGCACGGTTGGCGATTATGCCATTGAATTCCGCACCTTGGCAGCAGAGGTAGGGTGGAATAACGAGGCCCTGTTGGCAGCCTTTGCTCAAGGATTGAGTGACCAGATTAAAAATGAGATTGCAGCAAAAGAGTTACCTACTGACCTAGACGATTATATCGAATACGTGATTCTAATTGACTCCAGAATACGTGAAAGATTAACCGTCAGAGAGCAACGAGTACGGTTAAAGAATAATGGGTCCAGTAGCATATTTTGCCCACCCAACCCTCCCTCTGCATCCAAACCTAGTGAACCTATTTCGGAACCAAGTGAACCTATGCAGGTGGGTTTCACTAGGTTAACTAAGGAGCAGAGAAGGTATCGCAAGACACAAGGATTATGTCTGTACTGCGGTAAAGATGGTCACCTGTTAAGATCTTGTCCGGTACGTCCGGGAAACGAACACACCTAGGGTACCTTGGGGGACAGGTCCTAGGTGGTGTCCAATCGTCCCCATTGTTGGACACACTTAAACCCACCATACAGGTGGTGTTGTCATGGGCACAACGCTCGGTTGAGGTTTTGGCCTTGGTTGATTCTGGTGCAGCTGGGTATTTTATGGACAATACCTTTGCTGAATTGCATGGTGTACCACGGATTCAGAGAGAAACCCCTCTTGCTATTGAAGCAATTGATGGCAGACCTTTGGAACCCGCCCAAGTTACTTTTGAAACGATGCCCTTGTCCATGACTATTGGGGCTCTTCACAAGGAGGAGCAGCAGTTCCAATTGATTAATTCTCCTCACCATGCCGTGATTTTGGGCTTTCCTTGGTTACAGTTGCACAACCCACAATTTGATTGGCAGAAATGTGAGATTGCTGCTTGGTCTCAGTTCTGTATGGATAAGTGCGTTACCCATCCTGTTAAGGTCTTGTGCACCTCCCCTTCACTACCTGATGCCTACCAGCAGTTTAGCGATGTTTTCAGTAAAGGAGAGACTGGCACCCTACCTCAGCACAGACCATACGATTGTCGCATAGAACTGAGTCCTGGAGCAGTACCACCGAGGGGATGCACGTATCCATTGTCTTGTGAGGAGAACCAAGCTATGGAGGAATACATAGCAGATGCCCTTAGTAGAGGGATCATAAGGAAATCTACTTCTCTGGCAGGTGCCGGGTTCTTTTTTGTTAAGAAAAAAAGTGGCGAACTGCGACCTTGCATAGACTATCGTGGGCTGAATAAGCTGATGGCAAAAAATGCCTACCCAATACCACTCATCACCGAGCTGTTTGATAGACTTAAGGGGTCCTCGATTTTCACCAAATTGGAACTAAGGGCAGCCTACAATTTGATACGTATCAGAGCCGGTGATGAGTGGAAAACTGCCATCAATACGAGATCTGGGCATTATGAATACCTAGTCATGCCATTTGGTCTATGTAATGCTCCTGCAGTATTTCAAGAACTGATCAATGACGTTCTTAGAGATATGTTACAATCTTGTGTTGTAGTCTATCTTGACGACATACTTATCCACTCCAAAGACCTGTCACAACACATCCAGGATGTGTCTGAAGTCTTGCTGCGCTTACGAAAAAATAAATTATTCTGTAAACTAGAGAAATGCGAGTTCCACAAAACCAGTGTACCGTTTCTGGGGTTTATAATTGGCAAATACGGCATTGCAATGGATAAAGAGAAATTGACTGCAGTCTTACAATGGCCTAAACCCAAGAGCCTCAAAGCCATCCAACGATTTCTGGGCTTTGCCAATTATTACAGGAAGTTTATTAAAAACTTCTCCTCTATCGTGAAACCTCTGTCTGACCTCACGCACAAGGGCGCTAACCCATCCCTCTGGCCGGTGGCTGCTGAAGAGGCCTTTGAGAAGTTGAAGGTAGCCTTTGCTGAAGCGCCTGTGTTGTCCCACCCTAATCCAATACTCCCCTTTACTTTGGAAGTTGATGCCTCAGATATTGGGGTCGGGGCGGTGCTCTCTCAGCGACAGGTTAAAGGTGGTACACTCAGACCCTGTGGATTCTTCTCAAAAAAACTGACTAGTGCTCAAAGTCATTACGAGATTGATGATCGAGAATTACTGGCCATTATCCTCGCTCTCAAAGAATGGCGTCATTTACTTGAAGGCACAAAAACCCCCGTTTTCATTCTAACTGATCACAAGAATCTGACGTATCTTTCTGAGGCCAAGAGATTGTCTTCTCGCCAGGCCAGATGGGCACTGTTTCTATCCCGATTCAATTTCGTTGTATCATACTTGCCGGGATCAAAGAATGTTAGGGCTGATGCTCTGTCTAGACATTTTGAAGCAGAGGTTGACAGAGAAGAGGTACCAGCCCCTATCATTCAACCCGATCGAATATTGGCTACCATACGTACTAGTATTACTTCACCACTAGGGGAGGAGATTTTGGCATCCCAAGCCTCTGCTCCTCATGAGACTCCAGTGGGCAAATGTTTTGTCGCTGAGCCATTCCGTACTCGATTACTTGAGACCTACCACTCCTCTAAGGCTGCAGGACATATTGGTAGGGATCAATTGTTCTGGTCTCTCTCTCAGCTATTTTGGTGGCCTTCTATGAGAGCAGATTGTGCCAATTTTACGAATGCCTGTGCCACCTGTGCCCGTGCCAAAACCCCTAGACATCTCCCTGTGGGCTTGCTTCAGCCGGTGCCTAATGGTGAACGCCCTTCAGCTATCATTTTCCTCGGCATATCATCCCCAGACTAACGGGGCCGCTGAGAGGGCCAATCAAGGATTGGAACAGTTTCTGCGATGTTTTGTGACTGACCATCATGATAATTGGGCCGACTTGTTGCCTTGGGCAGAGTTCTCCAGGAACTGCGCAGTTAATTCTTCCTCCGGGAGCTCTCCGTTTTTGATCAATTATGGGTTCCAACCCTGTCTGCTCCCTGATTCCTTTCAATCACAGCAGATTCCAGCTCTGGATGAGCATATAGAGCAACTCCGTTCGACATGGGCACAGGTTCAGAGGGCATTGGGCCAGTCTTTTCAGCGACATCAGCGTCATGCCAATTGCAGAAGGCTTCCAGCGGTTTCCTTCCGAGTCGGGGATAGAGTATGGCTGTCCTCCAAGAATCTAAACTTCAAGGTCCCATCTACTAAGCTGGCACCTCGGTTCATTGGTCCGTACAAGATCATTCGCAAAATTAACCCTGTTTCCTATGCCTTGGAATTACCTGCTTCTATGCGCATTCATAATGTATTCCATGTGTCTCTCCTTAAACCTCTGGTTTGTAACCGTTATACTACCACACCTGTGAGGCCAGGTCCTGTTGAAGTCGAAGGGCAGGAGGAGTGTGAAGTACAAAACATTATTGATTCCCGCAGAGGTAGAGGAGGGTACAGTATCTGGTGCATTGGAAAGGTTATGGTCCTGAGGATCGTTCCTGGGTAGACAGTAAGGACCTTCATGCACCCAAGTTACTACGAATATTTCATGCCAAATACCCTCAGAAGCCTAGACCCTACTCTGGGAGAGGGGGTCTTTGAAAGGGGGGTACTATCACGGTGCCCGTGATTGGTGCTGTTCAGTGTCAGTCACTTGCTGAGTATCATGATTGGCTGTCTGTGATTAGCCCTCCTCACACAGCCTTTTTAAACCCAGGCTGAGCACTTCCAGGTTGCCCTTTCGTGGTGTTTCTGACTCCACTCTGCCTGACCTGCTTGTCAGGCTTCTGGGCCTGTTCCTACTGTTCCTGCTGTACTTGCTGATCCTGTGTTCCAGTATTCCTGTATGCTAGTGTTCCTGTGTTCCAGAGTTCCAGTGTTCCTGTGTTCCAGCACCTCGCGGGTTAATCTTACTGAGTTCCAGTGTTCCTGTGTTCCAGCACCTCGCGGGTTAATCTTACTGAGTTCCTGAATCTCCTGCTCCAGCCGTCGCTCTGGCGACATTGTTCTTCTCGCTGCTGATCATACTTTGCTGGTTTACTCCACTAAACCTGGTTGCGATATACATTGTTGGTCCCAGCGTGCGGACGCTGGTTTACTCCACTAAACCTGGTTGCAATATACATTGTTGGTCTCGGCGTGCGGACGCTGGTTTACTCCACTAACCTGGTTGCAATATACATTGCTGGTCTCAGCGTGTGGACGCTGGGTTACTCCATTAAACTTGGTGGCGATATACATTGTTGGTCCTAGCGTGCAGATGCTGGTTTACTCCACTAAGCCTGGTTGCGATATACATTGTTGGTCCCAGCGTGCGGATGCTGGTTTACTCCACTAAACTTGGTTGCTATATACATTGTTGGTCCCAGCGTGCGGACGCTGGTTTACTCCACTAAACTGGTTGCGAGATACATTATTGGTTCCAGCGTGCGGACGCTGGTTTGCTCCACTAAACCTGGTTGCGATATACGTTGTTGGTCCCAGCGTGTGGACGCTGGTTTACTCCACTAAACCTGGTTGCGATATACATTGTTGGTTCCAGCGTGCGGTCGCTGGTTTGCTCCATTAAACCTGGTGGCACTATTACCATTAGTCCCAACGTGCGGACGTTGGTTTGCTCCTGAACATCCAGTACTGTGGTCAGTCGCTGTCCACTTCCTTGCAGTTGTCTGAGTATCCCTGGCAATAGACTCCTGCTGAGTAAGACCTCTATACTTATGCTCTATGCTGTCTTAGTCATCTGACAGCTGGTCTACTCGCTCAGGCTGCCCTGCCCGGTATTGGTGAGGCCGGTAGAACCTTGACGATACCATCCTGTAGGTTGCCTCACCCGGTATTGGCAGGGCCGGTAGAGCCTACTCCAGTACCCCTTTGGGCTGCCCTGCCCGGTATTGGTAAGGCCGGTAGAACCTTATAATTCACCGTCTTTAAGATTGCCTTACCCGGTATTGGCAGGGCCGGTAGAGCCTACATTCAGCATTCCGTGGGGGCTGCCTTGCCCGGTATTGGTAAGGCCGGTAGAACCGGTATATGTCATCTCACGGTTGCCTTACCCGGTATAGGCAAGGCCGGTAGAGCCTGTCATTAAAACTGTCACTTGGGTTGCCTTGCTCGGTATTTAGGCAAGGCCGTTAGAACCTATTATATGGTATATTACTGTTGTATTGTTATGTATGTTTACCCTACGGGGACTGCCTTTAACTTTTAATAAAGTTAAGTTATTTTACCAAACCTTAAGTCTGAGAGTCTTCAAATCCGTGACACATCATACCGCACCGGTGAGTGCGATTAGCTCACGTTACATTCGCTTGTGCAGTGACTCTGACTCCGTTACCGCACCTCAGGGGTGCTATAGGCTTCGGCTCAGTTTGCTCTTGCAGTGTCTCTCTTCCGTTACCGCACCTAGGGGTGCTATTGGCTCCGGTCCCATTTGTTCTTGTAGTGTCTCTCTTCCGTTACCGCACCTAAGGGGTGCTATTGGCTCTGGCTCTAGTCAGCTCTTGCTATACAATTGGGCATATTACGGAACTTCTGATCTTGTAGTGATTCAGTTCAGTCGCACTGCTAGCACTCTCTATCTGCACCACTACCTGGACTGTTTTATATCCACCGGGCGTTGGCTAATCACCACAACAGAGACTGATTATTTGTATTGGCATTAACCTTGTTACCTCTATTGCTTCCTGTTGCAAGCTATACTGCTACTAGCCATATTGGGCCTGTACTACATCCCTATACTTGTCTGATACGTGCTATTACCTAGCCCAAGGGGGGAGTGTTCCTTGTTTACCTCAATAAAACTGTGTTTTATTTTAACCTTTGGTCTGAGTGTCGGTAAAACCGTTACAGTATGAAAGGGCCCTGACCTTCAGACAGTAAGGGTGACGGTAATACACAGAACCTCCATTGGAGGATGGATGTACATGAGCAACGCTTGGACCAGTTGGCGCTGGCCTTGCAGACATTACTGGAACGTATGGTACACCTCGATAAACCTAACCAAAATCCGGTGGTCCCCCCAGTTCCGACACCGGATAATCATGCTAGGTTGTCTGCTGCACCCCCTAGAGGTCTAACGGCGGCGCCGCCGTTATCGTTGAGATATGATGGCGAACCCACTCTATGCAGGGGGTTTATCAACCAATTAGTGATATTATTGGAACTGACACCTCATGCCTTCCCTAACGATCGTAGCAAGGTGGGGTTCATGATATCTCTATTAATGGGTAAAGCCCTGGAGTGGGCTAATCCCTTATGGGAGAACGCTAAACCCTGTACTCTGAACTTCAACGAGTTTATAAGGATGTTTCGGAGAGTATTTGAGGTACCTGGTAGAGCCGCCTCTGCTGCCAAAAGATTGATGGAAATACAAATGGGCGATCGTACAGTAGGCGATTATGCCATTGAATTTCGGACACTGGCAGCAGAGGTAGGCTGGAATAATGAGGCACTGGTGGCAGCCTTTGCTTAGGGGTTGTCTGGTTCAATTAAAGATGAAATTGCCACCAGAGATGTACCCAGTGACTTAGATGAGTATATTGATTATGTCATGCTCATTGACTCTCGCATCCGTGAAAGGTGCCTGGCCAGAAGGGCAAAATCCAGAAACTATGGGCACGGCTGTCCTTTAAACCCACCCTTGCCTCCCACTCCTCCTGACCGAGCATCTGAACCGGGTGAACCAATGCAACTCGGGTTCACTAGACTTACAAAGGAGGAACGGACACACGGTAAAAGGCAGGGTTTATGTTTATATTGTGGCAAAGCTGGACACTTACTACGCACTTGTCCGGTACGGCCGGGAAACGCATGCACCTAGGGTACCTTCGGGGACAGGCCCTAGGTGGTGTACAATCGTCCCCAGACTCGTGTACACAAAAACCCACCATCCAGGTGAGTTTTTCCCTGGCCGACCAAGCTGTGGAGGTACTTGCTCTGGTAGACTCTGGTGCAGCAGGGTACTTCATGGACCATTCCTTTGCCGAACTGCACAATATTCCGTTGACTACTCCACTAGCCGTTGAAGCCATTGACGGCAGACCTTTAGAACCGGCATTTATCACTATGGAAACAACTCCTATAACTATGTTTATTGGGGCTCTCCACAGGGAGGAGGTATGTTTCCAAATAATACACTCACCCCATCATGCGGTCATTCTGGGGTTCCCATGGTTACTGTCGCACAATCCCCAGTTTGATTGGCAAAGATGTGAGGTCAAATCATGGTCTGAGTATTGTACTAGACACTGTTTGTCACACCCGGTCAAGATTCTGCGTACCTCTCCCTCCGTGCCAGCTGAATATTGCAAGTTCAGTGACGTATTCAGTAAGGGAGAGGCTAGCGCATTGCCGCAGCATAGACCATATGATTGCGCTATTGATTTGCCTCCGGGGGTGGTGCCTCCTAGGGGTCGGACGTACCCTTTGTCCTGCGAGGAGAACAGGGCCATGGAGGACTACATTGAGGATGCCCTCAAGAGGGGAATCATACGCAAGTCATCCTCTCCGGCAGGTTCAGGATTCTTTTTTGTGAAAAAGAAAAATGGCGAACTAAGACCATGTATTGACTACCGGGGATTGAATAAGCTCATGTCCAAGAATGCATATCCTATACCACTCATTACAGAGTTATTTGACAGGTTGAAGGGCTCTTTTATCTTTACAAAACTTGATCTGCGGGCCGCATACAACCTGATAAGAATCAGGGCTGCAGATGAGTGGAAAACAGCATTCAATACTAGGTCAGGGCACTACGAATACTTAGTGATGCCATTTGGATTGTGTAATGCACCCAGCCATATTTCAAGAGTTGATCAATGACATCCTTCATGATATGCTGCAGCCTTGTGTGGTTGTATACCTTGACGATATATTGATACACACTTCTAACCTAACTCAGCACATCCAGGATGTGACCGAGGTATTGCTCCGTTTACACAAGAACAAATTGTTCTGTAAATTAGAAAAATGTGAATTTCACAGGTCCAAAGTACCCTTCCTGGGGTTTGTGATATCTAAAGATGGCATTGCCATGGACCAAGAGAAATTGGCAGCAGTCCTACAGTGGCCACGGCCCAAAGGGTTAAAAGCTATCCAAAGATTTTTGGGCTTTGCCAATTATTATAGAAAATTTATTCAGAATTTCTCTACCATTGTGAAGCCTCTTTCTGACCTCACGCATAAGGGCGCTAATCCCTCTCAATGGTCCGAGGCAGCTGAAAACGCTTTTGAGACACTAAAATCTGCTTTTGCATCTGCTCCTATACTGTCCCACCCCAATCCCGCCCCGCCATTTACACTGGAGGTTGATGCCTCCGAAGTTGGGGTGGGGCAGTTCTTTCTCAACGCCCTAAGGGAGGTGGCAACCTGAGACCTTGTGGGTTCTTTTCAAAGAAGCTCTCTAGTGCCCAAAGCCACTACGAGATTGGAGATAGGGAACTTTTGGCCATTATCCTCGCATTGAAAGAATGGCAACATTTATTGGAGGGCACGAGAACCCCGGTATTAATTCTTACTGAACATAAAAATTTAACATATCTCTCAGAAGCGAAAAGGCTGTCCTCTCGCCAGGCTAGGTGGGCACTGTTCTTGTCTCGGTTTAATTTCATAGTGTCCTACCTGCCAGGTTCTAAGAACATTAGGGCAGACACCCTATCCAGGCAATTTAGTCCTGACATTGAGAGGGATGAAGTCCCTGTACCTATTATTCAGCCAGATCGGATTCTGGCAACAGTGCGTACCAGTATCACTTCGCCACTGGGGGAGCAAATTTTGGCATCTCAGGCAAGGGCACCTCCAGAAACCCCAGCTGGCAAGTGCTTTGTGGATGAGTCTTTCCGTACACGTTTGCTTGAGAGTTACCTCTCATCTAAGGCGGCTGGGCACATTGGGAGGGATCAGTTAATATGGTCTCTCTCACAAGTATTTTGGTGGCCCTCCCTTAGAGCCGATTGTTCTGCATTTACTGCAGCCTGTGCCACCTGTGCCAGTGCAAAGACCCCCAGACATCTCCCAGTGGGCTTACTCCAACCTGTGCCTAATGGTGAACGCCCATGGTCCCACATATCTATTGATTTTCTGGGGAATTGCCGGTGTCTAGGGGATATACATTTATCCTGATGGTGGTTGACAGGTTCTCTAAGATGGCTCACTTCATGCCTCTCTCTGGTCTTCCTTCGGCCCAGGAGTTGGCAGTAGTTTTTGCCAGAGAAGTGTTCCGCTTGCATGGGGTTCCCAGAGTGATAGTGTCGGACCGAGGGAGTCAGTTCGTGTTGAGATTCTGGAGGGCATTCTGTAGCCAGATGGGCATACAATTGTCCTTTTCCTCTGCATACCATCCCCAGACCAATGGGGCTGCTGAGCGTGCCAATCAGGGACTGGAGCAGTTTCTGTGCTGCTTTGTGACTGATCATCATGACAATTGGGCTGACCTGTTGCCGTGGGCAGAGTTTGCCAGGAATTGTGCAGTTAATTCATCGTCTGGGAGCTCCCCGTTCCTTATCAATTATGGGTTCCAGCTGTGTTTGCTCCCGGACTCATTTCAGTCGCAGCAGATTCCAGCTCTGGACAAGCATATTGAGCAGCTCCGCTCCACTTGGGCACAGGTTCAGAGGACCCTCAGCCAGTCCTTCCAGCGACATCAGCGGCATGCCAACCGTAGACGGCTGCCACCGGTCTCCTTCCAGGTTGGGGAGAGGGTATGGCTCTCCTCCAGAAATCTCAATCTGCAAGTGCCATCCAACAAATTGGTTCCCCCGGTTCATTGGTCCGTTAAAAATTATCCGCAAGGTTAACCCTGTTTCTTACGCACTGGAACTCCCGGCATCTATGCACATTCACAATGTGTTCCATGTGTCTCTATTGAAGCCCTTGGTATGCAACCGTTATACTACCACTCTGGTGGTTCCCGGGCCGGTGGATGTTCAGGGCCAAGAGGAGTACGAAGTTCAGAGTATTATTGATTCCAGGAGGTTTAGAGGAAAATTGCAGTATTTGGTCCACTGGAAAGGTTATGGGCCTGAAGAGAGTTCTTGGGTCAACCAGGGGGACCTTCATGCCCCAAGGTTGTTGCGCAATTTTCACTCTAAATATCCTCAGAAACCTAGACCCTCGGCCAGGGAAGGGGGTCTTTGAGGGGGGGGGTACTATCACGGTTCCCGTGATTCCTATGTCACTCTCTACTGTGGTGCTTTCTCATTGGCGGAGCTTGATTGGCCCGCCCAGGGTGTCCCTTCATATACCGGGCCTCTGGCACCTGTCAGGTGCCCTTTCGTGGTGTTCCCGTACCTGTGCATTTGTTGCTGTGTTCCTGCGTTCCTGTGTACCGATCCAGCCTGTCTGACTACTCCTGTTGTTCCTGCTCCGTGATTGACCCAGCTTGGCTGACGTTCCTGCTCCGTGATTGACCCGGCTTGGCTGACGTTCTTGCTCTGTGATTGACCCGGCTCTGGCTGACGTTCCTGCTCTGTGATTGACCCGGCTCTGGCTGACGTTCCTGCTCCGTGATTGCTTCCAGTGTTCCTGCGAGATTCTGTACTCTACGCCTGGCGACATTCTGAACTGTGCTTGCAGTGCTGTACAGACTGATCACTCCCATTACATCTGCAGAGCTTGTTGCCTCCATTGCTGAGCCTGTCCGTGAACACTTGCTGAGCTTGTTGCCTCCGTTACCGAGCCTGTCTGAGAACACTTGTTGAGCTTGTTGCCTCTGTTACCGAGCCTATCCGAGAACACTTGCTAAGCTTGTTGCCTCCGTTATCGAGCCTGTCCGTGTACACTTGCCAAGCTTGTTGCCTCCGATTCTGAGCCCGTCATTAACACTTGCTGAGCTTGTTGCCTCCATTACCGAGCCTATCCATTAACACTAGCAGAGCAATCATGACCTCCAGTTACGGGGCCTTCACCTTTCACCCTTGCAGCCGTTGCACCGAGTGGTGCTATTGGGCATTCCTTTAGCTCTTGCAGTGTGTAGCTCCGTTTCAGCACCGGAAGGGTGTCTTGGCTCTGGTCTTGTTTTGCTCGCAGTGTTGTACCATCATACCGCACCGGTGAGTGCGATTGGCTTACGTTACATTCGCTTGTGCAGTGTCTCTGACTCCGTTACAGCACCTCAGGGGTGCTATTGGCTCCGGTCCCATTTGCTCTTGCAGTGTCTCTCTTCCGTTACCGCACCTAAGGGGTGCTATTGGCTCTGGCTCTAGTCAGCTCTTGCTATACAATTGGGCATATTACGGAATTTCTGATCTTGTAGTGATTCAGTTCAGTCGCACTGCTAGTGCTCTCTATCTGCACCACTACCTGGACTGTTTTATATCCACCGGGCGTTGGCTAATCACCACAACAGAGACTGATTATTTGTATTGGCATTAACCTTGTTACCTCTATTGCTTCCTGTTGCAAGCTATATTGCTACTAGCCATATTGGACCTGTACTACATCCCTATACTTGTCTGATACATGCTATTATCTATTCTAGCCCAAGGGGGCAGTGTTCTTTGTTTTACCTCAATAAAACTGTGTTTTATTTTAACCTTTGGTCTGAGTGTCGGTAAAACCGTTACAGTATGTTATGGCTTGCAGTGGCGAGTAACTTTTCAGGTCTGGCTAGTAGCAAAGGACTTCACATTTTCAGCCCTGTTGATATATATATATAAATACTTATAATTATACATATATTATACTTTAAAGTTGTAGTCTGTTAGTGGATAAACGTTATAACTCTATATCTATCTATATCTATCTATCTATCTATCTATCTATCTATCTATCTATCTAATAGTATATAGTTATACACACACACACACACACACACATATATATATTATACTTTCTTTGAAGTTGTAGTTAGTGGATAAAAGTTATAACTCTATATATATTTCTATATATATATATATAAATAGTTATACATAACTATATATATATATTATACTATATATAATAAATATTTATTTATTTATAAATAATAAATATTTTTTCTGTTTTAAAGCTTCAGTAGATGTATGTGTACTGGGTAAAATAATGAGGAAAACATAAAAGGTTTCAAAAACATTTTAATGAGGGAACAATACTGCTCTCAATCTATACATCTCCCTATTTAGGGATTCCACTTTTCTTTCCATTGCCAGGAAGGCCCTCTGTATTTCCCTCAGGGAAGGACGGTGGGGAGGTTGAGCTTGGGAGGTGGAGGGTTGAGCTTGGGAGGCGGAGGGTTGAGATGGGGGTGTTGAGGGTTCAGCTTGGGAGGTGGAGGGTTCTGCGGACAAATCTACAATGCAAAAATGGAAATAGCAGAATATTATTGTATGGTAACATGCCAATGTGCGGTGCCACATATGAAAAGGATACCATATATATATATATATATATATATATATATACAATAAGGTTCCTCACACACAGAACATAATTTATGTCTCCTCAGAAAACACACACACATTGCACAGAATGCCTCATTACATAATTTATGTCTCATTAGGAGACACAACTCCCACTGGGTGATTCAATGGGGACATTACTGCTCCCATTGGGTGATTCAATGGGGGCATGTTTATCATACAGGGAGTTGGCCCACCCCCTCCAGCCCGCCTACCACTATCCAACTGACAAAAAAAAATATAGCTGCCACTCGCTCCTGAAGTAGGGGATATCAGTAACTTCAGCTGGTCCACACACACTCTCACTCAGGATCATGACCCCACAAACACACTGTTTCACCTCACACAGATAATTGTAACCCTCCATACACTCTATTTCAGTAGGAGGGTGTAATGTTTCCATAAAATACAAACTCAGGGATAAACTTAATAGCAACTCTTTTATTTAACTCTTTTCATCTCTTCAGTCAGCCTCACTAACTGTTTTCAACTGTCACTCCTCCACTTCCTACTTCCTGATTCCTGCCCTTTCTCCTTAAAGGGAGAGAGATGCTTTGCTGTATGTTACACAGGGCAAGCCTCAAACACCACTTTCTATTTGTTCCCTCAGCATATTTCTGTGTTGCCTCAACTGAAGAGCCACCGTGTATTATATTGCTATGTTTCCTCAGCTTAAGTAAGGAGGAGTTACTGCTGCCATTGGGTGATTCAATGGGGGAGTGATTTAAATCATGCAGGGAGTTGGCCTGCCCCCACTATGCAGCCCGCCCGCCACTATCCAAGTGACTGAAAAAACAAAATGGCTGACACTTGCTCCTACACCACAGACACAAACACATCAGACACAAACACACACACACTCTCACTCACTCACACACACACTCACTCAATCACACACACACACACACTCAATCACACACACACTCTCTCACTTACACTCTCTTACACTCATACTCTCTTACACTCTCTCACTCACACTCTCACTCACACTCTCACACTATCACTCTCTCTCTCTCACTCACACTAACACTCACACTCTCCCACTCAAACTCTCTCTCGCTCACACTCTCTCTTATTCACACTCGCACTCTCTCACACTGACACACACTCACTCACACTCAATCACACACACACACACTCAATCACACACACTCACACTCAATCACACACACTCATACTCAATCACACACACACACTCAGTCACAATCACACACACCCAATCACACACACTCTCACTCACTGTCAGCGTACCTAGCGGTGGCTGCCAAGCCGACCACAGCGTTTCCCGGCAGCCTGCCGCAGCTATCTTCTGGCGGCTCCTGCCGCATGGTTCTGCCCGTCCTCTGCCTCCTCCGTGGTCGCGGGGGTTGTTGGCGGCTCGGCCGCATCCTCTGGCAGGGTGCCGGTTCCTTCCGGCTCCCTGCAGCTGCTGATTGGCGCAGGGCCAAGCTGGGATGTGCGTTCGATTTAAAGGCACAGTACACCTTTTTTGCTCCCTCCCATATCACTCAGGAGTCTGTTCCCTTAACCCTAAGGATGGGAGCTCTGCATTAGGAAACCCGGCAATTCCAAGTTATTCAATCACCACACTATGCTATTATCCTGGGGTTCCCATGGCTTCAGACACGCAACCCCAGGATAGATTGGCAAAACTGTGACATACTTTCATGGGCTCCTAGTTGTGCGAGTTCCTGTCTTGCACAACCTACAAGACTAATGTGTACATCCTCCTTTGTCCTGCCTGAGGAGTACAGGGCCTTCCATGATGTATTCGATAAAGTCCAAGCCAGTGCGCTGCCTCCCCACAGGGCTTATGACTGTGAGATCAACCTAATCCCTGGAACTACTCCTCCTAGGGGTCGTGTCTATCCAATATCAGTGGAAGAGATGAGGGTTATGGAGGAATATGTAGCTGATGCACTTTCCAGAGGAATAATCTGTAAATCCACATCTCCGGCGGGCGCTGGGTTCTTTTTTGTTAAAAAGAGGGATGGAGAACTGTGCCCCTGTATTGACTATCGTGGTATGAATAAGCTGGAAACCAAAAACGCCTACCCTATACCCTTGATAACCGAACTTTTCGACAGACTGAAGGGTTCCAAGGTGTTTACCAAACTCGGCTTAAGTGCAGTGTATAACCTTGTTAGTATCAAAAGCGGTGATGAATGGAAGACAGCTTTCAACACCAGAAATGGCCACTATGAGTACTTAGTGATGCCCTTCGGGCTGTGTAATGCTCATGCTGTCTTCCAAGAGCTGATCAATGACATCCTGAGGGATTTGCTGCAAAATCGGTTGTGGTATATCTGGACGATATACTCATACGTTCACCCTCCATGGAGGCACATGTTGCAGACGTGTCTAGAGTCCTACAACTGCTGAGAAAAAATGGTCTTTACTGCAAACTCGAGAAGTGTGAGTTTCATAAGTCTCAGGTCACCTTCTTGGGTTACGTGATTTCTGCTTCGGGGTTCGCGATGGACCCTCAAAAACTATCCTCTATTTTACAATGGCCTCGACCGGTGGGGTTGAAGGCTCTCCAACGCTTCTTGGGCTTTGCCAATTACTATCGCAGGTTTGTTAAAAACTTCTCCTCGATAGTAAAACCACTTACTGACCTTACTTGTAAAGGGGCAGACGCTTCCAAGTGGTCTTCCAGTGCTGTTGGGGCATTCGAGACTCTTAAGACTGCCTTTGCCAAGGCTCCAATCCTTGTTCATCCCAACCCCGCCCTGCCCTTTACACTGGATGTTGACACGTCTGAGACGGGAGTAGGCGCCCTCCTGTCTCAGCGCTCAGCTCCTGGGGAGGCTTTGCTTCCATGTGGTTATTTTTCCAAGAAAAGGCGGAGAGAGTATATGAGATCAGGGATAGGGAATTGCTGGCTATCATATTGACATTGACATTGAAGGAATGGCATTACTTGCTTGAAGGAACCATTGCCCCGATCCTGATCCTCACTGATCTTAAAAACCTAACTTACCTGTCTGAGGCAAAAAGATTGTCTGCTCAACAGTCCAGATGGGCTCTGTTCCTGTCCAGGTTCAATTTCTTTGTTTCTTACCTCCCTGGCTCTAAGAACGTTTGGGCGGACAACCTATCTCGCCAACATTGTCCTGATTCCAGGGAGGAGTCCCCTCCCACTCCAATCATTCCAGCTGATCATATTCTGGCTCACATTCGTACTAGTATCACATCTCCATTGGGAGAGGAGATATTGGCGGCCCAGGTTTCGTCACCGTCTGAGAAGCCCAATGGGAGGTGCCTTGTGCCAGTTCAGTTGCGCACCAGACTCTTGGAGACTTACCACACTTCCAAAACCGCTGGTCACAATGGGCGTGACCAATTAATATGATCAATCTCTCGATTATTCTGGTGGCCGAATTTATGGAAGGATTGCTCTGCCTTCGTGGCAGCTTGCCAAATGTGCGCTCAAATTACATCTCCGCGTAGTTTACCTGTGGGACTCCTTCAACCTATTCCCAATGGGGAGCGCCAATGGTCACATCTGTCAATAGATTTCATGGTTGATCTTCCCGCATCCTTGGGTCACACGGTGATCCTTATGGTAGTGGACAGATTTTCTAAAATGGCGCATTTTGTACCTTTGAAAGGGTTACCTTCTGCCCAACAGTTGGCGGAGATATTTGCTAAAGAAGTTTTCCGTTTACATGGTATTCCTAAAGTCATTGTATCCAACAGAGGGAGCCAGTTTGTGTCCCGATTCTGGAGATGTTTCTGCACTCAAATGGGCATTCAGCTCGCCTTTTCTTCTGCCTACCACCCTCAATCTAATGGTGCAGCCGAGAGGTCTAACCAGGCTCTCGAACAATTCCTCCGTTGCTACATCAATAGCCACCATGACAATTGGGCTACTTTGCTACCTTGGACGGAGTTTGCCAGGAATTGTGCAGTAATCTCCTCGTCTCAGTGTTCACCGTTTTTGATAAATTATGGGTTTCAGCCCTCCTCTCTTCCGGAGACCTTTGAGGCACAACCTATTCCAGCTCTGGATGAGCACTTACGGGCGCTCCGTTCCTCTTGGGTGCAAGTACAACATACCCTACATGGCTCTATGCAACGGCACAAACGGCAGGCTGACCGTAGACGATTACCTGCACCCACCTTTCAGGTTGGAGATAGGGTGTGGCTGTCATCCTGGAATCTTAATCTCCAGGTTCCATGTTGTAAACTGGCCCCTTGTTTTGTTGGTCCCTTTCGAATCATTAGAAAAATCAACCCTGTGGCTTACACTTTGCAGCTTCCTGCTACGATGCGCATACATAACGTTTTTCTCGTGTCTTTACTCAAACCGTTAATCTATAACCAGTATACTTCCACCACGGTTCCTCCAGCCCCCATTCAGGTGGGGGATCATGACGAATTCGAAGTACAAAGCATTTTGAATTCGTGGTGGGTCGGGGGAGATTACAATATTTGGTACAATGGAGAGGTTATGGGCCCGAAGAACGCTCCTGTTTTTTTTCCGAGGATGTGCATGCCCCTGTTCTGATTCGCAGATTTCATTCCCGCTTTCCAGACAGACCTCGACTCGTTCCCTGGAGGAGGGGTCTTTGAGGGGAGGGTACTGTCAGCGTACCTAGCGGCGGCTGCCTAGCCGACCACAGCGTTTCCCGGCAGCCTGCTGCAGCTCTCTTCTGGCGGCTCCAGCCACATGGATCTGCCCCTCCTCTGTCTTCTCCATGGCCGCGGGGGTTGTTGGTGGCTCGGCCGCATCCTCTGGCAGGGTGCCGGTTCCTTCCGGTTCCCTGCAGCTGCTGGTTGGCGCGCGGCTAAGCTGGGACGCGCGTTGGATTTAAAGGGACAGTACACCTTTTTTGCTCCTCCTCTTCCTGGGCCCCCAGGTATTTTTACTTACAGGACACCACTCTCATTTGCCCTTTCGTGGTGTCCTGTGCAGCAGCTTGTTTCCTGTGTATTATTCGGTTTGTCTGACTACCCGTTCTGGTGCCAACATTTGGATTGTCTGACTACCCGCTCTGTGTATGACCCCGGCTTGGCTGACATTCCTTCTGGTGTGGACCTGCGGCTCTGGTAGACTAACTGATCTGTGTATGACCTTTGGCGTGGCTGACTATCCGTTTTGGTGTTTGACCTGTGGCTGTGTCCGACTGCCCGCTCTGTGTATGACCCTGGCTATCCTAGCACCTTTTGATGTGGACCTATGGTGCTGGTGTGTGTATTGCCGTGTATTTCCTGCCTGTCTGACTACCCACCTTGGAGCTACCTAGGGCTGACCACTGCGCACCCAGCATACCAACGCTCCAGTGGATAGCTTGCCGGGGACTCCTGGTGGCTCTGGCGGACGTCTCCTTGTCTCTGTACACTTTGGCGGTGTTGCAAGTGTGGACCTGTACACTATATCCTTGCGCAGAGACCTTGCCTGTGCAGGTGCGGACCTGTACGCGATATCCTTCTGTTGAAGCCTGTCTGTACTGCTGCGGACCAGTACACACTATCTCCTTAGTTTCCTGCCTTACAGGTACATACCTGTAGTACAGTAGCCTTCTCAGTCTCCTTGTCTGTGCAGGTGCGGATCTGCAGTAGTGCTCAGGTGCGGACCTGAGTCGGCTTATCTCTACCCTACCCTCTGGTACTATCACGGTGCCCGTGTTATTGCTGCCGACATTATTACTATGTTTCTTCCTGAGTCAGTCTTATTGGCTACATGGTGTTGCTCCACCCAGTAAATACCTTTATATACTGAGCCCTGTAACTTCTGCAGGGCCCTTTCGTGGTGTTTCCATTACCAGCGCTTGTTCCTGAATTCGTGTGTTTCCTGTGTATGACCCGGACTGCCTGACTACTCTGCCTGAATCGTTCCTGCTCTGTGTACCTACCCGGCCCGGCTGACGTTCCTGCTCTGTGTACCGACCCGGATTGGCTGACGTTCCTGCTTTGTGTACCAACCCGGCCCACCTGACGTTCCTGCTCTGTGTACCGACCCGGCCCGCCTGACGTTCCTGCTCTGTGTACTGACACGGATTGGCTGACGTTCCTGCTCTGTGTACCGACCCGGCCTTGTCTCTACCCATCCGGTATCCGGTTGTGGGCCATACGGCAGTCTCTCTCTCTGTCCACGGACAGATCCTCTGTTGCCTCCGTTGCTGCTCTGGCAGCCAGTTGCTGTAACCCGATCAGTATTGTGCCTTGTGATCTCCTCCGGTGTTGCGTGTCCCACTGTAGCACCACGGTACGCTTGACCCATACTGCCTTAGCTGTGGTTGGTCTCCTGGGCACCTCACGATTTCTCCATCTGGTACTCGATTCCTGGTCTGAGCGTTCGTTAACCCCTTGTGGGTTGGTGCCTGGCACATTGGGTACAGCTTTAGCAGTCACTGATTGGCATTACTCCGTGCCTCCGTGGCAGTCCTCCTCTGGCAGCTCCGGTAGTCAGTCGTTGTCCAGGTTCCTCGTTGCTGTTGCTGCCTTGGTCGCCATTGTGTCACTCTCTGTGTAGAGAGTATATTAAGGGCCATTGCGCTATTAGGGCCTACCCGTCCTCGCAGCCTAATAGTAATCAATATCTATACCATTTGCACTCACACGAATCGTGCCTGACCTGTGCCAGTATAGTATTGTATATATATACTGGACCTGTGTGGGTACTGTTAACTGAAACCTGTCTTGTGTCAGTATAGTATTGTATTGTATATATATATACTGGACCTGTGTGGGTATTTTGTACTACTACCTGTCCTGTGTCAGTAATATACTGTTGCATACATACTGGACCCGCGAGGGTTACTCATATATGGTTTTCTTTAATAAAATTGCATTTTACCCAAACCTTCCATGTCTGAGTGTCAATAAAACCGTTACAGTACGAAAGGGCCATGACCTCAGACGGTACAGGTGAAGGCAATGCACAAAATATCCATTGGAGGATGGATTTACATGAGCAGCATTTGGACCAGTTGGCTCTGGCCATACAAACTATACTAGAGCGCACCGCTCATCTTGACAAACCAGTACAAGCCCCGGTGGTCTCCCCCGTTACGACAGCGGGAGCTCAATCCTTGACGCAGTAGAGGGTTAACTTCCACCGCTCCACTACCTCTAAGATATGATGGCGAACCCACCCTGTGCAGAGGGTTCATTAACCAATTAGAGATTTTTCTGGAGTTAACTCCTCAAGCCTTTCCTAGTGACCGAAGTAAGGTGGGCTTCATGATTTCGTTGCTAACGGGCCGAGCATTGGCATGGGCCAACCCCTTGTGGGAATAAGACAAACCTTGTACTAATAACTTCAGGGAGTTCTTACGGGCATTTCGTAGAGTGTTTGAAGTCCCAGGGAGAGCCGCCTCTGCTGCCAAAAGATTAATGGAGATCCAGCAAGGGTCTCGTACGGTTGCCGACTAAGCTATTGAATTTCGTACACTGGCAGCAGAGGTAGGCTGGAATAACGAGGCGCTGGTGGCAGATTTTGCTCAGGGATTGTGTGATCGTACTAAGGACAAGATGGCAGCCAGAGACTTGCCAAACGATCTAGATGATTTAATTGATTTTGCCATAATAATTGACTCCCGCATAAGAGAGCGAAAGGCGGCTAAGGACCGTAGGCAGCGGGCCAGAAATTTGGGACAGGCAAATCTAAGTTTCCCACCCATGCCTCCCTCACCTCCCATTCCTCCTAAGCATAGTCAAGAAAATAGTGAACCAATGCAGTTAGGTTTCATTAAGCTGACCAAGGAGGAACGGGCTCATCGCTGCAGACAGGGCCTTTGCCTATATTGTGGCCAAGCTGGGCATTTACTATGTACCTGTCCGGGAAACGGACGCACCTAGGGTACCTTGGGGAACAGGCCCTAGGTGGTGTTCAGAAGTCCCTAGATCCGGTAAATCAGAAACCCACCATCCAGGCTGTAATTTCTTGGGCTGACATCTCAGTGGAGGTGCTGGCCCTGGTGGACTCCGGTGCAGCTGGATATTTTATGGATAACTCATTTGCTGCGTTACACAAGATTCCGCTGGTCGAAAAGGAATCTCCATTGGCCATTGAAGCCATCAATGGCAGACCGTTGATACCAGCACAAATTACTATGGAAACTATACCACTGTCTATGCATATTGGGGCTCTCCACACAGAAAAACAATGTTTCCAGATTATCCAGTCTCCTCACCATGCTGTTATCCTGAGGTTTCCATGGTTACATTTGCACAACCCTAGGTTTGATTGGCGAACTTGTGAGATAACGGCCTGGTCTGAACACTGTATTAATCATTGTGTCTCTCACCCTGCCCGGATCATGTGTACCTCCCCTTCTGTGCCAGCTGAATACCATCAATTCAGCAAAGTTTTTAGTAAAGGGGGAGGTGAGCGCGTTGCCACTGCACAGGGCCTACAATTGCGGTATTGATCTGCCTCCTGGCGCCGTTCCTTCTTGGGGTTGGACATACCCGTTGTCATGCAAGGAGAATTGGACCATGGAGGAATACATTTCAGATGCCCTGGCGAGGGGTATTATCAGGAAGTCATTCTCGCCCGCAGGGGCTGGTTTCTTCTTTGTCAAAAAGAAAAGTGGGGAGTAACGTCCTTGCATCGATTATTGTGGGTTGAATAAACTCATGTCCAAAAACACTTACCCAATACCACTCGTCACTGAACTGTTTGATAGGTTGAAGGGCTCTTCCATTTACACTAAATTAGACCTACGTGCGGCTTATATTTTGATTAGAATAAGAGCCGGTGACGAGTGGAAAACAGCATTCAATACTAGGTCTGGACACTATGAATATCTAGTAATGCCTTTTGGGCTATGTAACGCTCCTGCAGTGTTCCAGGAGTTTATCAATGACATCTTCCATGACATGCTCCAGTCTTGTGTAGTAGTAGTGTATCTTGATGATATACTCATTCATTCGTCCAGCTTGTCGCAACACATTAAGGATGTGACCGCAGTTTTGCTTAGACTCCGTGAGAACAAACTTTACTGCAAGATTGAGAAATGCGAGTTCCACAAGTCCATGGTGCCTTTCCTGGGCTTTGTGAGCTCTAAAGATGGCATTGCAATGGACAAAGAGAAGCTCGCAGCTGTCCTGCGATGGCCACGTCCCAAGGGGCTGAAGGCTATCCAGCATTTTCTTGGCTTTGCCAATTATAGAAAATTCATTAAAGATTTTTCCAGGATTGTAAAGCCACTGTCCGACCTTACGCACAAGGGTGCTAATCCCTCCCAATGGTCTCAGGAAGCTGAACAAGCCTTTGTGACTCTGAAATCCACCTTTGCTTCTGCTCCTGTGCTGTCCCACCCCAACCCCTCCCTTCTATTTACCTTGGAGGTTGATGCCTCTGAAACTGGGGTCGGGGCAGTATTGTCACAGCTCTTGGAACCAGGTAGTATGCTAAAACCCTGTGGGTTTTTTTTCAAAGAAATTGTCTAGTGCTCAGAGTAATTATGAAATTGGGGACAGAGAACTCTTGGCGATTATTCTAGCACTTAAAGAATGGCGTCACCTACTTGAAGGTACTAGAACTCCGGTGTTGATCTTGTCAGATCATAAAAACCTAACCTACCTTTCTGAGGCGAAGAGATTGTCCTCTCGGCAGACCAGATGGACTTTGTTTCTGTCCCGTTTTAATTCTATTGTATCCTACCTGCCTGGTTCCAAGAATGTTAGGGCAGATGCCCTGTCCAGGAAATTTGGTCCAGAGACGGAAAAAGACGAGACTCCGGTACCCATTATTTAGCCAGATCATATTTTGGCTACCTTGCGGACCAGCATCACCTCGCCACTGGGGGTGGAAATTCTTGCTACCCAGTTTGATGCACCTCCTGAAACCCCAGTGGGTAAATGTTTTAGCTGAGCCTTTCCGTACCTGTCTATTCGAAACCTATCATGCATCTTGAGCAGCAGGGCATGTTGGCAGGGACCAATTAATCTGGTCCCTTTCACAGTTATTCTGGTGGCCTTCCTTACCTGCGAATTGTACCGCTTTCACGGCTGCATGCACCACTTGTGCCCGTGCCAAGTTCCCTAGACATATGCCTGTTGGCTTGCTTTAACCAGTGCTGAATGGTGAGCGTCCGTGGTCCCATGTCTCTATTGATTTCTTGGGAGATTTGCCAGTGTCTAGGGGGTATTCATTCATTCTAATGGTGGTCGACAGATTTTCTAAGATGGCACACTTCGTGCCTCTTCCTGGCCTTCCCTCTGCCCAGGAGTTGGCTGTTGTCTTTGCCAGAGAAGTATTTTGGCTGCATGGCGTACCCAGGGTGCGGGTGTCGGACAGAGGGAGCCAATTTGTGTCCAGGTTTTGGAGGGCATTCTGTGATCAGATGGGCGTACAGTTATCCTTTTCTTCTGCCTACCATCCCCAGACCAATGGGGCCGCCGAGTGTGCCAATCAAGTATTGGAACAATTGCTATGCTGTTTTGTGTCCGATCATCATGATAATTGGGGCGACCTGTTGCCGTGGGCAGAGTTCGCCAGTAATTGTGTGGTTAATTCATCGTCTGGGAGCTCCCCATTTCTCATCAATTATGGGTTCCAGCCATGTTTGCTCCCGGACTCATTTCAGACGCAGCAAATTCCAGCTCTGGATTAGCATATCAAGCAACTCCGCTCCACTTGGGCACAGGTACAAAGGACCCTCAGTGCTTCATTCCAGCGTTATCAGCATCACGCTAATCGTAGACGGTTGCCAGCGGTCTCCCTCCAGGTTGGGGACAGGGTATTGTTATCCTCCAGAAACCTCAATTTGCAAGTCCCGTGTAATAAATTGGCTCCTCGGTTTGTCTGTCCCTTTAAGGTTATCCGCAAAGTTAACCCTGTCTCATATGCCCTGGACCTTCCAGCATCCATGCGGATTCACAATGTGTTCCACGTATCCCTTCTGAAGCCACTGGTATGCAACAGTTATACTACCACTCCTGTGGTTCCCGGTCCTATTCAGGTGCAAGGTCAGGATGAATATGAAGTAGAAAGCATTATTGACTCCCGATGGTTCAGAGGAAGAGTGCAGTAACATAGTAACATAGTAAATTAGGTTGAAAAAAGACACAAGTCCATCAAGTTCAACCTTCGCCTCATACCACTTAAGATTAAGTGATACATTCACGAAACGCGTTAGGCGCTTCGTTTCTGAGTACATCCACCTTTTGTAGTCCATTAACAACCCAATATTTTATGGAATGATGTTTTTTAATACAGAAGAATAAAATTGTTTTTTATTGAATATGGGTTGATTCTCTTTGGCTGGTGAAGTTCGGCGGTTCAGTTGTAGCACCTCCTCCTGTGTCTTCTTGTTTGCTGAAGTCCGTGGCCAGGACTGTGGGGGTAGCTCTGGATCCGCATCGGCAGTAGCCGGGGTGAGTAGTTACATATTGTGAAAAGTTTTTTTCTGTAATATAGATAGGCATTTATGTAGCGATCTCTTTTCTCTTTCATTGCTACTGAGAATTTTATAGCTTTCCTGCTACCAATTAAATTAGTCTTTATCAGACCTTCCTGATCAGCCTACTGATAAACAGTATAACTCTGTATGTTCCCTTTTGAAAGAAATGAATCTAATCTTCTCTTAAATGTATCCATTTTATCTGCCATAACTACCTCCTTGGGCAATGAATTCCACAATTTAACAGACCTTACCGTAAAAAAACCCTTCTTCTGCTGAAGTTTAAACCTCCTTTCCTCTAATCTCAAGGGGTGTCCCCATGTCACCTGATCAGGCCTTGGAATAAATAGCTCACCGCAGAGATCCTTGTATTGACCTCTCATATACTTGTACAATGTGATAAGGTCTCCTCTTAGTCGTCTTTTCTCTAGAGTAAATAAACCAAGTTTGTTTAGTTGTTCCTCATATGTCAAGTCCTCCATTCCCTTAATTAATTTTGTTGCTCTCCGCTGTACCCTCTCTAGTTCTAGTATATCCTTTTTCAGAACCGGTGCCCAAAATTGCACTGCATACTCAAGGTGAGGTCTTACCAATGATTTGTATAATGGCAAAATAATGTTATCCACTCTTGCTTCAATGCCTCTTTTTATGCAAGACACGACTTTGTTTGCCTTTGCTACTGCTGTTTGACACTGGTCACTGTTTCCAAGTTTGTAGTTGACAAGGATACCCAGGTCTTTTTCTAGCAACGAGTCACCTAAAATTATTCCATTAAGTTTATAAGTAGCCTTGGGATTGTTTCCTCCCAAATGCATGACTTTACACTTCCCCACATTAAACTTCATATTCCACGTTTGCCCAAACTGACATTGTATGTAAGTCCCTCTGTAAAGTCCCTCAGTATTTGGTTCATTGGAAGGACCTCCATGCTCCTATGTTGCTGCGTAGATTTCATGACAAATACCCCCAGAAACCAGGCTCCTCTTCTCGTGGGGGGGTCTTTGAGAGGGGGGTACTATCAGGGTTCCCGTGCTATTGCTGGCGACACTATTACTATGTTTCTTCCTGAGTCAGTCTTATTGGCTACATGGTGTTGCTCCACCCAGTAAATACCTTTGTATACCGAGCCCTGTCACTTCTGCAGGGCCCTTTCGTGGTGTTTCCATTGCCAGCGCTTGTTCCTGAATTTGTGTGTTTCCTGTGTATGACCCGGACTGCCTGACTATTCTGCCTGAATCGTTCCTGCTCTGTGTACCGACCGGCCCGGCTGACGCTCCCGGTATCTGGTTGTGGGCCTATACGGCAGTCTCTCTCTCTGTCCACGGACAGATCCTCTGTTGCCTCTGTTGCTGCTCAGGCAGCCAGTTGCTGTAACCTGATCAATATTGTGCCTTGTGATCTCCTCTGGTGTCGCGTGTCCCGCTGTAGCAACACGGTACACTTGACCCATACTGCCTTAGCTGAGGTTGGTCTCCTGGGTGCCTCACTCTTTCTCCATCTGGTACTTGATTCTGGGTCTGAGTGTTCGTTAACCCCTTGTGGGTTGGTGCCTGGCACATTGGGTACAGCTTCAGCAGTCACTCCGTGCCTCCGTGGCAGTCCTCCTCTGACAGCTCCGGTCGTCAGTCATTGTCCAGGTCCCTCGTTGCTGTCGCTGCCTTGGTCGCCATTGTGTCACTCTCTGCGTAGAGAGTATATTAAGGACCATTGCGCTATTAGGGCCTACCCGTCCTCCCGGCCTAATAGTAATCAAAATCTGTATCATTTGGACTCGCACGAACCGTGCCTGACCTGTGTCAGTATAGTATTGTATATATATATATACTGGACCTGCGTGGGTACTGTTAACTGAAACCTGTCTTGTGTCAGTATAGTATTGTATTGTATATATATATACTGGACCTGTGTGGATATTTTGTACTACTACCTGTCATGTGTCAGTAATATACTGTTGCATACATACTGGACCCGTGAGGGTTACTCATTTACGGTTTTCTTTAATAAAATTGCATTTTACTCAAACCTTCCGCGTCTGAGTGTCAATAAAACCGTTACAGGTACTCAGTTTGGTACCACCACGGCAGTACTATCCATCCTGAAGTCCTCTGTGTTGTATTGTCTTATTGCTGCTGTCATTCATTCTGTATTCGTACATCTCAATAAAGATTGTGTTACCTACAGTACTGGTCCAAGTTCTCGTTCTTGAGTCTGTGACACTCACATACACTCACACATACTCAATCACACACACTCTCACTCACACACACACTCTCACTCAATCACACACACTCAATCACACACATTCTCTCACTCACTCTCACTCATACACTCTCACTCACACACTCACTCACACACACACTCACGCAATCACTCACACACAATCATTCAAACGCAATCACTCACACACTCATTCTCGCACTCACAGGCACTCACTCAGACTTACTCACACTCACTCTCACTCACAGCCCGGGAGCCAGCACGATCCACCTTCCACCATAGTCTCACTCAAACTCACTCACACTCACACGCCAGGAGCCAGCACGATCCACCTTCCACCATAGTATGTGCAATTACCACATGCATTTCAACTACATGAATGAATGCCACTCACTCACACACGCTCACTCACACTCGGTCACACCCTGGGAGCCGACATGATCCACCTTCCACCATAGTATGTGGAATTACCACATGCATTTAAACTACATGAATGAATGCCACTCACATACACTCACTCACACTCACTCACACCCCGGGAGCCAGCACGATCCACCTTCCACCATAGTATGTGCAATTACCACATGCATTTCAACTACATGAATGAATGCCACTCACACACACTCACTCACACTCACTCACTCACACCCCGGGAGCCGGCACGAGCCACCTTCCGCCATAGTATGTGCAATCACCACATGCATTTCAACTATATGAATACAAGGATCTCTGCTGTGAGCTATTTATTCTAAGGCCTGATCAAGTGACCAGGGGACACTCCTTGAGATTAGAGGAAAGGAGGTTTAAACTTCAGCAGAGGAAGGGTTTTTTTTATGGTAAAGTCTGTTAAATTGTGGAATTCATTGCCCAGGGAGGTGGTTATGGTAGATACAATGGATACATTTAAGAGAAGATTAGATACATTTCTTTCAAAAGGGAACATACAGAGTTATACTGTTTATCAGTAGGCTGATCAGGAAGGTCTGATAAAGACTAATTTAATTGGCAGCAGGAAAGCTATAAAATTCTGTTACTGGGGTATGAGGCAAAGGTTGAACTTGATGGACTTGTGTCTTTTTTCAACCTAATTTACTATGTTACTATGTTACTATGAATGAATGCCACAGTGGAGGCATAAGTACAAACACAAACTCGTTACAATGACACATAAGTCACCCCCTTATGACTCACTTCTGTGTGTGTGTCTCTGTGTGTGCCTGTGTGTTCCTCACTGTGTGTGTTACATGTCTGTATCACACTCTATGTGTCTGCATGTTGTGCATTGCCTGTATGTGTGTGTATGACTGTGTCGCTCTTTATGCATCTCAGTGCATGCGTGTGTGTCTCTGTGTGTATGTGTCTTGCATCCGTGTGTGTGCATTAATTGCCTATAAAGCCTGACGGGCAGTGCCGTCCCACATTAATAGTATATATATATATATATATATATATATATATAAACACACACATATAAGAGGGCTTTTGCATTTGCATGTGTTTATGAATTTGGATGAATGTGTGTATATTGATCAGTGAAGTGGCTTGTGTGTATATGTGCATGGGCACTAGTGTGTGTGTTTATGTATACTTGTGCTGGAATTTGTGTGAATGTTTTTGTGTGTATGTGTTGATGTGATGTGATTGAGCACACTAGTATGTGTGTTTTGTGTCCAGGAGGTGTGTGTAAGTATGCCTGTGTGCTTGGATAACTATCACTGTGCCCGTAATTGCTTGTTTTTCCTGTCAGTTAGCAATGGGTACTTCCCATTGGTGCCTGTGGTTAGCCCGCCCAGTATTGCCTATATAGGCTGGGCTCCTGCACCCTTTCACTGCCCTTTCGTAGTGTTTCTATGCCAGTGCAACGCCTGTCTGTGGATTTGTGTGTACTTCCTTGACCTGCCTGACTACTCTCCTGTTCCTGCGCCTGTGTACCGACCCGGATCACCTGACTACTCTCCAGTATTGTTCCTGTGTACCGTTCCGGCCTGGCTGACGTTCCTGCTCCCGTATCTGACCCGGTTTGGCTGACGTTCCTGCTCCGGTATCCTGACCCGGCCTGGCTGATGTTCCTGTTCCCGGATCCCGACTTGGCTGTGTTCCGCTTCGACTCTGGTTGCCTCGGCGACATTCTGACTTCCGGTGCCCTCCTGGTTTGGCACCGCTGCCCACAGGCTTGTCTTGCCTCCGAGACTGCACGGGTATTCAGTAAGTGGTTTGCTCTACTCAGTCACCGGTTGCTAGTGCTGCCTCCGTTATAGCACCGGTAGGGCCTTCGTGTTCATCCAGTACGTGGTACTGGTTAGCTCCACTCTGACTTTCCAGTCGCAAGAGTTGCCTCCATGATTGCACTGGTATTCAGCAGTTGGTTTGCTCCACTCATACACCGGTTGCTAGTACCTCCGTTATAGCACCGGTAGGGCCTTCTTGTTCATCCAGTACGTGGTACTGGTTAGCTCCACTGACTTTCCAGTCGCAAGAGTTGCTTCCGTGATTGCGGTGGTATTCAGCAGTTGGTTTGCTCAACTCAGACACCGGTTGCTAGTGTTGCCTCCGTTATATCACCGGTAGGGCCTCCGTGTTTGTCCAGTACGTGGTACTGGTTTGTTCCACTCTGTCCTTCCAATCACAAGTGTTGCCTCCGTGATTGCGCTGGTATACAGTAGTTGGTTTGCTCCACTCAGACACCGGTTGCTAGTGTTGCCTCCATTATAGCACCGGTAGGGCCTCCGTGTTTGTCCAGTACGTGGTACTGGTTTGCTCCACTCTGTCCTTCCAGTTGCAAGTGTTGCCTCCTTGAGTGCGCTGGTATACAGTAATTGGTTTGCTCCACTCTGACACCGGTTGCTAGTGCTGCCTCCATTATAGCACCGGTAGGGCCTCCCTGTTGCTCAGTTTATGGCACTGGTTCGCTCCACTCTGAACCTCTAGTCGCATGTGTTGCCTCCGTGAATTCGCTGGTACACAGTAGTTGGTTGCTTCACTCCATCTAACCGGCTGCTTCGCTACCTCCGTTATAGCACCGGTAGGGCCTCCGCTACACCGTGTCGCACCAGTCAGAGGCTGCCTTACCCGGTATATTGGTAAGGCCGGTAGAGCCTCCTCAGTTCCTTGTTGTACCAGTTTAGGCTGCCTTGCCCGGTATTTTGGTAAGGCCGGTAGAGCCTCCTCAGTCCTATTGCAACATTTTCTAGGCTGCCTTACCCAGTATTTTGGTGAGGCCGGTAGAGCCTATATATGTATACATTGTATGCTATATCACTTGAACCTGTTGTGTGTCTGTACATATGTGTGATGTTCAGGACCTGTGAGGGTTCTTTATTATTTTTTCAATAAAGCTGTGTTTTTATCTTAACTCTGTAAAATATACCACAACACACACACCTACAATATGCATATGCAAAACACACACACAACACACGCATGCAATACACATGCACAATACATACTCACACACACACAACTCACACACATACAACACTCACGAATAATACACATGCACAACACACACAAGCAATACACACATACAACACACAAAACACACACAACACTCACAACACACACGCAATACACAGACACATGCACAACAAACACACAATACACATACATGCATAACAGGCAATACACACACGCAAGCAATATACCCACAAGCAATACACATACACACAAAATACACACACAATACATACAACACATACAATAAACACAATACACACATAATGTACACAAAACACACATGCCCAAAATATGCACTATACTCAATATGGTATTTGATATATTCAAAACACAAACCACTATAACCAAATTGCTATACGCAAAATTCAAAACACTATATGCAATACTCTATACGCTAAAACGCAATAGGCAAAACTCTATACGCAAAAAGCAATATGCAACACGCTGTACGTAATGTGCAAAACGCTTTACGATATATGCAAAATGCAATATGATAAATGCAATATGCTATAAGTAAAACACTATATGCTGTATGAAAAACTTTATACGTGAAACACTAAACACTATGCAAAAAATGCTATACGCAAAACGATATATGCAAACACAATACGCAAAAAACAAAAGTACATGCAAAACACATTACACATACGCTCTCACACAAACAAACTCATGCTCACTGATGGAGAGTTATGTAACACAGTGCTTTGCAATGTGTTCTACATTGTTATGGAGCCGAAAGAGTTAAGCATTGATAATTCAACAATCCAGTCATTATAATTGAGGCAGATTTATAAAAGTGGAACAAGGAGGAAATACGTGATAAAATTTCTGTAACAGAGTGTCTATTAGTTAGAAATGTAAGAACGTCAGTTTAAGAGGACTGAACGCTGTGTAGTATGTTTTTTTTTTAATGGAGTAACAAGGTTTTAAAAATTGTGCAGAGAAGTTATAAAGAAATGTCGCTATTTGCACCAATTTTGTGACAGAATTATTACCAGATACTTAATGCCATGTATATGCTGTCCTTAAGCATTCCAAGTGTTAAAATATTCACAATAACGCCATATTTCTAAAAACGCCTTTAATCATTTTTTTAATCAGACAGGCATTATATCCACTTGCCATAACATAAGGACTATTCTTTAAAAGGTAAGAACTTTTTTATAAACCCCCCTCATTGTCTCCTTTCTGGATTTACCTGGATGTCAGGGGAAAATAGTCCTACACGTAAATCCACCCTATCACTACCAGTCACGTATCACATTCTATGTTTATTTAGTCATGCATATATCTGCATGTAACTTTTTGAGTGGGGTGAAGGGTTATTTATTATATTAACCACATGGGCAAAGCCATGCCAATATTGCGCATATATATATATATATATATATATATATATAGTTCTACTGTTTATAACAATTTTTTAGGGTAACTATTTTGTGCAAAATGAAGGTGTGACTAGAAAGAAAGAAAATGTGCATGCTAATTAGAGGCTGTGTGTGTACTCTTATTTTCCAGGAGTACACATTTTTTCTAGTCATTTGCAGTAATACAAGTTATTTGTGTAGTGCATTATGTGTGTATTAATGGCAAATAAGTAGATAAATGTGTACTACTGGATATTGTAACAACTAAGTCAGTTACTCTTATTTTCCAGGACCACACATTTTTTCTAGTCATTTGCACTAATACACACATCATAAGTTATTTGTGCAGTACATTATGTGTGTATTAATGGCAAGTAAGTAGATAAATGTGTACTACTGGATATTGTAACAACTAAGTCAGTTACTCTTATTTTCCAGGAGTACACATTTTTTCTAGTCATTTGCACTAATGCACACATCACAAGTTATTTGTGCAGTACATTATGTGTGTATTAATGGCAAGTAAGTAGATAAATGTGTACTACTGGACATTGTAACAACTAAGTCAGTTACTCTTATTTTCCAGGAGTACACATTTTTTCTAGTCATTTGCACTAATGCACACATCACAAGTTATTTGTGCAGTACATTATGTGTGTATTAATGGCAAGTAAGTAGATAAATGTGTACTACTGGACATTGTAACAACTAAGTCAGTTACTCTTATTTTCCAGGAGTACACATTTTTTCTAGTCATTTGCACTACACACATCAGAAGTTATTTGTTTGCTTAAGGTGTACTGGGTATTTACATGTAGTTTGTGTACAACTGACACCTTCTTCTTCAAAAGGATTACTTATGCTTATGATACATTTCACACATGTACAAAATGCAAGTGGTCAACACACCCAGCCTTTGATTAGCATGCACATTTTGTTTTGTGTTTGTAGTCACACCTTCATATTGAACAAAATACACACTGTCACAATGGGGGACCTGTTAAAATGTTGTCTGAATATCTATGCAACAAATGCACTAAAAGGATGCTTAATACAACTGGAAGAAATGTTTGAAATATAGTATTGAAAAAAATAAAAAAAAAAGTGTTGTCAGAGCTACAAATAAATTGATAGAAAAATCTATGCATACCTAGTACATAGTAATTATTTATTTGTTAGTGCTGTATGTGTATATTGTGTGCCTGTTTTAAGCAAGTACTTAAATATTATATACAAAAATTATGGTGCACCGCCTATTATAGTATAGGAAGTGACACTATTCCAAAGGGAATGTGCTAGGCTGAAAAATATAATGCAACAAAAAAGATACAGAAAAAGACGCCTGAAACAGCACCAATCCCACCTTCCAATATGAGAAACCTCACTAATATATGTTGTGATGTACCTAACACGCATAGAAATACGATACTATAAAAACATTGTTAAAATATAACTTTTATTACTCTATATAAAAAACACTAAGGTGAATTTAAAATAAAAGTTGTGATTCCTGTGTTTCTATATTTGAGTGTCACAATTTCATCAAAGAGCACAACCGTATCACATATGCACGTGTAAGTCTGTTCAACATACACATCTACCAACCACACATGTGTACAATGTACTGTTCGTGCTACTTTTCATGCATTAAACTCTCATTACACGTCTACATGAATATTATACGTTAGGTAGCTGTCATAAGTCCTATCATAACAAGAGTTAATCTATGAAAAAGCCAAATGTGGCGAAACGTACGTCGGGTTCACGGAGGCAGACTCATGCACTCTGTGTGTTCAAGTGATCTCTGGTGTTAAGGGAGTGTTATTGTTAGGTTAGTTAGGCTATACCTTGTCTGCCTAACTTTTTGTGTGATCACCTGTTGAGATTGGCGTTTAGGAGGTAGGGATAAGTATAGTATCTCCCTAGCACTATTACTAATATCTGTGTGCTTTCATAATATTGATACATGAACGCTAAACAAGAGTGAATATCAGATTAACTCTTGTTATGATAGGACTTATGACAGCTACCTAACGTATAATATTCATGTAGACGTGTAATGAGAGTTTAATACATGAAAAGTAGCACGAACAGTACATTGTACACATGTGTGGTTGGTAGATGTGTATGTTGAACAGACTTACACGTGCATATGTGATACGGTTGTGCTCTTTGATGAAATTGTGACACTCAAATATAGAAACACAGGAATCACAACTTTTATTTTAAATTCGCCTTAGTGTTTTTTATATAGAGTAATAAAAGTTATATTTTAACAATGTTTTTATAGTATCGTATTTCTATGCATGTTAGGTACATCACGACATATATTAGTGAGGTTTCTCATATTGGAAGGTGGGATTGGTGCTGTTTCAGGCGTCTTTTTCTGTATCTTTTTTGTTGCAAGTACTTAAATATGTCATAGTGGTAGTACCCATAATCTTCATTGGTTACTGACTAGTTAGTGAGGACAACAGTGGGCCTTCCGTGGTGTGTTCTTCGTGCTACAAATAAATAGAAAAATGTATGAATACCTAGTACATAGTAGTTATGTATTTGTTAGTGCTGTATGTCTATATTGTGTGTCTGTGGTAAGCAAGTAATTAAATATGTGTTAGTGGTAGTACCCACAGGCCTCATTGCATACTTACGAGGAGGTGAGGGTGAAGGGTCATACCTTGTGTAGCTCCTGTGCCTCCTGTGCGGCGTTCGGCGAGCTACAAATAAATTGATAGAAAACATCTATGAGTACCTAGTACAAAGCAGTTATTTATTTGTGAGCTACAATGTGACTTACAATGGTACTTAAAAGGTGGAGGAGGCGGAGGAGCAGGCCTAGAGAGCCTTCCAGATGCTGAGAGACCTATAAAAACATTAATAATAATATGTCAGTTTATGTAGCATAGTTGAACATTGTTGTGTATTGTGTAAATGGCACAAAAAATTACTTACTGGTAGGCTGCAGGGACCGTTCTTGGGTGGCCAGCTGAGGACCAGGAGAGGCACTTCGTGGTGGTTCCAGACCTAGGATGATAGGTATAAAACAAAATTTAAAAAAAGTGTAAAACAGATGAAAAAGTGTAAAGCAGATGAATTACAGTTATGTTACAAGCAACACAGTCCTCCCAGCAATAAAAAAAAGTGTGAAACAGATGAATTACAGTTATGTTACAAAATGGAATAATCTTACCTGTCCGAAGAGTCTGCAACAATCCCGACTCGCGTCTCTTGAGGTTGGACCACCAACGAAGAATCTGCCTCCTGGTCCTCGCTATGCCACTGGACCTCTGCATTTTGCAGGCCATTTTGTTTAAAACTCGCCTGCGAAACGCAGAGTCCAGTCGGTCCCGCAGCCTATCTGGAAGATACTTGTCCATATAGTGGACAAGTATCCCCAGCTCAGCATTCGTAAAAGAAGGCTCTCTAGACATTTTGTTGCTTTCAGATCTGCTCATATATTTGCTTATAAGCTGTAGTGTCTGCTGTAATGTAGCAGTCTCAGTGGTTTCAGTGGTATTTCCTGTTTTGTTTTTGTACTTCCTGCATAGATGATGCTGGATTTTGACTCACTGTGTCATTATGAAGTAATGACTGCTTCATTTTTGCCCCCTTATAACATTGCGCCATTGTTGTGCTGTTATTGCGCCATTTGACCCTTGCACCCATGTGGTGCCAGTTTTGCGACCTTCTGCGTCATTGTGGCCTTGCGCCCATATAGCGCCATTTGCACCCATACAGCACCATGATAGCACCCATATAGCAGCATTTATAGCGATAGGATGGAGCACGCTGTTGTTGCGCCATTTAGCATTGCGATATTTGGAATGTTTCATTTGAATACGCGCGACCAAAGGGATGCGCCATTTAATGACGATCGACATAAGAAATGCGACATAAGGAGTTGCGCGGTACGCAATGCGACATATGAAAAGGATACCCATAGAGAGGCATTGAAAATTACTCTGGATCACTGTCCTATTATGTGCGTGACTCTCCGTTACCAGCTTCATGTCCATGGCAGGCAGAAGCACAGGTAGCCAGTAGTCTGTGTAGAAGATGACCATTTAGTAGAAGGAAGCAAAGCTGATGATTTAATTCAGTTCATTTGGAGAAACAGTATTTAATCTATGTATCCATCTTTTTTTACACTTCAGTATGTGGAAGTTGGGATTCCAGGTGGATGACGGGGTGTGAGGGGGAATCTTCTGTCTCTCTAGCTAGATTCCATCCTCCCCGCCCTGTTCTTGGCCTGTTTTAGGCACTGGCTCCTTCCTGTCGGTGCATGATCTAAGCGTTCTATAACCTGAGTTCTGTTCCAGTACCTGTGATTCCTGTTTTCGACCCGGCTATCCTCGACTTTCCTATCGTCTGCTGCTCCTGTATTATCCGACTCTGGCCTGTCCTTGACTCTCCTCTTGCCTTCTGATTTGGTACCGTGTTCCCCGCTGGCTTTCGAACCTGGCTTGTCTGACACCTCGCCTTGTCTACTTCTTAGGTTGTGTTGCTCCCCGCTTGTTGCCGACTCAGATCTGTCGACTTTTCTTGTTTGTACTTCCCGAAGCTCAGTGTCGAGTCCTCTGTGTCATCGACCTTGTGTCGAGTATCCACGGTGTATCGACTTCCAGTCGGTTGTTTTTTTGTATCCACGGTGTCATCCCGGCATTTTGTGTTGAGTCCACAGTCTCGTCGACCTTGTGTCGAATTTCCACGGTGTATCAACTTCTGGTCAGTTGTTTGTTTGAACATCAGTCGCATTATCATCATACAACCTCTTCTCAGCTTTCCAGGTCTCGACAACAATACTATACCACTAGTAGGTGCTTCTAGTTGAATGCAGTCCTGGTGAGTAGTTGTCTGTCTCCTAGGGGGTTATCCACAGCTTCGCTGCCTGCTATCCCACCCGGCCTCTGCCGCTACAAGGTCCCCTAGGATCAGCCTCCGACAGCTAGCACCGTTCATGACTCTCCAATCCCTAGCATCTGGCTCCCAGGGTTCTATCTAGTGAGTATCCTCCTTTTATTATTGTCGTACTGTTTTTCCTTGTTTTTATCACTGAGTATAATAGCAGCCTGCTACTACTTCTGGGGTATCCTCCCCTCCAGGGGTTCTCTTGCGGCTCACATTGGGCACTAGATTGAGAAGCTAACATTTAGATTGCGCCAATGACCGACCCTGAAGGAGTGTCGCAGTTGGTGGCCCACCAGGGCGCGCTAATCGACCGACTCACCTCACAGGTCAACCAGTTGGATACCAAGTTAAAAACTCTCACTGCTCTCTTGCAGCAGAGTCAGGTGCAACCCAAGCTCCCTGCTGGACCACTCGCTCCTGCACCTGTAGTTCCCGTGCCGGTCGCCTGGCCTCAATATCGGATGCTGTTGCCAGACCGATTCAACAGTTCTTCTACTGATTTGCGGGGGTTTCTCAACCAGTGTTTTTTGCACTTCCAGCATAAACCAGGGGCTTTCGACACTGACCAATCTCGCATCACTTTTGTGGTGTCTCTATTACGCTGGTCTGCCTTAGCTTGGGTTAAGCCGTTGCTATCAACAGTCACCTGTTATAGCTACTTTTGATTCATTCATTACTGCCTTCCGCTACATGTTTGCTACAGAACGTCAGAGAAGTGCAGAGGCAGCCATTCTTGACTTGCAACAGGGGTCTTGCACACTTCAAAAGTACGCAGTCAAATTCCGCACCTGGGCTTATGATTCGGAGTGGGACCAATAGGCCCTCAAGGCTGTTTTCAGAGTGGGTCTCTCCGACAGGTTAAAAGACAAACTTACCACCTGTCTGCTTCCGGACACCTTGGAGGGGCTGATAGCCCTGTGTTTCTCTCTGGATCATCGTCTCCAGGAACGATGCTCTGAGTGCGACCAGGATCGCAGTAAACATCTGTCTGTCAAAAAAAAGTCTGGTTAGCGCGTTCATACGTCCCTCCACGTCCCTGGCAGGGGCTGGGATTTTCTTTGTTTCTAAGAAGGACGGTGGTCTACATCCTTGCGTAGATTATAGGGTGTTAAATCTTATAACCAGGAAAAACAGCTACCCCCTTCCCCTGATTCCGGAGCTGTTGGATCAGCTTCGTGGAGCCCGGTTCTTCACTAAACTCGATCTTAGGGGTGCTTATAATCTGGTTAGGGTGAAAAAGGGGACGAGTGGAAAACGGCTTTTTTTTGGGGGCTTTTCGAGTATCTCATGATGCCCTTCGGGCTCCGTAATGCCCCGGCCATTTTTCAGTCCTTTATGAACAATGTCTTCCTTGATCTGCTTCTGTCTTTTGTCAGGGAGCTACTGGCGGTTTAGATGGCTTTAGAGGACTGGTGGTACCTACTAGAGGGCTCTCCTCACTTGGTGTCAATCCTTATGGATCACCAAAACCTCCAGTACCTAGCCTCGTCCAAGCATCTCAACGCCCGCCAGGCTCGTTGGTCGCTCTTCTTTTCCCAGTTTGATTATTTAATCTCTTATATGCCAGGGACGAAGAAAGTGAAATCCAACGCTCTGTCCCGCCAGCACGAACCATCCAGCTCTCCCATCACTTCTACTGAGCCCATTGTATCCCCAACTATCGTCATTATCCACCACCTTATTAACCCGGACACGAGAGTCCCAGTCCTCCTGTCCCCCAGGACTCGAGGTACCCCCTGGTGTATACTTCGTGGCAGACCCTTTCTGTGACGAGATCCTCCAGTGGGGACATTGTTCCACCATGGCTGGTCACCCCGGCATGCTGCGAACCCAGGACCTCATCGCCCGCTACTTCTGGTGGTCTTCCATGAGACCTGACATTTCGTCCCTTGTGTTGTTGTGCCCAGTATGTGCTCACGTAAAGTCTCCCAGAACCTGGCCTGTATTCCTTTTTCGGCCCTTGCCGTTACCTTTCTTACTGTGGACCTGTGTGGCCATGAATTTTGTGGTGGACCTACCACCTTCCAGTGGTAACACTGTAATCTGGGTTGTGGTAGATCAATTCAACAAACAGGGACATTGTATTCGTGTGCCGCGGTTGCCTACGTCCTCTAAGCTTGCGGACTCATTTGTTGAATACATATACCAGCTGCACGGGATACCACAACACATTGTATCCGACAGGGGATCCCAGTTCGTGTCTCAGTTCTGGAGAGCGTTCTGCTCCCGATTGGGCATACGCCTGCACCATTCCACGGCGTACCATCTGCAAACCAGCGGCCAGATGGAACGGCTTAACCAAAGCATGGAGCATTTCTTACTCTGTTATTGTTCCCACCAACAGGATGACTGATCCCATCTCTTGCCTTTGACAGAATTCTCCTATAATTCTCTCCTGCAGTCATCCCTGAAATGCTCCCCCTTCTTTGCTGCATTAGGGTACAACCCTCCGGCTATCTCTCTGTACCCACCTGTCTCTGATGTTCCTTCGGCTGACACTTGTGTGAGGCAGTTGGCTGATCACTGGCGGGGCATTCGCCACACGCTCCTTAGGGCCCAGATGCAGCAGAAAGTTATGGCGGACCGTCATCAGTCCCTCGCACCCAGGTTTGCTCTGGGGGACCTGGTCTGGTTGTCCGCCAGGAACATTAATCTCCGGCAACTCTCTGGCAAACTGGGTCCCCTGTTCTTGGGGCCATTCAAGGTGGCATCTTGGTTGTCCCCGGTTACCTACCGGTTGTGTCTTCCAGGAATCGCTGCGGATCAACCTCGTATTCCATGATTCTCTCCTGAAACCTCACTTGCCTCCTTATGTTGCTCATCCCCTCTCCGTGTCTCCTGTGTCTGAGGGCTATTCTGAGTTTGTCATCAATGCCGTCCTCGATTCTCGCCTTGCCCGCGGTGTTCCTCATTATCTGGTCAACTGGAAGGGCTATGGCCCGGAGGAGCGTTCCTGGGTGGATTCCGCTGACGTTCATGCCCAGGCCCTGGTTTGCCGCTTCCACAAGCCTATTCCCTCTAAGCCTTCTGGGGCCTCCCAGGGGTAGTTCCTTGAGGGGGGGGTAATGTCATGTTTCTCCGGGTTTACCCTCTCTCTCCATTCGGATCTTCCGTCTCTCTAGCTAGGTTCCGTCCTCCCCGCCCTGTTCTTGGCCTATTTTAGGCACTGGCTCCTTCCTTTCGGTGCGTGATCTAAGTGTTCTGTAACCTGAGTTCTGTTCCAGTACCTGTGATTCCTGTAGGCAGGAACATTTCTAGAAAGAACATGTGGGTGGAGCCTCTCCTCCTCCTTATCGGGCTATCCCACTAGCCCCACCCCAGTTAGACTTGAGACAAGCCTACTACATAGGACAGCAAGAAAGAAGAAATGAAAGCTCCTGTGAGCAACAGACCCAAGCGGACTGCCAAGTCCAGCTAAGCGAGACCAACCTTGGTCTCTTTCACTGGCTGGGAGACCTGTATGTCCTATGGGCTAAGAGAAAAGGATTTAACAGGTAAGATTAAAAACATATTTCTCTGTCGTCCAATATGACATACAGGTACCATGGGGATATACCAACATTAAGCTCCCAGGGTGGGAAGAGAAGGAAAGTACCAAGTGCCGGTCCCCATGATACCTGAGTTCCCAAGGACTATGCAGGACAAGGAACAGCCCAAACAAACTAAGTGTCAACAGGCACTGAAAAACAATTTATCTGTTGTGCAATATAGCTTACATGTACCATGGGGAGGTGACAGCTCTTCCCAGTAGGCTGGAACAATTCTTCAAAGAAGTGCAGGGGTGGAGCCTCCGTCTCCTCCATAGCAGGCTACCCAGCCACTCGCCTTCAGTTAAGATTTGTTCCATCATCCTGGTAGGAAGGCTGTGAACAGTTCTGCTTAGTTTTAGTTATTTTTTTATTTTTATTTAGATATGGGGTGTAAACATTCCACCATTATTTGGATTACCATTACTGGCTTCCCCTGGTGGATTTCCCAGTTTACAGGAACTGGTTGTGGACCCTTGTAGCTCTGGGAGAGAATCATGCAACCCATGTCTCTCTCTCCAGAAGGAGTCTCTCTGAGGCTTCGTCCTTACAATGGTAATCTGAAGAAAGAAGACCTGCAGCAACCCTTTGAGTGCCACGGTCCACTTGTCCCACAGTTCCCCTCCACAAAAGGGTCTTTCTGGAGTTTTCCTCATAACTCCTGCACTCATGTTGGGTATTTCTGTGTTATCTTTTCTGAGTTCTTGGAGCATTTTTGGCTTTGGTAGTATTTAACCCCTTTCATGCCTTATTTTGCTGGGTTGGGACCTTTTTCCACACTTTCCCTTTGGGTTTACGTGTTCCCTGTGTTTTATTGTTTTTTTTTTTAAATTTTCATTTGTAAGCATTTATTTGTATTTCACTCCTTTAAGGCACGCTTTACCGCATAGCTGCAATTCTCCATTAATCTCTATGGGACAGACTGTTTGGGACATACAGGATCTCTACAACTGCTCTTTCTTCTTGTCTCCCCTTGCCTAACATTCCGGTGGACATCCTTGGTATCTTGGAAGCTTCGGGGGGATTCGGTTCTGCCTTTGATACTCTGTAGTAGGAAAACTACATTTCCCATAATCGCCCGTTTCGCTGGCCTTTTCCTGATTGTTCCCTATGTGGTAGCCATTTTGTTTTCGCTATACATGAGTATTATATGCAGGGCTTGGTCTCCTCTGCTCTCCTCCTCAGGTTAACCCTTCAGTTGCCAGATAAGTACATTCTAGGCTTTCTGGGGTGGAATCTTTAATCTGGGTGACAGTATTTGGGTCTTCCTTTACTATATTGGCACTTCTCTCCTGTTAGGGTGTCGGATCCACTAGGACATGGGGCTAGGCCTAAGAGTAAGGACTCAGATGCATCTTTGACCCCTCTCACGTATTGCTCCTCATGCCAAACAGGGCTTCCCAGAGAATACTCAGGTCATTTATGCTATTCATGTGCTGTGGCTCCTACATCTCCACCAGGGCCTTCCAGCCATGACCAAGAGCCACCTTGGGTCAATGACTTAAAGTCCTCTATGGCACAGTTTCCGCTTTATATTCAGGGGGGTTCTTCAGTCCTGGAGGCCCCCCACTTCCTTCAGGTTTGCGGCCCCTGGCATTCCTGATCTCTCTGACTCCTCTATAGAGGTTTCAGATGAGGAATCTGTGGATGGTGTGTGTTCTGAAGAGACTTCTTCACAATTTTATGGGGATCCCTTTGAAGCTGACTCTGAACCCTCTGCTGAGGGTCTTATTAAGGCAGTGTGAGCTACTTTGAACATTCCCTCTACTACTGTGGAGCCACAGTCCACTTCCGATATCTTTCAAAGACGCAAGAAGTCCTGTACTGTTTTTCCTCCTAATCCCACTCTGGATCAAATTATTTTGGATGAGTGGAAGACTCCTGACAAGCATCTAGCTTTGCCTAAGAGATTCTCAAAACTGTATCCCTTTGCTGAAGCTGCCTTGGCTCAATGGGCTACTCCTCCTCAGGTTGATGCTTCTATTTCCAGGCTTTCTAAGTCCACTGCCTTGGCAGTTGCAGAAGCTTCAGCTCTTAAGGACTTGACTGACAGAAAACTTGAGGCTATTTTGAAGGCTAATTTCACTGCTATTAGCCTTAGCTTCTGTCTGGATCAATAGGGCCATTTCTGTTTGGACTGAACAGCTGACTGCTGCTGTCCACAAGGGTGCTCCAAAAGCTGTCCTTTTATCACCTTTGGCCAATATTTCTGAGGCTCGGCATTATGTTACTGATGCTCTCTTTGATGCCATGCGGCTTGAAGCTAAGTCTTCGGCCTTCTCTGTGACTGCTAGGCGCATGTTGTGGCTGAAAATCTGGTCTGCTGACTTGATTTCCAAGAAATCACTGATTTCTCTTCTGTTTCATGGTACCTCCCTTTTTGGACCTGAATTGAAGAATCTCATCAGTGAAGCCACCCCCAAGCCCAAGCAACAGTGGAGGTCTAAACACTCCTCCACCAAACCCACCAAATCTTCTTCTTCGGCATTACTTGCCAAATCCTGGTCTGTATCCAGTGGTGGGGCGCCTGCAGCACTTCTTGAGTGTCTGGACAGGCTCTGTTGTAGATCAGTGGGTATTACAGGTGGTTTCAGAAGGTTACACGATTCCTTTCAAATCCCTACCCCCCTTTAGGTTCTTCCCTTCTCGATCCCCTCAGGGACAGGAAAAGCTCAGGCTTTTCAATGGGGTTGTCCAGTCTCTCTTGGACAAGGGAGCTCTGGCCCCGGTTCTTCAGCCAGAGTGAGGGTCAGGCTTTTATTCCAACCTCTTTGTCCTTCCCAAGAAGGATGCCGAATACCGTCCTATCCTGGATCTCAAGGCTCTCAACAAATTTGTGGTCGAGACCCACTACAAGATGGAGTCATTGCATTCTGTCATCGCAGTAACGTGTCCAGGGGAATTTTTGGCATCCCTGGATCTTCAGGATGTCTACCTACACATTCCCGTCCATCCTGTCAGTCAGCAGTACCTCAGGTTTGCCTGCGATATGGGACACTTCCAGTTCACTGCTCTCCCCTTCGGGCTCACTACTGCCCCTCAGGTGTTCAATCGGGTTCTGGGTGCATTAATTGCCCTCCTGCACACCAAGTGGATTTATGTGGCACCTTCTCCTCAAGGCACCTTCCAGATATCTTCTGGACCACTAAGTTTAGGAGTGTTCTCAGATCCTCCTCCAACACAGTTGGATCCTGAATATGGACAAGTCTGCCCCGGTTCCCTCTCAGAACCTGGTGTTCCTTGGTCTCCAGCTCAACACTCTACAGAGTATGGTTTATCTGAAGGAGGATTCGATTCAACACATCACCTCCAAGGTGTCTTCTGCCCTGTCGTAAACATCGGCTCCGACAAGGAAGTTCTCCTCTTTGTTGGGCAAGATGATATCCACAATAGAGGTGGTGCCATTTGCCATGGCCCATGCCAGAGCGCTTCAGAGTTTTTTGATCCATGTTTGTAGGGGGAACCCAGATCTTCTGGATCATCCTATCGCCCTTCCTGCTGGAAGTGAGATAGACCCTTCACTGGTGGTTGAATCATACTGGACCATTGTGATGACAGACGCCAGCTTACTCTGTTGGGGAGCAGTCTTGGGTCACCTGAGTGTTCAGGGCTGTTGGTCACCAGAGGAGACCATTCTTCCCATCAACAACTTGGAGCTCAGGGTGATATCCCTTGCTCTGAGGTATTGGTCCTCTCATCTCAATGGTAGAATTAATCCAAGATGCAATAGTGACCCTGGACACAGTCATACCTGGTCTAGGACCCTCAGGGATGACAAATAAGGCATTGGTCTTATGCATATAATACTTGAGGCCACGTACCACATCCAAAATGTGGAGATACCTCTCCTTGTCAGATTTGGATTCAGGACAAAATGAAGGCACAACAGTCTCCTGATTGATGTGAAACTCAGAGACCACCTTAGGAAAGAATTCCTGTGAGGTGCGAAGAACAGCCTTATCCTTATGAAACACCAGGAAAGTCAGTTTGCAGGACAAGGCCTGTGTAATTGTTTAATGATTTTTAGCTGAAAATGTATTGCTAATGTGACTGCTTTTTCAAAGTTAAACAACATCTTTAGTCTTTGGACTCATGCCTTGGACTTTCTGGGGGGAGAACAGAAACTGCTGAAGTCAGAAAAGACTTTAGACATTTAGAGATAACATAGAAGACAGTTTGAACTTTGTAGCTGTTATTCTGCACATACACATTTCTGTAATATGATCAAACATGTTTTCTGCCTTTTCCCCTCCTTTTTGAGACCTATATAATGTCTGTCCTTTGTTCAATAAAGCAGAAGCATTTTAAATAGAGGCCTGTGTTGCATCTTCATTTCACTTCTCTAAGTGCTTAGACCCAAAGCCTGAGCTGAATTACTGTTGGGCGTGGTACAAATTCTTCCTAGGAAGTGTGAGAAGTCTGCGTGCAGAGATACCAGCCACCCTAAAGGGGACCAGGGGAAATATAACCCCTTCATTATTGGTGTAGCTGGCAGGATACTCAGGTAAGTGGTATATGTTTATTTTATATATTATATTGCCACTTGCCTCCGAGTATCCAGGTAGGGTGGGCTGAAGGACCTCGGTTAGAGTCCCGAGGTCAGGACGTGACGGTATAGAGGCTGTACACGAATAGTCTTGGGTTAGAGTCCCAAGACCCACATGGATAGGTCCAGTGGGAAATAAGTGAATAAAAGGTCTGTAATTTGGTTTAGGGAACAGACCAGATTGCCCACAGTCCTTCAAATCAGGCTACGGGACGTTGTTTGGTGTATATAACTGTGTTTTTCTTGAATGATCATATGTCTTTGTTTTCTTTGTACTAATATTTGCATGCTATAATTTTGTTTTCTGTAGACTTTGGTAAGTGGTCATTTTTACTTATATTGTTTTCTGATTATTGTAAATATGGGTCAGGGTAAACCTGGTGAAATTAAACCAGGACAGACACCCAAGGAGTATGTCATTGAACAGGCGAGCGCTTATTATGCCAACCTGTTTTGTGACAACCTCGTTGGGTGGACAGAAACTATGCAATCACATAGTCCATTTCCAAGAGACGGAGCATTCGATGCCTGGCACATTTCTATGATTAAGGGTCTGTGTTTGAGGGATCCAGAATGGAAGTGGTATGGTCCAGACCCAGGTTGGGATATGAAGTATATGTCTGAATGTGGAAATGTGTGGGTATAGTTAACCCCATATGCAGTGCAGGTCAAGAAACAGAATGTTAAGAAGTTAAAGAAGACAAGTAATGAAATTAAAGTTACTACTGACAATGCAATAAAAGGGACAGAGAAACCTAGTGCACCACCTCCCCCTTACAAGACAAAAACATTATACCCATCCATTAACACTAAGGATGAGGCTGAAATACTTGAAATTGTTGCTTATATAGGGTCCCAAAGAATTCCATTTGTCCAAAAGAAAGAGTCAGTTAAGGCAGAGGACAAGGAGGGTACTGCATCCACCTCTACAGTAGTTGACAATGAGTGGAGTAAACAGGACTTTATTGATGAGATGTGGAAGCAAGTTCATAAATTTTTGGTGCGAGGGCGAAGTGATATCCAGGATATTTCAAAGGCTACTGCATGTAAGCAGAAGACTGGTGAAAGTGTAACAGAATTTTTGAAAAGGTTCAGTGATTGTTGGACAGAGGAGGGAAGAATGCAAAAGGTGGATGTGGCTGAAGGAATGGGTCCATTGTATGTTCAGCATGTAGTCAGTAACATGAGACCAGATGTAGCACAAGTTTTAAAGATGTGTGTGGATAATTGACATAGACTGACACCTATATAGTTTGAGTCCTGGCTCCGTATCAAGGATGCCGCAGGGTGCTTTCCAATTAAAAATGCAACACAGGGGTACAAAGACACGGGTGATTTTAATGACCCTTCCGTGTCACTATTCCAACAGTCATATAACCCCCCCACATTCATACAACCCAAACCCAGAGAGAGGAAGGCAAATGCAAAGAGGTAATTTTAGGGGCAGATACAATAACCAATCTGCAGCTAGAGGACGTGGGCAAAGATACAATTCTGAAGGGTGCCCCAGAACGCAAGGAGTATGTTATAACTGTGGTAAAATGTGCCATTTTGCAAGACAATGTTGGTCCCCTCCCAGATGGGCCAACAGTACCCCGCCCCAGACAAATGTTGACTTTAGTGCCCTAGGAGCTAATTCCAGTGCTAAACCTGCTTATCATTTGTAATGGAAAAATCAGACATAGAACCCATAGGGATGCCCGAGGATGGAAACCCTTGCTTGTTTTGTAGCACAATTGTCAGATGGGACAAATTGCCAATGTTGACTCTTAAAGTTGCAGATCAAGGGCTCGATTCTATTACCAGCACTAAAAAAAAAACCAGGAGCTGTGTTTTTTTAAGTCAGTTTTTGGTATCTTATTACCCGACTTGTGAAAACAAAATCAGCGGTAATTACACATAACGCCAGTCAAAAAAAAGCCCATAGGAAACAATCAAAAACAACGTGCAAGTAGTATCCTATTACCCACGCTCAGTATTAGCACCTGTTTTGTTTATATATATATATATATATATATATATATATATATATATATATATATATATTGAATGTAACAATAATGAATATAGAGATATACAGGCCATTTTCTGGAATGTAAGTAGTTCCCAGAAGCCATAGGAAAAATTGGACTTAGGATCAATAGAGCACTTATATAGATTCTGGGTTAATTTCAGGAAACAGATAAATCTACAGGGGAAGATACTATATTGCTTATCTATCAAGGTCCTTGAAGGTATTATACCAGATTTAAATTTAACCAAGTGGAAAAAACAGAGGTATCAAATCAATCAAGGATCTGATAGTAAACAACATAAAAACTTTCGTGGAACTAGGTGTTGAGAGGGGGATTCCTATAACTAAGATATTCACATAAATACGTGTGAATGCCTTTCTAAACAAATATAGAGTGAAAAATTTGTCGAAACACATAAGAAAGTTCCAGGAGATATTAAATAATTCCTTTAATAAAAATATAATAACTTATTGTTCCAGTCTTTTAAAAAATATGAACATTAAATTAAGTCTACCGGTTCTAAAACAATGGGAACAAGATCTTCAAGTAAATATTAATTACACAGACTGGATTCAAGCATTGAAACATCTAAACTCGGGAATCCACTGTCTCAACTTAGTTGAAATGCAGTATAAATTAATAAATATATGGCATTATGTACCATCAAGATTACCGAAAAATCTCAGGTATAATACGCACCTGTGTATAATACGCAGGTGTTTATTATGCCCAAGATTTAGGGGAAAACAAGAGTGCCTATGTATAATACGCACCCTTGTTTTCCCCTTACTAAAAAAAAAAAAAAAAAGTTACAGCTTCCAGCTCCCTCTCTCTCCCTGCGCAATCCGGTGATAAAGTAAGACTTACTTTTTGAGGCTGTTATGGTGTACCGGTATCTGAAAAAAGATCCCTCTCGCCCATCTTCCCTGCAGGCGGCACAATTGCATCTGCCGCCTGCTTCCTTCAGTCTGTTTTCAGGAACTTCCTTCTATGGTATTGCCCTGTGAGGATCTCAAGGTCCTGAAAGCCGATTTGAAGGAAGCGGGCGGCAGATGCAAGCGTGCCGCCCGCAGGGAGATGGGAGAGAGGGATCTTTTTTCAGATACCAGTACACCATAAAAGCTTCAAAAAGTAAGTCTTACTTTATCACCAGATCGCAGGGAGAGAGAGGGAGCAGGAAGCGCTAACTTTTTTTTTTTTTTTTAAAGTCTGAAAAAAACTCTCGGGTATAATACACCCCCCCACTTCACATAAGGTGAAGAGGGGTAAAATTGTGCGTATTATACCCAAGATTTTACTGTACACAGAATGTTTAATTCGATCTCTCATCACTGCTGGAGATGTAATGCTCCATATGCAGATTATGTTCACATATGGTGGTCATGCCCCCAAATTCAATTTCTGTGGAAGGATATAATAGGTTATATAAACAGGATATTTGATCTCTGTATGGATCTTTCCCCACTCCAAGTCATGTTTCACTTGTCCTTGCCTGTGATAGGACAAATACAAAGATCAATGTTAATACATATTTTAATAGCTACCGAACTAGAAGTTGCTAAATGTTGGAAGATGGATACTCTCCCAAATTGGGCAGTTATTAGACAACACTGTCTATATCAGTTCCGAATGGAACAGAAGATGGGCTCTTGGGGCTCGGTAAAAAAAGGATGGTTTGAGACCTGGCAGAACACAATAGATGCACTTACTGTAATGCACCGACTCTCGCATATAGGCCTAAATTGACTCGCTTTCCTGATCCTGATGTTGATACATGTTTTGTCTGTTGTTATACATATTATTTAATTCAATGACTATATAAAAGTTATTTTGTTCTATGTAAAAAAAAAAAAGTTGGAAATTTTGCGCCTCAGAGGTTGAGGAGTAGAAGCCATAACAACAGTTTCAAAATCATGTTGTTCAAACAAAAGCAGTGTAGAATACAGTATACAGCATAGAAACCTGACATAGCGTGCCCCCCTTCGACATATTAACCCCCCTTTTAAAAGTCGACTACAGTGCTTTTCTTTTACCACATTAATTCGACAAATATTGTTCATATTCAACAATTTAACCCTTTCTCTTCAAAATCCGACTTATAGTGCTTTGTTTCACCATGTTAATTCGACAAATATTGTAGATTCGACATATTAACTCCCCCCCTTTAAAATCAGACTTACAGTGCTCCCATGAATTTCTTTCACCATTAAAATCCGACTTTTTCTTCTCCTATTTTATTCAACATGCCCTTGAATTTTGTATTGCAAGAATTCTGTATTGCATTGCAATGTGTTTGCTACCCCTCTGGTTACTCATAGGGTTAATCTTGTAATCCTGTATAGGTGTAAAACATTTAATGTGTTATAAAAAATTTTTTTTGCTACCTGGTTATATGCAAGGTAATATAATGTGTAATTTTAGACTGAAATGTGGGCAAACCTAAGTGTTTTTGGGTGAGGTGGCATCTTATTCCTATTGGACTGGGAGGGCAGGGAATTTGTGGGACAATTACTTTAATGTTGGTGCTTCTTTCAGAGCTATTGGAATTAAGTGAAAATAACATTAGGATAAGTTGAATGGACATTGATCGAACAGCAAATAAAAGAGAAAGATGTCCTCTATGGTTTATTCAATTTTTCCAATGTATGAATATTAAATATAGCATAAAAGCAGTCTTTCTCTTTTCTATTCACACTAATTTATGGTGTGATACCTATTAACATGAAGGTGGAGTGGTGGAGCCCTTACATGTGCACATTTAAAATTATCTACTACTATTATTATTACCAGCCAAAGTTTATTCTTTGAAACTTCTCGGTATTCAAGAAGTTAAATACCTTTTTAAATCAATGATAATGTATAAAAATTCTTACCTATGGTTGTTATTTTGCCCCCAAATTGCTGCCTTTATACCTAAGGGCCAGAGCGATCAGAATAGAGAGCATTAGTGTTGGTAAGTCCTTTCTCATGATTAAGAGGTGACACATACAACAGGCAGAGTATGCTCTGCTCTTCAGCAGCTAGAGGTTTTGTAACATCTGACCCAGACTGGGTGAAAAGTATACACGCTGGCCATTTTTGTCACCTTTGGAACACACAGCATATCATATTTTATGTAATCATAATAAATATAATTATTTTATGAGATTTTGGAATCCTCTTTTTAATTTACTGGCTCTAGACATTTACATCATTAACGGGATCGCATCCAGGACATTAAGCTGACCGAGTGAGGGCGGTTGAAAAATCACTCATATGCCTTTAAAGTCCTGGGAATAAGATTACAACTTCCCAGGCAGAATCGTTAATGTGAGTATACCGTATTTGTATATACGCTGAGGCCAGTGGGAACTGGCGTTCATTTGAGGCTGAGTGCGGGCAACCTATAACAAACCCGCATATGCGATAAGCTTGTCTGACTGTGTGTCATTCAAGCAATATCGAAATTGAGTGAGTACATCCTGGTTTATACAAGATCCTTTGGAGAAAGAATATATTTAAAGAAATAATCCCCAGATATAGCGACCAAGTTTAATTATAGACTGAATAAATATGGAGGAGTAAATAACTGAAGGCGTTATTTCCGACAAATAGAGAAGATTTACCAAACTTGGACTTTCAATTTATTGTATTTTATTGCTTTGTATCATAACAGATGACGCTATGTTAAAATTTCTTTTCTATGTCCGAACTGAATTGATATCCTGAAAAAGTGAAGCTGTGATCTCTAGTGATTGAAGCGAAATTTATAGCGCAAGAAACCATACGTGAGTGGAACTTTGTGTTTATGTTATTTTATATTGTGAATATATTACATAGTTTGAGATAATTAATTGCATTCCAATAAGTGGATCAATCTATATTACGTTGTTTATGGTGTATTGGAACTTTTATGTATATCTCTGACATTGAAACAAAATAATTTTTGTTTTAATATTCATGTACATTGGAGTGCTGGGGTTAAACAATTATAATTGCTAAAGTGTCTGTGATAGCAGACAAATTACTACGGAAGCTCCACTGGATACATTGAAATAGCTGGTGCGCTAGATATATTCTGTGTTTTATTTGTTACATTATGTTGTTAAAGAGCATTACAAAGGGGCAAACCCAATTCATGATCATTAAAAGTAGGCATAAGCCTTCTTGCCCTCTTGATGCTGCCGGCGGCTGTATAAGCCACTGCAGCATCAAGCGCTTCTGTAGAATGAATGAACCCGGTCACCGGGTTCATTCTTAGAATGCGCAGCGCTGCGGTCCCATCACTGATTCAGTCACCAGGTCTGACCCCTGTGACTGAGTCAATGATGGGACCACAGCGCGGCGCATTCTAAGAATGAACCCAGTGACCGGGTTCATTCATTCTACGGCATATTCTTAATAACATCACCACACAACATATGACTGCTCAGAGGAGTCTGGTTATGAGACTATCCAAACAGCCACTTACAATTTGTCTGTCCAATACTACCCCTCACATTGTGGCCCTGCTATACTCCTACATAAACTCCTTCAACGTCAGTCCTTAGAGACCCAAGAGCCACACAACTGTCTGCATAACATCGCTCTAGACACATCCCCCCCGACTTGACTTAAACAATACACCCCTTGCACATGGTGAAGTTCTTTTTGTTGATGGCTCGTGTTCCAAACCAGCAGATGGAGTCTATTACACTGGTTATGCAATTGTACAACTGCCAGATGTGATTGTAGAAGCGTACTCAGTACCTTTTGTATCTGTTCAAGCTGCAGAACTCATTGTTCTTACTCAAGAATCTAGGCTTTTTGCAGGACAGGATCTATTCAGATTCCAGGAATTCTTACTGTGTAGTCCATGACTTTCTAGTTATCTGGAGGAATAGGGGGTTTGTGTCTGCTGACGGGAAGGGCAGCTCTCATGCACAATTGGTGAATGACCTCCTTGATGCCATTCTGCTACCCTGAAGCTTGGCCATTGTTAAATGTAAGGGACATGCCTCTGATAACTCTGAGATTACACAGGGCAACAACTTTGCTGATGCCACAGCAAAACAAGCGGCATTAATTTTTGCCGTTCACCCTATTATACAACACATGATTGCCAGCTTTCTATGGTAATGGTTCCACCCATTCCCTCTCAGGACTTATGCTGTCATACAGGCAATGGCTACTACTCATGATTTATCTTACTGGCACACGCAGGGTCTGTCCATCGATTCTGATAATCTCTGGACAGACAAGGAGGGAAGGATGGACATACCAGCATCTAATGTCCCACTTTTCAAATCACATTTTCATTCATTTGGACACATGGGTAAGAAGCAGACCTGTCAGGACCTTAGGAAACATTTTCTTATTCAAGGTGTGATTGAGTTGTGTGAAAGACAGTTATCCAGATTGTGAACAAAGCTGCCCATGAGCACTTACCACTCCTTGATGGTCCAATGCAAAATTTTCAAGTTGATTTTACACACATGCCTAAGTCAAAGGGTTTCCAGTACCTGTTGGTGATTGTGGACCAGTTTTACAAATAGGTGAGGCTTTTCCTACGGCCAAGGAAAACTCTCAATCCATGGCAAACATTTTATGTAAGGAAATAATCCCTTGTTTTAGATATCCACTAATGATAAACAATGATAAGGGAACCCATTTTATGACACAGGTCATGCAAGTGATCCATACTAAGTTGTGCATTGAATGGAAATTCCATATTCCCTACCATCCACAATCCAGTGGACAAGTAGGAAGGATCAATAGGATCATCAAAGACAAATTGAGAAAAGGTACAAATGGTACCTTCACTAATTGGCCGGTATACTTACCAGCTGGGTGTTACGGTTTTCTGACACTCAGACTAGGTTTAAGTAAAAACATAGTTTTATTAAAATGAAACCAGGTATAGCGCCCCTGGGGGCCAGGAATGGCAACAACAGTGAAGATAATAGACAGGAATGAGTACAATAATTAGACTGAAATATACTGATAACTGGATGAACAAGGGTTAATGTGTAAACCACTGATCAGTCACAATGATGGTAATCAGCCAACGCCCAGCTGAACCTATAAGTCTCTGAGGGTGCTATCGGCCATATAGTAGGCTTGTACAAATCACTCTCATATAGCTGTATAGTAGGACGCCCAGGGAGACAGCACAGATATAACCAGAGCTGAGAGATTCCTCCTAGAGGAGAATGATGGAGTACGGCCACTGCTGAGCAAGAGAATGGAACCTGAAATGCCCTGCGCACTTGCAAATGGAAATACCACTGTGTGCCAATGGAGGAGAGAGCCAGGCCACCCTCTGGGTACCAATCGGAGTCGACACTGCACAAGCAATAACGAGCCACGCACAGATAGTGCGGTTGATAGCAAAGCACACTGAGGAAAGACCAGAGCCAAGACACCCTTCTGGTGCCGTACGGAACAATACACTGCGAGAGCACACAGGAGGCCACTAGCACCGGGAGGTGCAACCACGGTACCAGCACGTACCGGAATGGATACTGCTCTGCTTGTGTAAACGGATAGGCTAGGTCACAAAGGCATGGCTCAGTAAGTGTTAATAGGCTCGGATAGATCGAATCGGCTTGGAAAGTGTACTGAGGCTCAGCAACGGAGGCAACACACACACAGTAAGGTATTGGGCAGGTTCAGTCACGGAGACAGCAGCTCAGCAAGGCTACAACAGCTCGGTTGACGGAGGCCACAGCAAGCACAGCTGAGAAGTGAATGAACAGAGCACTACTAAGCACAGTTCAGAATGTCGCAGGCAGGTGATCAGGATACACAGGAACACAGGAAACCGATGAAGAGCAGGAAGCCACAGCCGGAACCGGGACAATCACGGATCAGGAACGTCAGGCAAGCCGGGTCTAATCAAGCAGCAGGAACGTCAGCCAAAGCCGGGTCAATCACGGAGCAGGAACGTCAGCCAGAACCGGGTCGAATCACAGAGCAGGAACGTCAGGCAAGCTGGGTCGATTCACGGAGCAGGAACGTCAGCCAAAGCAGGGTCCAATCACGGAGCAGGAATGGAGAATGGTCAGATGAGCCGAGTCGGTTATCACGGTCCCCGTGATTCCCTGTCAATCTCTGTAGGTATACATTTGCATTGGAGGAGTCTGATTGGCCCGCCCAGGATGTGCCTTTATATACTGAGGCTTGGGCACTTGTCAATTGCCCTTTCGTGGTGTTGTGTTGCTGCGCCTTGTTATTGATCTCCAGTGTCTCCTGTGTACCGACCCGGCTAGTCTGACTCTCCTTCTGTTCCTGCACCGTAATCTGACCCGGCTCTGGCTGACGACCCTGCACCGTGAACTGACCCGGCTCTGGCTGACGACCCTGCACCGTGAACTGACCCGGTTCTGGCTGACGACCCTGCACCGTGAACTGACCCGGCTCTGGCTGACGACCCTGCACCGTGAACTGACCCGGTTCTAGCTGACGACCCTGCACCGTGAACTGACCCGGCTCTGGCTGACGACCCTGCACCGCGAACTGACCCGGCTCTGGCTGACGACCCTGCACCGTGAACTGACCCGGTTCTGGCTGACGACCCTGCACTGTGATCCGACCCGGCTCTGGCTGACGACTCCGCTCCGTGATTCGACCCGGTTCTGGCTCCTGATCCTGCTCCGTGACTGCTCCACTCTCCGGTGGTGTTCCTGCGACTCAGTCATCCGGTTCCGGCTACTGTTCCTGTCCGGTTACTGCTCCTGTCCGGTTGCTGCTCCTGTGTACTCCGGTCGTGCTGGCGACATTCTGACTGTTCTCTGTTTCCTAGCTCATTACGCTGCAGCCGAGGTTGCCTGCCTTGTTCTCGTTGAGCATTTCAAATGTACCAGATTAACCCTTGCACTGCCGGTAGCCTCCGATTACGTGCCATTTGATTCATTGCCAAGCTCCGGTGATTCTCTGAGCCTTAACACATTTGAGCCTCTGCTTTACGCTATACCAGTCCTTGCAGAGCTCCGCCTGTTCGATGCCCGGTGAGCATCGTGATCACGCTGGTTGACACTGGTAGTCCATTCGCTCTTGCAACAAGGATTCTGGGTCACACCTTGTGGGTGTCTGGGCAGTACCTCATTCGCTCAAAGTGTTTTATCCCAACTGCACTACTCTGTGCATCGGCTCTTCATAGCTTGGGCAATTCCGTTCTACTGTGGCCTCCCAAGGGCTGGCATACTTCAGTGGCAGACGCAGGGTTACTCGATACTCATTCAGGGCGATTCCTATTCTGGTTACATCAAATTGGCAGTTGCAATCCTCATAAGCCCACTGTGGTGGTACGGGCTCAGCTTAGAGCAACAGGGGCTCATCCTGTTTATGCTTCAAGAGTGTTACAGCGCTTTTCCTGAGTTCCTGATCTACATTTAAAGACTGTTACCATAGACTGCTATATATCCCCTGGGCATTGGCCAATCTAGCCTGAGCCTTTCCAGTTGCTCCACTTAACCCTCTATGCACTACTGTTTGTAGTTTACTCCATCCTCTGTTCATATTGCCTGTTCTTACTTTACTAGCCCCTAGGGGCAGTGTTGTTCATTTTTATTTCAATAAATTGTATTTTACGTTACATCCTGGTCTGTGTGTCAGAAAACCGTAACATCGGTACACAGGAACGTAGTAACACAGCAAGAAGGCTCAAACTCAGGAACTCCACGAAAGGGCAACAGGCAGATGTCATAGGCCCAGTATATAAAGGAACATCCTGGGCGGGCCAATCAGCCTGCTCCAATGCACAGGTACCATCAGTGTGACTGACAGGGGATCACGGGTACCGTGATACTGGGTTATCTGAAATACGTATGACCCCAAATAAAACTACAGGTCTATCCCCATTTGAGGTATTGATGGGAAGACCATTCCCAACCCCATGGGCTGCTTCCCATGGAACCCCTAGGGACCTAGGGGATTTGCAAGAAATTCAAAATGCATATGTACAAAGCCTTGCTGACAAATAACGGCATCTATGGTGATGCTAGTCTCTCTCTCTCTCTTTTCCCACAGGTAAACCAACACACCCCTACCAGCCAGGAGATTCAGTGCTGGTAAAGCAACTGTTCAAAGACAACTTTGGATCGACCATTTGGACCTCCAACTACCGTGATTGCAGTCACTCTGACAGCTGTGCTTACAGGCAGTTCCCCAACATGGATCCATGCAAGCAGGATCAAGGAAGATCCTACAGCAAAGAACAAGACCCAATGACTTTAGTGGCAGTTGAGCCCTAACCACAGTATAGTTTAGCAACTAAATTCCAGATTGCTGACCAACTTTGCTTTATGGGTATCTGTGTTGTGGGCTTCATTGTTGCATTTTTTGTGTTACTATGTAGGACTGAAAGGCCTTGTAGAGTAACTGATCCCACTTCTGATACACGCATACATAAAAAAGAATTACATCTATCATCCTGGGAATGAGATAATCCTTTTATTAATATGACATGCCCAATATATAAATCTTTAAATATAACTCAGCCCTGTTGGATATGCGGTTATACTCTGTATACACAGGTTCTCCCTGCTCTAGGAATACCCTTTAATGAAAAAGACGTAACTTTTATGGACTATACACAAAGATACGGCATATATTCTTTCCTCCAGTTTTCATTAGGATTTTTTACAGGGAACAATGTTCACATTCAGTTAGCCAATGTGGTGGATAAGGGGTCTATATATGTTAGTAGGCAGACAAACCATAGGCCATCTATTTTCATAGGAAATGTTCCATATGACTCCCCTTGTTTCTCTAGCACTGAGAATAGCTTAAGACAGATTATTATTGTCACCTGCCCTGGATGGAGAAACAATTTCACCAAAGTAAAGTTTAACACAACAGCATACCTAGCTCATGCAAATGCAGTATTAAAAATTGGTACAGAATCTTTCTACAATAAAAGCACCCAGAGAGGAATCTATTGGTTGTGCAGGAGAAATGCCTTTAGAGTTCTCCCCTGTGGATGGAAGGGAAGCTGTGTACTTGGAAGGGTGGTCCCTGCTATTTCTATCCACAGGGAACTACCGTATGGTAGAGTGAGAAATTATAGAAGTATTGAGGATAAATTAAAGACCATTAATCACATTGCGCTAGACGATTGGGAAGTGGGACTGGGTATTGTATTACCTGCTTATGGTATCCATACCCTTTCTAAACGAATAACCCAATTTGTTACAGTTTTGGATGCTGTGCTTAATTACACCACTGACACTGTTGATAAACTGAATCAGGAACAGATACAGATTAGAATGGTAGCCTTACAGAACAGAATGGCTTTGGATTATGTTTTAGCAGTGAAAGGGGTGTGTGTGCTCTAGTCAGGGATAAGTGCTGTACATATATTACTGAATACAGTTGTGAGATAGCACATGACCTAGAAAGGGTGGGTGAACGTCAGGAGAAAATACTGTATCAGGAGAGTGAATGGGATTTCCTGGGTATCAAAGGGTGGATCGGGTCTTTGGGGGCCAAATTAATATCTTTCTTACACTTTATCCTTGTGATTATTATTATTATCTATTGTCTCATTTATATGTGTCTTAAACTAATCTGTGTGAAATATGTCCTGAGTAAAGGTAACGCTGTATGTTCCATTCACCCTTCTAGTTATACCTATGCTTCTCTCAGTCCTGCTACCAGTTTTTACAGTCACCCCAATTCTTACTCTCACACTCTATACAGTGATGCTCCCTCTGATATTCCTGTTAGTGCTGGAAGTCCTCTATAAGTGGACCATGGTAGGAGCCATGTTACCTGACACCATCTGGCTCTCCTACAACCTCTGGCTGTTTCCTGCTGGCCAGTGGTCTTGCGCACTGTATGGCCAGGACTTGGTGCCCATCTTTGAAGTTGTTCTTTCAGAACAAAAGGAGGGAACTGTAAGGGTTAATGATTTTTTAGATAACAACTTATTGCTAGTGTGACTGCTTTTTCAAAGTTAAACAACATCTTTAGTCTTGGGATTCATGCCAGGGGGGGGGGGGGAGAACAGAAACTGATGAAATCAGAAAAGACCTTAGACTTTTAGAGATAACATAGAAGACAGTTTGAACTTTGTAGCTGTTATTCTGCACATACACATTTCTGTAATATGAACAAACATGTTTTCTACCTTTTCCCCTCCCTTTTGAGACCTATATAATGTCTGTCCTTTGTTTAATAAAGCAGAAGCATTTTGAATAGAGGCCTGTGTTGTGGCTTCATTTCGCTTCTCTAAGCGCTTAGGGCCAAAGCCTGAGTTCAATTATTTATTTTTTATTTATTTAGAAAATGTTTTACCTGGAAGAATACATTGAGATTTCACTCGTTTTCAAGTATGTCCTGGAGTGTTTACAGCAAGAGTTGCATATTTGCACAAATACAGAGACATAACACATATTTACCCACACATATACTAAAAATGTTATATACAGTTGCATATTTTTAGATATGAAGAAGCAGTTATTTTTAAGGATTTTAGACTGTGAGACGATCTGATTTTCTCAGGTAGGTTATTCCAGACTTTCGGAACTCTGAAGGAGAAGGCAGATCAACCAGATTCTTTCTTGAAACTACTGTTAGGAGTGGTACAAATTCTTCCTAGGAAGTGTGAGAAGTCTGCATGCAGAGATACTAGCCACCCTGAAGGGGACCAGGGCAAATTTAACCCCGTAGAAAAAGAAAAATAGCAGATGCTTCAAGGTCAATAAAAAACAGTGCAAACTTAACTTGTTTCACTGGACTCACCGCTATTGATTCACCGCTGCTGATAACTTGTCAGGTGCACTCTCTCCACAGGATCTCGACCCCTGCTAGCTCCAGCATAAACAGAACGATTGAACGGCACTTCCAACTTTAATAAAAACATTCAGCTTTATTATGACTCTTAAAAATATGGCTCATAGCGCAGGATAGAGTCGTGACAAAATAACTTCTTATTCAAATATAAACCCCACACATAGTCTGACGCGTTTCGTGCTGATATAGCGCTTAGTCATAGACATACAACAACTAAAAAAACTTTTGAATTTAAACCTTTAAAATCAGCTTAATTGAGGCTACCTGTCTTAAAAATTATGGAGGCGTAGCCACCTGGTAACTAGTGGAAACACCTCCAGACTAAGAAGCTTAGTTAACCCTTTCAATAACATATATATCGGTCTAACTTAATTTTTCCCTAAATTAAAGCATAAACCATAAGGACCAATATAAGTCCACTAAACAGACATGACATAAGAGTGAAAAATCTTCAATATTTATAACAGAGGCCCTATATAATAAAACAAATGTCCCACTCTGAGTTTAAACCAGAAGGCACTCTAGTCTTTAACTGAAAGATCCAGAATGCTTCTCTCTGGTTTATAAGCCGCATCAAATCTCCTCCACGAAAGGGTAAAAAAATCCTCTCTATTCTTTGGAAATTACATACACCTGAATCACCATTATGCTCCATACATATATGTCTAGCTATAGCTGAGTCCGTCTCAGATTTTTGACTTTGACTCAAATGTACTCTAAGACGCATCTTTAAAGGACGTATCGTCCGACCCACATGTTGTATGGAGCATGCCAAACATGTGAAAAGATATACAACATTTCGAGTATTACAGTTAACATAACTTTTTATCGCATACTGAGCGCCATCTACACTGCATTTGAAAAATGTAGATACGTTAATCACCTGACATGTCTTACATATATTTGCACCACATCTGTAAGACCCCTTAGAGTCCAACCATGTTGGTCTTGATGGCTTTGACAAAAACAAACTTGGTGATAACATATTGCCCAATGTGATTTCCCTCCTTGCAACAAAGTCACAACCATTTTTTAAAATCTTTCCCAAAATAGGGTCTGTCTCTAACATGGGCAATAATGATCGCACCAAAGTACAAATCCGATGAAACTGAGGGCTATACTTTGTAATAAATCGAGCCTTAGTGACACCTTTCCTTTTATCCCTCTCGTCCTTACAGGATGCTTTCAACAAATCTTCTCTAGATCTTTGGACTGCACTCTCATATGCTTTCTTTAGTAAACATTTGTTATAGCCCCGATTTTCAAACCTGCTATTTAAATCTCTAGACGCCAGTTCAAAATCCTCCATACGGGAACAGTTTCTGCGAATACGCTGAAACTGTCCTTTTGGGATATTTGTAATCTGATGTTTTGGATGTGATGATCGGGCATGTAAAAGAGTATTTCCATAAATACTCTTCTGTAGCCTGCAATTTGGCTACTCTGTGGACCACAGCCAGGATTACAGCCAGGAGAAAAGCAGGAGCAGAGGAATAGTAGCCAAGGACTCAAAGGGTGGCTGCTGCAAGACTCCCGAAACCAAATTAAGGTCCCAGTGTGGAGTGGAAGCCCTGTAGAGAGGGAAGGCATGAGCGACGCCCTGAAAAAAGATCTTGACATCAGGCAAGATGGCAATGCGTCTCTGGAAAAAGGAGAGTTGAAGTCTGGACCTTCAAGGAGCTGAGACTGAGCCCTTTGTTCACACTGTCCTGTAAAAAAGAGAGGATCGCTAGAAGATCAAACTCCTGTGAGGACAGATCCCTGCCCACACACCAAGACGGTACTAACCTGGTCATCAGTCTCCGAAGATTAAGGATTTCTTTAGAATCTGGCATTTCTGAGAGGTAATACACATATTATGAAGCTAGTCGCCATATGTTTAATTATTGAAGGGAGACTTTATCCTATGTGAAAGTTCAGCTTTAACAATTCAATTAACCTATCAGAAATCTACTCCAGGATTTCGAATTGATCCAATGGCAGATATTCTGTAGATTAACACACTATGGGGACATGCATCATAGTCCCACTCCGACTGATTACACTAAAAGTGAGAGGAAACCATTAATAATAGTCGGCAATCTTAAATTGTAGCAATGACTTAACTTATGATGTCCATACAAAAATGTTACTTCCTTCCTAAACATCAGTATCTCAATATTGGCTTAGATTTTACCTAGGATAAAAATCTTATTCCTGATGTAGCACAGTGAGTAATCACTGAAATCAACATCTAAAAGATCTCTAAAACGTTATATCGAAAAACATATGTCTGCTTATTTTTTATTTTGTGAAAGTGATCTACTGTAACATAATAACAGAAAGTTATCCTGCTTAACAAAAAAAAGGATTGTATACATCACCATATATATATATATATATATATATATATATATATATATATATATATATAGAAAGATGCATATATATATATATATATATATATATATATATATATATATATATATATATATATATATGCAATACATCATAACCCATTCATGTAGTGTGACCAGTCAACATATCACAACGGGGGTAAATCTGACCCATACAAAAGTAACTCTCTTTGTATTTGGAAACCACCGGACACACAATTGGATATGGAGTGACCATTGCACCTCCAAAATTACACAAGGATCAAACCCTAATGGGTGTATGATTAATATATATATGATCCCATGTATCAAACTTATTTATAATGATCTCCAATATTGGCAATGTATGCCGCAATTCTCATATTGAAATTAAATAGAACACTCCTAAAAATGTCAAAAAGGTACATATTATTGACGCTAAACAATTAGGATTGTAGATGGCTTCTAGGTCACAGGAAGGATGCCCCACACACCGAAAAATACAGGGATCCCAAGAGTCCAAATAAACAATGTTTCTCCTGTGTCCCTTACCCACGGCAATGCATAGTGGGTATTGTCTCCACCTCTCAGCTGTCTAGGACCAATCAGTTTTAGTATTTAAGGAAGATAGTCTTTTGGCCCTACATAGGTGTGAAGATGAAGAGGGAGAGATCCAAGCTACTCACCTTAAAAAAAATAGAAGATCCATTTGTGGGAAGTGTTTGTCCTCTGCAGTGCTGCATTGCCAGGTAGTACACCAGAAGCCCTTGTTTGTCGCACTTTGCAACGACAAGGTAGAATGATTTTATGTAAAATGATTAATCTCTCCCCCCCTGTCATCAGAGGAGGGTCTCCGGTGGGATTCCATGTGGTTGATTCAGCAGAGCATTATATGGGAAGGCCGTGCATTCCATTGTGGACCAAATGCTGAAACCAAGCTCTGGACAAGGCCAGAGACATGGAATCCAGCCTCAAAGACAAGCAGCATTGAATTCTACTCATGGAAGGTAAGATAACTTTTTTTGGCACACATATTTTTATTGAATTACATTAAAGATTATTTTACCTGTTTCTAACATGCAAGTCAATTAGAGGTCATCATGCATTCCACAGGTGGAAGGCATATGAAACTATAAAGTGGGGCATGATGAGTCCATGATTCATGGACTAGGATACTGTTAGGATTGTTTTTGATGCAGCTTGAATAAAGTGGTGTTTTTACCATTATGGCCTTAATTCAATTGTCCCCGTTGGCCAAAAAACAGTCAACGGTATTTTTTCAAGCACTGTAAGCCATTCAATTACCTGTACTATGAAAAAATACTGTTTGAAAAAAATGCACTTTGGATTTAGGGCCCACTGGAACCCATGAAAAAGAGTTGGATTTTCCTATTCAATTCCATGCGTTAGGCAGAAACATGCATAAAGACACCCATTTTAACTCCAGAAAAAGTAGAGCTGCTTTTTTCTGGACCAGAGTGCCCTAACGCATGTTTTAACCTGCAGACGCAGGAATTAAAGGGAAAAAAGCCTAAAAAAAACTGTGGATGTATAGATATAGGGCCCTAAGCCCCCTATCAATACAGTATGACAGTCTACCTTAGAGGCCTAGTTATCCTGTGCTTCCTTCCTCTGTGGTGTGTCGGCCAGCATAGTTGTGGCCACCTCCGCATTGCTGACATCATGAAACAGGCACTGGATAGAATACCTGTTTATGGGCCTATTCTGTGTGGCCTAATTGGTCCCGCCTTCTCCTGCTCCTTCATAAAGCTCCATGGGCCTGTGAGTCATTGCCCTTACGTGGTGTTTCTGATATTGTCTCTTGTGCTTCGTCGTGACCTGTGCTCTCCTGAGAAACCACTCCGTGTATGGCCCCAGCTTGTCTGACTACCCACATCGGTTCTGACCTGTGGCTCTGGCTGACTAACTCTGTGTATGACCCCGGCATGTCTGACTACCCACATCAGTTCTGAGCTATGGCTCTGGCTGACTAACTCGCTCAGTGTATGACCCTGGCTTGTCTGACTACCCACATTGGTTCTGACCTGTGGCTCTGGCTGACTATCTCGCTCCGTGTATGATCCCGGCTTGTCTGACTACCCATATCGGTTCTAACCTGTGGCTCTGGCTGACTTACTCGCTCCATGTAGTCCCCAGTTTGTCTGACCTCTGGCTTTTGCTGCCTATCGCTCTGTCTAGTCCCTGGCTTGTATGACCTGTGGTTCTGGCTGACTACTGGCTCTATACTCTCCAACTTGCCTGACCATCAGTCTCAGTGTTTCATGGTTCAGGTCTGATCTCGCTACCTGTTGCCTCTGGTCACATGACCCAGGGTGGAGACTTGTGCCTTAGTTACCGTTCCCTCTGGTGATCCACCCACACCATGGTCCTACTCTTCGGTATCTCACAGTAGTGCAGTGCGCAGCACAGTGTGCAGCTCCGGGTAGGAGCCTTGGTCCTATTATCCTGTGTTCTGGGGTTGTGTGGACTATACTATTATTACTGTATTTATTAAATAAAGGTGGATTTATGTTTTATATTCATGTCTGTCCTTCTTTGCCAGAAAACCGTGATATACAGCCAGAGTACTCAAACAAATGTGTGAAATGGTAAAAAAATTAACTGCATTGCACAGAGTTGCATACTCCACTGACACTCATTGAGTTAATCTGACTAAAGCTAACACCATCACATGAACAAAAACACTTACCTGTTACCCTGATGTCCAGCAGGGTATTCAGCACCTTGGTCAGCTACTGTCAGTCATCTTCTGTATTCTTCTTCTCTGTATCTTCATTGCTCTTGTCTTCTGATCTTCTTTGTGGCATATCTAATGACACTGAAAAGAAAAAAAAAGCCAAATTAAATATGTCCCTGTGAAGATATGGACCTGGCGTCTCTGGCACGGAAGGTATAGCAGTTCAGGCACATTATCGTCCGTGGGTTGCTTTCACTAACCTGCACAGCTAACCGATATACTAAGCACTATGTCCCAGAACTTTGAGTCGTGTATCCACTGGCAATGCAGGATATACTGCACAGATAGCTCCAGTTTGTATAGGATATTCTATATATCTAGTCCACTGGCACTTCTCACTGAGTAACTGCTCTATAGTGGATGACAGACAGCAATCTACCTGGGCACTTCAGGGAGACCACGGACCGCAACACACTGCTTGATGCACTGATGCATTCTATTGCACTGAAGTAAGGGTTACCGATATCACAGTTGATGCGCGTTAAACGCATAATATCTGATGAAGGTGAACTTCAGGTTAAGCTTAGAGAGATGGGTTCTAAATTTGTAAATAGGGGATACAATAGTCAGATGATTACTCAAAATATTCAGCAAATGGCAGACATGGATCGCCAGTCATTGTTAAAAAAGACACGACACAGGGAAGACAGAGTAGGGGATCGTTTAATAATTACCACTACCTTTACTGATCTAACCAAACAATTTAAGGAGACTACAAAGTGGAATTGGCATCTTCTGTCTGGAGATCCTGAGGTGGGGCATATGTTCCAACAGCTCCCATTGTTTGGTCACAGAAAAGGGAGAAGTCTTAAGGACACATTAGTGAGTGCAGATCCGATCAACAAATATAAGGATAATGGAGTTGGTGCAACAAGGGGAGTATATTGATGTGACAGTTGTGTTACTTGTACCCATATGATGGTTGGTAAAAGTTTTACAGTACCTCGGGTAAATTAAAGGTTAAGAGTGATATTACGTGCACAGCTGCCTCTGTCATTTATCTCCTCTTGTGCCCGTGTGAAATGACATATGTGGGTAAAACCACTCGACCATTCAAGAAGCGCATTCGAGAACACAGATCTTTAATAGTGAGAGGTTTGAACGGCACCCTAACTGCTGAACAACTTAAGTGTTCTCCTGTCACTAGACACTTTATACAGCAGCAGCATCATATTCGAGATTTGAAGTGCTTCCCATTTGAGTTTGTTCAACATGCTCCACGGGGGGGGAGACAGAATGAACCAATTAGCCAAGAGAGAAACGTATTGGATATACACCCTCCAGACCCGGGCCCCCAAAGGTTTGAACAAGCAATTTAGTTTGATACACTACATCTGAATTGATTGATTAATGCATAATTTTTCATGTAAATTGTGAGCTTTTAATGGAGGTCGAACCTGGACGGCGTTTGCGGTTGCTATGGCAGCTGGATACGCAATATTCCGGCACCAGGTTTGAAGAGGTATTTTAATGAGGCACGATGGGAATTGGTGATGTGAATGCCCCTGATGAAAGTCCGTATGAGGACTGAAAAGTTGGGCTTTTTTAATATGCTTGAATAAAATATTATTTTATATTTATTGAAGAGCGATCGGCTTTACTGTTTTCAATATTTGTATTCACTTAAGCCAGCAAGCACCTGTTGTGTGAGGGAACGAGTGCAGCAACTTTTCTACACAATTGTACTTCAGGGAGAGACAAACATGCACCTTCTTGGTAAATCACAAACTGCTTTATTTTCAACCAACACAGCATTTTTGATACAGTTGAGAGAAAAGGGGCAGTCACCACATGGACAAAACATGACATGCTGAGTTTAACATCAGATAAGGTTACTAAAAGGGGGGTAGGTGGACACAAGGCTCTAATCACATCCTGTAGAAATCGCCAGGGGGGAAGGGGAATTAGCACAAACATACATTCCCAGTGAATAGCTGTTCCCCCCATAAAACCATCAGTCTCAGCTGATAGTCATCTGCCTCCTTGTTTGGGTGGGGGAAGGTTGAAACAGGCTTCCATGACTATCAATTTTCTCTATACCATTCAGTATTAGTGTTCACATGATCCCAGCCAGGGGAAGGAGAGGCTCCATGTTACCTTATGGGCAATTGCTTATGAATTATCTTTATTTTTATTTACATAGCTAGAATATGCACATATAATGTAATGGGCCATAGAGATATCCAGTGTGTATGTAGAGGGTTAATAAAATAGGCACAGTCAGTGAGATCTCCTGGGGCCCTGGGGCATGGGAGTTGTGGCCCAAAGTTATCACAGCACCTGGACATCCAAATCCTGTTTGGTTAGATGGAAGCTGGCAGTATTCTGTTGTCCAGGTGGGAGATCACCCTCTATTTTATATCATAAATAACACTCACACACCCTGTATTCCTGATGAGTATGGAATCTGATGTATTGTTTCACCTGTCCAAAAATATCGCCAAGGGTAGATTGACTGGTTTATTGTACTATTGCTCCAAGTCACCCAGTGAGATCAGGACACAAATCCCATCAGCCTGGAGCCGTATTACCCCAGCCAATCAGGAGCCTCAGCATGCTAGCAGATAGAGAGGGGAACAATATATCAAGGGAGACCCAATGCTAGGGAATTAGGAAGAGGAGAAGGAGGAGAGAGGAGAGAGGAGATGATCAGAGAGACAGCTGCAGCCGGGGGCATAGCTGAAGCAGTACTGTAGGAACCTCAAACATCAGGTAGCTATGTCCATTAGTATGTGCACATGTAAATAAGTATTGTAAATATTTGGGGGTGGTTATGTTATTGTATTGTTTTAGTTAGGATGTATGTTATTTGTATTGTCTATGTCTTGTTGTAATAATTGAGCCTTATAAGGAAAACTAACTAACCCTGTGGATCCTGGGATATCCTGTCTGTTGTACTCTAATAAATGTCTGTTGATTTTGAATGAAGCTGACTCTTTCATGCAGAATCCCATAGTCTAGGTAGTATAGACAGGGAAATAAGTGTTAATTGGAATAAGCCAGGTGGTACTTATTTTAATGTAGTATGATAAATGCATTGAGGTATTTACTATCTGGATAAGTCTAAACAGGAGTTATCATAGGGAGAAGACAAATAAGCCATTAATGGTTATATGTAGACATATATATGTTGTATTAATGTATATGTGTTTATATGTGGCTGTTAATAGATAAGTGGTAACCTTATGCACATATCACACTTATATTGACATCCTTTCCCATATGTGGTATGCAATGCATTGCGTACCCCTCTGGCACTCAAAGGGTTAAACATATTACCTAAGACTAAGATAAGTTACAAAGTTAACACTCCGCCTCATGCTCTATGCGACCTGTGACAATCCTGTTTGTCACACTTCCCCCCCCCCCCAAAGAAAGTCCTGCTGTCAGGCTGGGTCACAGGCGTTGACGTGTGACCTACCCTTTCTGTACTGAATGGTAAAATTATACTGCTGAAGAGCCAAGCTCCACCTCAGCAGTAGCCCATTGTCACCTGTCACCAGGTTTAGCCAGCAGAGGGGATTGTGGTCAGTTACCACAGTGAACGCTTGGCCATAGAGATAGGTTTGTAGCTTCTTGAGGGCCCAGACTACAGCAAGGCACTCTTTCTCTGTGGCCACATAACTGACCTTGCGATCCAGTAGCTTCCAACGGAAAAAAGCCACTGGATGTTCATCCCCCCTGTTCATTCACCTGACTTAGAACTGCCCTGATGCCATAAGTAGAGGCATCTGTTTGCACTATGAAGCGTTTCATGTAAACGGGGTGCGCCTAACACCGGGTGGGAGCTTAGGGTTGCTTTTAGTTGTTGGAAAGTGGACCCACACTCTGGAGTCCAAGTGACCAGTCTGGGCTCTTTCTTTTTTGTCCGTCAGGGGCTTGGAGATGGTGCTATACTGGGGTACAAACTTTCTATAGTACCCTGTGATTCCCAGGAAGGCTAGGACTTGCTTCTGGGGAATGGGCCACTGACTAAACGCTTCCACTTTGGCAGGGTCTTGCCTCAATTGCCCTCCCCCTACTCAGTGGCCTAGATACTGGACCTCCCCCCATAGCAAGGCTGCACTTATCTGGCTTCATGGTCAGTCCTGCTCTCCCTATCTTGTCAAGCACAACCGCCACTTAACGTACATGACCCATCCACAATGCACTAAAAATAGTGATATTATCCAGGTATGCACACGCAAAGTCATGGCAATCCCAGAGGAGCTGGTCAACCAACCGCTGGAATGTGGCGGATGCCTTCTTCATTCCGAACGGCATTACCAAAAATTGGGCCGAACAGAGTGATGAAGGCAGACTTCTCATTTGCCTCCTCTTCCAGAGGAATTTGCCAGTAGCCCCTAGACAGATCTAACATCGTCAAGTACTTAGCCCCCTATAATCTGTCCAGTAACTCGTCAATATGGGGCATGGGGTAGGCTTCTGTCACCGTCTTATCGTTCAGTCGCCTATAGTGCACGCAAAAGCGAGTGCTGGGGACCAGCACTACAAGCGATGCCCAGGGGCTCTGAGAGGGCTTAATCACGCCCAGGGACAACATCTCGTCTATCTCCTGATGAATTGATCCCCTCACAGACTCGGGTACTCTATAAGCCATCTGCCATGGAAAGAGACGTGCAACCTGGCTTCTCCGAGAACAAGTGCCGCCTCAGCAGCAACTCCTGCCTGAGCTGCTAAGCATGGTCCTCAGTCAAGTTCTCGTTAACAGTGACAGGGGGCAGGGGGGGTCTATGCTGGTCTTTGGTAGAAAGGCGGGAACCATGCCCTCCTCTCCTGGGTAGTCCTCAGGCAGACAGGTCACCAGGACCTCAGCGTCTCGCTCTTGGTACCCCTTCAGCACATTAACATGGGCCACGCCTTGGACGCGCTGTCCATGGTCCTTGGCGACAACATAATTGTGTTGCTAAGCTTCTTTACAATCGTGTGCGGATCGCACCAAGCAGTCTGCAGCTTGTTTGCTGGGAAGGGTACCAGTATAAGTACCTTCTGCCCTGGGACAAACTCCCTAGTCCGAACCCCCCCAATCATACCATACCTTCTGTTTGGTTTGAGTGGCGGACAGTTTTTGCAGGACTAGCCCAGCGAGAGCATCCAACCTTTCCCTCAAATCTAACACATAGCGGACTACGAGCACCTCCTCATGATCATAATTCCTCTCCCAGAATTCCCTCAGCAGGTCCAGGGGCCCCTGCACCCGCCAACCAAACAGGAGCTCAAATGGTGAGAACTTTGTGGACTCTTGTGGAACCTTGCGGTACCAAACAATAGAGAAGGGAGCAACTTCTCCCAATTCGGTTCGCGATCCGTGAAGCTCCAGAGCATGGTCTTTAAATTGCTTGCAGAGCCCATTGGTCTGTGGGTGGTAAGGAGCGGACCAGAGCTGCTTATCACCACAATGTTGCCAGAGCTGGTGCACCAGTTCTGACATAAATTGAGTGTCCTGGTCTAATAGAATTTTGCTAGGGAACCCGAAGTGGGTGAACACAGTCACCAAGGCGTCCGGCACTGCGGCCGCTGTAATCTGGGATAGAGCTACATCCTCAGGGTATCTAGTGGCATAGGCCACGACCATGAGGATGAATCTCTTGCCCGACAATACATCCACAGGAAGGGATTTCAACACTCCCACCTCCCTATATCCTATCCTATATCCTATATCCACTGCCTGCTCCCCAGTCCAGCCAAACAAGGACCATGGGGATTGAAATTGCCCTCCTCTGACAACGGAGATCACCTTTCACTGGGGCAACCGCGAGACACCTCACAACAAATGAGGCTTAACAATTGTCAGGAATGCCCCGTGTCCCGCAGCCCTTCCACGGGGGTGCCATTGGCTAGCACCTGCTGCCGGTGGCGGCAGCTTGGGTCATCTCTGGGCTGCTCATGGTCATCACCGGTGTCACTCCCAGGGACCAGGTAGGCCAGTCCAAACAGTCCTGGTACCAGTCTACCTCTGCTTTCCCTTCCGTCCCAACATTCTCCACCCCATCCCACTCCCCAACAAGCTGGACAGACTTGGCAGGGGCAATAGGGCCACTGGCCCTGGAGGGACAATCCCTCACAAAATGGCTGGCACCCATGGCAAACATCCCAAAATTCTGTTTGGGCCAAATGGCCCCGTTGCTCCCTCTCTGGTACGCTGGTCCTGGCATCGGTCGCAGACCAGGAACATTGCTAGGGTATGTCTGTTGGGAGGCAGAATAGCTGGGGCACGTGGTTCGGCCTGGCTGGGGGATATTCCTGGGGCCCTCCAGTCCGGTTGAAGCAGCTGATTGCGGTGTTTGCACCATCCGCAGAGCAGGTACGATCAGTGGGACTGTAGGGATCTTGGGTAGCATATTGATGCCGGGACACCGTACGCGAGTCTTGCGGAAGTGTTGCGCCAAATTCGCAGCTGCTGTGGCTGTGGTGGGATGGTGATCTTGGGTCCACTGTAACACCTTCGAGGGCAGGACGGCAAACAGTTGCTCCAAGATCACCTCCTGCTTGCAGTCTTCCCGGGAGTGCACCTCACTCCCTGTCCACTGCTCCTCCAGTGCATATCCAGACTTCCAGACATACTCTGGGATAATGCCATCTGGGGTGGGTCGTAGCTCTCAGAACTTGAGACGGTAGGACTCAGGGGTAACCGAGTACCTGGCCAGAACAGCTGTGATAGTCCCCCCATTCCTCGTGGGGAATCGCTCGTCAAGCCTCAAGCGCATGTCCCGTCAGCCTCCCATTCAGGAGGGGTACCCAGTCCTCGGGCGGTAGACGATTTAATGCACACTGCCGCTAAAAGTCCTGCAGGAATCTGTCAATGTCGTCTTTCTTTATGCCGAACTTGGAGAAGCTATGGATGGAAACCCTGAGGAGGGGATTCTCTGGTTGGATGGACAGGGAGGCCACGGCAGGGAAGGACTCTGCTTTTTCTCGATCCTCTCAGGCAAGGGCAGTGTCTACTTTCTCCATCAGATCCAGCTCGCTTGCTTGTCCGCTCGTCACCTCTCTGTACTCTTGGTCCTTGAGGGCCAGCCTGGCCTCTCGGCAAAGGGGTGCGATGGCGGACCCAGAGGCCTCTGGTTGGGGCTCGGCCATGGCTCATTCCTCGGCAGCGCTCTGGTGTTCATCACGAGTCGTCTTAGGATCTAGGGGTTACTGTAATGCAGGTTATCCCACTGAAAATGCAAATTATAATGATTTCTCCAGTACATGGCCAGTCCCTGGTCAAATTGGTTCCCAGCCTTCCATGTGCACTAATGCACCTCCCAGCCAATCAGCTTCTAGTGGGAGGGATGACGAAACCCACTAGAAGCTGATTGGTTGTGAGGTGTGTAAGCACACATCTCAGGCAATAGAAGGCTGGGAACCATTTTGAACAAAGCCTGGCCATATAAAAGCCAGTCTCTGTTCTTTAACAGAAAGGTTCAGGCAACAGCCCGAGAGGTAATCCGGTGGGTGTTGGGGGGATTTTTTTCCTGAATTCCTGCAGACGGTGACAGTTCCAGCATCATACTTTTAACCATTTCACCGCCACCATATAGTTCATTCTTGGACTGCCGTCATACTTGGACTGCCTCAGTATATTTTCGATTTGGACTGCCAGCAACAAGTTAACTCTTTGAGTGCCAGAGAGGTACGAAACCCCTCTGGTACGCAAAGGGTTTCAGCCAGCATATCTTTAACGCATGTGTTTGGAGACATTTAATTTGGCCTGTATTTTTTTCTTTCTTTTTTCAGTAACATTATATATGCCACAAAGAGGAAGATCAGAAGATTAAAAAGAAGGAATATGAAGAGAAAAAAGAAGACGGAAGATAGAAGATGTCAGAAGAAGACCGGCAATGGATGATAGGTAAGTGTTACAGCTCTGGGTTATGGATGTTAGGATAGTGTTAGGGCTAGTTTTGTTTAACTTTATTGTTGGGGTAGTGTAGGGTTAATGTTTGGGAGGGTGATTGTGTTTGAGCTACTGCTTGATGCTAGACAGTGAGTCAAGCACCAAGTGTTAGCCATTTTCCTTTGATGTTCCTATTTCTCAGAACGAACTTTTGGCCAAAAGTCTCAGGTTCTTTGGCCCATTGTTCTTTGTGGTTTCTGCTAGTAGGGTGATTGAATACCTCCAATAATACAGTGAGTGTAATGCTTGGTATCTGTTTTTGCCCTACTGGCAGTTTTAACTATGTCTGCTACTCCTAAGCAGATTCCTGTTAAGGAACCTGTTTTAGAAAAAGAAGACAAGGCACAAACGTTGAAAGGTCGCTTAGGTTGTGAGGCTAAATTATCCACTTCTGATACTGCAGAACTTTGTCCGGATGCCTTAAGAAGGCTGCAGGCCAGGAAATGCCAGCATAGTTTCAGGAATTTTGTCTTGGATACGATCTTCTATGCAAGACAAATTTACAGCTATGCAAGAGAGTGCTGGTTCAAGGAAAAGACAAAGAGTGGAAGATCCAGATGAAGGAACCGCCAATAGATATGAAGAAATCCAGGATACAAAGAAATCCAGAATATTCCTCAGAAGAAGAAGAGGAGATAACAGAGGAGTTGGGGGTCTTTAAAATATAGAGAAAGGTTACCCCTTTTTAAAATCCACATGCAAAACTTTAGGGTTAACAGATACACCTAAGGAATTATATGTATTAGAAACAGCATTTCTAGGGAATAAAAAGGATACTCCAGCATTCCCTATACTTACGGACCTAATTAAGACTGAATGGAGTAAAGGGGATAAAAGAGCCTCTATGTCAAGAAGATTCCACAGAATGTATCCCTTCAAGGAAAGAAATTGAGGATTTGGTTAACCCTTTCAGTGCCAGAGGGGTACTCAACGCATTGCAGATCATTGCCATGAGTACCCCTCTGGCACTGAAAGGGTTAATTCCCCTAAGATCTACGCAGCAATAGCTCAGTTATCCAAACTAACAACTATACACATGGAAGATGGTTCTTCTTTAAGAGATAGCATGGAGAGAAAGATGGAAAGTGCATTAAAGAAGCAGTTTGCCCTGTTAGGGCAAAATCTGAAGGTGGTCACAGCAATGGCCTGCATATCCAGGGTAATTAGAATATGGCTTTCTGAATTGGAAGACAAAGTGGAATAATCGGTATCAAGATTCAGATTAATAAAGGAAACAGCAAGTATCATAGAAGCTGTGAGCTTTGCATGCAACGCCTCGTTGGACGTCATCAAACTGACTTTGCGTTCTTCAGCCCTCTCGATTACATCAAGAAGAGCACTGTGGTTGAAATCAAGGTGAGCTGATGCCTTATCAAAGAATAAACTCATCACCTTAACATTTGAAAGCTTTCTTCAATTTGGGCATCATGTGGAAGAAATTATTAAAAAATGATAGGAAAGAAAAAAGCACGTTTTTGCCCCATGACATAAGAGCAGGATTAAAGACCCCAAATAGGTAATTTTCATACAAGACTAAGATACAAAGCTTTAGAGGAGCTAAGAGATATCAGCCTAACAGATGATTTGATCAGAGGAAGCCAACATTCTCACGTGGCCAGAGGAGAAATTTCAAGAAAGAATTTTTAAGATGAGTTCAATTCAAGAAAGAGTGTCTTTGAAGGTCAGTAGGCCCTGCCTCTGATCCCAGATCGGGGTTGTCTAAGACAATTTCTCAAAAATTTACTGAAGAATTCCAACACAGACCATTTGCTGCCTCATTTATTGGAGGCAGGGTGCATGCTAGAATTCAGCAAGGTACCATATTCAGGGTATCAAAGATTCCAACAAATCCTTAAAAATCAAAAGGTTTGAGAGAGGTCATCCAAGCACTGAATGAAAAGCAAGTAATAGAGGCAGTCCATGCGGAACAGAAGAAACTAGGAGTATACTCAATTCTCCCAAGTGCCCAAAATTTCCGGAAACTACAGACCCATTCTGCACCTGAAATTCATAAACGCCTTCATTCAGTGTCAACCCTTCAAGATGAAGACAGTAACCTCATTAATCACGGAAGTCTCAAAAGGTGCCTTTCTGACAACCATAGACCTGATGATGCATGCCATGACATTCAGATAAGATCAACACATGGAAAATTCCTAAGATTTTCAATAGAGGATGTTCATTTCCAGTTGACAGCTCAGCCTTTTGGTCCTTGGCCTTGTCCTCCAACTCTCCATGCATGGTCATTCACCAAGACAAGATTGTCATGAGAACAAAATCAACTTTCAGGCCTAAGGTGGTATCATCCTTTCATATCAATCAGGAAATTATTTTACCTTCCTTCTGTCCAAACCCAAAGAATAATAAGGAAAAAAAGCCTTTCACAAACTTGATCTAGTTAGATGCATTTCTTGTTATCTAGACAGAACTCAGGAGTTTAGAGAATTATTTAAAGGCAAAGCGGCCTCAAAAGCATCCATCTCCAGATGGATATCAGAATGTATCAGGCTAGCAAATGTAGAATCAGGAATAGAACCACCAAGAACTATAAAGGCCCACTTGTCACTCCTTTTCGGTCTCTCCCTACCTGCTCCGTCCAGTGCTGCCTTCTCCGTTATCCGTCGGAGGCTTTTTGCCTCTGTCTCTTGCGCTAGGCGGCGTGCAGCCTCTCTCTCTCCCGTTTGCTCCAGACTGACGGAGCGTCGGCCCGCACTTCCGCATTGTCCTCCACGCGTCGCTTCCTCCGGTGATGTCGTCATCCAGCGCCTATATCAGGGCGGCACTCCATGGGAGCTGTGCACTTTCACAGTGTTCCTCCCATCCCTGTGTTTGGTCCTTGGCACTAAAGCTCCTAGCCTTGTCCAGCCTAGCCTGTGTCTGACCCCAGCTCTCCCTTCTTTCCCCTGCAGCCTTCCTGTGTATGACCTCTGGCTTCCATCTGACTATTCTACTGCCTGCCGATTTCAGCTTCCAGATTTCCTGTGTATGACCTCTGGCTTCCATCTGACTATTCTACTGCCTGCCGATTTCAGCTTCCCGATCCCTGGTGTATAACCTCTGGCTTCCATCAGACTATTCTACTGCCTGCCGAATTCAGCTTCCAGATTACCTGTGTATGACCTCTGGCTTCCATCTGACTATTCTACTGCCTGCCGATTACAGCTTCCAGAGTACCTGTGTATGACTTCTGGCTTCCATTAGACCTGTCTCTGGCCAGCCTAACCTGTTGCTGACCGATCAGTCTGGTATCCTATAGACTTTGTCTACCTATCTTCTCTTCTGTGTTCCTCGTCAAGAGAGCTACGCTACTTAGCCCCCGAACTCTAGCTCCATACCCCATTCCTCACTCTCAAGCCTGCGCTCTCCCCTGCAGGAGAGCTTGTACTGCTGGTGACAGTTCCATCCGGATCGCTTCCTCAAGCTCTCAGCCGCAGCACGGTCTTGTTGCCAGCAGTCAACGTCCCCGAGCTCCGCTCCCCACTCAACGATCCCCAGCACTCTCTCCTGCAGGCCTAACGCCTGTGTATTACACCACTCTACCAGAGCCATTGCCACCTCCTGGGCAGCAAAAGTGTAGGCTTCTGTAGAAGACCTATGCAAAGCAGCAACCTGGTCTTCAGTATCAACCTTCGTCAGAAGAAAGGTTTGCGAGACAAGTCCTCCAGGCTGTGATCCCAACCTGACTGGTAAGAATGTTCCTTTTTTAATATGCTGATTATACTAAAATTGCCCTCCCCAGGGATACTGCCTTGGTATGTCCCACTATGCATTGCTGTGGGTAAGGGACACAGAAGAAACAGTAAAATTTACTTACCGATATTTTCTTTTTTTCTATGTCCCTTCCATGGCATACCTTACCCTTTAACATATTCTGTGTTATATTTTTCAGATTGGACAAAAGTAGACGATCTCACTGAGTTCATAGCTTATTACAAAAAAATGTTTACACCAAACAACACCCAAAAACCCTCAAGTAAACATATACACAATCCACATAAAATATACTATTATATGTATGTCCATACCAAACAGATGGATTGGCCCATACAACACCAGAGTAAAGCACCTGACATATGTCTAAAACACAATGCATAAGGTGCCCACTAGTGTTTAAAAATGACAAATGCCCATCATGCATGTAAAAATGCATATATCAAGCGTAAAAAAAATATATTTAAAATAACGGGTGCAATCAAAATTATATATATAATATGAACATCTGCTGACTTCATAACAAAAAATACAGAAAGAGCAGGAGCTGAAATATTATCTTTTTCAATTAAACTAATGTATGTTTGGAACATAGACACTTGGGGCTCGATTCTATTACCCGCGCTAAAACTGGCGTTACAAGAAAAACAAGCAACATGTATTTTGCAAACATGTGTTACGCCGGTATTCTATTGCGGAACCACAGTAAAACAAAATTGGCATACACAGCACTTTTCAGAGTACTAACAAAATTGGTGAGGTCTACTTCTATTCAACTACGGCCTAAAAAAATTAAAAATTTCCAAGGAAATAGATGTATGTTTGACGACAGAAAGATCAAGTTTAGTTTTAGATGTGTTCCCCACATTATCAAAATCCGTCAGTGTCCCCATTCGACATATTAAACCCCCCTTTAAAATTTGACTTACAGTGCTTTCTTTCATCGCTTTAATTCAACAAATATTCTTCACATTCAACATTTTAACCCTTCCCCTTCAAAATTCGACTTACAGTGCTCCAATGACTTTTCTTCTCCATTTAAATTCGACATTGTTCTTCTCCTATTTTTTACAACATGCCCTGGTTGTATTTGTATTGTATAATTAACCCTATAAGTACCAGAGACGTAGCAATGCTTTGTAATGTGTTTGCTTCCTCTCTGGCACTCCTAGGGTTAATAGGCAAGGTATGCGGCTGCATACCTGTCACGTCTCCGGTCGCCTTGCCTCCACATCTTGCCACTCTCCAGATATCCGCTCACTCTTTTCCTCTGCCGATTCCGGTTCTGTCCTCCCAGGGCTTGCTCTGTCAGAGTGCCCTTGCACTTCCAGATTTGGCCACGTCACGTGTCTGTGACACTACTTTCCAGCGCCTATATCTGGTGTCTTTTCTCCTGCACCGGTGCTCTCTCACAGTGTTTCCCATGTCCTAGTGATTCTCAGTCCAGTTCAAGTCCTAGTATCTTGACTCCAGTCCTGCCTCAGTGTACCAAACTGACTTGTCTGACTATTCTCCTGTTTACTCCTATTGTCCAGTCCTGCCTCAGTGTACCGAACCGGCTTGTCTGACTAAACTCTTGCTTACTCCTATTGTCCAGTCCTGCCTCAGTGTACCGAACCGGCTTGTCTGACCTATCTCCTGCTTACTCCTATTGTCCAGTCCTGCCTCAGTGTACCGAACCGGCTTGTCTGACTAATCTCCTGCTTACTCCTATTGTCCAGTCCCGCCTCAGTGTACCGAACCGGCTTGTCTGACTAATCTCCTGCTTACTCCTATTGTCCAGTCCAGCCTGCAGTGTACTGAACCGGCTAGCCTGACTACTCCTGATCCAGTCACTTTCATCCTGTCCCAGCTTGTGGATCTTCTTCTTCCTAACCTGACTAGCTGCCTCTCTTTAGGACTTCGCTGGATCTATCTATTCAGGTCTGCACTCTCTTACACTGGGTTGTACCGTTTCTGGGAATCTAGGTCTAGTTCTGAGGAAGAGGGGCCCGGCTTCTGAGGATACTTGGCATGAAAACTGCACTGCAATCGGGGAGCATGAAGGTCCTTTTGATCGACCCAGGAACGCTCCTCAGGGCCATAACCCTTCCAATGAACCAAATATTGTAATTTTCCTCTGAATCTACAGGAGTCAATAATATTTTGGACTTTGTACTCCTCCTGACCTTGCACCTGAATAGGACCAGGAACCACAGGAGTGTTAGTGTAACGATTGCATACCAGAGGCTTCAGCAAGGATACGTGGAACACATTATAAATCCGCATGGATACTGGGAGGTCCAGGGCATATGACAAAGGGCTAATCTTGCGGATAACTTTGAAGGGACCAATAAACCGGGGAGCCAACTTATTACATGTAGTCTGCAAATTAAGATTCTTGGAGGATAGCCATACCCTGTCCCCAACCTGGAAGGAGACCGCCGGCAACTGTCTGTGATTAGCGTGACACTGGTAACACTGGAACGAAGCACTGAGGGTCCTCTGTACCTGTGCCCAAGTGGAGCAGAGTTGCTCGATATGCTCATCCAGAGCTGGAATTTGCTGCATCTGAAATGAGTCCTGGAGCAAGCATTGTTGAAACCCATAGTTGATGAGAAACGGGAAGCTCCTGGACGATGAATTAACCACACAATTCCTGGCGAACTCTGCCCATGGCAACAGGTTGGCCCAATTATCATGATGGGACACAAAACAGCGTAGAAATTGTTCCAATTCTTGATTGACACACTCGGCGGCTCCGTTGGTCTGGGGATGGTATGCAGAGGAAAAGGATAACTGTATGCCCATCTGCTCACAGAATGCCCTCCAAAACCTAGACAAAAACTGGCTCCCACGGTCAGACACCAGCACCCTGGGTACGCCATGCAACCGAAATACCTCTCTTGCAAATACCACAGCCAACTCCTGGGCAGAGGGAAGGCCAGGGAGAGGCACAAAGTGTGCCATCTTAGAGAATCTATCGACTACCATCAGGATGAATGAATATCCCCTAGACACCAGTAGTTCTTTCATGATGTCGATCGAGACGTGAGACCAAGGGCACTCACCATTAGGTACTGGTTGGAGTAAGCCCACAGGGAGGTGCCTAGGGGATTTGGCACGGGCACAAGTAGAACATGCTGCCATATATGCGGTGCAGTCAGCACGCAAGGAAGACCACCAGAGATACCAGATCAATTGGTTTCTGCCAACGTGCCCAGCAGCCCGAGATGCGTAATAGGTTTCAAGTAGGTGGGTACGGAAGGGTTCTGCTACGAAACACTTGCCTACTGGGGTATCAGGCGGTGCGGTAGCCTGGTTAGTGAGAATCTCCTCCCCCAGAGGCGAAGTAATACTGGTCCGCAGGGTAGCTAAAATGCGATCTGGCTGAATATTAGGTACTGGGTCTCATCTCTCTCTGTTTCAGGACTGAATTGCCTGGACAGGGCATCTGCCCTAACATTCTTGGAACCGGGCAAGTAGGATACAATGGAATTAAAACGGGACAGAAACAAAGCCCATCTAGCCTGTTGAGAGGACAATCTTTTTGCTTCAGAAAGGTACGTTAGGTTTTTATGATCAGTCAAGATCAGTACCGGGGTTCTGGTGCCCTCAAGTAGGTGGCGCCATTCTTTGAGGGCAAGGATAATTGCCAAAAGTTCTCTGTCCCCAATCTCATAGTGGCTCTGAGCACTAGACAACTTTTTGGAGAAAAATCCACACGGCCTTAACATACTCCCAGGGTCCAGGCGCTGAGACAACACTGCCCCTACCCCGGTTTCAGAGGCATCGACCCCCAAAGAGAATGGAAGGGAGGGATTGGGGTGGGACAGTACAGGAGCAGAAGCAAATGCGGATTTCAGCGACACAAAAGCTTGTTCAGCTTCCTGAGACCATTGGGAGGGATTTGCACCCTTGTGTGTCAGGTCAGACAGTGGCTTCACAATTGTGGAAAAGTCTCGAATTAATTTTCTATAATAGTTGACAAAGCCAAGAAAGCGTTGGATTGCCTTGAGCCCCTTAGGACGTGGCCACTGCAGGACTGCTGCCAGCTTATCATTGTCCATTGCCATGCCATCCTTAGAGATTACGAAGCCCAAAAACAGCACCATAGGCTTGTGGAATTCGCATTTCTCGATTTTGCAATATTCTCACGGAGTTTGAGTAGAACTGCGGTCACATCCTTGATGTGTTGCGACAAACTGGATGAATGTATGAGAATATCATCAAGATAAACAACTACACAGGACTGTAGCATGTCACATAGGATATCATTAATAAATTCCTGGAATACTGTGGGTGCATTACATAGCCCAAAAGTCATCACCAGATATTCATAATGACCTGATCTGGTATTGAATGCTGTTTTCCACTCATCACCGGCCCTTATTCTTATCAGGTTATAAGCAGCCCGTAAATCTAGCTTGGTAAAGATGGAGGAGCCTTTCAATCTGTCAAACAGCTCCGTAATGAGTGGTATAGGATAAACGTTTTTGGGCATCAGTTTGTTCAGTCCATGATAATCTATACATGGTCGTAATTCGCCACTTTTCTTTTTCACAAAGAAGAAACCAGTCCCCGCGGGCGAGGATGACTTCCTGATAGTACCCCTTTCTAGGGCATCTGAAATGTATTCCTCCATGGCCCGATTCTCCTCGCAAGACAATGGGTAAGCACGACCCCGAGGAAGGACGGCACCAGGAGGCAGATCAATAACGCAGTCACACGCCCGGCAAAGCACTAGCCTTTCCCTTACTGAAAACGCCACTGAATTGGCAGTATACAAACAGCACTGAGGGAGAGGTACACATAATCTTGGTGAGGTGGGAAATACAATGTTTGTCACAGAATTCAGACCATGCCGTAATCTCACAAGTCTGCCAGTTGAACCTGGGGTTTTGCAGATGTAACCATGGAAACCCCAGGATCACGGCATGGTGAGGGGAACGGATAAATCTGGAACCGTTGTTTCTCGGAATGAAGTGCCCCAATACACAAAGATAGAGGTATTGTTTCCATAGTAATTTGGGCCAGTACCAACGGCCTGCCATCAATGGCTTCTGTAGTCAAGGGAGACTCTTTCTCCATCAGTGGAATTATGTGCGAGGCAGCAAATAAATTGTCCATAAAATATCCGGCAGCGCCGGAATCGACTAGAGCCAGAACTTCCACCATGTGTTCTGCCCATGAAAGTACAGCCTGGATAGTAGGCTTCTGACTAGTCGGATCTAGGGACTTCTGAACGCCACCTAGGGCCTGTCCCCCAAGGTACCCTAGGTGCGTTCGTTTCCCAGCCGTGTAGGGCATGAATGAAGCAAATGACCAACTAGGCCACAATATAGGCAGAGGCCCTGTCTACGACGATGAGCCCGTTCTTCCTTTGACAGTCTAGTAAACCCAAATTGCATAGGTTCACTATTCTCACAGGTACATTCAGGAGGCTTGGGAGGTGAGGGAGGCATGGGTGGGAAGATTGGTCTTGCTAGTCCCAAATCTCTGGCCCTCTGCCTACGGTCCTTAGCAGCCATTTGCTCCCTAATACGGGAATCGATCAAAATCGAGAAATCAATAAACTCATCAAGATCAGTCGGCAGTTCTCGGGCTGCCGTTTCATCCTTAATGCGATCGCATAGTCCCTGTGCAAATGCTGCCACCAGCGCCTCATTGTTCCAGCCCACCTCTGCTGCTAACGTACAAAATTCAATGGCATAGTCAGTAACAGTGCGAGACCCCTGCTGGATCTCCATTAGTTTTTTTGCAGCAGAGGCGGCTCTCCCAGGGACTTCAAATACTCTACGAAACACCCTTAAGAACTCGATGAAGTTCCTTGTACATGGTTTTGCTGCCTCCCATAAGGGATTTGCCCAAGCCAGAGCTCTGCCCGTCAGCAATGAAATCATGAAGCCCACCTTACTACGGTCGCTAGGAAAGGTTTGAGGGGTTAGTTCTAGGATGATCTCCAACTGATTTATGAACCCTCTGCAGGTGGGTTCGTCATCGTACCTCAAAGGTAGTGGAGCTATAGCAGTCAACCCTCTGTTTGAGTTAGTTTGCAACAAGGACTGAGCTCCCGGTGGCGAAACGGGGGAGACCACCGGGGCTGGCACTGGTTTATCCAAGTGTGCTGTGCGCTCAAGATTTGTTTGAACGGCCAACGCCAACTGGTCCAAATGCTGCTCATGTAAATCCATCCTCCAATGGATACTTTGTGCATTACCGTCACCTGTACCGTCTGAGGTCATGGCCCTTTCGTACTGTTATGGTTTAGTACACTCAGAAACTGAAGGTTTTGGTAAAACACAGTTTTATTAGCACACAAGGAATAACAATAACCCTCACGGGTCCAGCATACAGATAAATGGAAAGTTGACACAGGACAGGTTAGAATGATATGATTAACCCACACAGGTCCAGTATGTAGATCAATATATAATACTGACACAGGTCAGGTACAATTTGTATGATATAGTGTGAATATGTCAGAATGATACTTATTAGGCCAGGAACAGCGATTGGCCCTAATAGCGGAAGGCCCCAAAGCATGCTCTCTACGCACAGAGTAACAATAGTGACTGGAATCACAAGGAGTAGTTGAAGCCAGGATAGAACTGGCTACAAGGCACCATAGGAAGGTGGCTACCAGCGATATAGAGAACTCCCACCGGAGACTGCAAGGTTTTCGTGACCCAAGGCACAGCACCGGATGGTGCAGTGTAACGCCAACTGAGACAGCAACGGATAATGGCCCAAGTGCACGGCACCATAAGGACTACCGTATATAAACCTGAGTGCCCAGCACCGCCCCGCGAGGGGTTAATGAACGCTCCAGTCTGTGGCAACTGTGATGTAGAAATAGCCTGAGGCGCCCAACAGTAACCCAACCTCAGGGATAGCAGTAAGAGACCAAGCGATCATGGTGCAAGTGGTGATACACCAGAATGGAGCAACAGGCACTAAGGGAGAATGGGTCACGGACAGGACTATCTGCACAGAACCGAGGCAACCGAAGATCTGGACAGACCACGGAGAGCGTGGGCAACCCAGGCCACACAGCAGAAGCAGGATGTCTTGAAAGCAGGAACAGCACACAGAGCAGGAACTTCAGCCAATCCGGGTCGGTACACGAAGCAGGAACATCAGCCAAGCCGGGTCAGTACACACAGCAGGATCGTCAGTCAAGCCGGGTCGGTACACGGAGCAGGAACGTCAGCCAAGCCGGGTCGGTACACAGAGCAGGAACTATTAACGGGCAGAATAGTCAGGCAGTCTGGGTCATACACTAGTATCTGTAATGACTACCCTGCTCTAGCCCCCAAAAAGGGGACTTCACCAAGAACCCCCCTACTACCCAGAGGAGTAGATGAAGATCAACCTCCTCCAACACGGGATATGATAGCCAGAGGCTGGGGAGCGACGCTGGGGCGCGATGCTAGCGGGCGGTGGTTGCCTAGAGGGAGCTGTGCCGCAGCCGAAGCTGGATAGAGTTGCTAGCCGCGAAGCTAGATTAGCCCCCTTCAGTTGAGCCAAAGGGGACCCTCGATAACTGCCCCTAGACAAACTATACTACCCTATCCCCAGGGAGAAATACTAATACTCCAACAGGAACCGGTACTCACTCAGGTAGTAGGTGGAAGGTGAAGAGAACCACGAGGAACCGGAGCGTGGACTGGCAGCCAAGGAATCACTGAGAACCCTGGAACATGGAGCAGGCAGAAGAGAAGTCAGAATGCAAACCGGGTCGTACACGGAGAAGTCAGGAATACAAACCGGAGCCACAGGCAGAAGAGGAGTCTTGAACGGGCCGGGTCATACACAGGAGACCTGGAGGGCACAGGAAGCAAAGGACAGCTGGAGTCAGATGGACCAGTCTGTAACAACCACAGGAACAGGGAGAAAGAAAGCTATGGACAAACTGGCCAGCCCTGAGCAGAGCAGGGCACAGAAGAACACAGCAGGACACAGCAGGACAGAACAGGACTCAGCAGGACACAGCAGGACCCAGCAGGACCCAGCAGGACACAGCAGGACAAAACAGGACTCAGCAGGACACAGCAGGACCCAGCAGAACCCAGCAGGACACCGCAGGACACAGCAGGACAAAACAGGACTCAGCAGGACACAGCCTAATTCAGCAGGACAAAGGAAACAGCACTGAAATGCTATACTAACGCGTCCCAGTGCTGAACTCACCCCATTAAGAGACAGCAGGGCCGGAAAGGGCAGGGCTGGAAGGGCAGGCAGAAACAGAGGCGCACATGCGCCCCGGCCGAGAAGATGGCGCGTCATCACAACGTGCCGCAACCCGGAAGAAGGGGGCGGACGGAGGTACGACACTGCCCCCCCCCCCCAACGGCCGCCTCCGGAAGCCGCTAAGCAGGCCTAGACGGATGCCGTGCATGAAAACGGCGGCGGAGGGCAGAGGCATGGACATCCTGCAAAGGCACCCAAGAGCGTTCCTCCGGACCGTAACCCTTCCAATTGACCAGATACTGAAGACGACCCCTCACCCGGCGGGAGTCGAGGATATCGTCAATGACTTATTCGTCCTGACCCTGAACAGAAACAGGAGCAGGAACGGACACCTGGGGATGGGGAAAACGAGCCGGAATCCAAGGCCGTAGGCGGGAGACGTGAAAGACGGGGTGAATACGTAGGGTTCGCGGTAGATCTAATCGGTAGACAACCGGGGATAGCTGCCGAGAGATCCGGAATGGACCCAGAAACCGTGGGCCCAACTTAGTCGATGGCTGCCTGACATGAGTATCCTGGGCAGACAACCTGGAGCAAAGGAAGGAACTGCGGAGCGGTAGCGATCCGCGGCTATTTTCTGACGCCGCTGAATGGTAATAAGAGTGGAATGAAGTCTCTGCCAATGGTCAATCAGGGAACGGACACGGGTCTCCGCTGAGGGCACCAAAGCCGATCCGGGAGCCAGGAAAAGCACTCAGGGATGATATCCGAGAGCAGCAAAGAAGGGGGAGCAACCCAGAGAGGTCTGTAAGAGGGAGTTATAAGATACCTCCGCCAAAGGAAGAAGGGACACCCAGTCGTCTTGCCTGTTGTTGCAATGGGTACGCAGGTATGCCTTTAGCGACTGGTTGAGACGTTCGGTCTGGCCGTTGGTCTGTGGGTGGTAACCAGAGGAAAACTGCAGATGGATGCCCAATCGAGAACACAGGGACCTCCAGAATTTGGAGGTAAACTGGACCCCCCTATCAGAAGTTATATTCAATGGTACACCATGAAGGCGTACCACGTGAAGGAGGAATAGGTCGACCAAGGCGGATGACGAGGGTAAATGGGGTAAGGGAATAAAGTGACCCTGCTTCGTAAGGCGATCGATAACAACCCAGATAACAGTCATGCCAGAAGAACAAGGAAGATCCACAATAAAGTCCATCGCGATCTCGGTCCATGGTAGGGCCGGAATGGGTAAGGGTTGCAGAAGACCGAAGGGACGAGTGTGGGGGTTCTTCATGCGGGCACAGACCGGACAAGAAGAGACATAGGAAGCGATATCAGAACGACAACCCGGCCACCAAAAGTGACGGGTAAGGAGTTCATAGTTCCGAGCCACACCAGGATGGCCTGCAAGTAAGGAGTGGTGGGACCATTGCATTATCTCAGTCCGGAACCGAGGAGGCACAAAAAGAGCCCTACGAAACCGGAAAGAAGAAGAGGTTGGAGGTGCTAGATGTTGAGAGGCACGGATGTCCTGGAGGGTGTTGGTGGATAAGGCAGCCACAAGACAAGAAGGAGGTAGAATAGTGTCTGGAGTGGCAGGACAGGAGGGAAGAAGAGGCTCAGACAAGCGAGACAAAGCATCAGCCTTAGTGTTCTTGCTACCAGGTATATAAGAAATACGGAAATGAAATCTAGCAAAAAACAGAGACCAACGTGCTTGCCTGGCGTTCAATCTTTTGGCAGAAGCCAGATAAGCCAAATTCTGATGGTCTGTGAGTATAGTCACAATATGAGGAGATCCCTCTAGCAGATAACGCCACTCTTCGAGAGCCAGTTTGATAGCGAGGAGCTCCCTATTCCCCGTATCGTAATTTCGTTCGGCCTCAGTAAATCGTCTAGAAAAGAAGGAACAGGGATGTAAAACACCGGTCCTAGGACACTGCTGAGACAGAATGGCCCCGGCTGCTGTTTCAGAAGCATCTACCTCTAAGTTGAAAGCACGTTGTGGATCCGGGTAGGACAAAATGGGAGCCATGACGAAGGCCTTCTTTAATTGATAGAAGGCAGTCAGTGCTGGGGAAGACCAGTTGCTGGGATCAGCCCCTTTTCGAGTAAGGGACACAATGGGGTGGATTATCCTGGAGAATCCACGGATAAATTTGCGGTAGTAGTTTGCGAACCCTATGAAGCGTTGTATAGCCTTTAGGGTCCGCGGAATCGGCCATTCCTTAACTGCAGAAATCTTAGCAGGGTCCATGAGGAGGCCCTTAGGAGAGACAATATAACCCAAGAATGGCAAGGATGTCTGCTCAAAAGAACATTTCTCCAATTTAGCGTATAAATGGTTCACCCGTAGACGTTCCAAAACCGTAGAGACATGGACTCGATGTTCAGACAACGTTTTGGAGAAGATGAGAATGTCGTCTAGATACACCAAGACATAAGTAAGCAGAAGATCCCGGAACACATCGTTTATGAGGGCCTGGAAGACCGCCGGAGCATTCCGAAGACCAAATGGCATCACTAAGTATTCGTAGTGACCGAATCTAGTGTTAAAAGCGGTCTTCCACTCTTCACCTTCACGCATCCGGATGAAGTTGTATGCGCTGCGTATATCTAGCTTGGTAAAGACAGTAGCACCCCGCAATCGATCGAGTAACTCGGGAATGAAAGGCAGTGGATAACAGTTCCTGCGAGTTATAGCATTAAGGCCTCTGTAGTCAATGCAGGGTCTCAGGGAACCGTCCTTCTTGGAAACAAAAAAGAAACCAGCCCCAGCGGGAGAGGTGGAAGGACGGATAAAACCACGTGCTAGATTGTCCTTGATATACTCCTCTAAAGAGGCCGTCTCTGGAATGGACAAAGGGTACGTGCGTCCACGAGGGGGTACGGTTCCGGGCATTAAGTCGATTACGCAGTCATACGGGCGATGGGGAGGCAGAACACTAGCCTTGGTCTTGCAAAAGACATCAGCAAAAGGCCGGTAGGGATCTGGAACATCCACTGTGGCGGATGGAGTATCGGAGTCAGCACACAGGGCAACAGGTGCCACCGTCGTAACCGCAGGAAAGGACAAGGAACCTGCAGACCAGTCTATGGTGGGGTTGGTTCTCCGCAACCATGGAAACCCAAGGATCACAGGGGTAAGAGGAGACGAAATGATGTCAAAGACAACGGTCTCAGAGTGATTCTGGCTCACCTGCAAGCACACTGGCACAGTAGAGAAGGCTATTCTACCGGTTCCAAGAGGTGAACCGTCAACAGCGATCACACGCATAGGAGGGTGTCGTCTCTGAAGGTGAATACCAAGTCTTTTGGCCAAGCCCGAGTCCAGAAAAAGGCCAGAAGCCCCAGAGTCGATAAAGGCAGATACACGAAAAGAGGAGGCAGACCAAGAGAGAGAGACAGGAACCATAAGTCGGTCAACAGGGGACACGGGGACAGGAATATGACTTAGAAGGGGTCCCCTACCTTCTAAGTCCTGGAGTTTCCTGGCTTGTTAGGACAAAAGCGGGCTATGTGTCCGGAACCTCCACAGTATAGGCATAGACCCTGGTTGCGCCGCCTGTTCCTCTCCTCATCGGAGAGGTGAAAAACACGACCGACCTCTAACGGCTCTGAGGAGACCTCTGGACGAACTGCAGGAGCCTGGAATCTGGGGGCTAAGCGGACAGGCAAACGTGGAGGTTGATGACGACCCCGATCCCGGTCTTTCTCGTGGTGTCTTTCTACAATGCGATGCTCCAAAGAGTAGCACAGAGTGATGAGGCCCTCAAGGGTCTGGGGAATCGAACATGTGGTCAACTCATCTTTAATCCGATCATTGAGCCCACGCCGAAAAGCTGCCTTCAGGGCGTTATCCCCCCAATCGGTGTCACAGGCGTGTGTACGGAACTCGATTGCATACTGGCTCAAAGGGCGTTGTCCTTGCTGCATCTCCAAAATAGCAGCTTCGGCTTGTTCTTGGCACCCTGGGATTTCGAAGGCCGAGCGCAGAGCTGTAAGAAAATCGTCCAGATTGTCCAAGATAGGGGACTGATGGTCAATAAGCGGAGACACCCATGCCAGAGCCTGACCGCGAAGGAGCGAGATCACAAACGTAACCCTAGTCTGCTGAGTTGGATATACAGCCGGTTGACAGCGGAAGTGCAAGAGGCACTGGTTAAGGAAACCCCTCAGATCTTTAGGGTTCCCATCGAAACGCTCAGGCAAGGGTAAACGAGGACCAGAAGCTGCCATAGGAGGAGGTGCCAACACCGAAGCGCTAGTGGAAGACGCGCTCGCACCCTGCAGACTCTGCTGCAGCTGTTGGAGTAAACCTGAGATGGAGTCCAACTTGTGATCCAGACTCTGGATCTGGGATGCGTGCTCCTCCAGAATTGCGCCTTGCTGGACAATGGCCACGGACAACTCCTTAGGGTCGGTCGACATTATAGGAGAAGAGTGTGGCGTTAGTATAATGTAATGACTACCCTGCTCTAGCCCCCAAAAAGGGGACTCCACCAAGAACCCCCCAACTACCCAGAGGAGTAGATGAAGATCAACCTCCTCCAACAAGGGATATGATAGCCAGAGGCTGGGGAGCAATGCTGGGGCGCGATGCTAGCGGGCGGTGGTTGCCTAGAGGGAGCTGTGCCGCAGCCAAAGCTGGATAGAGTTGCTAGCCGCAAAGCTAGATTAGCCCCCTTCAGTTGAGCCAAAGGGGACCCTCGATAACCGTCCCTAGACAAACTATACTACCCTATCCCCAGGGAGAAATACTAATACTCCAACAGGAACCGGTACTCACTCAGGTAGTAGGTGGAAGGTGAAGAGAACCACGAGGAACCGGAGCGTGGACTGGCAGCCAAGGAATCACTGAGAACCCTGGAACATGGAGCAGGCAGAAGAGAAGTCAGAATGCAAACCAGGTCGTACACGGAGAAGTCAGGAACACAAACCGGAGCCACAGGCAGAAGAGGAGTCTTGAACGGGCCGGGTCGTACACAGGAGACCTGGAGGGCACAGGAAGCAAAGGACAGCTGGAGTCAGATGGACCAGTCTGTAACAACCACACGAACAGGGAGAAAGAAAGCTATGGACAGACTGGCCAGCCCTGAGCAGAGCAGGGCACAGAAGAACACAGCAGGACACAGCAGGACAGAACAGGACTCAGCAGGACACAGCAGGACCCAGCAGGACACAGCAGGACACAGCAGGACAAAACAGGACTCAGCAGGACACAGAAGGACCCAGCAGAAGCCAGCAGGACACCGCAGGACACAGCAGGACAAAACAGGACTCAGCAGGACACAGCCTAATTCAGCAGGACAAAGGAAACAGCACTGAGACGCTATACTAACGCGTCCCAGTGCTGAACTCACCCCATTAAGAGACAGCAGGGCTGGAAGGGCAGGCAGAAACAGAGGCGCGCATGCGCCCCGGCCGAGAAGACGGCGCGTCATCACAACGCGCCGCGACCCGGAAGAAGCGGGCGGACGGAGGTACGACAGTTTCATACGAGAGTAATGGAACAAGCGCTAGGCAACGGAAACACCACGAAAGGGCAATGCATAAGTGACAGCCCAGGGTATTTAAAGGCTGTCACTGGGAGGAGCAAAGACAGCATAGCCAATAAAAGATATCAGGAAGTAAACATGTCAAATCGTCGCCCGTAATCACGGACACCGTGATACTGTGGCTCTGGCTGACTACCCACTCTGTCCTTGACTCCTGGATTGTCTAACCATCCTTCCAGGTGCTGACCTGTGGCTCCGGCCTAGTACTACTCTATACACCTATGGACATTGTCGCTTCCTTGTCTGGTACTAGTGAGTGGCTGGGTCATATCCCCAGCTCCAGACTCCTATAATGAGACCCTCCAGAGCAGTCTGCTATTTCTCGTAGGTGCCCCTTGCTTCGGATTAGTGCTGCTCTCTCACGTTGATTTGTACTCTGTGATATTTCCTATTACGTATGCCCATTTCTAATAAAGTGGTGTTATAGTACAGCACTTGTCCTTTGCCTCATCTCTGACTGCGACAGTTATCCATGCAGGTGACCATCTGTACCATAGCTTATATGTGCTTTTATTATATATATATATATATATATATATATATATATATATATATATATATATATATATATATAAACATTTCAGACCTCGAGGGGGACACCAGGACCCCTCCTGAAATCCCCCTAACATGGATCATCTATCCTTCTGGATAGATGATCCATGTGGCGACTTTTGTAATAAAGTGCATATAACCTGTTATTCATGACCCGGGTGACTGATTAATTGATGAAAGCACAGAGCTACGCTTTCTAAGAATGACCCGGTGACAGGGTTCATTCATTCAACAAGTACTCAAGAAGGCAGAAAATGCCTTGGGGTTGCCCCATGGATGATCCATGATAGGGAGGATATCAGGAGGGGTCCTGGTGCCCCCCTCGAGGTCCGATTAGATTTTTACGCATAAAAAGTCACCACATGGATCATCTATCCAGATGTTAGGGGGGTTTCAGGAGGGGTCCTGGTGTCCCCCTGAAATGTTTATATATATATATTACAATAAAAGCACATATAACCTATGGTACACATAGGTTATATGCTCTACATTTAAAAAACGAAAGTGGTTGCCTGCATGGATAGGTTATCCATGCCCCCTTTGAGGTCTTTTTTTTTAAACAAATAATAAAAAAATACATTACATTTCATACACATGTACAGCCAAGGTATGCAGCCGCATACCTTGTCTGTTAACCCTATGAGTACCAGAGGGGTAGCAAACACATTGCAATGCTTTGCTACCTCTCTGGTTCTCATAGGGTTATTTATACAATACAAATACAACGAGGGCATGTAGTAAAAATAGGAGAAGAACAATGTCCAATTTAAATGGAGAAAAAAATAATGGGAGCACTGTAAGTCGAATTTTGAAGGGGAAGGGTTAAAATGTTGAATGTGAACAATATTCATAGAATTAAAGTGGTGAAAGAAAGCACTGTAAGTCGAAGTTTAAAGGGGGGGTTAAGATGTTGAAGGGGGGCACTCTATGTCAGATTTCTATACTGTATACTGTATTCTGCACTGCTTTTGTTCGAACAATGATGGTTTTGAAACTGTCATTGTGGCTTTTACAACTCAACCTCTGCGGCTCAGGATTGCCGACTTAAAATGTAAACACAAAACAGGTGTCAATACTTGCTACTTGCACGTTTTTAATTGTTTCCTATGGGCTTTTTTTTCACTGGCGGTATGTATAATTACCGCTGATTTTGTTTTCACAAGTCGTGTAATAGGATACTAAAACCAGACTTAAAAAAACACAACGCCTGTTTTTTTATAGCGTTGGTAATGTAATCGAGCCCTTGATCTCTTGCTAATGACAGCAACCATGATTTCAAACAGGGATCTTCAAACCATTTTCACAACATAACATGGCATTTTTCTTGAGAAAGAAAATAAGAACTAAGCCCATCAAACATGCTTAAAATTCTGTCAATTGATGGACCCAAGCAAAATAATAGAAAACAGCGCAACAGGAAGCACTTCTAAGGGTAGTATTAGTGATAAGAACCAAAAATTAGGTCCCTTAACCCCCTATGAAAAACTTCTCACTTGGCTGAGAGGTTTCCCCTGCCTCTCAGTATACAGGTCCGCACTGGATTTTTTGGGGGGTCACACCAGGCTAATGACACTTTGAAGTTGAAAATTCCCCTAGATGAATAAATGTGGATCTTGTATATTAACCCATATACATATAGTAATAGGGTTTAAGGTCCCCCACAGATGATACTGGGGATACAAGAACCAGATATGCTGAGTAGTAGACTGGTAATGGGGCTATGGGGCTATAATTAAAAATGTATATACTTTATTGGAGATATTCTAAAACACTCACATGATGTAAAGATATTAATATATAAAAAATATTTATATAAAAAATATATAATGTATTTGATATACAGATATAAGTGTAAGATCACCATCAAAAAAGATAATAAATAGTAGACATAAAAATGAAATAAAATAGAGTACTTAGCTTATATAAACTAGTCTTGATAAGATCTAGAAGTAAGTCTTAAAAAGCTCAACGAGTTTCGTGAATGATTTCACTTCCTCAGGAGCAATAAAAAGTTATTATGTATCCCACTCACCTTTTATAGTGCTCCAAAACTCCCTACCTGGCGATCCCGCCATCCCTCCCCCCGAACGGCGCCAGACCGCGCATGCTGCACTGGAACGCACGCCGAAGGATCAAGCCAACCGGCCCGCGCTCCACTCCTGGAAAGCCGTGCCTCACGTGGCCACAGACGCACGCTTCGGTGGACCGCAAGCCGGAAGGAGAGACATCCCATCCGTGCTCCACCTCAGTAGTGCAGCGCCCCACGTGTACGTGGAAGGCAAACACCGCCCGTCGGCGCCTCCAGGGTTGAAGGATATCAGCCCCCCCGGACATAAGGCGCATAGCGCCGTTTCCCGGCCAGAGCAAGCCAGGGACCACCAGGCATGGAAGCCCGGATACCACCACCAAAGAATGGAGTGACATACAGTGTTTTGATATTAGAAATGAAAAAGTAAAATAGAATAAAAAGGAAAGTAACAATGTGTATTATTCTTATTATAGGACTTATGTACTACAATAAAAAAAAAAAAGTATAAATATTAAATATTGAATATTAAAATGGTATGAATACAATGGATGAGGGTTAATAAAAAATGATATGATGAATGTATATATAGAATCAAATGAAAAAATAAGAAACATTGGAGATAAGAATATAAAATTATAAATGGACTTGGAAAATTATTGTTGTTATAATTAAATATGTGTATTTTCATGCGACTCAAATAAATAAATAAATTAGGTGGCATTGTAAATCACTCATAATTAGTAAAAGTATATCAATAAGAAAAAAAAAATCATATATATACACATGGGGATGAAATAACTAAGGGATATAGTAGGTGAAAGGATACACGGGATAGAATGTAGACCCCATAATCGTATATATCCACATAAGTGGATCTATAGGTTAAAAACAGGAAGCCACATCCATCTCCATGTTCAATCCCCCACATCCCATTGTGTCCAACGTGTATATCCAAAATGCCTCCCTAGTGCAGAGAGTTCTATACCTGGCATTGGTTCCTTCAGGTATATGTTCCAAGCCTATTATTTGAAAGTTCTCTATTCCTCCCAAAGGACAGTCAATGAAGTGTTTGAGAATTCCATGGTTGTTATCTTTCCTTTTGATTTTCCCTCTATGCTCATACATTCGTTGTTTCAAAGGTCTTATTGTTCGTCCTACATATTTAAGACCACAACCACATATTATCATATATACTACGTATCTCGTGTTGCAGTCTATATATCCCTTGGTATGAAAAGAAGCCGTCTTGTTCACATTAGAAAAAGTCATATTCTTGTGTATCATGTATTTACAATTTATGCACCTTTTTCTGCCACATCTATAACTATCTTTAATATCAGGTGATGTTAGTAGCTTATTTAGATTTTTTGGACGACTAGGTGCTATATAGGACCTAATGTTTCTATTTTTCCTGAATGTAATGGTGGGATTTCTATTGATTTGTCCTTTCAAATTGGGGTCTTGTAGAAGAATATTCCAATGTCTTCTTATAATATGTTGAATTTTGTTCCCTTGTGAGTTAAATTGTGTAATAAAAGAAATCTTAGGTTTTGTGACTTTTCTCTCCTTTTTCTTAATGATTTGATCTCTATCCAGATTTCTAGCCCTATTGAAGGCAGAATCCAACAGCTTATCCTTGTAGCCTTTATCTTTAAACTGTCGTTCTAAATGTGCCTCTTCTCTTTCAAAATCTCCCAGGCTACTACAGTTACGTCTTAGCCTGTGGAATTGTCCAAAAGGCACATTATTCAACCATTTATGATAATGGCCACTGTCAGCTCTTATGTATTGGTTTGAAGCCACCGGTTTGCGATAGATATTGCTCACAATTCTATGGTCAGGACCGAATGTCAATGTGAGATCCAGAAATTCAATCGAGACTTCTTGTATAATCACTGTGAATTTAAGTCCTCTATCATTCTTATTGAAATCTGTGATCATATCTGTAAGAGCTTCTTGGGTACCTCGCCAGATCATTAGAATGTCATCTATATAACGGCCATAGAACACGAGATCTCCTTTGCCCACATCCTGGAGCCAATTATTCTGTCTCTCCCAATATCCCATAAAGAGATTGGCATAGGATGGCGCAAACCTCGTGCCCATGGCTATCCCTTTGATCTGGAGGTACCAAGAGTCCTGAAATGAAAAGTAATTATGTGTAAGCATGAATTCAGAGCAATTGAGCAGGAAAATCTTCTGTGAATATGGTATAGCTGAATCCAAATTCAGATAGTATGACAATGCTTCCAGGCCTTTCTGATGGTCAATATTGGTGTATAGTGCCTCTACATCCAAAGTAACCCAGCAATATTGAGTTTGATGTTGGATGGGCTCTAGTAGTTCTAACACATGTTGGGAGTTCCTTACTAACTGTATTAGCCTGGGAGATTTTGAAAGAGAAGGGGCACATTTAAAATGACAGTTTAAAGATAAAGGCTACAAGGATAAGCTGTTGGATTCTGCCTTCAATAGGGCTAGAAATCTGGATAGAGATCAAATCATTAAGAAAAAGGAGAGAAAAGTCACAAAACCTAAGATTTCTTTTATTACACAATTTAACTCACAAGGGAACAAAATTCAACATATTATAAGAAGACATTGGAATATTCTTCTACAAGACCCCAATTTGAACGGAGGAATCAATAGAAATCCCACCATTACATTCAGGAAAAATAGAAACATTAGGTCCTATATAGCACCTAGTCGTCCAAAAAATCTAAATAAGCTACTAACATCACCTGATATTAAAGATAGTTATAGATGTGGCAGAAAAAGGTGCATAAATTGTAAATACATGATACACAAGAATATGACTTTTTCTAATGTGAACAAGACGGCTTCTTTTCATACCAAGGGATATATAGACTGCAACACGAGATACGTAGTATATATGATAATATGTGGTTGTGGTCTTAAATATGTAGGACGAACAATAAGACTTTTGAAACAACGAATGTATGAGCATAGAGGGAAAATCAAAAGGAAAGATAACAACCATGGAATTCCCAAACACTTCAATGACTGTCCTTTGGGAGGAATAGAGAACTTTCAAATAATAGGCTTGGAACATATACCTGAAGGAACCAATGCCAGGTATAGAACTCTCTGCACTAGGGAGGCATTTTGGATATACACGTTGGGCACAATGGGATGTGGGGGATTGAACATGGAGATGGATGTGGCTTCCTGTTTTTAACCTATAGATCCACTTATGTGGATATATACGATTATGGGGTCTACATTCTATCCCGTGTATCCTTTCACCTACTATATCCCTTAGTTATTTCATCCCCATGTGTATATATGATTTTTTTTTTTTTTTTCTTATTGATATACTTTTACTAATTATGAGTGATTTACAATGCCACCTAATTTATTTATTTATTTGAGTCGCATGAAAATACACATATTTAATTATAACAACAATAATTTTCCAAGTCCATTTATAATTTTATATTCTTATCTCCAATGTTTCTTATTTTTTCATTTGATTCTATATATATATTCATCATATCATGTTTTATTAACCCTCATCCATTGTATTCATACCATTTTAATATTCAATATTTAATATTTATATATTTTTTTTTTTTATTGTAGTACATAAGTCCTATAATAAGAATAATACACATTGTTACTTTCCTTTTTATTCTATTTTACTTTTTCATTTCTAATATCACAACACTGTATGTCACTCCATTCTTTGGTGGTGGCATCCGGGCTTCCATGCCTGGTGGTCCCTGGCTTGCTCTGGCCGGGAAACGGTGCTATGCGCCTTATGTCCGGGGGGGCTGATATCCTTCAACCCTGGAGGCGCCGACGGGCGGTGTTTGCCTGCCGCGTACACGTGGGGCGCTGCACTACTGAGGTGGAGCACAGATGGGATGTCTCTCCTTCCGGCTTGCGGTCCACCGAAGTGTGCGTCTGTGGCCACGTGAGGCGCGGCGTTCCAGGAGTGGAGCGCGGGCCGGTTGGCTTGATCCTTCGGCGTGCGTTCCAGTGCAGCATGCGCGGTCTGGCGCTGTTCGGGGGGAGGGATGGCGGGATCGCCAGGTAGGGAGTTTTGGAGCACTATAAAAGGTGAGTGGGATACATAATAACTTTTTATTGCTCCTGAGAAAGTGAAATCATTCACGAAACACATTGAGCTCTTTAAGACTTACTTCTAGATCTTATCAAGACTAGTTTATATAAGCTAAGTACTCTATTTTATTTCATTTTTATGTCTACTATTTATTATCTTTTTTGATGGTGATCTTACACTTATATCTGTATATCAAATACATTATATATTTTTTATATAAATATTTTTTATATATTAATATCTTTACATCATTTGAGTGTTTTAGAATATCTCCAATAAAGTATATACATTTTTAATTATAGTCCCATAGCCCCATTACCAGTCTACTACTCAGCATATCTGGTTCTTGTATCCCCGGTATCATCTGTGGGGGACCTTAAACCCTATTACTATATGTATATGGGTTAATATACAAGATCCACATTTATTCATATAGGGGAATTTTTAACTTCAAAGTGTCATTAGCCTGGTGTGACCCCCCAAAAAATCCAGTGCGGACCTGTATACTGAGAGGCAGGGGAAACCTCTCAGCCAAGTGAGTAGTTTTTCATAGGGGTTATGGGACCTAATTTTTGTGCTTATCACTAATACTGCCCTTAGAAGTGCTTCCTGTTGCGCTGTTTTCTATTCTTTTGCTGCAGTTCTACGGAGACGTGGGGAGAGAGAGATGTGATAACCCACAAAATACAGCGGCACCAATTTATTTGCACTTATATATTTACACTCTATCCTTCACCATATCACTCATGGACTAAGCGCATCACCGTTTTACTTTCTTTTGTTTCTAAATTGATGGACCCAAGGACAAAAATCTTGTAATTCCATAATCTAACAATTTAGCGTAATTGTTTCCTGCAAAGTCACAAAAGTTTTTCAGTTCTTCAACTCTAACTGTGTGTATATGGAAGTATTTGTATATTTTCACTGCAAAATATTCAAAATCAATTGGTAAACAGTTGACAGCACACTGGAGATAATTGTGTACAATGTGTGCCCCACAACCAATACCAATAATCGACCTGTTCAGTTCAGTTTGAATTTTTCATCACATATTATTTTTGCCAAGTCTTTTGCAACCACCAAAATTGGTGTTCGTGTTATCTGCGCACACAAAACAACAGTTTTGTTTTGCAAGGCAAATTTATCAATTACTTTCTTCAACTTAGCACACTTTAGATCGGATGTTTCACCAGGTAAGGAAACAAAGTCTATAATTTTGTTTTGAACACCACAATTTGTCAAAAAGTACTGCACAACGACTGGAAAAAGTTTGATGACTTTTTTGTTTGATGCATCTAAACTGACTGTAATGCTTTTTGTTTTATTCAAATCTTCTATTACTTTGCCCAATATGTATGATGATAAAAAAAAAAAATTGGTTCATAAATTTTCTTTATCAATGTTGAAAGCAATCATCTGTGCAAAAACTTTGGCCATGACCTATAGTATGATAAACAAAAGAGCTTCACTTACTGTAATTTTATTGCTTTCACTATCACCATTATGTCTCATAAATGAACTGATGTTTTTCTGGCTACATAGATGTTGGTTGATGTCACTTCTACCTACATGAGCAATGGAAAAATGGACATTACAATGCTGGCATACCACTTTTGTTCCATTACTACAGTTTGTCTGGTTTAATAAATTTGAATTCCTTCTGGAAATTGTCATTGAAACGGCAGTTTCGCCTCTTTGTCTTTGGCAGTGGAAATTTGCAAGTCTCTTACTTGACTACTTGTGGGACTCCGTCACTCCAATTGTAGTAAGCAGTGAGAAAGCGTTCGCTCCGTCTCTTACTAGCGGTATTCTTTCTCTCTCTGGCCAAAAAGCCTGCCCCTGAAGTAAATCAGAACTTCCTCTTAGTCACTCACACTAGTGGTTATGTGAGTCACTCAAGTCATAACAAGACTCTATGGTAAACAATACGTACAGTAAAACCACAGTAAAACCACTAGTGTGACGAATGTAAGTTCCGATTTACTTTATGTGAAATAAACAAGCCGCGTTCAGATTTTTTACAAAAAATTAAAAACTACACATAGTTTATTAAAAACAGAACAAAACTGACATTTATATTAAAATGATGGGACAGTCAGGAAACATGAAAAAAAAAATGGTAACTATGGTCAGACTATCTTTATCCCCTGACGAAGCCGGTTACGGCAATAGTTGTTGAGATGTTTGGCTGCTAAGAGGGTTTTACTTACAGAACTATTCAATCTCTCCACTGCCTTATTACCATTTGCTTCTTATTTTTGATCAATAAGTACCTTTTTTTTCCTCTTCATTTGTGGGTTGATATTTGTTTACTTTATAGACATGTTATTTATTGACTTATTTAAGACTCACCTGTTTCATTCATATTTATTACATTAATATGTATAGGATATAATCTTTATCTCTTTTCTTTTTTTATATTATTAATACTATTAGTTAGTAACGTGGAGAATTTTGCCTATAATATTTTTGTATGAGGTTAATATTGTGTGTCATCCTGCACGTATTAGAAGGAGTGAATCCGCGCTTTCTCGTTCTCTATTGCCTCATATACTAACCTCTATTTGGTCTGGAAGGATTCCTCTCTTATTGATGTTTTTAAATGTTTTTGATTTGTATCATCCTTTTGTAGGGGGGTGGAGGGGATTACTCTTCATTTTCCTCTCTCCTCCCACTTCTATTGTTAAATTTAGTTTTTGAGTCTTAGGGAGTGAAACAGAGTAAGCTCCATAACTATTGCAGCCACTACCTTCTGAAAGGGAAAAACCCAAATAACTATGCAAATCGGTGAGGGACCAAGGAAACAATCCACTGAGGGAGACAAGGCCCTAAGAACCTGGACAGCCAGGGAACATCCAAAGCTGGAGTCAAAGAGGAAGCCTAAGGAGCTCCTGGAACAATGAAGAGAGCCAGAAAGTGTAGTCATATGTGAGCCGGGGATTCAACAACCGTAAAGCCAAAAACTAGAACAAAGCCAGCAGCGAATCAACAGAGAACCACAACACTGAGCAAAACCTGATAATCGGACTAAGAGAGGTAAGTGGACAAGAACTAAATACCTAGGAGGCCTAATAGGAAAAGAGGGGTTGGAGAGCAGCTCCAGACAGAAGTCCAAGTGAGTCAAAAGAGACAGAAACCCCAGAGGAGATCTGAAACTTGCATCTGTACAATTCAAAAGATTGGAAATGGCTCCAGAGGGCTTTTTTTTTTTTCCTTCCTCTGGATCAACAGGGGTGTTTTTGGCATGGGCTGGACTTGATGGATGCATGTCTTTTTTCAGCTTTATCTACTATGTTACTATGTAAAATCCACCCATGCCACCCACTTATTTCATAGAGCCATAAGACAAGAGACATTACTTCATAATTATAATGGATACATAACTCATAGCTGTTTTGCTTGATGAATTAATGGCTAATACAACATAAAAATCACCAGACATTTTTGAGGGTGATAGGGTTCCTTTGATATGCTGAATAATACAATACAGTATAAATATGTTTGTATTCTAACAAAATGCATTGAGGAGTTTAGTAAAGCACCTAAAGGGAATGAATATGAAAACAGCCTACTGGAAACACCAAGTTGACCTGCTCAGACATTTCCCAAGAGGTCTTTGAACTCGGGAGAAGAGCAGGTTTGCTGTACAGGTTTTTCTCTTAGATGTTAGGCACATCATACATAAATACTTGAGCAGTTTCTGAATATGTGACATGTTTGGTAGAGGTTGATACTTTGAGTTTTTCCATTAAATAAACAGTAGCACTAAGGAGCAGCAAGAGGTGTACTTCATGGAAGTGGAGTCAGCGTTTCATCAGGGTCACTTGAACATTCCTCTGTTTCATAATGGGTCTTTTGGCATGGATGCCTGTGGGAAGGCATGACAGGAGTTGAAACTGCACTGTATAACTGTCTGTTATGCAAAGGCTGAACTATCATTATTCCATTAACCTTTTGCGTTACAGAGGAGTAGATGACTCATTGCTTCGTAATGGGTTGTCTACCCCTGTGGAGCCCATAGGGTTAGGAACAAGGGGATGCTAACCAGCCATATGTATATGTGAACGGGACACTAAACCAACCCCCATGAAACAGAAGGTGTTGACATGCCATTGTCATTGTGCTGTGCACACACACACAAAAGTCAGCATGGTGGCCCTGACAACCTCCCTCCAAATTACATCTCCAATGCTGTAGCCAACACTACAGACTAAATCCATCTATTGTTCTCATAGTACCTCTAATAACTCTTTAAAGGGATAGTAATGTTTCATAATAAAAGCAGCTCTAATTAATCATCATAGTATGTGGACTTTGGAGAGTGTTATTTCAGTTTTGTCAGAGTTCTAGTTCAAGAGTAATTCAGTGACAAAGTATTCCCCTCCCGCCCCTTTTACTGATGTAACACTGTTCAGCCAGATCAGAAGGGAGGTGCCCAGGTAAACTGCAGAGAGGGACAATCTTCAATTAAGATAAGGGAAAAACCTGAAAAACTTGTCAAGGGGGGCAGAGCTTTCATTGTTCTCACAGGAAGATTGTCCCCTTTCGGTTATCTGCCTGGCCTATGGATTGGATTCCACATCTGAGAAGAGATGGCTTACACTAGGTAAAAGGGGCGGGAGGGGAAACTTTGCTTGTGAATATTGCTCAAACCATAAAGGTTTGTGAGATAAGACATATCTTTCTTCATGTTTTTTAATGCCTACAAAATAAAATAAAGATAAAACGAAGTATTACTATCCCTTTAACCCTTTCAGTGCCAGAGTGGTACGGAATGCATTGCAAAGCAATGCATTCCATACCACTCTGGCACTCAAATGGTTAACACTTGTAATACCAGAGGGGTATACAATGCATTGCATGTCATTGCATTGGATACTTCTCTATCGCTCCAAGGGTTCTATGGTTGATATGGTTCTATATGGTTCTCAATATTTGTTGCTCTTGGATAACCTCAGGAATATGATGGACATATGCAATTCTGTGTACCAATATTCTCTGGAGGATGGTTTATATCTTTTAAGTGGCAATGTCGTGATGGCCCAATGCACAAACACCATTATACCCAAACATGGCATGTCAGCTGCATGTGTTCGTTAGGGTGCTTGCTACATGGTTGTGTTGCTGAAGCAGGTTGGAGGCTCACGTGCATCTCAGTAATCCTGTAGAGTAAAACATATCACTAAATCTTGTGTGTGATTGCTTTCAGACTTCCCCCATGCCTGTGTCATGCATTGTGTTTGATTCATGTATTGTACTCACAAGTGAAGATGTCCCTGATGAGCCTGTATAATATTTCCACCTCTCTCAGGGTCTTCTCATCCCCAGGCTGGGGAACAGGCAACTCCACAATGGGTTGTGGCTCCAGATCCTACACTACACATGCTCTCATAGCGATATTGTGGAGTATGGCACAAGCTAGGATGATGATTTATACTTTCCCTGGTGCGTATTGAAGAGCCCCCTCAACTCATCCAGGCACTGAAATCTTGTTTTGAGGAGGACAAAGACGACAGGAGTCTCATTGTAGCGATCCTGTGCAGGTGTTTGTGGAATTTGTACTGGTGTGAGGAGCCAAGGTTTGCACACATATCCACCATCACCCTATGGAAAAGAAGTGACATTGTGACACGTGGAGCACATGGATATGTGGATGATGTTGTGTAAGGGAGACATACTACTTGTGTGCCATGGCTATGCTAAGCTGGGTTTTCATTAATCATGTGAGTGCCCCTGTGTTTGTGTTATGTGATGTGATGTGTAGGTTGGGCCATCCTCCTGTATAGGTCCCATTATCAAAGTCCCTGGAAACGGAGGAATGCCTAAGAACATAGTCGTGACAGCTTCCAGGATAGGAAACACATACATTGGGGATCCTCATATTGTAATCGAACACCATCTGAGCATTCATGGAGTGGAAATGCTTGAGATTAATGGGGAGATTTCCCTCATGCAGTGGAGCACTTATCTGCACATGTGTGCAGTCGATGACCCAAATGACTCTGGGTATACCTCCCCTTGTGTAGAAGTCCTGCTTGACATATGTCCGCTCCATTTGGGTGGACGGGAAATGGATGTACCTCCCATCCTTCCTCTTCAGGGCTGCCTTATTGTGTTGTGTGGACATATTTGTTGGTATGTGTTAACCCCTGTTGTGCCAGGGTATGTTGTCAAGCATTGCTCATGATTAATTTGTGAACCCCTTTTCTGGGGTTGATGGGTTGCTGCTGTTTGTCCAGGACTTCTTTGCAGAGCATGCACATTTGCAGGGTAGTACCTTGGCATTGCAGGGGTTAATTTTGTCATTGTTGTCATTGTGCTATGTACTAAGTGTTGTGTAAGCTGTTGTTTAGATGCTTAGTTTTCATTGTGGGGCTTTTTCCTCCGTTGTGTGTGTAGCACCCATTGTCATTTTGTTTTTTGCCGTTAGCAGTTGACAGCATGGGTTATTGGGTGGCTTACTGTGCTTATAAAGCTGCCGCCAGAAGTTTTTTTTTTTTACAGTGACCATTGGATCGAGTCCTATGTCTATAACTAGATTTAAACGTGCTTTCTACCAGCTCATTTAGGCCATTGGGAAATAAGGTTCTAAGTCTGAATATACAAAACTATTCTATATTCAGTCTTTGTTATCTATCGAACACCAAGGAGGCTGTGATTTGTTTGATAGAAATTATTTGAATTACATGTGGATTTTTATTATTTTGATCTGTAGAATGTTTAGAAACACTGTGAAATTGGAAGCCATTAAATATGTTTCTCCTGTGCTGTCCAAATCTATTTCTCACAATCTGAGTCGTTTTCCAACGTATTGCGCCCAACAATCACAGTTTAATAAATAAACTATGAAAGCAGACACACAATTCAGAAAGGGGTTGATCCTAAAAATTTCTCCCATCACATTTGACCTGAATTCAAGTGTTTTGGAGGGCATATACATACAGGTCTTACACTTGGTTAGCCCGCAACTATAAGCCACTCTATGTATAGATAAAATATTCCTGATTCAAATTTACTTTCCTTAGTTTACTGGGAACAACTATATTCTTAATAGTTTTTGCTCTCCTAAAAGTAATTTTTTTTTTTATTTTTTTTAGGGATTACCTATTTGAATATATTATCATGTTTCAAAATGCACCAATGTTTTGATAATATTTTGTTAATGTCTCTATGAGCATTATTATAGCTAGTAACGATTGTTACAGGAAAATTATAAAGGTCACTGTCACTTTGAGCATTATTCATAATTTTATTTTTCTTATTCATCCCCTTTTTATTTTTGTATTTGTTGTGTTTGTTTATATTTCCCTTCTTTTTTGTGAATGAATAGATCCTCTCTCTTTTGTTTTATGGCTTTATGGCCAGCTCTAACAGGATAACTTTTGTCTAAGAAGTGATCCCAGTTGGGATTGTATTTTAAGATTTTCATCAGGATCACAATTGTACCTCGATCTTAAAAACTGACTGTATGGAATATTATCTAGTCATCTTCAAAAACTATTTGTATCAACTGATTTAAAATGGCCCTCTAAATAATTTTAAGTTGATATAAGTGATCTTAATATTACTATGCTTATACATAAATTCTAAATTCTATTTATTACTGTTATGAGCCAATCCATCTGTTTGGTATGCATGTACGTATCATATTTAATTTATATGGATTGTGTTTATGTTTATTTGAGGGCTCTTTGGGTGTTGTTCATGTGGAAATATTTTTTTTGGTAGGCATATCAAGGATATTATTCGGAGCTCCAAAAGCCTGGAATAATGAGATCTTCTCCCAGTCTAAAATCCTTAAAAATAAATGCTTCTTTATATCTAAAAATAATATGTAACTGTAAACATTTTTTTAGTATGTCTATTTGTTTATCTGTGTATATATAATGTTTCTCTATTTGTGTAAATATGTAACCCTTTACTATCCAGGATATACCTGAAAACTAGAGAAATCTCAATGTATTCTTCCAGGTAAAATATTTTCTAAATAAATAAAATATATTGTTTATTTGGACTCTTGGAATCGCTGGGTGAATGCCCGGTGCACCGTATTTTTGGTGTGTGGGGCATCCTACCAGTGACCTAGAAGCCTTCTATAATCATAATAATTGTCTAATGTCAATAATATGTACCTTTATGTTGTCATTTTTAATGTTTGGTGTTCTATTTAATTGCAATATGTGAACTGCCAATATCGAAGATCATTATAAAAATGTTTTGATACATAAGATCACATATATAGTATATATACCCATTAGATTTTGATCCTTGTGTAATTTTGGAGGAGTACTGGACAGTCTGTATCCGGCTGGATGTCTGGTGTTGTTCCAAATACTATGAGAGTTACTTTTGTATGTGTCAGACTTACACCCCAGCTATGGTGACACTGATTGCACTTCATGTTGTGTGTGTCAAGTGTTCCCCTTGGCACAATGGCAGTTAAACTTATACAATTTTTTTCTGTGTTTAGCAGGATAATTTTCTGTTATTATGTTGCAGTAGATCATGTTCACAAAATAAACAATAAGCTGGCATATTTTTTGATACAAAGTTTTAGAGATCTTTTAGATGTTGATTTCAGTGATAACTCAATGTGCTGTATCAGCAATAAGATTTTTAATCATAGCTAAAATCTAAGCTAAGACAGTAAGAAAACTTTTTGTATGGACATCATAAGCTTTTATACAGTAAGTAAGATTTCTCTATGGACATTATACCCTAAGTCAACCATTGCTACAATTTAACATTGCAGACAATGACAAATTGTTTCCTCTCACGTCTAGTCTTAGCAGTTGGAGTGGGATTGTGATGCATGTCCCCATTGTGGGTTAACCTACAACACATATCCCATTGGCTTCCACGGCCTAGACAGCCAACTCGGCGGTAGACGGAGGGAGGATCTTGTCGGCCTCCTCAGCATCGCCCTTAACGATCAACTACTGGTTTTCCCGTTGCAAACGGGGTTACTGTGTCGCCCGGACAGAGTGGTCGGCTTGGGGAGGACGGTGTTGACGACCTGGTCAGGCTGCCGCAGGACATACATTGGTCCATCGGAGGGGGCCAAGAGGGTGTCCTAAAGGACTGGCTCTCCCTTGCTGGATTTTAGACTCATACTTCCTGCATGGTTTGGGATCATCCACAGAGTGTGGAGTTTGAGACGGCATCTATCCATTGCTTGCAGTGTGGTGGTGGCGGCTACATGTTATTGAGGAGCCATCCCTACTAACACTTCGGAGCTTCGCACTACTCCATCGTCTAGGAGCTCATACCCGAGCCGAATTGTGGTAGACCGGAGGACCACGCAGCGCAGAGGCGACACGCACTCTCCACTCACCTATGTAAGCAGCCCTCCAGGGGCCTAAACTGGACTGTGGTGGAATTTTCTCCTTAGATCACCAGCCTCTTTTTTATTTTCTCACCCTAGTTTCCCCTATCCCTCCCAGTAGGCCTTTATATGTACAGCCTGTTACGGGACACTGCTACGCTTGCAGGGTGGAAGCTAGTCAGCGTGGGTTGATTCCCACTCATCCCCACTGGTGTCTTACTTTTCAGTGCTGGTCACTCCTTGATATATCATTGGGTCCTATTGTTTCGGAGACACTTTCTTGATAGAGAGGACTATACCCTGCTTCCCACAGTACATACTACATATGCTACATATGCTACAAGATTTCTACAGATAATTGGGCTCTTGCTGCTGACCCCCTGGCCCTCCTGCCGCTGTCCGGTTACTTTACACAGCAGCTGCATAGTGTCATGTTGGGATTGTCTGTGCACATCGCTATGGCTATTATGCCCATATAGGGTTTGATGGCTTGAGGAGAGCGCTTCAATGTGACCCCTGTTATGTAACCCATTCAAAGCCCGCTCGTCCCCCATAATATCCACTCCTGAAATTCCTGCTCTGCATCCAATTCAACTAGTGGTTCTCCTGATTCGTCGATCCCCATGGAACGCTTCCTCACAATGTCTGACCAGTCTAAACCACAACGCCACACTCGGGGAGGAAGCAAGCCTGACAAAAAGATATCAGCTAATCCAGTCCCGGACACCGATAACTCCAATATGGATTCCGATAATGTAATGGACCCTGATACCCCTTCTCTGGCGGACGCCACAGCTAGGGCAGTGATGTCTTTGCTTACACCATTGATCGATTCCAAAATGGATTCTCTCAACTTATCCATGCAGGAGATACTGGGTGAACTGAAAACTCACAAGGAGCAACTGGTAGACATCGAGGCCCGCACCACTCCGTGTGAATTATCCATCACTGACCTACAGCAAAAGATCCTACGTCTTGAATCAGACGCAAATCTGCTCACCGACAACCTTGACGACCTGGAGAATCGCAGCTGATGGAATAACCTTCGTATTGTGGGACTCCCAGAATCGCTGAAAGGCAGGGAACTTGGCGACTTTCTTTCCAAGGGTCTCCCCGAACTACTCCATTTGGAAAACAGGGACTCCCCGATATCTATCAAACAGGCCCATCGACTGGGTCCCCCAACCGAGGGTAATACTAAACGCCCCAGACCAGTGATTTTTCGTCTGCTAAATTTTGCTGATAAACAAAGGTTACTATTTGCCTACCGCAAGATCGGCCGCCTGTAATACAAGAGTCACCAACTGCTGCTTTTCCAGGATTATTCTGCACGAGTAGCTACGAGAAGATGAGAATTTGCAGAGATTTGTGGTAAACTGTTTCAGAATCATATAAAGTTTGCCCTGATATATCCGGCAAGACTTAGGATCCTCGATGTGGAGAAGGCGCGGTGGTTTGATTCTCCTAAAGATTCCTGGGACTTTTACAACAGCTTACAGCTACCCTGATAATGCAAACCTGATCCCTTTTCTTTATCTGCTTTCTGGATATAGCCTACCTGGGTACCACATTTCTGCCTATCACTTCTGATTGTCTTGTGAAGAGTCATGGATACATCATTGCTCATGATCCTGATTTTGGGGGTCGGGTAGACGGACGCTCTCTCCCTTGCCCTGCGGGGGGACCTCCTGTGGGGATTGGTCATGTTTCTCGTTGTTGTTCATTGTGCAATATGGGATGGTCCCCCCTCTGCCCTTTGGGGTACAGGGGGGGAACGATTCCATTTGATTGGGGGGCGTGGGGTGGATCGTCCTGGACGGTCTTTTCTGACGCTCTTCTGCAGAGGAGTGGGGAACGCGGGATGTCTGACCAGTGACTTTGGGAGCACTGGAGGAGTGGGGTTGGGGGAGACGGGCTCTCAGCCGCCTGGAATTGTTCTGGGTAGGGCCGTTTGGGCTCAAGTGCTGGGGTCCCGCCACCCTTGGCCCCAGTGTATTACACCCTCTGGTGGGCTCCTTGGAGTCCTAGTGGACTCTTGATGGGGATGAGGGGTTTGATATTTGCTATAACATGTACATCTGCTACAAAGAATGGGGATGGGGGTTCACATTGTTCCATAGGTAGTGGAACTGATTAGTTCCTTATTCATGTTTTGTCCATCTCAAAGGTTTGTTAGTTGGAAACTGTTTCGATTCTTGTTCTCTTCTGGTTCATGCAGGGGAGAGGGGACTTTGGTGTCTCCCCCCGCTCTCTCTTCATCGACTATTTCACCAATAGCAGTCTTGGATGTTCTCTCGTGCTGTCCTCCTTGGATGTCCCCCGATGGCTCCTCGCTGGGAGAGCTGTTGGGGATCAATATCAACTTACATCTGCATACCATGGTCACTTTTGCTGACCTGCCATAGGCTCCCAGTCTGACCACACACGCACTCACGATCTCACTATCACGACATGGAATGTCAGGGGCATCCACAGCCCAATCAAGCGTAGGCAAATTTTATCTCATTTAAAACACTTAGGCACACGGGTGGCTTTCCTTCAGGAGACTCACCTGTCTGCGGCGGAACATCAGAAGTTATGTAGAGATTGGGTGGGTAAATGTATCAATGCCCCTTTTTCAAGTAAAAAATGGGGATTAGCAATCCTGGTACATAAATCTCTTACCTTTCGGATTATACAAAAAATAATAGACCCAAACGGTAGATTTTTAATTTTCCATGCAGAAGTAGATGGTCGCCCACTAGTGTTATGCAATGTTTATGCCCCCAACGACCCGACACATACCTTTTTTGCCACTCTTTTAACCAACCTGCTGAATTTTCCTCTAGATCAATTACTGGTAGGAGGTGATCTGAATTCTATCGTCGACCCTCATATTGAAAGGAGTGGATGGCCCCTTGCTTCAATCCGTCATTCCCCTGCTTTGCTGGTGGGTAGGATTACCCAGTTGGCCCTACATGATGTGTGGCGAACTCTTAATCCTATTGAACATCAATATACATTTTATTCGCACCCACACTCGGTCTTTACGAGAATAGACTACTTCTTGGCTGCTTCAGCAATATTGTCTGTCATTCATCACTGCCAGATCCATCCTATTCACATCTCTGATCATGCCCCCGTCTCATGTGTCCTTTCTTTTAAACCCCCCTCCCAGTTTGGTTTAATTGGCGAATGCCATCTTTTCTTACTCACTCCCAAGAGTTTAAATCAAGTTTGAAATCGGCTTTGGAAACATATTGTGCAGATAATAGCGCCTATGCACATGATGCCCTTACATTTTGGCCTGCTGCTAAGGCTGTCCTCACGGGTCACATTATATCGTATTACACCAAGCTACGACGAGACACAAAATCCAAATTAAATACGCTACAAATGCACCTCACCTCAAGTTACACTACATATCTTCGATCTGCGACTGCCCAAAACAGGACACGTTATCTCGATGCTAAAAAAGCTTATGACACATTATCAGCAACACTGGCACAACGGTATGTTGATAGACGCTCCGCACATTATTATAAACATGCTAATAGACAAGGCAGGCTGCTGGCACATGTTGTTGAAACTTCCAATCACCCCAATTCCATTGGCAGTCTTGTCACTCATCATGGCACTATCTCCACAGATACCACACAAATCAATAACGCATTTGCAGCTTATTATAAAGATCTGTATGTGGGAGAGGAAGATTGTGCATCTCTGCGGGAGAAATTTCTATCAGATATTGAGCTCCCTATACTTTCCAAGACTCAAGCCAACACACTAAATGCACCTATTACGCTGACAGAACTGCAGGCGGCGCTTAAGTTCCTCCCTTCGGGGAAAGCTCCTGGCCCGGATGGTCTCCCGGGGGAATTTTATAAGGCCCTATGCCCTGAAATTGCTCCCTCCCTTTTAACACTGTATAACACAGCTCTTATTGATCATCACCTCCCCAAAGACTTCACTTTAGCTAGGATCGTGGTCCTCCCCAAACCAGCTACAGACCACACAAAGGTCAGTCTTACAGGCCTATCTCTTTACTTAACACTGATTACAAGCTTCTAACTAAAATCCTGGCAACGAGATTGAATCGTATCCTTTCTCTTCTTATCTACCATGAACAGACAGGTTTCCTCACTGGTCGACACTCTGTCACTAACATCCGTACTGCCTTAGCAGTGATCATGAAAGCGAATGATTTCCCCCAGATTCCACATCTTTTAGTCAACTTGGACACGGAAAAAGCGTTCAATAAAATCCTTTGGCCCCATTTATTTCACCTTCTTTCGCTTCAAAATTTTGGCCCTCATTTTACTGGATTTGTAAAACTTCTGTATAGTTCCCCGAGAGCCACCATCACCACAAATAATCTTAATTCTCCCCTATTTACTCTTTCGAAGGGCACTAGACAAGGTTGTCCGCTCTCCCCCTTATTGTTTAATCTTGCTTTGGACCCTTTTCTGAGAAAGCTTAACCTACTTAGTACATTTCGAGGGGTGTCTTTGGGTGGTCGGGAGGTCAAGCTATCGGCATTTGCCGATGATCTCCTTCTTTTTATCCGTAACCCACAATCTGCATTGGCTGACATCACGACCATCTTGGGGGACTTCCAGTCTATAGCGGGGTTCAAGGTTAATTTTCAAAAATCCGAGGCACTTTGGCTAACATCTCACCATCCTCACCTCACAGCCCCCTTGTGTACTTTCCGCATAGTTCAAAATTATATAAAGTACTTGGGTATTCATTTACCATGGCAAATTACTCAACTGTATGAGAAAAACATCCCACCTTTACTTTGACAGATTGCCTCTGCTCTCCATAAGTGGCGCTCACTTCCGCTCTCGTTCATTGGTAGAACTCAATTGATCAAGATGGTGATTTTTCCTAAATTGTTGTACAAATTACAGACAATGCCATTATATTTGCCCAATTCAGATGTGCAACTTAACAGGAAATTTCAGGGGTTCATTTGGCAAGGAAAAAGACCTAAAATTAGCATAACCAAATTGCAGATGAGGAAGGAACAGGGGGGATTGGGACTACCCAACATTAGGTTATACAGTGTTGCATGCCTCTTATGCATTGCTAAAGACTGGATTAACCACACAAATACCTTTACTGATTCTACATGGGATCAGGTTTTTACACCACATGTTGCCCTAAGTTACCTCCTACATGCCCCGCGTTCTCACACACCTTCTCATTGTCTAGAAAACCCTTTAATTGTCCCAAAAATCAAAGCATGGCAACACTCCCGACATCTGCTGTATAAAACGAAAAAATATTTCAGTTTTTCTCCCCTTTCTCCATAATCCTCTCTTCCAACATGGTTCCCCAGATCGGTGATTTTATACTTCGGCAGACAAAAAGATCTTCTATATAGGGGCTCTCCTTGATTCTAACACCAGTCAACCCTTTCATTTTTCAGACTTTCAACTAAAACATGACCTCTCGTCTAATCATCTATTCGTGTATCTTCAAGCCACCCATTATGTTCATTCCCTCCTCCCTTTGCTACATGCGCAAATCTCTGATAACCCACTTGACTGCCTATTACAGGCCTCATACCCCCTTCCCTTTACAATTTCCAGAGCTTATAACCTTCTGTTAATGGCGAATTCTACCCGCACGAGTCACCTCCGACATTCCCCAACATCATATTTTCATGAAATCTCATACAGACTTCTACATAGGACTTATGTCACCCCCAAGTTGGCACACACTGTAGGATTAACCACCTCCCCCATGTCTCATAGATGCGGAGACTCTCAAGCTGTTCTTCTGCATGTTCTTTACCTTTGCCCACCTATTTTTTCCTTTTGGTCAAAGATCTTTGAATATGTAATGGAGAAGATGGGTCTCCCAGTTGACTTCTCCACCCCATCTTTTCTTTCGGGTGTCTATGAGACATCACTCTCACTAACAGTAGCCCAGACAACACTATTAGATTACACTATATTAATCGCCCTTAAAGTGATCCTGACTGTTTGGCTCAAGCCCGAACCTCCTACACTACTTCAATGGAAATTCTGCATGCTACACTTTACAAAATTACATTGGATTCTTTCACTGGAAAATAAAGAGGCACTGGGGGAGAATTTTGTGAAGACATGGAATCCATTCATACTTACATTAGCAAAGTCACAACGGGAAGAGTTTTATTCATGCTTTCGTTACACGCAATGGATGGATGAACGGATAGTTCGTCAAGTAGACACATCCTCTGACACACAGAGAGACTGGTAGTGTTGGCGGGAGGTAGAACCATATACTCCTGGGGGGCAGTTTGGGAATCCTCACTACTTAACAAGTCTGAATCATTTAGTTACTAGAGACACCAGTTTATTAGCTAGTTTATTAGTTTGTATCTATAATCTTTGGCAGACTCTAGATTACAGTCCTTTTCCAATGGTTTTCTAACATCAATATTATATGGGACTGGTATTTTTGCAACTAGCTCCCCAGCGATACCAGCTCTTTTATACCATCTGCATATTGCTGTGTAAGATGCAATGTACTTTAATACGCAAGGGTGCTTTACATATAATTGCAGTTCACTCGCTGTGTCTGGACTGCTGCTTATATTAAATTTGACACAATGTTAACTCACTATGAATGTTATTGGACTCTGTAAACTCATCCTGTATGTTTTCTGTTGTATTTTCATTGCAAAAATAAAAGTTTATTAAAAAAAAAAAAAAAAATGTATTTGAATCAAGTCTGTATGTATAAAACAGATTCAGCGCAACCCACTTGATAGCCCCCTGATGAAATATTCAGACCTATCATTAAATATGTTGAGGGATTAGTATTTTATTTTTAATATATTGGTACAGACCTGGCCTTTAGTATTTTCCTCCAATAAAGTTGCTTTTAGCATTTTTTACTATCCTTGTGGTTTGCTTCATGGTATCAGTAGTCTACAATCAAGACTTTGTGTCACTGGCCGAGTGGTTCATGTGGGGAGAACCAATTATCAGTGCTCTCCTAGTTGTACTTTTTCTTCTAGTTCTTGTTCATCTACTGTTGGTATGGTAAAATTGTTAAATAAGATATTCATCTTCAGACCAAAATTTTAGCTTTCCTGTTTTAGCTATTCAAATGTAAAGTTTCAGATCAGGAAGCGCCCTTGTAAGCTGCCAGGTAAATTTGACAAGGAATAGGGTCCTGCCAAGAGGTGACAAGCAGCTATTAATATGGAAATAAAGATCAACAAGACACAATATGACTTTATTGCTGAGTAGGCCTCAGTGAGCAAGATGCTGAGGGTGCAGGCTAGAGAGTGATGCTGGGGATCGTGGGCTACTCACTGAGAACAGGAAACAGATAGAGTTGAACCTACCAGCAACTAAACTTATCTCTGTCGCAACTCAGGAACTCAAAGGGGAAACTCAGGAGTCGAGCAGGAACTTTTCGACTTAGGAAGCCACAGGAGCCAATGACAGGGAGATGAAAACTGGGTGCGCAGGGAAACAATGCATGACTAGTCAGAGACAAACTAATTTGAACAAGGTGAGGATTAGTCACACTCGACGGGGAGTCAAAGGTCAAATACCGGAGTTGAAGCTCGAGTAAGCAAAGGGAAAGATACAAGGGCATCTGTGAAGAAGCATCGACAAGCTGGGTCAGAAACCAGCGGTGCAAGACGGAGCCAAAGGGAGAGATGAAGGATAGTCAAGCAGGCCGGGGTCAATAACCAGTCGACAAACACAGTACCAAAGGAGCAAAAAGGAGAATGGTCTGGAGAACGAAGCCAAGGGTCGATGCTGAGGAAATACACAGAAGTCGAATAGGCAGACAAAGGGTTAGTCAGGAATAGCTGGGTCAGGAACACAGGAAAACACTTAATCAAGGCTGGATACATGATCACTGCAGGAATGCATAGATGGTGTGCAGGTGCAAGGTTCTGACACTAGATAAAGGGTCAGAGAGACTAGACGGGGAAAAAGAACCAAAAGTAAGACCAGAGAGCTGGAACCAAATTCCAGTAAAACATGGAAAACAGAGGAACATGACACTACCCCCCCCCCAAGGGACTGCTTCCAGGTGGCCACATATGGTTTATCTGGATGAGACAGATGGAAGTGATGTACCAAGACAGCATGTGGACATCTGAAGCTGACACCCAAGAGCGCATCTGTGGGCCATAGCCCTTCCGCTTTACCAGATACTGCAAGGTACCCCAGGAGCGGCAAGAGCCCAAGATGGCATCAACGATGAACTCCTCTGAGTCTTCCAAGGAGACAGGGGGAAGAGGAGACGAGGAGGGGTGAGCATCATGAGCCTGTACATACGGCTTGAGCAAGGGTACATGAAACACCAGATGAACCCTAAGAGTATGTGGAAGGGTCAACCAGTAAGACACAGGAATCGAGGACTCAATTTATCCGATGGGTGACGAAGCTTGATGTTCTTCGAGGAGAGCCTGACCAGGTCCTCTGGATCGAATCGGGGTTCTAATGATCTATGATGGTCGGCTGCCTCCTTTTGACGAACTTGAGCTGACAGGACAGTATGGCGGATGGATTGCCAATGATTGGCCAAGCCCGGAGGTGGGTGGACAGAGACCAATGGCAAGAGGGTTATACCTGATTGCCACAAAGAACGGGACGTCTGAAGTAGTGAATTATTATATTATAGGAAAACTCCACTAATGGTAACAGACAAGTCCTATCATCTTGCTGATGGGAACAATAACAGAGTAGAACCATGTTCTGTTTTAGTCTCTCAGTCTGACCATTCGTCTATGGGTGATTTGCAGACAAATGTTGGAGTGAATTTCCAATCTGGCACAAAATGCCCTCCAAAAATGAGATACAAACTGAGATCCACAATCAGAAACAATATGCTGTGGTATCCCGTGCAGGCGATAAACATCTTGAACAAACAGGTCTGCCAATTCAGCGAAAGAAGGCAGTTTGGGCAATGGTACAAAATACCCTTGTTTGTATAACCTGTCCACGATGACCCAAACTACCATTTCCCGAAAGAACAAGGTAGATCCACCACAAAATTCATGGAGATTTGTGTCCATGGAAGCGTGGGTACAGGAAGTGGCTGGAGAAGTCCTATGGGTCGAGAGAGTGGTATCTTCATTCGTGCACAGACCATGCAGGAGGTCACAAAGGATACCACGTCGGACTTCAACTCAGGCCACCAAAAGTATCTGTTCTGAGTGCTCAGGAGACCAGGTTGACCAGCAGTCATGGAGCAATGCTCCCAACACATCCGGGCAATGTTTTTTGGGCACAAAGTACATGTTGGGAGGCAAGGAAATTCTGGAAGGACAAGATGACTGAGCCTCCTTGAGTGAGGTAAGTAAGGATGTTGATAATGAGTAGGGGTGGGCGAAAAGTGAGAAAAATTTCCTTCATTACTTTTCGCGAAAAATGGCCGATTTTCCGCTTTTTTCACTAAAGTTTTCTCTTTTTCTCCAATGCAAAATTTTCCTCCTTTTCGCCTATTCCAGCAAATTTTTCACCCATTCCAACACATTATTCCCTATTCTAACACATTTTTCACCTATTCAACACATTTCTCCTATTCTAACACATTTTCTCCTATTCTATCACATTCTAATACATTTTTCTCTTATTCCAACACATTTTTCCTATTCCAACACATTTTTTATCTATGTTTAATATGGTGAAACATTTCCCAGCACAATATTACTTCTTCTGAGGGCTGTAGTAGAGACATAAGTAGATGGAACTCAAAATTGTGTGTCCTACAGCAACATATATCTTGAAAAACGTGTTAGTATGTAGAGTGCCTTTGTCCTTTGCCCACAACACTTACTTCCTGCTTAAGTGACACTGGCATGTATTCATGATGATGTCAAGTGATAAAAAAAATGAAGTACAACCTAAAATGTGGCAGATGTGTATGGTAGTGGTGGTGGGGGACTGGCATGGTGTGATTGGTGGGACCTTGACAAACTGCATCCACCCCAGGAGGAGAGGGATCATCACCATTTATTGCACATGGTGCAGCAACAATTGCTGCAGTCAGTTTTTGTACTACCACTTTACTTCCTCGTCCCTGCACTGCTCCACCTTTCCCCCTTCCATTATTGCATTTGCTAGACATTACTCAACTACTGCATGTTTTTACTCTCTGCAGTACACAACTGATGGAGTGTGATGTCTTGCCTTGGCCCTCAACAAAATTCTCAATGTCGTCTGCTGTCTATCAAGTCTGCCTCAGTCACAGTGCTCCCCAGTCAGCTGTCTAATATATTTATTTGTTTAATTATTTATGTTTTGTTTATTTTTTATGTATTTATTTTTTAAGTTGTGCACCAAATCTTATCAAAGTTAGTCCACAAAAAAAATATATACCTAAAAAAAACCTTCTTTCCCCAGACTTCCCCAGCACAGAGACAATAAAAGTAAAATCTGCAAGCAATTTGGACTCCAGCTGCTTGTGTCTTGCCAGTAAGTCACACCAAATTTTGGCGTATTTTGCGTCAACCTCCTTCCTCCCTTCTTCTCCCCAGTGTGCTCCCAGACTGTAACAGTTTGTACAAATGAATACAGGACAGGTACTTATAGGTAACAATCACTTTATTGCACACAAATAATAAAACAGTCAGGCACGTCTCAGCTGTAGACTACAACCAAAGGAGCACGTAATTAACGGCACTAGCGCCTCCTCTACAGAGTAGGAGATTACCTCTGTAAGGAGCTCGATCAATATGGCCCGGTAATTGTAAAGTATGCCTAATCTGCAGAGCCACAGGTCCGCACCTGGAGGCTACCAGACTATAGGGAAAGACACTCAGGAAGGATAACAGACTGAACCCGAGGTCCGCACCTGTAGGGGAATCAGACTTAATCAATAGGCAGCGGTAGTAAGGAATGTCTGAGCCTAGGTCCGCACCTAGGGGATCACTAGACAATCCCAGCAGCCAGAGCCACAGGGTCACACCAGATAGGATATCCACTGAAGTGTTGGTATGCTGGATACGCAGTGGACAGAGCCCCAGGTCAACATCAGAGTGGGTAGTCAGACAAGCCAGGTCATACACGGAGCAGGTAGTCAGCCAGAGCCGCAGGTCTGCACCAGAATGTTTATCGGACAAGGCAAGGGACATACACAAGGTGGATAGTCAGACAGAGCCACAGGTCAGCGCCAGATCGGGTAGTCAGACAAACCAGGGTAATACACAGAGCTCAATCAATACAACTGCACTGGAACACCACGAAAGGGCAAGTGAGTTAGTGTCCAGGCAGTTTAAATACTCTTAGCTCCACCCCTGGAAGGTGGAGCACCAAGTACTGTGCCTTTAAGAGCCGGCGATACGTCACTATGGAATCCCAGTGACACGCGCCTGACTCTGCTGGCCAGCAGAGGGAGCCAAAGCGATGCAGCAGGAGCCACAAGCACAGCCCAGAGGAAACAGCATCCGGGACACCAAGGCGACTGGCTGCTGAACAGAGCACTGAGGCAGCCGGCTCCCTAGTAAATGTAAGCGTGAAGGCTTACACAGACTCCCCCTACTACAGATCCTACCTAAAACTAGGCTTCAATTCCCCTTTATTTTTGTATCTTCTCTAGCTCAAAACCATGCTGCTCTCTCCTCTCACAAACACAGAATGGCATGCTGTGAGAGCTGCCTGGCTGGAATTAGTTTTGCTGGGACCTTGAGAAACTGCATCCTCCCTTGGAGTAGAGGGATCATCATCATTGACTGCACATGCTGGGCAACCATTGCTGTAATCAGTTTTTGAACTACTGCTGTACTCTCACATCCCTGCAATGCTCCATCATAGTAACATAGTAACATAGTAAATTAGGTTGAAAAAAGACACAAGTCCATCAAGTTCAACCTTCACCTCATACCTCAGAACTGAGAATTTTATAGCTTTCCTGCTGCCAATTAAATTAGTTTTTATCAGACCTTCCTGATCATCCTACTGATAAACAGTATAACTCTGTATGTTCCCTTTTGAAAGAAATGTATCTAATCTTCTCTTAAATGTATCCATTGTATCTGCCATAACTACCTCCCTGGGCAATGAATTCCACAATTTAACAGACCTTACCGTAAAAAAACCTTCCTCTGCTGAAGTTTAAACCTCTTTTCTTCTAATCTTAAGGGATGTCCCCTGGTCACCTGATCAGGCCTTGGAATAAATAGCTCACCGCAGAGATCCTTGTATTGACCTCTCATATACTTGTACAATGTGATAAGGTCTCCTCTTAGTCGTCTTTTCTCTAGAGTAAATAAACCAAGTTTGTTTAGTCGTTCCTCATATGTCAAATCCTCCATTCCCTTAATTAATTTTGTTGCTCTCCGCTGTACCCTCTCTAGTTCTAGTATATCCTTTTTCAGAACCGGTGCCCAAAATTGCACTGCATACTCAAGGTGAGGTCTTAACAATGATTTGCATAATGGCAAAATAATGTTATCCACTCTTGCTTCGATACCTCTTTTTATGCAAGACAGGACTTTGTTTGCCTTTGCTACTGCTGTTTGACACTGATCACTGTTTCCAAGTCTGTAGTTGACAAGGATACCCAGGTCTTTTTCTAGCAATGAGTCACCTAAAATTATTCCATTAAGTTTATAAGTAGCCTTGGGATTGTTTCCTCCCAAATGCATGACTTTACACTTCCCCACATTAAACTTCATATTCCACATGTTTGACAATCTGACATTGTATGTAAGTCCCTCTGTAGAGAGAAAATATCCTGTTCTGAATTAATGACTTTGCATAATTTAGTATCATCTGCAAATATTGATATTTTGCTTTCTATATCTATTTCCAGGTCATTTATAAACATGATAAAAGCAGTGGACCTAATATTGAACCCTGAGGTACTCTACTCTCCACTTTAACTGTACTGGAGAATTTTCCATTTACAACCACACACTGTTCCCTATCCTTCAGCCAGTTTTGTGTCCAATTGCAAAGGTTATCTCCTAGCCCCAATTTCCTTATTTTATACACCAGCCTTATGTGTGGCACTGTATCAAATGCCTTTGCAAAGTCTAGATATACTACATCTACTGCCTTGCCATTGTCAAGGTTGCTGCTTACCTCCTCATAGATGCTGAAAAGATTAGTTTGGCATGATCTATTCTTCATAAAACCATGTTGATTCGTGCTAATGATTTTATTTTTTGTGTTGTAATCCTGAATATAGTCCCTTATTATCCCTTCTAACAGTTTTCCCACTACAGAGGTCAAACTCACTGGTCTATAATTCCCAGGTTCTGTTTTAGTTCCCTTCTTAAATAGAGACACTATGTTAGCTCTTTGCCAATCCTGTGGCACTGAGCCTGTGGTAATAGAATCTTTAAAGAGTAAATATAGGGGGTTTTGCTAACACTGCACTAAGTTCCTGAAGAACCCTTGGATGTATACCATCAGGACCCGGTGTTTTGTCGGTCTTAATTTTTTTCAGTCTTTCCATGACATCTCCTTGAGTTAACCCAATATCTATTAATTGTTTTGTTTTATTTGTTACTTGCGGAGGCTCTTCTACCATTCCTTGCTCCCTTGTATATACTGATGCAAAGAAAGTGTTTAAAACATCAGCCTTTTCCTTATCCTCACTAACCAACTCACCCATCTCATTTTTGAATGGTCCAATGCACTCCCTCTTAAGTTTTTTGCTATTTATATATATTTCAAGAACTTTTTTGGATTAGTCTTGCTTTCCCTTGCAATTTGAGTTTCATTATCTATTTTTCTACCCTAATTGCCTTTTTGCAATCTTTGTTGCACTCCCTGTATTTTAAGAAAGATTGTTCAGCTCCTTCAGACTTAAATAATTTGAATGCGTTGTTTTTCCTTGCCATTTCCTTCTTTACATGTGCAGTTAATCACATTGGCTGTGACTTACTTCTTTTGCATTTGTTCCCCATTGGTATATACTGTTGGGTACATTTCTGCAACCTAAATTTGAATTCTGACCATTTTTCCTCAGTATTTTTGCCTTTAAATAAAATATCCCAGTCTATGTGTTGCATTGAAGCCCTTAACAATTTGAAGTTAGCTTTTTTAAAATTAAGAGTTTTGGTTGAACCTATACATTTTTGCTTTGCCAGACTGATCTCAAATGTAACCATGTTGTGATCTCTGTTTCCCAAATGTTCTCTTACCTTAATATTGGATACCATTTCTGTTGTTATTAGTGAGCACTAAGTCCAATACATTGTTATTTCTTGTCGGCGCTTCCACCATTTGTGACATGTAGCTTTCACGAAGTGTGTTCAAAAACCTGCTACCCTTAGCACTCTGACAGGTCTCATTTTTCCAGTTGATATCTGGATAATTAAAATCTCCCATAATTATAGTATATCCAAACTGGGCAGCTTTCCTCATTTGCAATAGCAGTTGGGCCTCATCATTGTCATCGATATTTGGTGGTTTGTAGCATATGCCCACCAACAACTTTTTTTTAACCTTTTACACCACATTTAGTCTCGATTTCTACCCACATGGACTCCACAATTTGGCCAGTTTCCTCACTAATATCACCTCGCAAAACTGGATTTAGCTCTGTTTTCAAATATAAGCACACACCTCCCCCTTTTCTATTAATTCTGTCTCTTCTAAACAGGGAATAGCCCTCTATATTTACAGTCCAGTCATGTGCATCGTTCCACCATGTTTCTGTTATTCCAATTATGTCCAATTGCTCATTAACCGCCAGCAATTCTAGTTCTCCTATTTTATCTACCATACTTCTTGCATTTGCTAGCATACAATTAATTCTGAAGTCTTTACATATATTAATCCCTACATGCCTTTTTTCTACACCTTCATTTACTAGGAGTTCCTCCTACTGACTAATTTTTCCCCACCCTTTCTCCACCCCCCTGGTCATTTACTTGGACCCAGTTTCTATCTGCTCTATCTACCCCATTTTTGCTATCTATACCCACCCTCCCTTTCCTAGTTTAAAAGCTCCTCCAAGATTCCTAGCATTCTCTCCCCTACCACAGAGGCTCCTCTACCATTTAGGTGCAATCCATCTCTTCCATATAGATTGTACCCAAGAGCAAAGTCTGCCCAGTGTTCTAAAAACCCAAAACCCTCACTCCTACACCATAGCTTGAGCCATGCATTAAGCTCCCTGAGCTCACTCTGCCTACCTGCACTGGCGCATGGCACAGGTAGTATTTCAGAAAATACTACTTTAGGGGTCCTTGCCTTGAGCTTGCACCCTAAATCCCTGAAATCATTCTTTAGGGACCTCCATCTTCCTCCTACTTTGTCATTGGTTCCAATATGTACCAAGACAGCTGGATCACTTCCAGCCCCTCCCAACCATCTGTCAGCCCTGTCCGCAACATGCCGAACCCGAGCACCCAGGAGACAGCATACTGTTCGGCATTCACGTTCCTGGCGGCAGATTACCCTATCTACCCTCCTAATAATAGAGTCCCCTATTACCTCCACCTGCCTTGGTTTCTGCCTGCTCTACATCCCATCTAGCCTGGAAGGAGGACTGTTCCCCTGGCTGCTAGAGGAATCAGCCCTCTCCAGTGTTGCCAATTCTAAGCAATTCTCATCAACATCTTCACTCAATCTTGCAAATCTGTTGGACTGAGTCAACTCAGAACTGGCCTTCATCTTCCTCTGCCCACTACCTCCCCTCCTTACTGTTACCCAGCTGCCTACCTGTCGCTCCTCATCTACAACTCCACCCTCTTCACCACTAACCCCACATACTACCTGCTCTGTGAGTTCTAAACTCCTTTCCAGGTTTCCAATGTCTCGCAATGTTGCAATATTTCTCTCCAAACCCAATATCTTATACTCTAAAGAGAAAATATGCTCACACTTGGCACAGCAGTATGACCCCTGGAACGATTGCTCCAAGTGTTCAAACATGTGACAAGATGTGCACTGCGTGAGATCGGCTAACCTGCTATCACTCATGCTTGGTTTTACAATTCAAATAGCTTTATATTATCCTCTAATGCTCACTATATGGTAAGTAACCAACCTTAAATGTGAATGCAATAAATCCTTTGAAATTATAGTCACCTCAGAGCTCTGCTGATTTCCAACTTCTGCTTCTATTCTAACTCCAGATTCCTTCTAACTCTTCACTTGGAAGCAGTCACTTGTAATAGCAGTCTCACAGAGCCAGCTCCACTGAGCTAATGGACTGTGTTTATAGTAACTAGCAGCCAGGTGAAATCCCTTAGCAATCAGCCCTAATCACACAGGCCAGAGAAAAACCCAGTAAACAGTTTTTTTTAACTCTTGCAATACCCACAATTTTTTTTTTTAAACCTTAATAAAATACCAATAAAACACCAAACACACTCTTATGTACTTAACCAGATTCCTTCTAACTCTTCACTTGGAACCAGTCACTTGTAATAGCAGTCCCCTGTGTAATCCCCTGTGTTTGAATTCCCCTGTTTTAAATTCCTACACTTACCACACTTCTGCACTTGATTCCCCCTGTTTTAAATTCCTACACTTACCACACTTCTGCACTTACACACTGATGCAAGATTCACACGTTCCCTCCCCCTCCCCCTTCCACTTGTAAGGTTGCTGGACATTACACAAATACACTGTGTTTTTGTATTCTATGGTATACAACACAACTGATGGAGCTGTATGATGCCTTGCCTAAGCCCAGCCAGCTGTCTGTCACTGTCACCTAATACATTTAGTTCTGTTTTTGTCTGTCTTATCACAATCTGTCCAAAAAAATTATAACTGAAAAAACAAAATCAGGAACTTCTTTCCCCAGACTTCCCCACCAAGCAGAGATACAATAACAGCAATATCAGCAAGCAAATATGTCCTCAGCTGCCTGTGTCTTGCCATTCAGTCAATCTGAATTTTGGGGTGTTATCTGGGGTCAACCTCCTTCCTCCCTTCTTCTCCCCAGAGTGCCCCACTGACTCTCCTAATACAGGGATCAAAAGTCATACCTAAAAGATTCCTTAAACTAAACTTCAATTCCCCTATCTTCTCTAACTCAAACAAGGTGATGTTTTCTCCTCTCACAAACACAGAATGGCATGCTATGAGAGCCTGACACCCTTTTATATGGCTGTAGAAAACTTTTGTGTGCTGGAAAAAATGTTTTCTTCCCATTGATTTCAATGGGCGAAAAAGGCAGGAAAAAGCAGAAAAACTGCATTTTTCAGTGGAAATTATTCGCCAAGAGGAAAGTGCCATTATTCACTGATTTCAGTTTGAGGCAAGCATTTTTGCCCATCCCTAATAATGAGGACACAATGCGAGCAGGTGGAACAATAGGTTCCAAAGCAGGTGGAAGTGAAAAGACTGTCTCATGTTGGCGAGAGAGAGCATCCGCCTTAATGTTCTTTGTTCCAGGAAGGTAAGAAATAACAAAAAATGGAACCTGGAAAAGAACAGCGAGCCTGACGAGCCTTCAGGCATTTAGCAGATGCCAAATATTGGATGATCGGTGAGAATATTGACCACGTGCGGAGAACACTCCAATAGATATCTCCATTCCTCCAAGGCCAACTTGGCAAAAAGCTCCCTATTCCCTGTGTTGTAGTTCCTCTCTGCCTGGGAGAACCGCCTGGAAAAGAAGGAACAGGTATCCAGGAGCACATTGGGAAAGTACAGCTCCGGCAGCAACCTCCGAAGCATCCACCTCCAGTGTGAAAGGTGCAAGAGGATCTGGATATACCAGTATTGGGGCAGAGGAAAAGGTGGTCTTGAGAGTCTTACCATAGTTTAAACATAGTTGATGAGGCTGAAAAAAAGACATGCATTCATCAAGTGCAGCCCATGCCAAAAACACCCCTGTTGAGCCAGAGGAAAAAAAAGCCCTCTGAAGCCATTTCCAATTTAGCCCCAAGTGGGTAAAAAAATTCCTTCCTGACTCTAAATGGCAGTCAGATAGATCCCTGGATCAAAATCTTAACTGCATTGAAGTCATCTGTCATAATTTTCAATATTGTTCTGTGCTAGATAGGCATCCATTGCTTTTTTGAAAGCAGTTATATTACTTGCAAGTACAACATCCAGAGACAAAAAATTCCATAGCTTTATAGCCCTTACTGCAAAGAAGCCCTGCCTTTGTTTTAGTTGAAAGAGCCTTTCCTCTAGTCTTAATGGATGACCTCTAGTTCTTTGCTTAGCTCTTTGTGTAAATAGTTCATTGGATAGTTCTTTCTATTGACCTTGAATTTATTTGTAAATGGTAATCATATCACCCCTTAGATGTATCTTCTCTAATGGAAACAAACCCAGTTTGGCTAGTCTTTCTTTATAACTCAGATCTTCCAATCCCTTATCAGTTTTGTTGCACATCTCTGCACCTTTTCCAGTTCAACAATGTATTTTTTAAGAACTAGTGCCCACAAATGTACTACATATACAAGATGAGGCTTAACCAAGGATGTATACAGAGGTAGGATAATATTAGTATCCCTTGAATCTACACCTCTTTTTATGCAGTTTAGTACCCTATTTTCTCTTGCAGCAGCTGAATGACTCTGCACACTGCTGTGAAGTCTATCATCTATCAGTACTCCTAAATCTTTCTCTAATGAGGATTCCACAAGTTGTTTCCCTTCTTTTGAAGACCTGCAAGGCCTCAGGACTCCAATGTTGAGAGTCCACACCCTTGCAGGTCATGGTGTGATGGGAACAATATGTTTGGAAAATCCCTTGATGCCTACGATAATAGTTGGCAAAGCCAACAAATTGTTGGATAGCCTTCACCCCGTAGGCATTGGCCACTCCGTAATGGCAGATAGTTTAGCGGGATCCATGGCAAGACCTTGATCAGAAATAACGTAACCCAAAAATGCTAAGGAGAATTGCTCAAATTTGCACTTCTCTAACTTGCAGTAGAGATGATTTTCTCGAAGGAGACTTAGCACTTGCTGGACATGAGACCGATGTTCCTCTAGTGTGGTTGACCGATGTTCCTCTAGAATATCGTCCAGATAAACGATGATGAAAGTCAGCAACAAGTCTCTGAAAATGTCATTCACCAGGCATTGGAAGACCGCTGGTGCATTACACAGGCCAAACGGCACAACCAGGTATTCATAATGCCCAAACCTGGAATTGACGGCGGTCTTCCACTCGTCTCCTGACTTGATCCTGATCAAATTGTAGGCCCCTCTGAGGTCCAGTTTGGTGAACACACGAGCCCTCTCAGTCTGTCGAGCATCCTGGAATTAACGGAAGTGGACAACAGTTCCTTCGCGTGATGGAATTCAAACCCCTGTAGTCTACACAGGGACTAAGACCCCCATCTTTTTTCTTGATCAAAAATATCCCTGCCCCAGCAGGGATGTAGATGGGCAGATAAAGCCACTAGCCAGGTTTTCTTGAATGTATTCCTCAAGAGCCTTAGTTTCTGGCAAGGATAAAGGATAAACTCTGCCTGAGGTGGTGGGGAGCCACAGAGGAGGTCAATAGAACAGTCGTATGACCGATGTGGAGGTAATGTTTCAGCTCTCACTTTGTAGAATATATCAGAAAATGCCTTATATGCTTCAGGAATAGTAGGCATAACAGGGATAACCACATCCAAGGAGGACAAATTCACCTGAGAGATGGACTCAGGAGAAAAACGAAGAGAGGCAGTAGTCCAATCGATCATGGAATTATTTCTCTGGAGCCAAGGGAATCCCAAGACCAATGATTTGTAGGACAGGTTATAACATCAAAAGTTTTGTGACGGATCCCCTGTGCCCCGACTGGGCACACCCGTCCAAACAGCTTCTTCACAGCAGCCAAACCTCCGATGTCAGCCTGATCTCGAAGATTTGGTCTGCTAACACCTTTTCCCCAAGAACATCAGACGACACATGATGCTTGAGGTAAAAATAGGAACTCCTTTATTTGGACACACAGGGTTTATATATATGTATGTGAACACAGTCAACCAATAGCAGATGAGATTCACAAAACCCCCAATCTTACTGGGACTTAATTACGGTAACACACAATTGAATACAAACACGCAGTCCTTCTATCAGATCTGCTAAGGTCATTACATTTACATCATTGACTGACATAATACAGTCAGTTTCACAAAGCAACAAATGAAAGCACATAACCCCAGTAAACCTACTTTACAATGGGTAAGACAATAAGCCATTTGACTCCCAGTCTCCAGATGCTGTCCCAGGTAGCTACTGCCCCACCCCCAATACGTAATAGAGTCTCAGGCCTGGTGCCACCTTGGAGTCCGGCTGACACCCTTCTCCATTTTGTGGTTCAGACCATGCTTCTGTATGGCCAAATGGCCGCTCCCAGTCTGGGCCCCCCAAACCAAAAGAGCCCCTGGTTCACAAGTGATGATGTTCCATCAAAGTTAGGACCTCAGAATGCAAACTTCCAATGTCCAAAGTAATGGGAATAGTGGTGTGGGTAATGAGGCCCAAACCCAAAGGGGAGCCGTCAATGGCAACGATACATGTAGGAGTCTCTTTCCTAATGGAAGGAATATTGTGATGTGCTGAAAAGGTAGAGTCCATGAAAAGACCAGCTGCCCCAGAATCAATGAAGGCAGGCGCTGTTATTGTCTTCGAATCATAGCAAAGGAATACTGAAATAACAAGTTTACTGTAATTCTTAGAGGGAACTGATGAAAGACTTAGGGTGAGTTCCTCACTGAACCCTAAGTCCGTTTCCAGGCTTATTAGGACAGGAGCGTGCCATGTGTCCAGATTGTGCACAATACAAACACAACCCTAGGGTACGTCTCCTGGCCTTCTCCTTGTCTGACAGATGAAGAACGCGACCCATTCGGACCAACGCTCTTGAATCCTATGTTCTAATGTTGTGCACAGGTCAATAAGATCTTCAAGAGAAAATGGAATAGGGTGGGTGGTTAATTTGTCTTTAAGGCACTCCAACAACCCCTTCCTAAAGGCAGCCTTAGAAGCAGCATCACCCCATTCAGTGTCATAGGCCCATGTTCGGAACTCCACTGTGTATTTCATTAGAGTTCTATAGCTCTGCTGGCAATCTAAAGGAGCCAATTCAGCCAGAGATCATCTTCCTGGAGCCTCAAATTCAGACTTGAAAGCTGAGAAAAACGACTCAAAATCTGAAAAGAGAAACATTGATTCAGGAAGCCAGGGAGTTCAGTGGGTGATCCATCGTAGCTATCAGGTAGTGGTAATCTGGCAGGCAACAACCCAGGAGTGGTGACTGCAACAGTAGGAGACGTTCCTGTACTACTTTGGGGTGTAGCAGAAACCTCAAAGCGTTGTTGCACATGCTGGAGAATATTGGCTATGGAGTCCAGTTTAGAGTCAATTTGTTGGATCTGTGCAGAGTGTTGTTCAAGTCTGGCCCCTTGTTGAACCACGACTCTGGACATCTCTGCGGGATCAGTATTCATGGAACGATCTAAATGTAATGTTTCAGATCAGTAAGTGCCCCTGTAAGCTGCTAGGTAAGCTTGACAAGGAATAGGGTCTTTCCAAGAGGTGACAAGCAGCTATTAATATGGAAATAAAGAGATAATATGACTTCATTGCTGAGTAGGCCTCAGTGAGCAAGACGCTGGGGACGCAGGCTAGAGAGTGATGGTGGGGATCATGGGCTGCTCTAGAGATGCCTTGCTCCAGCCAAAGCGCAGGCCACAAAGCCTGATGGAAGGGTGGCACCTCTAGTTACAGACAGCTACTCACTGTGAACAGGAAACAGACAGAGTCAAACCTACCAGCAACTAAACATCTCTATCGCAACTCAGGAAGTCACAGGGGAAACTCAGGAGTCAAGCAGGAACTCTTCGACCTAGGAGGCCACAGGAAACAAGGACAGGGAGTCTAATACCAGGTGCACAGGGAAACAAACACAGGATGTACAACTAAACGAAGACAAACTAATTAGAAGGAAGCAAGGATTAGTCTCACTCGATGGGGAGTCGAAGGTTGAATACCAGAATCGAAGCTTGACTAAGCAAGGGGAAATGATACAAGGGCATCTGCGTCAAGGAGCTGGGTCGGAAATCAGCAGTGCAATACGGAGCCAAAGGGAGAGTTGAAGGATAGTCAAGCAGGCCAGGGTCAACAACCAGTCGGACAAACATGGTCCTGAAGGAGCAAGCAGGAGAATGGTCTGGAGAACGAAGTCAAGGGTCCATGCTGAGAAAATACACAGAAGTTGAATCTGCAGGCATAGGGTTAGTAAGGAATAGCTGGGTCAGGAACACAGGAAAACACTTAATCAAGGCTGGATACAAGATCACTGCAGGAACGCTTAGATTGCGTACAGGCATAAGGCGCCGGCGCTAAATAAAGGGTAAGAGAGACTGGGTGGGGAAAAAGAACCAAAACTAAGACCAGAAAGCTGGAAACAGATTCCAGTAAACATGGAAAACAGAGGAACATGACATCAATGAATTCTTGCAGTTCTTCAGGACTATTGGCAAAGAGTATGATATCATCTCCTTTTATATTAAGTCCTTTTTTTGTCCTAATTTAGTTTGTGGAAAAGTTCTTCTAAGAGAGCAGAAAATATTTTTGGGGAGATTGTGTCTTCTTGTCAGACACCTTTTTCAATGTTGATTAGGACTTTAGCAATGTTGATCTGTACTGATGCAGTTATATTTTAATTTATTGATTGGAGGATATGGATGTAAACTCTATGTACTCCATGTTTGATCAGAGCATTGATTATTGCTTTCTTTTCACTGAGTCATAAGCCTTTTCGTAGTCACTGATGGCTATGCATAATGGAAGGTTGTATTCATTAAATAGCTCTAAAACTTGTTGCACTATCTGAATATGGTCCATTGTACTGAAACTGCTCCTGAAGCCTGCTTGTTCTTTAGGTTGTGCCGCATTTCATATTGTGTCCATTCTTCTTGATAGTACCTTTGTGAAAACCTTGTAGACCACTGTCAATATGCTTATTGGCCGGTAGTTTTTTAGATCCGCCTTATCACTTTTGCGTGCTGTAGGATGAATTCTGCATTTTTGCATGTTTCAGGCACTTTGCTGAGTAGTAGGCATTTTGAAAATAGTTTAGCTAAGGCTAAGGCTAAGTATCTTTATCAGTTACAGCTGCTTTGCCATTTTTCATTGATTTTATTGCAACTTCTACTTCTTCTACCAAAATTTCTGGCACAGTTTCAGCCTCTGGCACTTCATTCAGTTGTTGTCCTTCATTCTTATAAATAATTGAATACAATTATTCCACTTGTTTTAGTATTTGTTGTTAAGTTTTGCTGTTCTACCATATTTAAGCTTTAATGCAAACATTTGGCTCCTATGTGTGGCCACCTTCATTTTGCTTTCTATAGCCCTTGATTTTCATCCAGTGTACGTTTGATGAGCTCAGTTTTGACGTGCATTTCTTCTTGTATGCTCTCCCTTATGATCTTGCACATTTCTACCTATTCTATCCTGTCTAATATTAAAGTTTTTCTTTATTTCTCATTGCTTTTTCATCAACTGTTTATTTTGATATTTGAGTTGTTTTTTCTTGTTTTTCGATAGGTGCAAAGGCATGGGCAGTGTCTAAAACAGTCTTAATAACTGTTTCATTTTGTGTTGAAATGCCTGTGTCTGGAAGGTCTTGAAGCACACTGAAGCGATTAAACAGTGCTAACTCAAAATTCTTATGATTTTAAAATAACTGGCTAGTGTCAACCTTCACGTTTGTTGACTCATTTTCTTTCTTTCTTGCAGTAAGTTTGGATTTTTGACCTCACTAGATGATGGTCGCATCCAGTGTTAAAACAATTTAAGACTGAGCAGTCCATGAATATCATTCAGTGTCCATCTTCTAATTTGACTAAATCTTCATATGTTTTTACGAGTGTCACATAAGCAGATAATGTCCCAATTGATGTTATTCAGCTCTTGTACTAGCATGAAACCATACTCATAGAGTGAATGTTACGGGGGGGGGGGGTTAGCCATGATCTGAGATGGACACATATTGAGTAAGCTCTGAGCCCACTAGCATGATTTGAGGCACCTAATAATGCTTCAATCCAGCCCAACCTGCTCTAACCTGCTCTAAATTAAGCACTCTTTGCACCAGGAGGTGTGATGGGTTGGAGGAAGCAAGATTACTGCTTATTTGAGGAATAACACCTGAGACTTGGAGTCACCAGCCATCATTGAAGGGAGATGCAGCATGGGGACGTACGGCAAAGAAAACAGGCCTTCAGTGGCAGGCAAGCCATCTTGAGATGACTTACTAAAGGTACCAACCCAGGATGACTTGAAGGGCTTTGCCTCAAAGGAGAACCTTAGGTCCTTACCATCCAGGTCTGATCTGAAAGACATTGTTGGCAGACTATGCGACTCAATCCACTTTGACCTTTCGGGCCTTAAACAATATGTCCAACAAATAGGGTCAAGAGTGGCAGATCTGGAGTAGCATTTGTAAACTCTCCTTACCTCACAGCATGAGATACAGCAGCAGCTACTGTCTCACGACAAGGAATTGAAGCATTTGAAGATTCAGCTGCACACATCAAAAATAGGGGACATGGAAACAATATACGGGTACAGAACCTGCCACAAGACTTGAAGGAAGTCCTACAGAGAATCTTCACAACCATACTTTCTGCAGTTCCTACTATGATTCAGACAGAACACGGCCACAGAGTCCTGCACCCTGTGTCCATGGGCGCAACTGGGTGACTGTCCAAGGGATGTTGTTTGCTACCTTTTTTTGCGCAAAAGGATGCCATCATGCACGCCTCAAGGAACCACCAGGCCCTACATTTCGAGGGCGCTGAAATCAAACTCTTTAATGCTCTCTTAAATTATACACTTCAACTTCGCCAGGCTTTCAAGCCCTTAATGGACTTACTAGGGACAATTGTTTTGTTTACAAGTGGGGCTTCCCTTTCTCCCTGATAGTTTCTCACAAGGGCAAGACCTACACAATTACAAACTCGGCAGATGGATTACATCTGTGTGAGCAATGAAATTTTGCCCCTGTGAATCTACTGGACCCCATGATCTACCAGAGCCAGACACCCGTGGTGAGACCTCTACAGAGCAACAGGTAGCACAAGGTCGCCCAAGGAAGGAACAAGTGGACCCAGATCAATATCTAGACCCAGCAGACCAATCTCCATACCCCAATCGCACGACTGACTCATTGTACCAGGTGCATTCACACAGCTCTTTAGTAGTTACTTACTGTGAGGACTATTTGGTCCTGAGGTCTATGGTATTTTTTTGACATACGATGCATACCTAGCCGAGTTTTTGTTGGCAGCTGGGAATTGGGGAATCCCCGCTCCTATATTTCTGATACTCTCGCTGCCTTGCTTACACTAGGGGAAGCTCTGGACTGCTTGCAGGAGGAGATAGGAGCTCTTGTAGACCTCTCCACCTGGCAGGTGTTGACCGGACTAGGATGGGGGTTTTTAACCTTTCCCCTGAAATAGGGATATTAAGGTTGTTTTGAGAGGGGGGGGGTGGGTTGGTGGGTGTCTCTGGGATGGAGACTTGCCCTTTGGGCTTCCTGCGGCTGCATGGACCCTCTTTTCCTAGGGGTACCCTCTATGGGCTGTGGGACTGTCAAAGTCTCCCACATTGGTGTGAGCCTGTGCTTCCTTCCCTGGTGGTGTGTCGGGCGGCATGATGGCAGCTACTTCCTCTTGCTCAGCATGGACAGTCACTGGCCTGGACTCCTGTTTATTGGCCTATGCTACTTTCCCTAATTGAGTTCCGCCTCCTTCTGCTCCTTTATATACCTTCCTATGCCTGGGAGCCATTGCCCTTACGTGGTGTTTCTGATAGCTTCTGCTTGTTCCGTTGTGATCCGTGCCTGTCTGAGTATTTGCTCCGTGTATGATCCGGCTTGTCTGACTGCCCGATCCGTGCTGGCCTCTGATTCTGTCTGAGTATCTGCTCCATGTATGACCCCGGCTTGTCTGACTACCCGCTACCGTGCTGACCACTGGTTCTGTCTGAGGATTCTCTCCGTGTATGATCCGGCTTCTCTGACTACTCGCTACCGTGTTGACCATTGATTCTGTCTGAGTATCCCCTCCATGTATGACCCTGGCTTGTATCTAGCCGCACCTCTCTGACCTCTGTTCCTGTCTGTGGGTTCGTTCAGTGTGTCTCCGTTGTGCGTCCCTTGGCCTCTGGCTTCTGACTTGCTTCGTGTAGTCCCCGGTATCTGTATTTCTCCGTGTAGTCTCCAGTGTGCTTCCTATTGGCTCCGGCCACTGTCTGGCTCCGTGTGTCCTCAGTATGCCTACCCTTTGGCTCTTGATTCTTCCCAATTGTGGGATCCGGTGCGTCTCCTCTGGCTCTGGTCTCTATCGCTCTGTGTAGTCTCCATTTGTCAGGTCAGTGGCTTTGGCTGCAACCTGTGCCTGTGTAGTCCCAGTGTGCCTGACCTGTGGCTGTGACTGCCTACTCACTCCCCGTTGCCTCTACCTCGAGACCTAGACTAATCCTTGGCCTCTGGCTTATGACTCGTTTCATGTAGTCCCTGGTATCTGTGTAGACTCCAGTGTGCTTCCTATTGGCTCTGGCCACTGTCTGGCTCCGTGTGTTCTCAGTATGCCTACCCTTTGGCTCTTGATTCTTCTCGATTGTGGGATCCGGTGTGTCTCCTCTGGCTCTGGTCTCTTTCGCTCTGTGTAGTCTCCATTTGTCAGGTCAGTGGCTTTGGCTGCAACCTGTGCCTGTGTAGTCCCAGTGTGCCTGACCTGTGGCTGTGACTGCCTACTCACTCCCCGTTGCCTCTACCTCGAGACCTAGACTAATCCTATGCTCTGTCTCACTCTGGTGTTCTCTTCTACCTCTGTTTGAGGTCCTTCTGCAGTACAGTGCACAGCACAGTGTGCAGCTCCCGGTGGAGCCTGGGGCCACTCTTGTCTTGGTCTGTGATTGCGTGGGTTATTATTTACCTTGCTACATTCTCAATAAAGGTGGTTCAATTTTATACTGTGTCTGTTATTATTTGCCTGATTACCATGACAGTACGTAAGGGCCATGTCTACTGAAGGTACAGGCAGTCCACCTAATCAGAGCATCCTGTGCAGGATGGATTCTCAGGATCGGAGAAATGATGAATTGTCATTTGCTATGCAAACATTGTTAAATCGCACGGCTCACCTAGACTGCTTTGCTTCTCAACCGGTGGCTTCCCCAGCACCTCCACCATTGTGGCCACTGCCCCTGAGGTGGGCATGAGTAGAGGATTGTCTGACTCTGCTCCTCTACCCCAAATATATGATGGGGAACCTGCTATGTGTCGGGGGTTCCTTAATTAGCTGGGAATTTTTTTAGAGATGGTACCCCAAGCATTCTCTACTGAGTGAAGTAAGGTGGGACTCCTGATCTCCCTTCTATCCGGCATGGCATTGATCTGGGCCAACCCACTATTCACGGAATTTGTAGCCTTGTTTCGGAGACTCATTGACGTTCCTGGGTGTGCTACCTCTGCTGCCAAATGACTGATGACAATACGGCAGGGTGCATGTACTGTAGAGGGCTACGCTATTGAGTTCCATACTCTGGTGGCGGAGGTTGGTTGGAAAAATGAAGCCCTAGTTGCCGCATTCTCTCAGGGCTTGTGTGACACAATTAAGGATGAACTGCCTGGTGATCTGGAGGAGTTGACCTCAGTCACCATCCTGTTAGATACGAGAATCTGTGAGAGGCCTTCATTCAAAGAGCAAGGGTGTAAAACTTTACCCCGGTTGGCACCTAGTTTCTCACGCCCACCCTGTCCTCCCACACCTCCTAATTCTGACCCTACCCTGGGGGAACCTATGCAGCTAGGCTTTACATAGCTTTCTGAGGTGGAGAGGGCCCGGCGTAGGATGAGGGGCCTTTGCTTATACTGTGGGGAACCTGGCCATTTGTTGCGTGCTTGCCCTATTCAGCTGGAAAATGCCCGCACCTAGGGTCAAGTAGGGGACAGACCCTGGGTGGAATTTCACAATCCCCAGAGAGGTTAATGAACAAGCCTATTTTTGAAGTCGTACTATCTTGGGCCGAGTCTTCTGTGGTGGCTCCGGCACTACTGGACTCAGGGGCCGCAGGGTTTTTCAATGATGCAGACTTCGCGGCCAAACACGCTATTCCATTGTTGCCTCGCTCCGCTCTGTTGGCCATTGAGACTATTGACGGCAGACCTCTACAGCCGGCACACGTTTCTCATGAGACTCACCCCTTGTCTCTGAGGGTAGGGGCACTCCATGTGGAGACACAACTGGTGAAACATTTCCCCCATCATGACATAATTCTGTGGTTTCCCTGGCTGCAGACTCACGACCCTAGAATTGATTGGCAAACCTGTGACATCCTGTCGTGGTCATCTCTATGTGAGAGGTCTTGCCTCCAGCAACCTACGAGAATATGTGTACCTCTACCTTGTTACGTGCTGAGTATCAGGCCTACAAAGAGGTATTTAATAAGGTAGAGGTCAGTACATTGCTGCCACACAGGCCCTATGATTGTACTGTTGATCTGGTACAAGGGGCCAGACCTCCTATGGGCCGAGTTTATCCCTTGTCGGTGGAGAATAAGGCCATGGAGGACTATGTGGAGGATGCCCTAGCTAAGGGCATTATTTGGAAGTCTTCCTCCCCTGCGGGCACAGGCTTCTTTTTCGTTAAGAAAAAAGATGGGGAGCTCAAACCATGTATTGATTTCAGGGGCCTAAATAACCTAATGGTAAAGAACGCTTATCCTATACCATTGATCACAGAGCTATATAATCGTATCAAAGACTCAACAATTTTCATGAAACTTGACTTGAGCGCCGCATACAACTTGGTAGGAATAAAAGAGGGAGATGAATGGAAGACAGCATTTAACACTCAGAGTGGGCACTATGAGTATTTGGTAATGCCTTTCAGATTGTGCAACGCTCCCGCTGTCTTCCAGGAGTTCATTAATGACGTTTTAAGAGACCTACTTCAGAGCTGTGTTGTGTATATTTGGATGATATACTCATCCATTCTCCTACCCTGGAGACAAATAGAGCAGGTGGGTTCTACAACTATGAGTATTTGGTAATGCCTTTCAGATTGTGCAACGCTCCCGCTGTCTTCCAGGAGTTCATTAATGACGTTTTAAGAGACCTACTTCAGAGCTGTGTTGTGTATATTTGGACGATATACTCATCCATTCTCCTACCCTGGAGGCAAATAGAGCAGCGGGTTCTACAACTGCTAAGAGAGAACAAGTTGTTCTGCAAATTAGAGAAGTTTGAAATCCGCCAATCCCAGGTGACCTTCTTGGGATACGTGATTACATCCACTGGTCTAGCCATGGATCTGCACAAACTGTCTGCTGTCTTGCAGTGACCTTTTCCCGTGGGGCTAAGATTCATACAGAGGTTCCTGGTCTTCACTAATTATTACAGGACGTTTATTCGAAACTTTTCCTCAGTCGTGAAACCACTCACTGACATGACTCAGAAGGGAACTAATCCTTCAGACTGGGTATCTGAAGCACTTCAGGCTTTTGAAGACTTGAAGTACGCTTTTGCGAAGGCCCCGATATTGTCCCACCCGAACCCCTCCCTTCCATTTACACTGGAAGTGGATGCCTCTGAGTCTGGTGTAGGTGCTTTGCTGTCCCAGCGTGCAGGCCCTGGTAAACCATTGCTGCCATGCGTTTTTTTCTCTAAAAAACTGTTGAAGGCTGAGAGTTTATATGATGTGGGCAATCGGGATTTACTCACCATCATCTTGGCCTTGAAAGAATGGAGTTATTAGCTAGGGGGCACGACGGTTTCAATCCTGATACTGACGGATCACAAAAACCTCACATATTTATCGGAGGCTAAGAGGTTGTCTTCATGTCAGGCCAGATGGGCCCTCTTCCTTTCGAGGTTTAATTTTGTGGTTTCCTACCTTCCTGGTACCAAAAATATAAGAGTGGATGCTCTCTCTTGACAATTTGGGCCCGAGTCCCAAGAGGAGTCTCCTCTGGTGCCTGTTATTCCTCCAGACAGCATCTTGGCTACGATACGTACCAGTATTACTTCTCCACTGGCTGAGGAGATTTTGGCTGCCCAAGCTTCTGCCCCTAATGGGAGATGTTTTGTGCCCGAATCGCTCTGTACCAGACTTCTGGAGTCAAACCTTTCCTCAAAGGCTGCAGGACATGTTGGTAAAGAACAAATGATATGGTCAATGTCCAGACTCTTTTGGTGGCCCAGCATGAGGGCAGACTGTTCGGTGTTTGTTTCAGCACGTTCCTCTTGTGCGCTGACTAAGACTCCTCTTCACCTGCCAGTCGGCCTCCTACAGCCCATCCTGAATGGGGAATGCCCATGGTCTCACTTGTCAATTGACTTTATGGTTGAGTTACAAGGTCATTCTTATGATCGTGGATAGATTTTCAAAGATGACTCATTTCTTGCTGCTTAAGGGACTTCCCTCCTCCAAGGAGTTGGCTGAGATCTTTGTGAAGGAGGTAGTTGGTCTCCATGGTATACCCAAAGTGGTGGTCTTGGATCGTGGGAGATAGTTTGGGTCACGTTTCTGGAGAGCTTTTTGCAGTCAGATGGGGATCCAGCTCTCTTTCTCCTCAGCTTACCACCCACAGTCGAATGGTGCTGCTGTAAGGTCTAATCAGGTGCTGGAACAGTTTCTCCGTTGTTTCATTTCTGACCATCATGACAACTGGGTGAACTTGTTACCATGGATGGAGCTGGACAGAAACAGTGAGGTTAATTCCTCCTCTCGGAACTCTCCCTTTCTGATTAATTATGGGTTCCAACCTTCTCTCCTGCCTGAGACCTTCGAGGCACGGAACATTCCTGCTCTGGAGGAGCACTTGAGGGTGCTCCGCTCCACATGGGTACGGGTTCAGAGATCCCTGCAAAGTTCCACTAAGCGCTATAAGAGACAAGCAGACAGTAGGTGATTACCAGCTCCAGTGTTCCAGGTGGGGGAGAAAGTATGCCTGTCCTCTTGCAATCTCCATCTCCAGGTGCCTTGTAAAAAGCTGGTTCCCTGATTTGTGGGCCCATTTTGGGTTCTTCGCAAGATTAACCCTGTGACGTATGCCCTCAAGCTTCCCACTAATATGCGCATTTCCAAAGTGTTTCATGTGTAGCTCCTCAAGCCACTGGTTTGTAACCGTTATACTATGACTCCAGTCCGTCCCAGACCTGTTCAAGTAGGGGGCCATGAGAAGTACAAGATACAGAGTATCCTGGACTCACATACGGTCAGAGGACAGCTACAATATCTGTTGCACTGGAAAGGTTATGGGCCTGAGGAGCGTTCCTGGGTCACCAAAAGAGATTTGCATGCACCAGCCCTTCTCCATGCATTCCACGCCCACACAGCTGCTAGCGCTGGTTCTCTTCCACAGGGGAGAGGTCGTTGAGGGGGGGTACTATCACAGTCTCCCACATTGGTGTGAGCCTGTGCTTCCTTCCCTGGTGGTGTGTTGGGCAGCATGGTGGCTACTTCCTCTTACTCAGCATGAACAGGCACTGGCCTGGAAGCCTGTTTATGGGCCTATGCTACTTTCCGTAATTGGGTTCTGCCTCCTTCTGCTCCTTTATATACCTTCCTATGCCTGGGAGCCATTGCCCTTATGTGGTGTTTCTGATAGCTTCTGCTTGCTATGTTGTGATCCGAGCCTGTCTGACTATCCACTTCGTGTATGACCCCGGCTTTTCTGACTATCCGCTACCGTGCTGACCACTGGTTCTGTCTGAGTATCTGCTCCGTGTATGACCCCGTCTTGTATCTGCCTGCACCTGTCTGACCTCTGTGTCTGTCTGTGGATTTGTTCAGTGTGTCTCCGGTGTGCCTTCCATGGCCTCTGGCCTCTGACTCAATTCATGTAGTTCCTGGTATCTGTGTTTCTTTGTGTAGTCTCAGGTGTGCTTCCTATTGGCTCTGGCCACTGTCTGGCTCCGTGTGTCCTCAGTGCTCCTACCCTTTGGCCCCGGCCTCTACCCGGTTGTGGGATCCGGTGCGTCTCCTCTGGCATCTATCGCTCTGTGTAGTCTGTTTGTCAAGTCAGTGGCTCTGGATATGACCTGTGCCTGTGTAGTCCCAGTGTGCCTGACCTGTGGCTGTGACTGCCTACTCGGTCCCCATTGCCTCTACCTCAAGACCTAGAGTAATCCTACACTCTATCTCACTCTGGTGTTCTCCTCTATCTCTGTCTGAGGTCCTTCCGCAGTACAGTGCACAGCACAGTGTGCAGCTCCCAGTGGAGCCTGGGGCCAAGCTTGTCTGGGTCTGGGATTGTGTAGGTTATTATTTACCTTACTACATTCTCAATAAAGGTGGTTACATTTTATACTGTGTCTGTCATTATTTGCTTGATTACCGTGACAGGGACTTTGTGTTTTTAATTACCAGGGTGCCTTATTACAAGATCGGCAGCATAGCTCCTGCCTCCATGTGAGTCCTTCTTCCCGATAGAGAATGTGATTTGTTTTTCAGCAAGCCTTTACAGATGAGCATTAATATGGAGGGAAAAAAAAAATACTGAACAATTATAGGCCAAAGAGTGAGTTGGCCAGTGCTGTCATATGAGGGGGAGGGGGGTGGCTCTGTCGACACGCAGGTAGAATTTCAAATGGGTGTTGCTCTCTATTTAGAATTCGGTTGTTCATCAGTGTTCAGTGATTTCCCCCATTCAGTATCACAGATATGTGCCATTGTTTATATGGGTGTTTTTGTGCTATGTGGTCAGAAAAAGTGAATTTGTTCATTCCACAAGTTTTTTCTGCTGTGGAGCTCGGGCCTCACCTTTTGAGGATGGTCTGTTCCTCCAACTTTGTTTTTGTTCTAGCTGTATTTTGTACTGTCTATTTTCACAGCTTTTCCTTTTCACCTTTATTTCAACTTCTTAGACGTCAGTCTGGCAGTGCTGGTTTTCATGGGGCAACATGTTGAGAGTTGCCCTGGAGCCTGTCTCGCTCCAAGACTCTACTTATACATTTTATCCACCATAATAGCTACGCCAGCAACAGTATTCACACCGGCAACAAAAAAAAAATATATATTTTTATATTTATGTTTTAAATAAAATATTTTATTGGAGCTACTACAGTTTGAGGACAAGGTTTCTTTTGATGTGGAATCCTCGAGCAGAGACGGAGTTATAATCTCTGCATGCTGTTAATGTTGGTGTGTAGCATAAGCCTATACCGACCATCTAAACATGTGACTAATAATTATTTTGGGATACTACACTATTTGGTGCTTTTTTGCATATGTTTCGATTCCTGTTTCAGAAATTTGAAGATGAGAAGCCAAACCAGCTTGTCAAAGAATTCTACACTGCATCTTGTAAGCATGTGAGCTGGGACGCACATAAGTGTTGGAGCCCAGAAACGTTCCTTATGAGTATTATTCCTCACAAGGGTGCTGGTGCTGATGATTTGTATATTTTCATTTATGATATTGTACTAGGTGCGCCCCCATTTTTTTCTTCTTCTTGTACCTTCCAAATTAAGGCTATTTCCATGAATGTTAAGGGCTTAAACTCTCCCCAAAAACTAAGTATTTTATTTCATGAATGTTGGCAGCTTAAAGCTGACATATAATTTCTTCAAGAAACACACTTTTCCCAATTACACACGCCTACTACTACACACTCATACCCCCAGCAATATTTCAGTTCTTTCCAAGACAAAAAGAGGAGTGGGTTCACTCATACATAGCTCTTTTTCCTTTTCAGGCTAAGTATACTATGTGTTCCTTTGTTGCTACTGCATACGCAAGCGATCAGATTTCCAAAGCAGGATGGCACTGCTGGGGGAGATGTAAACATCCACTAAACTTTTCCCTACATTGTTTTGCCAGCTATGTTTCTTAAGCCTTTCGGATGTCTGGTGACTTCGCAAACCCATGTCCTGAGCCTACACATATTATCCCCCCTCACTGCAAAATGCACTGTTGGATAGATTATTTCCTTCTCAGTCACTCTAATATACAACACCTCGCCACAATTTCTATTCTACCGATAACATGGTCTGATCATGCCCCACTGGAAATCCAGCCTTGCCTTATAGATGACCCTACAATATACTCAAATATAGAAAGCCACATCAGGGACATCCTCTCTCATACCCTTTCTTCATTGTCCTCTACGCTTACTGTCTGGGAGGCTTTACAGTGCTACTTCAGAGGCCTTTACATTAAGATAGAGTCAAATAAGAGGAGAGAGAGGGACTCTGATCTAAATTTGCTCCTTGGATCTATCACATCCTTGGTTCTCCGCCACCTTATCTACACATTCGGCACTGCTGCCTTCTGTTCTGTTCAGGCACTTATGTGGTGCTCCATCTCCTTGTGTCATCTGTTATTAGAGAGTTGTTTTTGCCATTTTGACATATATGCTTTGTTCCACCCCATTCCTCCATCATCAGTATTGGCTTCTATTTAAAACGTAGCTATGCTACGGTTGACACTCTAGCAAAGCATTAGTTCCATGTTTGCTTTGATGCTTTGATCTGCAGTGTTCCTTAGATTTCCTTGTTGCTGACCTCTGCTTGTTGTACCTGTCAATTTTGCCAGTCCTCCTTTTGCAGACGCTAGCTAGGTTTGACTGAATTATCAACCTGCCAATTCTGCCTTGTCTTGATCTCCTGTTGCTAACTTCTGCTCAATTCTTGACCCAGTCCTCAGCCTGTCAATTCTGCCTTGTTCAGATCTCCTGTTGCCAACTTCTGGTCAGTATTGGCCTAGTTTTCTGCCTGCCTATTCCAGCCATGTGGGCTCCCAGCCAAACCATCCTGGTGAGTGTTTCCAGTTTACTCTTGTATCTTAAGTGCACTTCTGAGGGTCTAACTATTGTTTTTGTCCTGGGATTACTAGGGAATAGCCTAACCGTGGTAGCTTATCCCGAGTTACCTTCGGCTCCGCCGAAGGGGGCTATCTAGCTTCACACCTAGCACCATTATATGACCTTGGCCATTGCATATTCTGTCATGGTTAGCCCACATATCCTAGCTACAATCTTCATTGTTGCTCTCCAACCTCTAGCCCTAATAAACCATATTGGTGGAGTCTCCTTATCCTCTAGAACCTGTATTCCCCTAACACAGGTAACAGCCAGATAAAGAAGGAATTTGGATCACAGCTGTCTGTTGCAGGAAACCAAGACAGGATTTTAGATCAACATCCTATCTCCTTTCACAGTCCCCCAGACTCTCCTAATACAGAGAACAAACTTCATGCCTACAATTACACTCCAATTCCACTTTATTGGCGTAGCCTAACTAGCTGCAAGATTGTGTAGCTTTCACTTTGTCTAACACAGAATGGAATGCTGCGGGAATCTGACATTCCTTTTATTCTATCCATGCCAGATTGTGGGGGAAATTCAGTCTTACCATTGATTTCAATGTAATGTGCTAGGTGAGAAAAGAGGAAAATCAACTCCTCCTCTTTTGTTGCTGCACACACTTATTTATATAAACATAAGATGCTTCAGACTGAATTCTTTTATGACCAAAATCTACTTGGAAGTCGAGCACACTTTTCTTAAAACTTCACTTTAATTACAACATTGTTAAAAAACATCCAACGTTTCACTCCTCAACAGGACTTTCTTTAGGGACAATCAAACTTACACAAACCATCATCTGGAGCTTTTTATCTACCCTGTTTGAGTATGGCGCCTAGTCTGCGCACGTCCATTGCCGTAGCAACCCCAAACGCCAACATGGCGCCACACTGAAATACAGAAACCTATATGACAACACTAGAAATTAAACATATAGATCAATATGTCTTAACATCGAAATATACCCTAAATATAAAAAAGTCCTGTTGAGGACTGAAACGTTGGATGTTTTTTAACAATGTTGTAATTAAAGTGAAGTTTTAAGAAAACTGTGCCCGACTTGCAAGTGGATTTTGGTCATAAAAGAGGAAAATGAGCCATTTTTGCGAAACAATTCTTGCATGGCGGGAAGTGCCATCTTTCACCTGTTTCTCTTTTGAGGTGAAAAGTTTTGCCCATCCAATAATATGGCCCATAAAAACTTATAGACACGTAAGGGACTCAACCCAAGGAGACTGAAACCTACACAAGATAAAGATGTGTGTTGCCAGTACACATGGATGCCTCAAGAGAAAACATTTAATCCATGGGTGATAGCGACTCAAACCCCATAATGCTGTAACACAAAAACATCATCTGTGATAACATGTGCCATAAAGTGCACACTATAAAGAGACTGAGTGACATTTAACTCCTTGTGTGGTAGAATGTAAACTCTGCAAGGTATCTATAGTATGTCAGCCATAATTAGCAAACACAGTACTAGGATAATAGAAGATGATTTTAGTGAACTTACAGTTAAATCCTTTTCTTAGTCCATATGGAACACAGGAACCATGGTATTAAGCTCTCCTCCTATGTTGTTTGGTGAAAAAATAATACTATGATAATGTGACTCATATGTGGAGTTTAACATGAGTGAAAAATGCCCAATATAACTGGATAAAATATATGTGATATTTATATATATATATATATATATACATAAACCAAAAGTGGCTTTAAATTACCATCTCCCCAAAGTCCACAAATCTTTGGAATACCCTCCAGGAAGACCAATTATTTCTTGGATAAACTGCCTTACCGTCAACCTTTCAGCATATATAGACTTCCGCCTACAGAGAAGGGTGGTAGGACTCCCCTCTTGTCTAAAGGACTCTGGTTATCTACTGTCTCTCCTCATTGATGTTTTGTGGAGGGATGATTTCCACTGTGTGTCTCTGAATGTTACTGCACTATACTACAACATCCCTCATCAGGGTGGTTTGGAGGTGTTCAGACACTTCCTAATGCAAGATCTTCTAATGCCAGAAACGCAAATAGACTTTTTTGGTCTCTATGATTGACTTTATACTGAATTATAAATTTTTTTAATTTGATAATAAATAATAGTTTCAAGTCAATGGAACGAAGATGGGAACCTGATTCGCACCTAGTTAATCAAACTTGTTTATGGGTTTGTTTGAACATCATAAGATCTTTTCTAATAATCCTTTTGGTGTAAGTCTGGTTCTCTATCACCGATTCATTGATGACATCATCATTATTTGGAGGGGAGAGACAAGGGAGATTGAATCTTTTGTTGACTACATGACTGATAACCCCTGGGACATCAGATTTACAAGTAAGATGCACCCTTCTATCATGAGATTTTTGGATCTAGAATTGATAGGCCAATCTGGACATAGTATTGTTACCTGCACTTTTTTTAATCCTTTGCGTGCCAGAGGGGTATGAAACGCATTGCAAAGCAATGTGTTGCCTACCCCTCTGGCACTCAAAGGGTTCAGACAGTTGTCATCATCGGAGTTGGCTGAGGAACATCCCATATATCCAATTCCGATGTATATGTTGCAACTGTATTTGAGAGATTCGAGGAAAGACCTTATCCAATAGATCTAATTTCTAATTCTTGTCATAGAGTGAGAACATGGGAACCTGATGCCCAGAAGGAAAGAACAGGAGATGTTACTATGAAAAGGAAAAATACACACATGGATACCCCCTTATTTATCACACTGTATAATAATAAAGCATCCAAAGTGTCTAATGTTTTTAAGAAACATTGGAAGATATTGAGAAGTGACCCGCTACTCGAGAGTTCAGTATCAGAGAACCCAAGAATAGTGTACAGGAGGGTTCCTACTTTAAAGAATATATTGGCTCCTGGTCACTTTAATCGAGATCCCCTTATACAAGGCATCCAAAGGATGTTAGATGCCAATCTATCTGTGGGTACGATTTTGAGAGGTTCTCATAAATGTTTTGGTTCAAGGTTTCTAATGTTCATACATCACTCACAGATCTTTCAATTTTACCTCATTTGTGACTTCTGGGGGTAGATTTAAAGGTTTATGTTAAAACAGATGCTAAGTAAAAAAGGCACATCGACACCAAATAATACATGATTTATGTCGGATTCGACAGGTAGTCTACATGAATAGCTAACGAGCGTAAGCACAACAAAACTACGTAACACAAAAACCTGCATCACACATTTTTTGCATCACTGTGAGTCCTAATCACCCGATAAAACACGACTTAAGTCAACTTGTAACATAACAGTCGACGTTGTCTAGCAACCCTGATTGATGCACCAACAAATTCAAACCTACAGCCAATCCGAAGACCCCAAAGTATCAAATATGCTCGAACACACCTATATAAATAACGGTCCCACCTTGTCTGTGTTTCGAGTTTTGGCGAGCTAGAGCACAGGACTTTCATGGTAATCAGGCAAAGAAGGACAGACACAGTAATAAAATATAACCACCTTTATTAGAATATACAGTGATAATAATATATGAGATATAGCGATGATAATATCCCACACACCTCCAGACCACCGGATGATAGGGCCCAAGCTACTAACTACCAGGAGCTGCACACTGTGCTACACACTGCACTACCGCGAGGTACCGGAGACTAAAGGCAACAGGGATCGTGAGTCAGACAGAGCCGCAGGACACAGAGACGCAAAAGACGACTAAGAGGAGACCTTATCACATTGTACAAGTATATGAGAGGTCAATACAAGGATCTCTGTGGTGAGCTATTTATTCCAAGGCCTGATCATGTGACCAGGGGACACCCCTTGAGATTAGAGAAAAGGAGGTTTAAACTTGAGCAGAGGAAGGGTTTTTTTACGGTAAGGTCTGTCAAATTGTGGAATTCATTGCCCAGGGAGGTAGTTATGGCAGATACAATGGATATATTTAAGAGAAGATTAGATACATTTCTTTCAAAAGGGAACATACAGAGTTATACTGTTTATCAGTAGGCTGGAACCCGTAGTTAATCAGAAAGGATGAGTCCCGAGAGGAGGAGTTGACTGCACTATTTCTGGCCAACTCCGCCCACAGTAACAAGTTCGTCCAATTGTCATGATGGTCAGAAATGAAACAACGGAGAAACTGTTCCATCGCTTGATTAGACCTCTCTGTGGCACTGTTAGACTGTGCATGATAAGCAGAGAAGAATGAGAGCTGGATCCCCATCTGACCGCAAAAGGCTCTCCAGTAACTTGACACAAACTGGCTCCCACTATCCGAGACCACCACTTTGGGTATACCATGAACCACCTTCTTTGCAAAGATCTCGGCCAACTCCTTGGAGAAGGTAAGTCCCTTTAGTGGCACAAAATGGTCATTTTGGAAAATCTGTCCACAATCATCAGGATGACCATGTAACCCTCCAGGACAGGCAACTCTACCATAAAGTCTATCGACAAGTGAGATCAAGGGTACTCCCCATTAGGGATGGGCTGCAGGAGGCCAACCGGCAGGTGTCTAGGAATCCTTGTCCGCACACAAGTAGAATATGCTGCAACAAATGCAGAACAATCTGCCCTCAAGCTGGGCCACCAAAAGAGTCTGGTCATTGACCATATCTGGTCTCTACCAACAGCAGCCTTAGAGGAATGGTACATCTCTAGTAATCTGGTACGAAGGGATTCGGGCACGAAACATTTCCCATTAGGCTTCTCCGCCGGGGTGGAAGCTTGAACAGCGAGATACAGATACAGATACATATTATTGACAGTCAGATACAGAAGGCTACCCAAATACCAAGAAAAAATCTGTTGTGCTACAAAGAACAACATAAGGGAAACCAGGTGCCACTGGTGGTCACTTACCATCCCCAGGTTGAAGTGCTATGCAAAATATCAAGAGAACTTCAAACAAAACTACATACGGATGAAAGACTTAAGAACATATTCCCACAGCCTCCCTTACTCTCCTTCAGACAGCCTCCCAATTTGAAACAACTGATGGTGAGGAGTACCCTGAATAAAAATACAGAAAATGGCACATCTCCCTGCCTACAAAAGAGATGTGAAACCTGTGCACACATTTACACCACGGATAAGATACCAATTCCAAACACCCAGTTACACCATAAGATCAATGGTACCTTCACCTGTAAATCATCCAATGTAAAATACCTTATAATGTGTGGAAAATGCCCAACAGCTTTGTATTTGGGAGAAACTGGACAAGCACTACATAAGAGGTTTAATTCCCACAGATCCAGTGTTAATAACAAAAAGACAGAGACACCAGTGAGAGAACATTTTTGTCAAAATGGGCACAGTGTCAGGGATATTAAGTTAACTGTATTGATGGGACGGTTCCACACTCAGAGGGACAGAAAGGTATGGGAGGTAAAATTAATGTTAAAATTTAATGCAATTTGTAGTGGTTTAAATAGAGATAAAGAGTTTTTGTCACATTACAATTTAGTTGATTGACCTGTCCAACAGACCCAAGAGTATCGTAAATACCTCTAAAGCCTCAGAGGAAGAGTGCAATTTACCACTGACTGATCAAAGATATCTGGATCTGGATTGAGTTCTCTTATCTGATTTCCATGCTAAACAATGCAACGTGTATTTGTATTTAAGAGAGATGTTTTCATATTTATCTGTATAACATACCTGAGGAAGAGACCTAAGGTCTTGAAAGCTTGCATTTAAATCTGCTTAGTTAACCAACAAAAGGTATCAAAAACTATATTTGCCTCCAGTTTTAGATACTTGATCAATCGGTTTGAAGTAATATGTCTTGAAGGTGGATTCGGTGGACCAATCTGCCGCCCTAAGGATATCCTCAAGTCTACTTCCCGATAGGAAGGATTTGGACGCCATAGCTCAGCTAGAGAAATGAGCTCCAAAGAGTTTAACATCAATACCTGTTGACGACATGATCCATCAAACCCACCTGGCCAGAGTGGCTGAAGATACTGGTAAATGTGGTTTGACATAAGACATTAACAATTGATGAGAATCAGAATGTCTAAATTCAGAAGTAACTGTTTCATAGGTTTTTAAACAAAGAACAATACATAACTGGGGATTATGGGGAAAGATTGGATAGAAGATTTCCTTCATAGCTGATTTAGTTCTCCTAGAAATCCTAAATCGTACCCCGTCAGGTTCATATGACCTGTTTGAGATATCCAGGGCATGTACATCAGATGCTCTACGGAACGAAATGAGGCAAAGGAGCATGGTAAGTTTAGCGGACAATTGTTTCAGAGAGAAATTTTCGTTAGGGGGCTAAGAGTCTAAAAAAGAAAGAACTGAGTTAACATCCCAGAGGTTTGTATATTTGGGAGCCGGAGGTCTACAGAATTTTATCCCTTTCATGAGTTTGCATATCAGTGGGTGATGGTCTACTGGGGAACCTTCGATATAATTATGAGACGCCGAAATAGAGGACCTATAACAGTTAATGGTTCTGTACGCTTTACCTTCCTGAAAGCAGTCAGATAAATAATTGAGAAAGGGGCCTAAATCTGAAGAAATGGGATCTAAGTCCCGTTCCAGGCACCAACGAACCCAGATTTTCCAACAGGATTGACAGCATGCTTTGGTACCTAGTGCCCAAGCTTCAGATATAAGGAGTTGAGCTGGTTCCGAAAGGCCGTCGACAGGCCATGAATTCCTGAAATTCGCCAGGCTATAAGACGAAGCTGATGTTGAAGGAGTCAATTGTGAGGGTTCCCCGCTGGGTCCAATAATAGCTGGGGATAAGGAGTGTGATAACGAGAAACGTCTAAGGATAACTCAAAAGTGGAAGGAACCACGGCTGAGCCGTCCAGAATGGAGTGATTAGGACCAGCGTGATTTCCTGTTTCCTGACTTGAAGGATTACTCTGAAGATCATGTTGAATGGAAGCAAGGCATATCTCCTGTCTGTTGGCCAGGATTGGAGGAAGGCGTTGAAGGATAAAGCCTCTGGATCGGGTCTCCAGCTGAAGAAATAGGGTAGGCGAGTGTTCAGTCTGGAGGCGAAGAGGTACAAAGTCAATGGACCCCAAATTGAGTTCAATTGTTTGAAGGTCAGAGTATGAAGCATCCAGTCGCTGGAATCTGTCAAATGTTTGGAGGTCCAGTCCGCGATAGTGTTGGATAGGCCTGGCAGGTACTCCGCCTGAACTGAAATATTCCTTTCCAGACAAAATTGCCAGAATTCCTTGGCCAGGGTAGCTAACATTTTGGATCTCGTACCTCCCAGATGGTTTATGTATCGTACAGATGATACATTGTCCATCTTCAGAAGTATGCAACAATTTGACCAATTTTTTTGTGAAACTTTTTCTCGTGAACGACAATGCTAACAACCATTTTCCTCTGGTGGTGGCATTTCCGCATCGGGCCCCCCAGCCTAGAGTGCTCGCGTCAGATTCTATAGTTATTTCTAGAGACATACCGAAAATCGCTCTGCTATTCCATGCCTCCATGTGATTCAGCCAGACAAAAAGAGTTGTGAGGAGCACACATCAAGCACGAACAAGATTAAGTGTCTTGTTCTAAGACATGGTAGCCTCTCAATGGTGCTACAACTCACGTTTTTCACTCCCATGTGCCATTGCAGAGAGGAAATCTCCATGTCCATATCAGACTGGTCCCGCCCACAGACAGTCCAGCTCCAAAATGTCAGGCAAACCCTCTCCGCACGAGAGAAACGGCAAAACCACAGACGTACGTTTCGGCCTATGTGAGCCTCGTCAGTGTGGTGCAGCCGAATCCCTCTAGGCACATGGAAGCAAGGGCCCATGCCTGGGATGCCCTTAAACTTAGGGAGACAAAAAGAGTTGTTAGGAGCACACATCAAGCACGAACAAGATTAAGTGTCTTGTTCTAAGGCATGGTAGCCTCCCAATGGTGCTACAACTCACGTTTTTCACTCCCATGTGCCATTGCAGAGAGGAAATCTCCATATCCGACTGGTCCCGCCCACAGACAGTCCAGCTCCAAAATGTCAGGCAAACCCTCTCCGGAAGAGAGAAATGGCAAAACCACAGACGTACGTTTCGGCCTATGTGAGCCTCGTCAGTGTGGTGCAGCCGAATCCCTCTAGGCACATGGAGGCAAGGGCCCATGCCTGGGATGCCCTTAAACTTAGGGAGACAAAAAGAGTTGTGAGAGCACACATCAAGCACGAACAAGATTAAGTGTCTTGTTCTAAGGCATGGTAGCCTCTCAATGGTGCTACAACTCACGTTTTTCACTCCCATGTGCCATTGCAGAGAGGAAATCTCCATGTCCATATCAGACTGGTCCCGCCCACAGACAGTCCAGCTCCGAAATGTCAGGCAAATCCTCTCCAAACGAGAAAAACGGCAAAACCACAGACGTACGTTTCGGCCTATGTGAGCCTCGTCAGTGTGGTGCAGCCGAATCCCTCTAGGCACATGGAAGCAAGGGCCCATGCCTGGGATGCCCTTAAACTTAGGGAGACAAAAAGAGTTGTGAGGAGCACACATCAAGCACGAACAAGATTAAGTGTCTTGTTCTAAGACATGGTAGCCTCTCAATGGTGCTACAACTCACGTTTTTCACTCCCATGTGCCATTGCAGAGAGGAATTCTCCATGTCCATATCAGACTGGTCCCGCCCACAGACAGTCCAGCTCCGAAATGTCAGGCAAATCCTCTCCACGCGAGAGAAACGGCAAAACCACAGACGTACGTTTCGGCCTATGTGAGCCTCGTCAGTGTGGTGCAGCCGAATCCCTCTAGGCACATGGAAGCAAGGGCCCATGCCTGGGATGCCCTTAAACTTAGGGAGACAAAAAGAGTTGTGAGGAGCACACATCAAGCACAAACAAGATTAAGTGTCTTGTTCTAAGACATGGTAGCCTCTCAATGGTGCTACAACTCACGTTTTTCACTCCCATGTGCCATTGCAGAGAGGAAATCTCCATGTCCATATCAGACTGGTCCCGCCCACAGACAGTCCAGCTCCGAAATGTCAGGCAAATCCTCTCCGCACGAGAGAAACGGCAAAACCACAGACGTACGTTTCGGCCTATGTGAGCCTCGTCAGTGTGGTGCAGCCGAATCCCTCTAGGCACATGGAAGCAAGGGCCCATGCCTGGGATGCCCTTAAACCTAGGGAGACAAAAAGAGTTGTGAGGAGCACACACCAAGCACGAACAAGATTAAGTGTCTTGTTCTAAGACATGGTAGCCTCTCAATGGTGCTACAACTCACGTTTTTCACTCCCATGTGCCATTGCAGAGAGGAATTCTCCATGTCCATATCAGACTGGTCCCGCCCACAGATAGTCCAGCTCCGAAATGTCAGGCAAATCCTCTCCACGCGAGAGAAACGGCAAAACCACAGACGTACGTTTCGGCCTATGTGAGCCTCGTCAGTGTGGTGCAGCCGAATCCCTCTAGGCACATGGAAGCAAGGGCCCATGCCTGGGATGCCCTTAAACTTAGGGAGACAAAAAGAGTTGTGAGGAGCACACATCAAGCACGAACAAGATTAAGTGTCTTGTTCTAAGACATGGTAGCCTCTCAATGGTGCTACAACTCACGTTTTTCACTCCCATGTGCCATTGCAGAGAGGAAATCTCCATGTCCATATCAGACTGATCCCGCCCACAGACAGTCCAGCTCCGAAATGTCAGGCAAATCCTCTCCGCATGAGAGAAACGGCAAAACCACAGACGTACGTTTCGGCCTATGTGAGCCTCATCAGTGTGGTGCAGCCGAATCCCTCTAGGCACATGGAAGCAAGGGCCCATGCCTGGCATGCCCTTAAACTTAGGGAGACAAAAAGAGTTGTGAGGAGCACACATCAAGCACGAACAAGATTAAGTGTCTTGTTCTAAGACATGGTAGCCTCTCAATGGTGCTACAACTCACGTTTTTCACTCCCATGTGCCATTGCAGAGAGGAAATCTCCATGTCCATATCAGACTGGTCCCGCCCACAGACAGTCCAGCTCCGAAATGTCAGGCAAATCCTCTCCGCACGAGAGAAACGGCAAAACCACAGACGTACGTTTCGGCCTATGTGAGCCTCGTCAGTGTGATGCAGCCGAATCCCTCTAGGCACATGGAAGCAAGGGCCTATGCCTGGGATGCCCTTAAACTTAGGGAGACAAAAAGAGTTGTGAGGAACACACATCAAGCACGAACAAGATTAAGTGTCTTGTTCTAAGACATGGTAGCCTCTCAATGGTGCTACAACTCACGTTTTTCACTCCCATGTGCCATTGCAGAGAGGAAATCTCCATGTCCATATCAGACTGGTCCCGCCCACAGACAGTCCAGCTCCGAAATGTCAGGCAAACCCTCTCCGCACGAGAGAAACGGCAAAACCAAAGACGTACGTTTCGGCCTATGTGAGCCTCGTCAGTGTGGTGCAGCCGAATCCCTCTAGGGGCATGGAAGCAAGGGCCCATGCCTGGGATGCCCTTAAACTTAGGGAGACAAAAAGAGTTGTGAGGAGCACACATCAAGCACGAACAAGATTAAGTGTCTTGTTCTAAGACATGGTAGCCTCTCAATGGTGCTACAACTCACGTTTTTCACTCCCATGTGCCATTGCAGAGAGGAAATCTCCATGTCCATATCAGACTGGTCCCGCCCACAGACAGTCCAGCTCCGAAATGTCAGGCAAATCCTCTCCGCACGAGAGAAACGGCAAAACCACAGACGTACGTTTCGGCCTATGTGAGCCTCGTCATTGTGGTGCAGCCGAATCCCTCTAGGCACATGGAAGCAAGGGCCCATGCCATGTGATTCAGCCACCACAGTAGTTCCTCTCTTGCATCTGAAGATAGAGAAATGAGATACGAATACCAAAGACCTCTGCGTAAAATCGCTTGTATTGATGCCGATAGGAGACCTACTATTATTGCTGTCTTCCTTAAGGATATCAGATCTGTTTTCAAGAAAGATTTGATTTCCTGACAAATGTTCTTTAATTTGGTGTGCGGTAAGCGAAGGGTGGAATTTAAAAAGTCCACCATGAATCCAAGAAATTCGATGACTCGAGTCGGTTGAGTCACCGATTTTTTCGAATTTATGAGAAAACCTAGGTTGGTAAGGGTTTGGTTAGTCAGTTGAAGATGAACTCTGAGAACATCTATGTCTTGGGACATGATCAGCATATCATCTAGCTATATAATCATGCGTACGCCTCGGCTTCTTAAAAAGGAGACGATTGGTTTCATGAGCTTGGTGAAACACCAAGGAGCCAAGGATAGTCCGAAGGGGAGCAGGTGAACTGCCATGTGATTCCATTCCAAAGAAATCAAAGAAGATTTTGCTGATGTTGTATGATAGGAATGGTTAGGTAGGCATCTTTCAAATCTAATTTGACCATCCAATCTGATGGCATCAGAAGATCCCTGAGGCAGAGAATGCCTTCCATTTTTAAATGCCTGTAAAGAACGAAGGCATTCAGATTTCTCAGATTTATGACTGGGCGTATCCCTGAGTCTTTTTTGCATACCAGAATGGAGTGATTAGGACCAGCGTGATTTCCTGTTTCCTGACTTGAAGGATTACTCTGAAGATCATGTTGAATGAAAGCAAGGCATATCTCCTGTCTGTGGGCCAGGATTGGAGGAAGGCGTTGAAGGATAGAGCCTCCGGATCGGGTCTCCAGCTGAAGAAATAGGGTAGGCGAGTGTTCAGCCTGGAGGCGAAGAGGTACAAAGTCAGTGGACCCCAAATTGAGTTCAATTGTTCTAAGCGTCCAGTCGCTGGAATCTGTCAAATGTCTGGAGGTCCAGTCCTCTATAGTGTTGGATGGGCCCGGGAGGTACTCCGCCTGAACTGAAATATTCTTTTCCAGAAAAAATTGCCAGAATTTCTTGGCCAGGGTAGCTAACATTTTGGATCTCGTACCTCCCAGATGGTTTATGTATCGTATAGCCGATACATTGTCCATCTTCAGAAGTATGCAACAATTTGACAAATTTTTTGTGAAACTTTTTATCGTGAACGACCCTGCTAACAACTCTAAACAGTTAATATGCATTTCCTTCTCTAAAAGTGACCATTGTCCTCCAGTGGTGGCATTTCTGCATCGGGCCCCCCAGCCTAGAGTGCTCGCATCGGATTCTATAGTTATTTCTGGAGACATCCCGAAAATCTCTCTGCTATTCCATGCCTCCATGTGATTCAGCCACCATAGTAGTTCCTCTCTTGCAGCTAAAGATAGAGGAATGAGATACGAATACCCAAGACCTCTGCGTAAGTGTAGAGTCTTGAGTTTCTGTAAAGCCCGGTAATGAAGCTGTGCCGGGAAAATCTCTTGTATTGATGCCGATAGGAGACCTACTATTCTTGCTATCTTCCTTAAGGATATCAGATCTGTTTTCAAGATAGATTTGATTTCCTGATGAATGTTCTTTAATTTGGTGCGCGGTAAGAGAAGGGTGGAATTTAAAGAGTCCACCATGAATCCAAGAAATTCAATGACTCGAGTTGGTTGAGTCACCGATTTTTTCGAATTTATGAGAAAACCTAGGTTGGTAAGGGTTTGGATAGTCAGTTGAAGATGAACTCTGAGAACATCTATGTCTTGGGACATGATCAGCATATCATCTAGATATATATTCATGCGTACACCTCGGCTTCTTAAAAAGGAGACGATTGGTTTCATGAGCTTGGTGAAACACCAAGGAGCCAAGGATAGTCCGAAGGGGAGGCAGGTGAACTGCCATGTGAATCCATTCCAAAGAAATCAAAGAAGATTTTTCTCATGTTGTATGATAGGGATGGTTAGGTAGGCATCTTTAAAATCTAATTTGACCATCCAATCTGATGGCATCAGAAGATCCCTGAGGCAGTGAATGCCTTCCATTTTTAAATGCCTGTAAAGAACGAAGGCATTCAGATTTCTCAGATTTATGACCGGGCGTATCCCTGAGACTTTTTTGCATACCAGGAAAATATTGCTGAGAAAACCTGGTTCTGATAGAGGGGCTAGAGTAATGGCTCCTTTTTTCTGGAGTTCTAGGATTTCTAAATCAATTAGGTGGAAATCCTCTTTTGAGTATTGGATAGAATGTGAAATAGTCTGCTGAAAAGGGTGTGTAAAATTCTATCTGATAACCTTGGATTGTTTGAAGTACTCATTGATCCGAGGTTATTTGAGACCAAGCGTGGAAAAAATGGGTGAGTTTGCCACCCACTCTCTCCTCGAATCATAGTGAAGGGACACTTACCTGAGAAAGTTCTGGAACGTGAAAATCCATGAGGATTCTTTCCTCTCCACACTCTGCCTCGTGCGGGGTAGAAGGGAGTTGGAGCCCTATTCTCTTGAGAGTATGGTCCTCTCTTGAAGTTGTTTGGGTCTGAGGAATTTCTATATTGCCCTTTAAAGGAATTCGAAGTTCGGCCGGGAAGCCGACCTCTACTCTTCCCGGCTATGACAAAAACCCTTCTGTTGAAGACTTTCTTCATGGAATTTTGGGCTTTGTCAATGACCTGCATTCAAAAAAGCAATGGATGCCTATCTAGCACAGAACAATATTGACAGTTATGACAGATGGCTTCAAAGCAAATAGGATATTGAGCCGGGGAACTATTTGACACACTCACACACACCTACACTGGAAATTGCTCCAGAGGGCTTTTTTGTTGCCTTCCTCTGGATCAACAGGGGTGTTATTGGCATGGGCTGGACTTGATGGACGCATGTCTTTTTTCAGCCTTATCTACTATGTTACTATGTTACTATGTATGTTACCTGAAGGTGCCGACAAACTTCCCCAAGCTTTTAATAAAGGACTCTCCGAACAAAAGTCCGTTAGCCTCTGGGCCTGCTTCAGTGGCCACCATGTCAGAAAGTTTAGGGTCAATGCGTAAGAGCAATGCTCTACGTCTCTCAGTGGATAGTGCAGTGTTAGCATTGCCCAAGAGGCAGAATGCTCTCTGTATCCAACCTCTTAAGGTGTACAAGTCAACATAAGTTGAGGATGAAATGGCCTTTTTTTAATCAAATATTTTGGCTAGAGGGCCGACAATGTCCAAGAGCTTGTCTTGGCTTTGCTTCGATGATCGTTCAACACCTTTTCTTGGGTCTCTCCCAGATTTCGACATATAATGGGCCATTTATGGGTCCATGACTGGTGTCTCACATGTCTTGTTAATAGAAGGCCTAGGTGATTTCTTGCCTTTGGATCTAAGGCTTTCCGTACCCATATGTCAATGTACTTTGCAACATGGCTTTTAGGGAGCCATTCTGTGGATCTGGGGTGTTTAATATTGCTGGGATCAAATAGGGGGCGGCCTTGTTCATCTAATACAGTAGTATTCCCCAGATCATTGTCCTCCAGGTCTAAGTCAACGTCTTCACTGCCAATCAGGGTCTGAAGATTGGCTATCTGAAGATGAATCAACGCAGAAAGAGTCGGGCTTAGACCTTTTCTTATTTCTTTTCCTTGGATTTCTATCCTCCCGAGGTGAGGTTCTTTTTAGTGGGAATGACCCACTTGTCAGTTTGCCAGGGTTCAGTAGAAGAACGTGAAGGTTCTTGTTCAATAGAACAACGTTTGACTTTCTTATGCCTTTTTCCCCTTATTTGAATTTGAGCCTCTACTTCATGAGAGGATAATTTTGGGTTGATATTACTGATGGGATGTGGTTGGACATCCAATACTGGTCTATTCGCAGATTGTTGTTAGAAAACATCTGCTAGAGATTTTGCCAGCATTTCAGACAATTGACCCATACAGGAAGATATGGCGTTGGATACAGTTTTATTAACTGATTGATCCAGAATGTGTTGAAAATGTTCTTCATTTATTTTAGATGCCGAAGCCATATCCTCCTGTGAGTCAGAGTTCAGAGAAACATTCTCCTCCACCAAAAACTGAGGTGGAATTCTATTACCCTTTAAAGGGGTACAGGGAGAAGACAATTTTCTGTGAGACATTGTGACAAAATCAATAAAGGTGAGACAGGGATATCTAGTAGATATATATATATATATGTATATGCAAATGGTAATGGAATAATAGATTGATATATATATATGTAATGTGTAATAGAAATATTCGAGATTTCACCAAAAGTAATATTTTTTGAGGAGAAACAGCAGAGGGTGTCTGGAACTGAGGTGAACAGCCACCGAATGCAGTTCGCACCAGAGCAATGGGCCGCGCATGCGCAGAGAGGACTGAGTTGGTAACTTGCTCAAAACTAAGATGGCCGCCGCTTCTAGGAAGAAACAACCGGAACGATGCAGGAAAGGCATAAAAAATGAAGAGTAAGCGTGATAAGGTAAGCGGCAGTCAAGGAGGAAGAAAGGATAAAGAATTGAAGCAAATTCGTAAACCTAGCAGTACAAGACTAGCGCTGATATAATGGAAAAAACACAAGCTGGAGACATAGTTGAAATAGAGGGAAAGAACGCAGCGAATCCAGATATACCTACCGGATGGAAAGGAGTGGGCATGAACGGTAAAGTGTAAACTGGTTTGTTATTTTACATCTACATCACTGGACTAATACAACTACAATCTTAACTCTACTAAAATGATTTAAGAAATTGCCCATGGTATAGAATACACCTAATACCTGACCTAGACTCAGCGATTGACTTTTTTATCTCAGAATTATTACAGATCTGTAATACCCAATAAGAAAGGCCAGGGTTAGGGGGGCATATTTACATTGGGTCACAGCTGACTTGGTTCAATTATACAGTTTCAGAGATGCTCTATGGACAAAATTTAAACAAACTGGCTCCACTTATGATCACGCTACATACAGGCTATTACAGAATACGTGCACAAAACAAGCAAAAGTAGCAAAAGCACAATATTTTACTGTCAACTTGAACAATTACATTTCAAAGCCAGACAACTTTTGGAAGGTTATTAAAAACATATACAACCCTCCTAACCATTCTCACCCATCAAATATAACAACAGACAAAGAGACGATACAATGCCCCATAACCATAGCCAATGCATTTAACAGCTACTTTGCTGGATGTGCCACCACCCTGATTACACAAAACAAAGGTAACTCTGAAGTTCAACCATGTACTGAACAGTCATTGGCACCTGTTGCCTAGTCCAATTGTGCAAATTAATTCAATTTCGGACCAGTAAATTAAAGCGAAATATATGATCAGCTCCTCAACACAAAAATGAAATCCCAATCTAGCCCTGACCAACTACCAGCAATGTTATTAAAGCTCAGTGCCATGGTCAGGGCCCATCTTTAATTAATGCCTCAGGGTATATCCCCAAAGCCTGGAAGGTGGCTAGAGTGTGCCTATCAACAAAAATGGGGATAAAAATGCAGTATCAAATTACAGACCAATATCCTTACTCCCCACTTTATCTAAAATCCTAAAGAAATGTGTACACATGCAACTATATAAATATTACCGACAGACCATTTTTTTCGCCCCTCTTCAATTAGGCTTTTGACCAAATCACTCAACAGTCACAGCCCTCCTAAAAGTAATCAATGATATCCAGACTGGCATGGAAAATGGGGAACTCACTGGAGCTATTTTCCTAGATTTCACCAAGGCCTTTGACAAAGTAGACCATAACATTCTTATAAGCAAACTCCAAAGCTCAGGATTGGGTAATAATTCTCTGAACTGGTCCGATTCTATTTATCAGACAGAATGCAGTATGTGTCAGTTACTGACAATGACTCCCTTCCACTCAAAGTAACAAGTGGAGTTCCCCAAGGCTCCATTCTTGGCCCTCTTCTGTTTTCTCTTTTTATAAATGATCTGCCCACGGTTTGCAAATCATCTTCAGTTCACGTGTGCAGATGACACCAAAATCTATGCTAAAAAGTCAAACATATCACAACTTGAAGCCATAGTACAACATGATTTCTGTGAAATTGAAAGAAGGATAGCAAAGCACAAACTGTTCTTAAACACAGACAAAACTGTCACAATGATATTTGGCACAAAGCACAAACTGCGTAATCTCGACAATATCCACCTATCCATTGTAACAGATTCAAATCGTAAACTGGCCCCAGTGGACTCCTAAAAAATATCTTGGTACGTGGCTTGACCCCATGTTTAAGTACCCTGGTGAGAAAAAGTATTATACAACAGATGTTGCTAGACTATGGTGACATAGTATATGCTCCAGCGCCAGAAATCCAACTTAATAAACTTGACACTCTGTATAATTCATTATGCCACATTATCCTCCAATGTAATTACACTACCCATCATTGTGATATGCTTAAAGAACTAAATTGTCTAACACTCAAATCTAGACGTGCCCTTCACCTTTCTTGCTTAGTACGCAACCACTTCTCTGGAAAACCTCCGCTTCACTGCTAACAACGCACTGTGTATACCACAATACAAGAAAGAAGCAGTATGATCTGCCTTCTCCTTCAGAGCTCAAAAGGCCTGGAACAATCTGCCTGAAATAATCAGATCTGTTTCCAGTCTAAAATCCTTAAAAGTAAATGCTTCTTTATATCTAAAACAGTGTGTAACTGTATATAATTTTAATACTTTATATGTATGTATATTTATATGGGTATGTATGTATATATAATAAGAAGGACCTTTAAATGGCTTACTGCATGTTAAAACACCTGACAACAGATTTTTTTTTTTTTTTTTGCTAATACCTGCCTTTAAAGCTACTCCCTGGGCTCTTTCCAATAAGCGACTTCTTGAATTGTGGTTCTAGTTTTGTTGTTTACCTCTTAACATGCATTTGCAGTCTTCAGTATGTTGGCAGCAGTATACAAAATTTGTGCACTAGATTTAGCCAACATAAGAAGAACATTACTAGAGGCTATGAATTGCATGGGGTCTCTTGTCATTTTTTATTGTGCCACAATAGGAATCCAGAGGGTCTCATAGTTACACCCATCAAGCTCATTAAACCGTCACCACGGTATGATAGATTACAGCTAATTAATAGGGAGTCATATTGGATCTTTCATTTGAATTCTCTGATTCCTTTTGGTCTCAATGAATGCCTGGAGACACCAAATTAATTTATATATGGTATTCATTTCAAGTTTATATATTTTATATTTTTATTCTTAAAACTAACTTTTACTTTTCACATATTTTATCCAATTATATTGGGCATTTTCACTCATGTTAAACTCTACATATGAGTCACATTATCACAGTATTATTTTTTCACCAAACACATAGGAAAATATTTGTATTTTATATATTTTATTTCCACATTTTATTTATCAGTTTCACTCATTCAAGAACAATCAAATCAGTTTCATTTTTTCAGGGTAATTGGTTTAGCACCATTTTAGACACTGATAACTTTATGATATGTAGATTTGTGTTTATTTCAGGTGGTGAGATGCAATATTTTTTTGTGGTCTCTCGGAATGTTCTGCAAGAGATGGGCTTGTTGAAAGTGTATATCGATGTGTGTCCTCTGTATTCTTTGTTGTGTCGTTGAAGGACCTAGGATACAGGTGGGAGATTAGTGGAATGATGATACATCTGACCCAAAGGAATCTGCAGTATGTATCTTTAAAAATCTATTTTTATAATTTGATTATTTTTTATTATTTATTATGTGACGGGGTACAGGGGTTACTAATTGGTAGACCGAGGGTTAAGAGATATATCCAGCCAGACAAAAAGATAATAAATTGCATTTATTAGAGTGGTCACGGCCCAAAAACATAGGACAACAATTACAGGCAAACAAACAGGGATAAAACATAAAAACTAAACACTTCTGCTGTTCTCTTCTTGGTTGTACAACTTACCAGGGGTTACATATAATACTCACAGTCCATTTTAGCTTAATGCTGGAGCTTACACATAGTCCCACTAGAGGCAAGAGTGGGCACCCCACCCACTACACATGCTGTTGGATTACAAGGAGGTTCCTTGTATCTTTTAGTCCTGATGGAGGAGTTGGGAAAGGCATCCTGAGAGATTATCCCCAGCCACTTTCTTGAGTCTTTGGCCTTAACCACCGAAGTTTAGCTCCCTGGCCACAATCCTTGTGGTGGGAACATCAGCACACAACTGAAAAGGGGACCTGGCCACTACAGTGCCCGCTCCCTCTAATTCTTCCGGTGAGGGCACTCAACCAGTCCCAATTTCTGCAGTGCTCATTTAGAATGCCCATGGACCCTAGGCCTCCCACCATTATGGAGAGGCCTTTTATCCTGGTCCTAAATTTTGCAACTCTCCCCTCTCACTCTTTGGCTTTTTTCCACCCACCCCCTACAGGATGTGATGTCACAGTTCCCATCTACCAGCTCTGTTCTGCTTGGCCTGATGTGAGGGGGAAGATACACACATTCCACACACAGATTTGCCCTACCCCCCTCTATCTGACCAACACTGGCTATCTCATAACACAATCTCTGGGTTTAGCTAGACTGGATAGCACCATCCCTCTGTACATCATACACACTAACCAACCCATTCACTGCTGGTAACTGGACAACACTCTCTAATGCATGCACCCACAGGGGACATTAATGTTTCAAGAATGAGAACACATATTAAGACAATGGCGATCACTGAAAACAGACACATTTCGTTCTCTGGGTGACAACCATTCCGTTACATATTATATTAAGTGTTTTTGTATATAGGGATTGATAATACCTAAGTTGTATATGAAGGTGCTGTACTTTGGATTAGCCTGATGTTTCTTCAGTGTATATTGGTCTTAAACATTTGCTGTATCTTAATATTGATGTCTCCTAATAACTTGCTATACACGCGCTTGGTGTGTGTGTGTGTGTGTGTGTGTGTGTGTGTGTGTGTGTGTGTGTGTGTGTGTGTGTGTGTGTGTGTGTGTGTGTGTGTGTGTGTGTGTGTGTGTGTGTGTGTGTGTGTGTGTGTGTGTGTGTGTGTGTGTGTGTGTGTGTGTGTGTGTGTGACGAGCAGAAATTGCATGAGAGTGGAAATTATTGAAGCCCTATATATGAGTAGCTAACACTTGCATATATCCAGCAGCATCACGAAGGGTGACACCCATGCTGCCGTCCTCAGGCACTCAGTTTGACTGCAATGGCAGCCAATGAGAGAATAGATGTTTGCTGGGGTACTCCTCTCTCATTGGCTGTTTAGTGTGCTTGACTGTGAGGACAACGGTGCTGTTGAACTTGTTGAGCAGAAAAGGAACGCAGGCAGCAGAGGCGTAGAGCCACGAGCAGTAGTGCCGTTGGGAGGGAATGCCTGGCCCGCCCGTGTGCCACCCGATCTGTATACTGCGGCCTAATTTACAGTGTCTGGTCGGCAGGGAAGAGTGAAAGTCTGTCACTGACAGATGCTTCACTGCTTACCTCATTTTGCCCCACTGAGTGTTGAGTGGGAAGATAGCAGAGATGAATGCCTTCTGTACACACCTGGCATCAGTGACATGAGGTCATTTTTTTTCAGGCTCCGAGAGCCCACGGTGGATGCTAGGAGGCAGGGGAAGAGGAGTTAGAACCCATATCCCCATGTGAGTGCAGAGACAATGGGACAAGGTTAGGCTGGAACAGGTTGCAATTACTCATTGAGCCAGTGGTTTTGTGTTTGATTTGGGCCACCAGATGCCTGGCTGGCCCACGTTCACTAAATATTAAACATCATCATGCATGTTCCACTTTGCAAGCAAGTGCCAGGTTCTTGGGGTAGGGGCCAAACTCATAAAAGATATGACTGTAATAATAAATGTGCTTAGATAATTAAGAAGTACTGTCAGTGAAAACAGTGGCAAGTTATGGGAGGCTGGAGCAAAATGTTACTGATAAATGTTATAACAAATGTGATTCTCAGCTAAAATACAGCCCACTCAGCTGCAGCTTAACAACTTGAGTGCCAGAATGGCACAAAACTGTTTTTACTATTCATGTTTTGAATGGATCATATTGGCCCATCACACAGTGCTCACTGCTAATTGCAGTCTGACAAGTGACTGTGACAAAAGTGAGCCAATCAGATCCATTCAAAACATGAATAGCAAAACCAGTTTTAAGCTGCAGCTGAGTGGGCTGTACGGTAGCTGAGAACCACATTTATTATCACATTTATCAGTAACATTCTGTAACATCAGTAATACCTGCATAGTGGTCACTGCTAATTGTATTCTGACAAGCGACTGTGACAAAAGTGAGCACTGTGCCGGTATTGCATGATGGGCCAAATTGATCCATTCAAAACATGAATAGGCCGGATGACTATAAGTGCTGTTCAGTGGGACCTCTGGTACAATAAGTGAAATGTGGCATTTGGTGGGGGAAAGGTGACAAACCAGGGGGGCCACAAAATGGTACCTTGTCTAGGGCCCTGTGGAGTGTTAATCTGCCTCTGTGTGTACTGGCCGGGCAGGAACTAGGTTCTGTGTGTCCTCTCTGTTGTGGTGTGTTCTCCTCCCTCCTCCCCCCTCCCCTGTAGTGTTTAACTGTGCCACTGGGTTCCATGTCCCCGGTGGTAGGTTCAGGTTCTGAATGCTGTCAGGACGGTGATAGTGAGAAAGTAAATACAGCAGCTGCTAACTGCAATCAATAGGAGGAGGATGAAGCTGCTTACTGCACTCACCCTGATCGCCTATGTAGCTTGTGAGTGCCAGATTGTCCATTCATTCTGTGTAGTGGAGAGTGTTTTCATGTCTGTGAAAGCCACCATGCATGCCCCTCCTTGCTTTACTATTATCACATATTTTACATATACGCTGGATAGGTATACACACCAGATGACAGTGATATGCTCCATTGCACAACCCTGACTTAGATGTGTGTATACATGGGTGAGCAATATGTGGCTCTTCAGTTGTTGGATTATAAACCACATCATTCTTCATCAGCCAGTGTCCAGCTGAGAGTGATGGGAGTTGTAGCCTGACAATAGCTAGAGAGTCACAAGGTGCCCAGCCAGTTGTTTTCAATTCTCTTTTCCTTAATTAAACATATGAATAGATAATATGGCATGCATACATGCTCTTCAAGAGATTTGTCCATTTGCACTGTATACAATAATTAGGCCCCGGCCTGCTGAGTGGGTCCTCATGTCCCTGCTATTAGGTGCCATCAAGGTATCACACAACCGTATACGCTCATTGTAGAAAAAACGCACAAGGAACTGGTGCTGTAGTTTAATTTACGCATCTGGAGAGGGTAACCATCCTAGTACTTTGGAACCCACATGCGGTGTTGAGAGCAGGGTATGACGTGCTTCTATTGTACAAAGCATCCTTTTGAATCATTTAACCTTCCTTTCTAACTCGACTCCACGAGACTGATCTCATCAAGTTAAATAATTAGTTGCCCAGTGCTTTAAAATAATTTTAAAGCTTAATATTGAAAAAGTATAATTCAGAGTTTATCCTACTGATTAAAATATGGACAGTACAACTGTTGATACAGGTTTTCTATTCTCAAGTTATTGCAGCTGTAACTAGAAATTTTGTTAGAAATACATCTATAGCCTGATCTTTTACAGTGGCGCTATTGTTAGACCATGAGATTGGTGGGGTTAAAGGTGGGGATTCGGGTGGGGCTAGGTGTGGAAACTGGTGGGGAGTAACTTTTCAGGCCTGGCTAGTAGCTCAGGACTTGAAATTTTGAACCCTGTATATATACATTTTTTTTTTGTTTATTAGAGGAGTATATTGTTATGGAGGGTTCTTTCTCCTTGCAGCTAAGGTCCACTTTTTCCTCTTTTTTGTAAAATGACAAATAGCACTTCCCCAACCTACCTGGGTAAAGCGTGAGGACAGTGCACAGTCCACTACCAGGATTAGCACTGAGCGCAGCCAGGCAACGTGTCCAGAGTATAGGAAGTGAACCAGGATAGAAAGCTGAACCACAGGAATAACACTGAGTGGACAGCGTACTAGCACTGACAGAGACTGGAGGCCCTGAACCCTAGAACGCTAGGGTCCACCAACACAATGTCCTAGAACGCTAGGGGGCACAGGAACTGCCACATGTCCTAGAACACAGGTGACTGATAGGACCAAGCGCTGCTGGACTACACAGCAAACTCACCCAGAAGCGACCAGGCCCCTGAGCCTGCACGGAGCGAGCCAGGCCCCAGGAAGCACAGATAGGGACAGACTAAGCCAAGGTCACACACTATTCGGGTAGTCAGGCAAAGCCACAGTATAGCATGGAGCGGGTAGTCAGTCAGGCCAAAGGTTATACACGGATTAGACAGTCAGACAGACCCGGAGTCAAGCACGGAGCGGGTAGTCTGACAAGGCCAGAGGTACAAGCACTAATCGGGTAGACAGATGGAACCAAGGGTCATACAAAATCGGAATCAGCAGCCAGAAACAAATCACAACGGAAGACTAAGAAGCACTCAGGTACACCACAAAAAGGCAACGAGGCTATGCCAGAATGCAGCATATAAGGCCTATCGGAGAGCAGCAGCCACGCTCGGCCAAATCAGCCTAGTCAATAAAAATAGCGACCGTGCCTGAATGATGTGCAAGCAACCAGGAAGTCAGTGATCAGCAACGTTGCCGCCGGACATACAAGGACAGACAGGTTGAGTCATAAGCCCAGATCACGGGCACCGTGATATTACCCCACCTTCAATGACCTCTCCCCTGCGGAAGAGAAGCAGGCTTAGCTGGAAATCGGCAATGGAATTTGAGAATCATAGCAGGAGCATGGACATTGGCACTAGTCACCCATGAGCGTTCCTCCGGACCATAACCTTTCCAGTTAATTAAATATTGGAGGTGGCACCTGGAATCCAGAATGCTCTGTATCTCATACTCCTCATGATCCTCCACCTGCATGGGACCACCCGCGCCGAAGTGTAGCGGTTACAGATCAATGGCTTCAGTAATGAGACACGAAACACATTGTGAATGCACATCCCCTCAGGGAGGTCCAGAGCGTTTGTGACAGAGTTGACTCTAAGAAGTATCTGGTATGGACCTACAAAATGAGGGGCCAGCTTCCTACAAGGTACTTGAAGGTTCAGATTATGGGAGGATAACCATACCTTCTCCCCAACTTGACAAACAGGAGCCAGAAGTCACCTACGGTCTGCATGTTTCTGGTAACGCTGTATGGACCTTTTTAGGGCATGCAGGACCCGTACCCAAGTGAAGCAGAACTGCCTAAGGTGCTCATCCAGAGCCAGAATGTCTTGTGCCCGAAAGGAGTCAGGAAGCAAGGATGGCTAGAAGCCATAGTTTATCAAGAACGGAGAGTTCTGAGAGGAACAGTTCAAGGCACAGTTCCTGGCAAACTTAACCCATGGTAACAAGGTCACCCAATTATCGTGATGGTCAGCAATGAAGCAACGTAAAAACTGTTCCAACCCCTGGTTGGATCTCTCGACAGCACCGTTTGACAGGGGGTGATAGGCAGAGGAGAACAAGAGTTGGATACCAATCTTGGTACAGAAAGACCTCCAAAACCGGGACACAAATTGGCTCCCTCGATCAGAAACCAACACCTTGGGCACTCCGTGGAGTTGAAACACCTCTCTAGTGAATACCTCGGCCAACTTCCTAGAAGGAGGACGTCCCTGAAGAGGGACAAAATGAGCCATCTTCGAAAAATCGGTCCACTGTCATCAGTATGACTGTGCAACCCTTGGATGCCGGCAGTTCCACCATAAAATCTATGGATAACAGGGGCGCTTGCCATTAGGAACTGTTTGGAGTAGACCCACCGGAAGATGTCTCGGGGTCTTGGCATGGACAAAAGTGGAGCATGCCGGCATGAAGTCCGAGCAATCTGCCCTAAGGCTGCGCCACCAAGAGCTGGGAGACCGTCCAAATCCAGCGGCCCTCGAGGAGTGGTAGGTCTTACGTAATTTGGTACGAAAGGACTCGGGTACAAAACATTTGCCGATAGGCTTGTCCGCAGGAGCATCGGCTTGAGAGGCCAGAATCTCCTCGACCAGAGGAGACGTGATACTGGTGCATTTAGTAGCCAGAATCCGATCTGCTGGAATGAAAGGCACAGGTGTACTCTCGACCTCCCGACTGGTACCGAACTTTCTGGACAGCGCATCAGCTCTGACATTCTTGGAACCGGGAAGATGCAAGACCACAAAATTGAATCTGGACAGGAACAATGCCCACCTGGCCTGTCATGGCGACAGCCTCTTAGCATCTGACAGAGGGTCAGAGGGCAAGGATAAAATCCAAAAGCTTGCGATCACCAATATCCTATAGCCTTTGGACAATTTTTTTAAAAAGAATCCACAGGGCAGAAGTGTTTTACCAGGCCCGGATTGCTGATTTGGATGCATCCACCTCCAGAGTAAAGGTCAAGGAAGGATTGAGATGCAACAAGATAGGAGCCCTGGCAAAGGCAGACTTCAGATCCTCAGAAACCCCAATAGCACTAGGGGACCATTCAGACGGGTTAGCCACTTTATCTGTCAAGTCAGTTAGTGGCTTATCTACAGTAGAAAAGTTATGTATAAATCTCCTATAGTAGTTAGCGAACCCCAGAAATCTCTGTATGGCTTTCAACCCACCGGATGGGGCCATTGTAGAACAGCCGAGAGCTTTTGTGGGTCCCTAGCTATACCATCAGCAAAGTTTACACAGGTTTGTAGCAAATCTCTCAGTACATTGTTAAATTCTTGGAATACTGCCGGAGCATTACACAACCCAAAAGGCACGACCAAGTATTCATAGTGACATTAAGTGTATGGAAAACAGACTTACATTCGTCTCTCTCTTTGATTCTAACCAGGTTGTATGCGGCCCTTAAGTCAAGCTTAATAAATACCGAGGAACCTTTAATTCGGTCGAACAACTCGGTAATCAGAGGTATGGGGTATGCATTCTTAACCATAAGTTTATTCAGTTCACGACAGTCAATGCACGGTCTTAACTCCCATCCTTTAATTACCAAAAAAAATCCTGCACCAACAAGTGAAGGCGACTTTCGAATAATCCCTCTGGCTAGGGCAGCGGCCACATACTCCTCCATAGCTCGATTCTCCTCCACAGACAGAGGATAGGTATGCCCCTTAGGAGATGTAGCTTCTGGTATGAGATTAATAGTACAGCTGTATGCCCTATGCATAGGTAAAGTACTAGCCTCCACCTTATTGAATACCTCACCGAAAGACTGATACTGAGGGTAATGAGGAGGAGGTACAAAGGATCTTAGTTGGCTGCTGGAGACAAGACTTAGTACAGTAAGATGAACATGACACAATGTCACACTTCTCCCAGTTTATTCTGGGTTGTGTGTCTGAAGCCATGGGAGCCCCAGAATGATAGCATAGCATACAGGGACAGACAGTCATAAGCCTGGATCATAGGTACAGTGATACCTTGTCAATATATTTTTTTGATATGTTTTTATACATATATATTTTTATTACTGAATAAACGTAGTTCCAATTGTTGAAGTACTTCAGCCGCTTCTTTCATACAGCACCCAGTATACAGCATTGTTTACATCAGGATCCCGTGACAAAGACACCGAGTGGGGACGGCTTAATTTCCCCATAAGTGTTTGAAGTCAGTTTTGAATATTTCCTTGATTGACCATTGGAGCATGTGAGTGCATCTTATATCTTTATATATTATATACTTAGTTGGTTTACACTATTGGGTGCCCCACTTTTCTTTGTGCTTTGCTTTTTTTCAAATTCTACATGCCTCTGTGGGGACAGTGGAGTGAGTAAGAGCGCCCAGTTACAGCGTCCTGGATCTAGGCCAGGTTATTAATCTACATAAACAAGCCAAAAGATGTGAGAGGATCTGAGCACAAACAAAAGCACAATGGCCTGTTCTCCTGCTATTCACCGCTCAAGAGCATCACATTTTAGCTTTCTAGTGCCATTACAGAGGAGAATTTTCCATATGCATATTAGACTAATCCTGCCCATAAGGGCCGTCCAGTACCAAAATGATGGGCAAGTCCCCTCTGCACAGAAAAACCAGCTAACCCCAGACATACATTTCGGCCTTATTTGGGCCTCGTCAGTGAGGTGCAGCTGGAATTGCTACACTTTGTGGCTGGATTTCTTTTTGGTAGGATTAGTATGATGTGCTTTAGGATATTTCCTCTCTATGAAAGGCACTAGTGAGCTAAAAGATTGTACCCTGGGTAGGATTACTTCTTGTATAGAGCTTCTTCAATTAGAGGGCAGGCTCGTTCCTAGTTGAGCATCTGACTAGCTCTTTTGCATATGCAAATTGCCCTTGGGACTAGTCACCCGAAGGGTAACAGGGTAATCCAGACGTGGAACCCTTGCTCACAGTGCCTAGAAAGATCAGCTGCACCTCACTGATGATGCCCAACAAAGCTGAAATGTATGTCTGGGGTTGGCTGCTCTACTTGTTCAGAGAGGAATGGCCTGGCACTTAGTAGCTGGACTGCCTTTTGGTAAGATTAGTATGATGTGCTTTAGGATATTTCCTCTCTGTGAAATGCACTAGTGAGCTAAAAGAAATTGCACCCTGGGTAGGATGATACTTATCCTATAGAGCCTCTTCAATTAGAGGGCAGGCTCGTTCTTAGTTGAGCATCTCTGACTAGCTCTTTTGCATATGAAAATTGCCCTTGGGACTAGTCACCCTAAGAGTAACAGGGTAATCCAGACGTGGGCCCCTTGCTCACAGTGCCTAGAGAGATCAGCTGCACCTCACTGATGATGCCCAACAAGGCTGAAATGTACGTATGGGGTTGGCTGCTCTACTTGTTCAGAGAGGATGCGTGGCAGAAGAAACTGCCCTGCATGTTTTTTGGCAGTGCCCCTTTGCCCAAGCTCTGTTGGATGACCTGGAAAATGAACTCCAAGACTCTGTTCCAAAGAGACACTTGTTGTACCACTCGGTACTGTATGGACTATTTCAAGGGACACACTCGTATGGTGCTATCCAGGAAGCCTGGCGCATCATGTGCTGTGTGAATGACGCTCTGTGGTTTGCAAGGAATCGTCTGGTGCTGAAGAGAGAACAGGTGACAACACAGGACTGTCGCAGACTGATCCACAGTCTGCTAAGAGACTAACATCTTGGACAGCCCTGAAGAGGAGGACTAGCATCCCCTCTAATGGCTCAATATCACTGTCACCTCCCCTTGCCCCCCCTAACCCCATGCCCCATATCCCCACACACACACACACACACATCCAATTCCCCAGGCGAATGCCCACAGAGACTTTAATACAGTGAAATAAAGTACAAGTGTTGAGTTCAATAAAGTGATGATACAATAAAGTTCAAATGTACCTGTGTGCTGCCAAAGTGCACAACTTGTTCAGAGAGGAATTGCCTGGCACTTCGTGGCTGGACTGCCTTTTGGTAGGATCAGTATGATGTGCTTTAGGATATATCCTCTCTGTGAAATGCACTAGTGAGCTAAAAGAGATAACACCCTTGGTAGGATACTTATCCTATAGAGCCTCTTCAATTAGAGGGCAGGCTCGTTCCTAGTTGGACATCTCTGACTAGCTCTTTTAGGTTATTAATCTAGACATGCTTGACTGGCTGTCCATCAATTATGTGATTTGACAGCCGGTCCTTTTGTGAGTACCCACGTGTGCGGTGATTCAGTGGAGGATTTATATATCTTGGACATACTAAACCAGGGCACATCCTTGTTTTCTCCCCTTTTGTGTTCCTAAAATTATAGGAAGGCTGAAGGACTGAGAAGACACATCCTTATCAGTAAATCTGTCCCATATCCTATTATATGATTCTGAAGAAATGTGTTTACTTGCTTGGGTCATGGTGGAGATGACATCTCCTGAGAATCCCCTCTATGCAAGATATTTGCTTCCAGACTTATGCTATCAAGAACAGTCTTCCTAACAGCTGGTAACAGGGGGTCCTGCCACACCAGAGTCAGTCTTAATGCGAGGGGGAATGGTTCCTAAAAGGATAGGTTGAGAAGATCTGCAAACCAGGCCCAACAGGGCCAAAAAGGTAGCCAAGATATCTAGAACATTCACCAGAGTACCCTGAGAATCAGAGGCAATAGAGGAAACATGTAGGTCAGATGAACATTCCATGGGATGGCCATCACACCATCACAAAGTATAAGGGACATTTTGCCTTGGTGCAGAACATAGGAACCTTACTGTTCTTATTGGATGTCTTCAAATCCACTGATAAAATACCTTAACAATGAACTATCTGTTCCAATATCTCTTGGTTTAATTTCCCAGTTTCCTGGATCCAGATCTTGAAGACATATGAAGTCTGAACATGTTTTCCACTCCTGGGATGTGGACTGCAGAGATGGCTGGTGCATGAGCTTCTGCCCATTGAAGGAGTTCCTGCACCTTTGTCCAGGCTGATTCACTCAGAGTTCCTCCTTGATGACTGATGTTGGTGACCCCCATGGTATTGTCAGACTAAATCTTCACTGGGGTTCCTGTCAAAACCTAGGAATAGTGAAGAAGCTCTAGATGAATGGCATGAGTTTCCAGGATGTTAATCCCTTACTGACCCTTGGAGTGCCAGGATCATCATGCCGGTCCTGGCATGTCATGGAATTCTGGGATGGCAGAATTCTGTACTCCGCCATGCCATCCCAGAGTCCACCACTAAGCAAAAAAAAAAAAAAAAAAGTTCCTAGTCCTTAACAGCTACCCACATGCCAGATTGGGAAGTTGTTAAGGGGTTAATGAAACTCTCCCTCCCAGTCCAGCAGCCTTTATCTGTCAGGGTGGCATCTCTAGTAACCATGGTCCCATGTGGTAAATGCACCAATGTAGATGTTTCTTTGTCCGAGGGAAGACACATGGCGGGAGTCAGATGGGAGTGTTGTCAGGACCAGCTACTGAGGATGACCAGCTGAATCTCACTTCTGTGGAACTAAGCTTTGGGCAGATTCCAGACACCCTAGGACTGTCATAATTTTTTTCCATTGCTGAAGGCCTGAGTCTGAACACTTCCTGAAGTATAATTTGTATCTAGTCTGCTGACAAAAATAGTCTTGAATGGTGTCAAATCTCCTGCCCAAGAAATACAGAGACTGAGAAGGAACTGGCGAAGACTTCTTGAGATTGAGGACCAAACCCACTATCTACCAGAATGCAGACACATTCTTGTGCTGAGAGGACAGAATGTCCCAGAGGAAGCAATGATCAGAAGATCATCTACATCTAGAAATCCACTGTGAGTAGATGTAGACAGACTGAGCTGCCCTGACCTTTGTGAAGCTTCTTGGAGCAGACGCTAAAAAGTGGAGAGCAGTAAACCAGTAGTGTCTGCACTCAAAGGCAAATTAAAGGAAGAGCTGGTGGTCTGGATGAATTGGGGCATACAGTTAAGCATCCTGAAGGTCTAGGGAGGCTAGAAACTCTCCTGGACACATTGCTGAGATAACATACCTCAGGGATTCCATCTTGATACTCGTGGCTTCCACATAATGGCTGAGAGATTTCAAATACAGAATAGAATGGAAGCTGCCATCCTTTTTGGGGACTATCAAAAGATTGGTGAAAAAACCTGAGATGAGACTGCATCTATGAAAAAACATGCTTGATCTGTGTCCAGAAGGAACTCTTGACAAAAAAAAGAAGCAATGAGGAGGAAGGGACTTGGAAGTCTATGCTGTAACCATCCTAAATGACCCAAAAACACACTGGTCCATCACAGAAAACACCCTGGCATCTAGAAAAAGATGGAGATGAGCCCCCACGGGGAGATAGACCAGGCCCCTGTCATGTGAAGGTGGACTTTAGGCTTCTGAGCAGACTTCTTGTTCTGCCAAGCCTTCTTGAAATTACAGATGGGGCGGGCCTGGTAGACCTGAGTCATCTGTGTCCCAATCTGGCAGCGGAAAAAAATCCACACATCTTCCTTGGTTTAAAGGAAAGTTTAAAAAAAAAAAAAAAAAAAAAAAAAAAATGTGAGGCAAGAGCGTGCTCTTGCCTCCAGTGGTATCACTGATGACCATACCCAGGTCAGGCCCAAAGAGATGCTTGCCCACAAAAGAAAGGGAAACTAAGGATCTCTGAAGATTATGACTCAAGATTTGGTTGGCTGACCATGCTGATGACTTACCTAAAAATCTGGACTCATTAAAGGCCACTTCAGAGGTATGCATTGGCCTCCAATATGTTAGCATGAATAACCAGGAGTTGTTGGGCAAGGCACACCCCACATCAGTGGCCTGTTGTGTTCTGCCCACATCTGGAAGAATTAAAGAAACAGAATATGTGATGAATCAGAAAAAAGAAAAACCAAGAAATTAAAGAAAAATAGCTGCTGAGCTATTTACACTAGTGTACAGTATAATACAAAATAAAAGCTCAGTTCAGGTCAAATTCTAAATGCCGCTGGATGGCCTTGTGAACTGCTCACCCTAAATTGCTACAATAGGTATAATATTTGTACAGTAATTGACTGACATGAAAAGCCTACTTAAGGGTATCAGAACAAAATGGCAAGTGCTACAATGTATTTGCATACCCGACCAAGTGTCATTTCAAGGGAAGCCACATTCAGTCAGTATCCAGTGATCGCTGCGGACCATCTCATGGCTTGGAAGCGGACCTATATAATGGTCATGCCAAACAAATGAAGTCAACACCATATAACATGCAACTAGGTGGCACAATGTATCTCTCATATGTTATAAAAGATAGAAAGTACCCTAAACAGGAGTCCCTGGCTCTACGCTTCTGTTTAAGGGCAGACATCTGAGACCTAGTGTGGGACTCAATTGCAAGCAGAAATCCAAATGTGTGGTGCTTTTCAGTGTTGATCCTCCACTCGGTAGAGTTGGTACCATGTATCCTTTAAGTTCTGAAAGGTTTGCCATATAAGGTCAGACATCTACATTACAGTGTGCTGTTTCAAAAGGATACCTTAATAGAAATATGTTGGATTATATATAAGCAGGAGTCCTTGGCTCTATGTGTACTGTTCTTAAACATACAACAAGGAGACCTATACTGGGGCTCTAATGCAAATATAAAAACAGGCCTAGTTATTGTAATCCATTACCCGGTAGAGGTGGTATCCTAAACTCCTTTTGTAAATAAATCCAATATACTGTTCCTTAGCTGGCTCACCATATATGGTCAAGTGCAAGCAAAATAAAGGACTAATCTCAAGCAGGTATCAAAATGGTCAAAAAATACAATGAATGAAATGTTATGGAGCAATATATATCTGATTTACAGGAGGCTCTAAGATTAAATATACCAATTTTAAGAGTTAACTCTAAGACGCTACCTGTCTGTCTGATATAATATAACATAACAAGCACTTAGGCAACTTAGAAGAGACATCTAAATATATAAGGCATAATGCCATAACAGTATTGGTGAGGCAAAAGAGCAACTAACAATGCAATAAATAGCCATCCGAGTCACCAAGTGGACACAGGACATACCACAATGGTGTATCATGTTTCAGTAGAAAGTATCGGCTGACAACATCACATGTAATCTAATGTCCACAACAAAGTACCAAAAAAAGACGATACATAGTTGTACTAAAGTGCCAAACCAATGTGCACAGTATCAACCTAATATGTACCATAAAGGCAAGAGATTAGTAAAATAGATTGCATCCACCAAAATAAGCATAAGGTATAGTCGAAAGTCTGTAACCGTTTGAGACCTCGCCACCGCTGGAGAGGGGCCATACATCCTAAATGTTTTGCCTTGTTTAGAATGAAAAAAGACCGTCTTTTCGTCTGAGGAGTATGTTTAGGAGCTTGAGGCAGTAATGTACTCTTACCCACAGTGGACCAAAAAGAGAAGAATCTTGAAAAGGAAGAAAAATCTGTAATTTCTTAGAGATCAAGTCAGCAGACCAGATCTTCAGCCACAGCATGCGCCTAGCAGCAGAAAAGGCAGATGCTTTGGCTTCAAGCCGAACAGCATCCAAAAGAGCATCAGTAACAATGCTGAGCTTCAGAAATGTTGTACAAAAGTGATAGCATGTCAGCTTTAGGGGCACCTTTGTGTACAGCAGTAGTCAGTTCAGGACAAACTGCAACATCCCTATTGACCCATGCAGAAGCCAAGGTGGGCAGCATGGATGCACCTATAGCCGTCAAGCGCTGTCAGTCTTTTAGAGATGAAGCATCCACCACAGCTAAGACTGTGGACTTAGAAAGCCTAGAAATGGGGGACTCAAACTGAGTAGCAGCCGTCAATTGAGGCAGCTTCAGAAAAGGGATAAAGTTTTGAGAACCGTTTAGACTGAAAGAGACACCTATCAGGAGTATTCCACTCATGCAGAAGAAGCTGTTCTAGAGTGGGATTAGGTGAAAACACAGTGCTTGACTTCGGCTTTTGAAAGTTTTCAGTACCGCCTTAATGAGCCCCTAAGCAGAGGGTTCAGGGTCAGCTTCAAAGGAGTCACCATAAAAGAGGATTTTAGTCTTACCTGTTAAATCCTTTTCTCTTAGTCCATACAGGTTACTGGTAACTTTGGGTAGGCGATCCACCCCTTTAAGTAGCCAGGAACAATTCTAGAATTGTATGCAATGGGTGGAGTCTACCTTCCCTCCTTGGCTGCAGCTAGCCAACCAGTTCCAGAAATATTTGAGACAATATTGACTAGATAGTGGAAGGGAAAGAAGACTCCTGTGAGCATGACCTGAAGGACCCCCACAATCTGCCAGTTACTGGTAACTTTGGGATGTCCAACCATTGAGTTTCCCAGAGGCGGGAAGTAAGGCAAGGACCAAGCGCAAGGTCCCCAAAGTCACCAGAGCAGATACGAACCAGAGATAGCCCAAGAAAACAATGAAGTGCCAACGGACACTGAACAAGGGCAACACCCCAAGAACTGTTACACAGCACAGGGAACTAGATCCAACAGGGTCAAAAGTGAAGGAAGCACCAAGAACAGAAGATACTAGACAGGTAAGACTGCCTCAAGGATCTTTCTCCCAAAGCTGGCGTCAGCTGATGCCAGCACATCAACACGTTAGTGCTTCGAAAAGGTGTGCACAGATGACCAAGTGGCAGCCTTGCACAACTGATCAGCGGAGGCCTGATTCTTGTAAGCCCAAGAAGCCACAATAGATCTGGTAGAATGAGCTGTAACCCAAAAGGGAATGGGTTTCTTCCTCAGCTCCTAAGCCTTACGGATAGTGGACTTGATCCAAGATGCAATAGTCACTTTGGATGCATGTCCTCCTGCCCTGGGGCCCTCAGGAATGACGAACAGCGTGTCAGAATGTCTAATGGACTCTGTGCGATGTACATAAAACTTGAGACAAAAGAGTGGTTTACAAGACAGAGGATGTAACTCCGCGCAGGGCCGGTGCAAGGATTTTTGTCTACACAGGCGAAGGTGCATTTTGATGCCCCCCCCCCCGCCACTCCACCCGACCCGGCCACAATCCCCCCCCCCGACATTGCCACAATCCCCTGCCCCTTGTGCCCTACCCAAAAATGGCCCTGCCACTCTTTGAGAAGGGTGGAGTGGGGAAAGAAGGAAAAGATGCTAGCTGCAGTTCCTTCTAGTAAATATTTTTGGGATAGAGGAGGAAGGGAATAGTCAGCAGGGCACCAAGGACACTGCATTTTATTTGGGTGGGGAGGGGGTGCTGGTGCCTAGTGAAGCCCTCTGGCACTCAAAGGGTTAAAGATCCATGTATACTAGAAAGTGACATCTAAAGAATATCTGTGCAAAAAATAAAAAAAAGTGATGGAGAAAGATAGAGGCAAGAGGGTGAAAGAGTTAAGAATGGAATGGAAGAGAAAAAGGGAGAGAAAAGAGTCTTTATCCCCCTCTTGATCCCCGCTCTAGCATCTTTCTCCCCCTTTTTCCCCCTTGCCTCTTGATCCTCCTATTCCATCTTTATCCCCCATTTTGCCTCTTTCGCCCCCTCTTGTCTCCTGATTCCCCCATTTTGCCTCTTTCGCCCCCTCTTGTCTCCTGATTCCCCCATTTTGCCTTTCTCCCGCACACCTCCTGATCCCTCCATTTTGCCACTTTCTCCCCCACACCTCCTGATCCCCCCCATTTTGCCACTTTCTCCCCCACACCTCCTGATCCCCCCCATTTTGCCTTTCTCCCCCACACCTCCTGATCCCCCCCATTTTGCCTCTTTATCAACCTCTAGATCCCCCCCCCCTTTGTATCAATTTCCTCCTTGCCTTTAGGAGATTCTGAGGGATCCTGGAGCCATGTTGATGCAGCAGGTGAAGCCCTGTTTCCTCTTCCCTGCACCGCTGCTTCTGAAGACAGCCACTGCCGGCTAGGACGGGACCATGTGACACGCAGCGAGCCAGCGACGCAGACGTGATGCTGGTAGTTTTCTTCATCTTTCTGGGCGCTACTTTCAAACTTGTTCTGATTTAGAACAAGTTTGAAAGTAGCGCCCAGAAAGATGAAGAAAACTACCAGCATGCGTGACACCACTGCTCAGCGGATGCCACTGAGTCCCGGATAACGCAGGTTGTGACCGCTGGCACTCAGCCTCTTTCACCTCTCCTGGTTTTGCCTGTTTCGGCGCCCCTCCGCTGCAGGGCACCCTAAGGCGGCTGCCTAAGCTGCCTTATGGTAGCGCCGGCCCTGACTCCGCGACACAGCAAACAGACACTATCGCCAGGAGAAAGGCCATTTTCCATGTCAGCATGAGTAGAGGAATAGTAGCCAAGGACTCAAAGGGAGCCAAATTAAAGTCCCACTGAGCAGCGGGATTCTTGAAGACAGGATGAGTATGAGCAATGCCCTGGAAGAAAACCTTAGGGAGACAAAAAGAGTTGTGAGGAGCACACTCCAAGCACGAACAAGATTAAGTGTCTTGTTCTAAGGCATGGTAGCCTCTCAATTGTGCTACAACTCACGTTTTTCACTCCCCTGTGCCATTGCAGAGAGGAAATCTCCATATCAGACTGGTCCCGCCCACAGACAGTCCAGCTCCGAAATGTCAGGCAAACCCTCTCCGCACGAGAGAAACGGCAAAACCACAGACGTACGTTTCGGCCTATGTGAGCCTCGTCAGTGTGGTGCAGCCGAATCCCTCTAGGCACATGGAAGCAAGGGCCCATGCCTGGGATGCCCTTAAACTTAGGGAGACAAAAAGAGTTGTTAGGAGCACACATCAAGCACGAACAAGATTAAGTGTCTTGTTCTAAGGCATGGTAGCCTCCCAATGGTGCTACAACTCACGTTTTTCACTCCCATGTGCCATTGCAGAGAGGAAATCTCCATATCCGACTGGTCCCGCCCACAGACAGTCCAGCTCCAAAATGTCAGGCAAACCCTCTCCGGAAGAGAGAAATGGCAAAACCACAGACGTACGTTTCGGCCTATGTGAGCCTCGTCAGTGTGGTGCAGCCGAATCCCTCTAGGCACATGGAGGCAAGGGCCCATGCCTGGGATGCCCTTAAACTTAGGGAGACAAAAAGAGTTGTGAGAGCACACATCAAGCACGAACAAGATTAAGTGTCTTGTTCTAAGGCATGGTAGCCTCTCAATGGTGCTACAACTCACGTTTTTCACTCCCATGTGCCATTGCAGAGAGGAAATCTCCATATCCATATCCGACTGGTCCCGCCCACACAGTCCAACTCCGAAATGTTAGGCAAACCCTCTCCGCACGAGAGAAACGGCAAAACCACAGACGTACATTTCGGCCTATATGAGCCTCGTCAGTGTGGTGCAGCCGAATCCCTCTAGGCACATGGAAGCAAGGGCCCATGCCTGGGATGCCCTTAAACTTAGGGAGACAAAAAGAGTTGTGAGGATCACACATCAAGCACGAACAAGATTAAGTGTCTTGTTCTAAGGCATGGTAGCCTCTCAATCGTGCTACAACTCACATTTTTCACTCCCATGTGCCATTGCAAAGAGGAAATCTCCATATCCATATCCATATCCATATCAGACTGGTCCCGCCCACAGACAGTCCAGCTCCAAAATGTCAGGCAAACCCTCTCCGCACGAGAGAAACGGCAAAACCACAGACATACGTTTCGACCTATGTGAGCCTATGTGCAGCCGAATTCCTCCAGGCACATGGAAGCAAGGGCCCATGCCTGGGATGCCCTTAAACTTAGGGGCTACACATGCCTTGAGCAAACTACTTTATTTTGCTCTTTCTCGGTGTGCGCTCGTCACATTCATTTCGTTTGTTGTCTCCCTAAGTGGAAGGGTATCCCAGGCATGGGCCCTTGCTTCTGTGTGCCTAGAGGGGAACAGCTGTATCCCACTGATGAGGTCCACATAGACCGAAACGTACGTCTGGGGTTGTGCTGTTTCTCTCGTGCGGAGAGGATTTGCCTGACATTTTGGGGCTGGACTGCCTGTGGGTGGGACCAGACTGATGAGAATATGGAAATTTCCTCTCTGCAATGGTACATGGGAGCGAAAAACGTGACTTGAGCAGCACCTGAGAGGCTACACATGCCTTGAGCAAACTACTTTATTTTGCTCTCTCGGTGTGCGCTCGTCACATTCTTTTCGTTTGTTGTCTCCCTAAGTGGAAGGGTATCCCAGGCATGGGCCCTTGCTTCTGTGTGCCTAGAGGGGAACAGCTGCATCCCACTGACGAGGTCCACATAGACCGAAACGTACGTCTGGGGTTGTGCTGTTTCTCTCGTGCAGAGAGGATTTGCCTGACATTTCGGGGCTGGACTGCCTGTGGGTGGGACCAGACTGATGTGAATATGGAAATTTCCTCTCTGCTATGGCACATGGGAGTGAAAAACGTGACTTGAGCAGCACCTGAGGGGCTACACATGCCTTGAGCAAACTACTTTATTTTGCTCTCTCTCGGTGTGCGCTCGTCACATTCTTTTTGTTTGTTGTCTCCCTAAGTGGAAGGGTATCCCAGGCATGGGCCCTTGCTTCTGTGTGCCTAGAGGGGAACAGCTGCATCCCACTGACGAGGTCCACATAGACCGAAACGTACGTCTGGGGTTGTGCTGTTTCTCTCGTGCGGAGAGGATTTGCCTGACATTTCGGGGCTGGACTGCCTGTGGGTGGGACCAGACTGATGTGAATATGGAAATTTCCTCTCTGCAATGGCACATGGGAGTGAAAAATGTGACTTGAGCAGCACCTGAGGGGCTACACATGCCTTGAGCAAACTACTTTATTTTGCTTTCTCGGTGTGCGCTTGTCACATTCTTTTCGTTTGTTGTCTCCCTAAGTGGAAGGGTATCCCAGGCATGGGCCCTTGCTTCTGTGTGCCTAGAGGGGAACAGCTGCATCCCACTGACGAGGTCCACATAGACCGAAACGTACGTCTGGGGTTGTGCTGTTTCTCTCGTGTGGAGAGGATTTGCCTGACATTTCGGGGCTGGACTGCCTGTGGGTGGGACCAGATTGAAGTGAATATGGAAATTTCCTCTTTGCAATGGCACATGGGAGTGAAAAACGTGACTTGAGCAGCACCTGAGGGGCTACACATGCCTTGAGCAAACTACTTTATTTTGCTCTCTCGGTGTGCGCTCGTCACATTCTTTTTGTTTGTTGGAAGAAAACCTTGACATCAGGAAGAATAGCAATTTGCCTCTGAAAGAAAACAGAGCAGAAGTCTGAACCTTAAGGGAACTCAAGCTGAGGCCCCTAATCCACACCGTGTTGCAAGGCGGCCAGGACAGTAGGCAGATCAAAATTCTGAGAGAGAGGTCCCTAACAGCACAGCAAGATAGAAAGTTTGACCAAACGCGATGGTAGGCCTTAGAAGAAACCGGTTTGCGGGCACTAAGCATAGTAGTCACCACACTAGAAGAAAAACCCTTCTTCAGTATTGAGGATTCAGTTTTCAAGCTGTCAAAGCCAGACGAACATCCTCCTTTCCACAGGTAAGCCTGTAGGAGAAGGTCCGGATGGTAAGAGAACCGGAATGGTTCTGCCACTGACAGATCCAGAAGCTCCAGAAACCAAGCCTGCCGAGTCCAGTACGGAGCAATCAGAATGACTGGTCAGAGCTCCAGTCTCAATTTCCGTAAGACCCTGTGCAACATGGGAAGGGGAGGAAAGATTTAAGCCAGAGGAAATAACCAAGGAATGGACATGGCACAGCAAAACCTCTGGACCTTCCAGTTGTGTCTTGTCGCCATCAGGTCGATGCAAGGAAGACACCACTTCTGAACGATGAGGGTGAACACCTCTGGGTGCAGTTCCCACTCTCCCCTGTCCACAGTGTGTCGACTGAGGACGTGTGCCATGACGTCTACGCCAGGAATGTGTACTGCGGATATGGCAGGAACATGTTCTGCCCAGGACAAAATAGATTTGACCTCTAACCAAGCGGCGAGACTTCTTGTTCCTCCCCGCTTGTTGATGTAGGCCACGGCCGTGGCATTGTCGGACTGTATCCGGACTAGTCATTCTTTCAGCTGGGGAGTCCAATGACGAAGGGCATGAAATATCGCTTGAAGCTCCAACACGTTAATGGGAAAGAAAGATTCCTCCGGAGACCACCGACCTTCTGCACTCAGGCAACCCAGGACCGCTCCCCATCCGGTAAGGCTGGCATCCGTCGTCACCGTGGTCCAGAAGGATACTAAGAAGGACTTGCCCTTCAGCAGATTGGAGAGGTCGAGCCACCAGGACAAACTCAGTTCCACATGAAGAGGAAGTGACACCGACTTCTTCAGAAGGTCCAGCTGAGCCCTGCACACCTGAACCACACGAACTTCTGGAGTTCCTTGGTGTGAGCCATGGCAAATGGGACCACTTTTATGGTGGAGATGAATTTCCCCACTAGAGAAGACAGCTTCTTGGCTGGACAAGAGCCAGAACAGCAGATACTCTTTGGGCGATCTGGTGAGCCACTTCCTCAGTGAGAAACACCATGCTCTGCTGAGTGTGGAAGAGAAGGCCCAGAAGACCAGACGCTGGGTTGGGATAAGATGCAACTTGTCCATGTGGATGATCCACCAGTGATGAGTGAGAGCATGAATGCAGTCCTGAACTTGTTGATGAAGAAGTTCCGCAGAGGCGGCTTTCAGAAGCAGGTCGTCCATGTACGGTGCAACTCTGATGCCGTCCCGGTGGAGGGCTGATACTACAGCTCCCAGGACACGGTTGAAGACTTGAGGAGCTGTAGACAGACCAAAGGGAAAAGCTGAAAACTCCTCGGTCACAGGCAAATCTGAGATACTGCCGGCTCTCTGGATGAATGGCGATGTGTAGATACGTGCCTGAAGATCCAGAGAAGCAAAGAATTCTCCCGGGGACATAGCCGCAATCACTGTCCTTAGGCACTCCTGGTGATAATGAGACCAGATCACAAAGGAATTAAGATCTTTCAAACCAAAATGGGACGACAACTGCCGTCCTTCCTGGAGATCACAAAGAGGTTTGAGTAAAAACCCATACCTCTGTCCTGAACTGGAACAGGCTCCAGAACATCCTTGTCCAGAAGGGCCTGGAAAGCGGCATTGAACAGACGGCGTTTCTCTGCGCCCTGGGGTGTAATGAGGGAAAAAAGCGAAAGGAAGAAACAAAAGGGATCCTGTACCCTTCTGTTAGCACCTGTAAAACCCACAGGTCCTCCACTGAACCCTTCCAGATGCTGTAGTAGTGACACGGACGGCCACCCACAGCCGACTAGGGACCCGGGTTCGGTGAGTCATGCCGAAGTAGCCTTGTAAACCTTAGGCTTGGAGGAGACCTTGGGCTTCCATTGCTGTTTGGGCTTGGAGGAGGCATGTGGAGCTGATGGAACCGCCTGGTTCACCGGACGCATCTTAGTCTGGAAGGGACAAAAAAACCTGTTACGCTTGAGGGGAGTTTTTTCTTGGAGACCACGGGCAGATGAGTACTCTTACCCCCTGTGGCCTCACTAATCAGATCCTTAAGATCTGGCCCAAATAAGGATGTACCCTGAAACGGTAAGGAAAGCAAGGCTTTCTTGGAAGCAGTGTCAGCAGACCAGATCTTGAGCCAAAGAGCTCGTTTGGCAACCACAGATATGTTAGAAACCCGTGCCACCAAACGGATGGCATCAAATAAGGCAGCAGAAACAGTGCTGGGTCTCAGATGTTAGCAAGAAGCCGCAACATATCCGAAGGAGCACTCTGATGTACAGCCAGGGTGAGCTGTTCAGTCCAGACCGCAATGGTTAATCCATGCCGCAGCAAACGCTGGACGCATGGCAGTGCCAAAAAATGGACTTGAGGGGAACCTCAAGCTTCTTGTCAGTCCAGTCTTTCAGAGAGGATACATCAGAAACCAGCAATGTAGTAGACTTAGATAGCTTGGATATAGGAGCATCCACTTTGGGGGGGATGAACCCACTGAGCAAGCGCTGCCTCAGAAAAGGGGTAAAGCTTAGCTAACTTCTTGGAAACAGAAGGCTGTCTGGAGATTTCCACTCAGACACAAGGCGGTCAAGAGTGGGGTTAGGTGGAAAACAAGTAAGGTGCTTTATATGCTCCTGGAAAACATCAGAGGAATCTGAAGGAAACTCCTGAACTAGGGGAATGTGTAGGGTGGTCAAGAAAGTCCTGATCAGGCCCTCAGCTGAAGGCTCAGGATCAGCCTCAAAGGGGTCTCCAAAAAACTGAGAGGAGCCCACAGCAGAACATTCCTCAACATCTGAATCCACCAACAGTTCCTCTTCAGAGGAATCTGACGCCAGGTACTCCCTGCGGTTTTGGCAAGGAAGATCTGACTTAAGAAGTGGTAACTGGGATGGATAGAGTTGTAGACTGAATGTCTCTGGTAGCAGCCTTGAACTCTTGCAGCCAAACTGGCTCTATTGCATGGCTGGAGGTCCCTGGGAGAGACTCAGGGACATCAAAACATGCTGGGCATAAATGACCTGAGAATTCTCTAGGTAAACCTGAATGACATGAGGAATAGTGCGCAATAGGGGACACAGAGACCCCAGCGTCCTTAGTCTCAGGCCTGACCCCAAGCTCCAACGGATTAGACATTCTCAGTGTCAAAAACGTTTAGTATAATGAATTACTCAATTACAGTGTGAAAGATTAAAATTTCACCCCAGAAATCTCTAATACACACTTATCTGGCAGGCAAAGGGTTAATATGCAGAGGAGAGGAGTCGTCCAAGTCCTGCTTAGAAGACTCGTTCTAGGAAAGGCATAAAATGGCTGCTGCGGCGGGAGCCAATCAGAAACGAGAGTGCGTAGCAAGAGCTCATGGAAAACAGTGAAATTTACTTACCGATATTTTCTTTTCTTCTGTGTCCCTTCCACAGCATTTGTACAGTATGTATTGTCTCCTCCTCTCAGCTGTATAGGACCAATTAAAACTTTAAAAAGGGCTCTCGCGATAATACCTGCTAGTCAACTTTTGTCCAAGCTGAAAAATATATAATATAGATAGGTTAGTCATAGGGTGGGTATGCCGTGGAAGGGACACAGAAGAAAAGAAAATATCGGTAGGTAAATTTTACTGTTTCTTCTGTGTCCCCTGTCCACGGCATTTGTACAGAATGGGACGTACCAAAGCCATGCCCCAAGGGAGGGTATACAATTACTAATAATATAATCAATCATCACAATAATAATAATTCTTACCACCTAAGTGGAAATAACTGCCTCCAAAACCCTTCTGCCAAACTTCGCCTGGGCTGAGGCTTGAACATCTAACTGATAATGTCCGATAAAAGTAGATACTGACGACCATGTTGCCCCCTTGAATATGTCTTCTATGGATGCCTCTGCTTTGGCTGCCCAAGAAGTTGCCATAGCTCTAGTAGAATGAGCCTTAATGGTCTTAGGGGGCTCACTTCCTGCTTCTGAATAAGCGACTCTGATGCATTCTGAAATCCATCCAACCTTCCTTTGAATTTCCCAAAGAAATGAACAAATAGATTGTCAGTTTCTCTGAATTCCCTAGTTCTGGATATATAACAAGAAATACATCTAACCACATCTAGATTATGCAAGGTTCTCTCCTTGTCATTACTTGGGTTAGCACAGAAAGATGGGAAAACAATTTCCTGGTTAATGTGGAAGGATGACACTACCTTGGGTCTGAAGGAAGGCTTAGTTCTGAAGACTATCCTATCCTGGTGAATTATCATGTAAGGGGATGTGATAGATAAGGCCTGAATCTCATTCACCCTCCTGGCTGACGTAATCGCTGCTAAAAAGGCTGTCTTTAGGGTTAAGAACTTGATTGGAAAGCCTAGGATAGGTTCAAACTTATCCGATATTGCTAACTGGTTTAAATCCAAGTTGAGATCCCAAGGTGGAATAATGTCCTTAACTCGAGGTCTAGTTTTGACAATAGATTTCATAAATCTCTTAATTAGATCATTATCCGCAAACTGGACTGCCAGGATTGCAGAAATGGCTGAAAGTTGGACCTTCAGAGAAGCAGGTTTGAGTCCTTTATCATATCCTGCTTGAAGAAACAACAGAATTTCTGGAGCCGAAATAGAAGTTCTACACAAATTCTTTTCTCTACACCAGGGGCTAAATGTCTTCCAGACTCTGTAGTAAATTTTTGTGGTGGATGCCTTTCTTCCCATGATGATGGTATTAATTACTGATCTGGAAAGACCCCTGAGTGATAATGGTCTCCTCTCAGCCGCCACGCCTTCGGTTTCAAGAAGCCTGGGTTCTGATGTTGAATGGGTCCCTGAAGTAGTAGATCCTGACGATTTGGCAATGTCCAAGGGTCCTCTACTGACATCTTTACTAACTGTGTATACCACACTCTTCTGGGCCAGGCTGGTGCCACCAGTATGACGTTTCCTCCTTCCTTCTTTTCCTTAGAACCTCCACCATTAGTGGAATTGGGGGAAATATGTATGCCAATTGATGGTTCCATGGAAATCTTAGAGCATCCTGCCTTACTGCAGCTTGATCCTTACACCTGGAGAAGTACCTTCTGCACTTTGTGTTGGTCTTTGAGGCCATGAGATCGATTTCTGGCCATCCCCATTTCTGGACTATCTGCAGAAAGACTTCTGAATTCAGTGACCACTCTCCCTGATCCAGGGTGTTTTGACTTAGAAAGTCTGCCTGTATGTTTTGGACCCCTGGAACATGGACTGCTGTCAGCGACTGTAGGTTCCTTTTGGCCCATCTTAATATCTTTTCTGCTTCCAGAAACAACTTCCTGCGTCTGGTGCCGCCCTGGTTTTTCAGATATATTACTGTGGTCATGTTGTCTGAATAAATTCGTACTGGTCTCCCCACTAAGTGTCGCTTGAGGCTGACCAGGCTCTTCAATACTGCTCTTAGTTCCAACACATTGATATGTAGAGTCTTCTCCCTTATTGACCATTTTCCTTGTACTGGATGATTGTTCCAGACAGCTCCCCATCCTTGCTGACTGGCATCCGTGATCAGATCCTCCCAGACCACCATCTCCAATGAAATCCCTCTGGACAGATTTGAGTCCTTCTTCCACCATAATAATTCCTTCTTTATTCTGGGTGGTACTGGAATCCTTTGAGAGACTTCCCTGCTGTTTTTGTTCCATTTGTTGAGGAAATAGATCTGAATATTTCTCATGTGAAATTTTGCCCAAGGCAGAACCTGTACTGTAGAGGACAGAACTCCCAAGAGCCGCATGAAATCCTCTGAGGTCTGATTCCTCTGACTAATGAATCTGGATACCTCCTGTACAAGTCTTCTCTTCCTGTCTTCTGACAGGGAGATTTTTCCGCTGATGGTATCTATGTTGTTTCCCAGAAATATTAGGACTTTGGGATGGAATGACTTGGCTTTTTTGAGGGTTTACTAGCCAACCTAGACTTTGGAGATGAGATATGGCGTAGTGAGTGTGGGTCCTCGCCTGTTGTTCTGAATCTGATATAATTAGCAAATCGTCCAGATATGGTACTATGTTTATTCCTACTTTCCTCAAATGTTCCAGACTTGCCGCCAGAATCTTTGTAAATACTTGTGGGGCTGCCGACAGACCAAAAGGTAGAGCTGTGAACTCTTTTACTCTTTTACTCTTTTGCTCTTTTACCGTGAATCTCAGGAACTTTCGATGGATTGGCTTTACTGGGATGTGATGGTAGGCATCCATCAGATCTATTGTTGTCAGAAAAGTCTTCATAGGAATTGCCTTGATTATAGATGCTACTGTTTCAATCTTGAAGGCTCTGTATTGTAGGAATGAATTTAGTTTCTTTAGGTCCAGGATGGGTCTGTATCCCCCTGAGGACTTTGGAACTATGAACAGTATGGAGTATAGTCCTTTTCGTCTTTGAGAAACTGGGACTTCTTCTATAACTTGTCTTTCTTTCAGTGTCTGAATGATGTTTGCAAGGCCCAAAGGCCTCTTGGATCTTTCGGAATTAATGATCTTTGGAACAAATTGATTTCAGGAATCTCTCTGAATTCTAGCGGGTACCCCGTCTCCAGAACCTGTAATACCCAGTGATCTGACACCGACTCCTGCCATACTTGCAGGAATCCCTGAAGTCGACCACCCATGGGAACCAAAGACAGGGCCCGCCAACCTTCAAAGATACTCCTTCTTGAAACCACCCCTTCCTGAATATTCTTTTCTGAATGATCCTTTCTGGGATGGGGCAATGGCAGTCTTCTGTTCATATGGCTTATTTGGCTGGTATTTCCTAGCTTCTCGAAAATTATGCCTCCTTGCCTTGTAGGTTGAACTCCTTCCAGAGGTATTAGAAGAGGATCTTCTCTCCTGAGGTAGGAAAAGGTGAAATTTACTCACCGATATTTTGTTTTCCTCTGTGTCCTTCCACGGCAATGGACTGTGGGTATAGGCTCCGCCCTCCAGCTGGTAGGACCAAAGTATAAATTAGTTGCTCCACCTCTCCTGCTCAGTTATTTCATTAACCAAGCTGAAAAACGTAGAGAATTAGTTACATAAGAGACATCATTAAATCTAATAGCCAATCTTAGTTATATAACAAGTATGAGTATAAATTTTGAAGAACGATACCGATACCAATACCAATACCAGTGTCCTTGGGTTGGGTTGCCGTGGAAGTACACAGAGGAAAACAAAATATCGGTGAGTAAATTTCACCTTTTCCTCTGTGTCCAATCCATGGCAATGGACTGTGGGACTTACCAGAGCAGTACCCCAGAGGCCAGGATGGGAAGACTAGTCAGAAACAGGAATGGCTGCTTCCAGCACCTTCCTGCCAAATTTTGCATCCACAGATGATAATAAGTCCAATTTATAATGCTTTACAAAGGTGGACACTGAGGACCAAGTTGCCGCCTTGCAGATTTCTTCTGGTGAGGCAATCGCTTTTTGTGCCCAAGAGGTGGACACAGCTCTAGTTGAATGTGCCTTTAAGCCACTAGGAGGAGGTAGATGAGCAGATTCATATGCAAGCGTAATACACTGTTTGATCCACCTGGCAATAGAGGCTTTGGAAGCTGCTGTTCCTTTATATTTACCCGTATGGTGAACAAACAAGGATTGTGTCTTCCTGAATGGCTTGGTTCTGTGTAGATAAGTCTTTAAACATCTGACCAAGTCCAACTTATGCAGTTCCTGCTCCTTATTATTAGAAGGATTAGCACAAAAGGATGGGAGAATTATCTCCTGACTTAAGTGAAAGGTTGAAATTACCTTGGACCGGAAAGAAGGTCTTGGGCGCAAGACTACCCTGTCCTGGTGAAAGACAAGGTGGGGAGAAGTGCATAGTAAGGCCTGTAGTTCCCCTACTCTGCGGGCTGAAGTTACCGCAGTGAGCAGAATTGTCTTTGAAGTAAGGTGCTTGATAGAGACTGAATCCAATGGTTCAAAGTATTCATGGGAACATAGTTGCTCAAGAACCAAATTCAGATCCCATGGGGAAATGATTTCACGAATAGTTGGCTTAATCTTTGTGACGGCGGTCATAAATCTCTGCACCACATATTGTTCTGCAAATGGGAAGGCCAACACAGCAGATAGGACTGATAACTGAACTTTTAAGGATGCTGGACGGAGACCTTTTTTAAAACCCTCCTGAAGAAAGTCTAGTATGACTGCTGAAGTGATGTCCCCTCTATCCAATTTCCTGGAACTACACCATCTGTGAAAGGTAGACCATATTCTGTGGTATATTTTGGTAGATGATGGTCTGCGGCCAGCCAGAATGGTCTCAATAACTGTATCTGAGAGACCTTTAAGTCGTAATGAACTCCGCTCAGCCGCCATGCCTTCAACTTCCAGAATGACGGGTTTGGATGGCAGATTGGACCCTGTGTCAGAAGTTGAGGGTCCTGTGGAAGACAGATTGGTGGAAGTACAGACATTCTGAGAAGATCTGGATACCAAATTTTTCTTGGCCAGTCCGGGGCCACCAGAATCACCTCTGCTTTGTCCCTCTATCTTCTGTATCACTTCTGTCAGAACAGGAAGTGGTGGGAAGATGTACGCTAGATGAAACCCCCAGTGGAATTGTAGAGCGTCCTGCCCTGCTGAGTTCTGGGATTTCCATCTGGAGAAAAACTTCTGACATTTTGTGTTTGCACTTGTTGCCATTAGATCGATGGTAGGTTTTCCCAGCTGAGCAATGATGTCCAGAAATACCTGCTTGTTTAAGGCCCATTCCCCTGGATCCAGGCTCTTTCTGCTCAGATAATCTGCCTCTCTGTTTAGATTTCCTGAAATGTAAGTGGCTGATAGAGCAGCCAGGTGAAGTTCTGCCCATCTGAGAATCCTGATAGCTAGACAGTTGAGTTTCCTGCTCTTTGTTCCTCCCTGGTTTAAGAGGTATCTCACTGCTGCCGTGTTGTCTGACCTTACTAGGATGTGAGCCCCTGATCTGTTTCTCTAGGAGGCGTAGCGTGTTCCAGATTGCTAGTAGTTCTAGAAGGTTGATGTGCTGGGCCTGCTCCTTTGGTGTCCATGTTCCCTGTACTGTCTTTTGTCGTCAGAGACCTCCCCACCCGGTCTTGCTGGCATCTGTGGTGATAATCTCCCACAGTGTGGGTTCTAGAGACCTTCCCTTTGAGAGGTGAAATGTGTTGCACCACCATTTGAGTTCCATCCTGGTGGAAGGAAGAATGGGAATCTTTAATAAGGGGTTGTCTGGATCTCTTTTGAAGAGCTGGAGATAATTCAGCTGAGTCGCTCTGCTGTGGGATCTGGCCCACGGAAGTATCTGGTATGTTGATGACAGGTTTCCTAAGAGCTTGGAGAATTCCTTCGCTGTCTGTACCTGCTTCCTTAGAAATAAGGAGACTCTGTGAAGAATTCGAGTCTGTCTGTCGTTTGATAGATGTGCAGTGTTCAGAACTGTGTTGAACCTGACCCCCAGAAATACCAGAGATTGTGAGGGTTGAAGCTGACTTTTTTCTTGATTTATAATCCAACCTAGGCTTGTTAGTAAGTCTATGCATCTCAACGTGCATTCTTCTGATTCCCTTCTTCAGTCCAACTATCAGAATGTCATCTAGGTAAAGGACGACTCTTATCCTCTGTTGTCGTAAGGCGGCCATGGCAACCGCCAGTATTTTTGTAAAAACCCGTGGTGCCGAAGCCAGACCGAACGGTAACACCTTGTACTGATAATGATTCTTTTGAAAGTGGAACCGAAGAAATTTCCTGTGAGAGTGATGAATTGGTATGTGGTAATATGCATCCTTCAGATCTATTCTGGTTAAAAAGGATTTTGGATGAATCATCTTTATTGCTGTTAGGACTGTCTCCATCTTGAACTTCTGTATCTTTAGGAACGGATTGATCTTCTTTAAAGGGATAGTAATACTTCATTTTAACTTTATTTTATTTTGTAGGCATTAAAAAAACATGAAGAATGATATAAGTCTTATCTCTGAAACCTTTATGGTTTAAGAGATATTCACAAACAAAGTATCCCCCCCCCGTTCAACCAGATAAGAAGGGAGATGCCCAGGTAGACTGCAGAGAGGGACAATCTTCAATTAAGATAATGGAAAAAGCTGAAAAACTTTTCAAGGGGGGAAGGGCTTTCATTGTTTTCATACAAAGAAAATTGTCCCCTTCTGTTATCTGTACTGTCATACAACCTGATCCACATCTGAGAAGAGATGGCTTACACTAGGAAAAAGGGGCGGGGAGGGGAACTTTGCTTGTGAATATCTCATAAACCATAAAGGTTTGAGCGATAAGACTTATATCATTCTTCATGTTTTTTTAATGCCTACAAAATAAAATAAAGTTAAAACGAAGTGTTACTATCCCTTTAAGTCTAAAATGATCCTTAAATCTGAAGAAGGTTTGGGAACTGAGAAAATTATTGAATAAATTCCATGGAATTCTTGTGTCTTGGGAACCTTATCTATAACCTGATTGCGAAGAAGAACCTGGATTTCTATGTTCATTCTTGCTGTTAGCACTGGGTTCCTTATTCTGGATGTCTTGAAGATATGTGTGTCTGGGACAGTCTGAAATTCTAAGCTGTACCCCATCTCCAATATCTGACGCACCCAACGATCTGGATTTCTCTTCTCCCATGCGCCTCTGAACAGCTCCAGTCTGCCCCCTACTGGAGGTGGAGATGGGGTTAAGCTTATTTCATTGGGTGTTCTGCTGGAAGCGTGACTTTCCCTGGAATACCTTTCGGCCTCCAGGTCTAGTTCCCTGTGACGCACCCTGCTGTCGCTGTTCATATGTCTTGCCCGGCCGATACCTTCTTGCATCCCGAAAGGACTGTTTCCTGGAAGATGAGGACCTGGAGGGAGACATCCTGGCTTTTTTCTGTTGAGGAAGGAGCTGACTCTTGCCACCTGATGACTGTTTGATGATGTCTTCTAGCTGACTGCCAAACAGCTTAAAACCTGCAAAAGGAAAGGAGACAAGCTTATTTTTTGAGGTGGCATCCGCTTCCCAGGCTTTTATCCAAAGGGCTCTTCGTGATGTGAAGGAAAGGGCTGAAGATCTTGCTAAGCCTCTAATGTTATCCAAGGAGGCATCACACGAAAAGTTAATTGCATCCTTAATTGGAGTCAGTTCCTTCAACAAACGGGATCTGGAAACCGATGAGTCCAGTTTCTCCTCAAAGTTGTTTAACCAGATTCTTAATGTGAAAAATATACATGCCATTGCGGTGGCAATCTTAAGATTCTGCCCAATAACCGAAAACTGTTTTTTGAGTGCAGAATCAGCTCTCTTATCCATTGGATCACGGAGAGCAGTACCATCTTCCAGTAATAATGTTGTTTGTCTAGAAATTTTGAGCCACCGTGGCATCCACCTTGGGTGAAGTGATCCAGGAGCTAGTATCCTCTTCTTGGAATGGGTACATCTTTTGCATTCGTCTGGTGTTTTGAGGACGTTTGTCTGCCACCTTCCATTCCTTGTTAATGATATTTTGTATAGATCCATGAACAGGAAAGGTTGGAACTTCTTTCTTGTATCCAATAAATGCTGAATCAATGATATTCAATTCTTTTTGAGTGTCAGTCAGGCCTAGCGTCTTCCTCATATTTTTAACAAGATTATCTATCTTGTCAATATTGAAGGTAGTAGCATCCTATGTAAGTTCCCCTTCTTCTACAGATGACGCTCCTGATTCCATATCCACAATACTGTTTATATCCTCATCTTCCACATATGAAGTACCTTCTTGTGGGTCTGCCGTTCTCTGTCTTTTCCTTGATGCATCCTGCATAGATTGGAATGTTTCTTGCATAGAAGATTTCATCCAACCCAGAAATTCAGAAGATTGAGCTGGAACCTCTGGGCTGGCTATCTTCTTTAAACAGTCTGTACAGAGTTTAGATGAATCAGCTGCAGAAATCTTGGCTTCACAGCCAGCACAACTTTTAAGCTTTGAGGCAGTTTTATCCTCCTTAGGAGCATCTGTAGGCACCTTAGGCTTGTCTGTTTTCTCTTTAGAAGACATTTTAGCAGTCTAGCATATAATATACAGGTTTACACACTGAATAAGCAAGCTAGCACAAATCTATATATCGGGCTTAAACATGCATAAGAATTAATGCATAAATGCACTTACATGGCGTTTCCCACTTGATTACCTGCTCTTAAGTTGTCCTGGACCGTCAGAACTCTGTTTCCTCCTTTGCGCTCCATCGGTGGAACGCACGCAACGCTACTTCCTGTTGGCATGGAAGAAAGTGCGCAATGTGATAGGTGCCTTGGTTTGACGAACGCGGCCCGGAACAGCGGGGGGAAAGCAGTGCACAGGCGGAGGCTCGATTTGCTGCGCCGAAAGCCCCGAAATGGAAGAACAGGCAGAGCATCATGCAAGCCTTACTGACTGAAGGCTCAGAGCGCTCCAGGTAAGCCTGTAACCGGTTGTAGGCTGCGTTGACAGGCAGCATACATAAGACACTGGAACTCTTATCCTGCTGGTATGTCCATTCTACTAAGTGGAGCTGAGGGCATAAGCCCCATCCTCCAGCTTGGTAGGACCAAAATAACTGAGCAGGAGAGGTGGAGCAACTAATTTATACTTTGTTTGGTCCTACCAGCTGGAGGGCGGAGCCTATACCCACAGTCCATTGCCGTGGATTGGACATAGAGGAAAGTGATTTTTCCTCCTGTCATGTTCTTGATTAGTTCTTCTAAATGATGCCCAAACAGAAGATTACATTCGAAGGGAAGCGTAACTAATTTATTCTTTGATGAAGGATCTGCTCCCCATGACTTCAGCCACAAGGCCCTTCTGGATATCAATGATAAGGCAGATGAACGGGATGTTAGCTTGATTACATCTAATGAAGCATCGCAAGCAAAGCCTACAGCTTCTTTGATTACTGCAATTTCCTTCATCAGCCTATGTCTGGAAACGGCTGACTCCACCTTTTCCTCTAATTCTGTTAACCATATTATAATGGTTCTTGCAATGCAGGCCATAGCCGTAGCTGCCTTTAAATTCTGTCCTAAAATAACAAACTGCTTCTTTAGTGCACCTTCCATTTTCCTTTCCATGTTGTCTTTTAATGAGGAACCATCTTCCATGGGTATAGTGGTACGCTTGGCTATCTGTGCAATGGCCGCATCTATCTTGGGGGGGGGGGGGGTTAATCCAGTCTTGAACCTCCTCCTCCTTAAAAGGATACATTTTCGCAAATCTTCTGGTCATTGCTAACTTCTTATCACCTTTCCTCCATTCTGATTTAATTATGTCAGAGACTGAATAGTGAATAGGAAACACTGGACTTTCCTTTTTATTACCTAGAAAGGCAGTATCCAAGACATCTAATTGTTTAGGAGTATACGTCAGTCCTAAAGACTTAAGCATGGCTTTTAACAGAATTTCCATCTTATCAATATTGAATGATACTGATTCGTCCGTAATTTCACCCTCTTCTTCCGATGAATATTCAGAAGCGATCTCTTGAACACTGGATTCTTCTATATCATCATATCTGTGTGATGTTCATTCCCCTGGATCCTCCACTCTCTGCCTTTTTCTGTTGCTAGCTCCTTCTTGCATGGCGACAAAGGTGTCTTGCATTGATGTCCGCATCCAACTTAAGAAATCCTGAAACTGCGCAGGCATTTCTGGTCCAGCAATTTTCTTCAAACAATATGACCAAAGCTTGGCAGAATCAGGAGCCTGTAACTTTGCTTCACAACCTGAACAATCTTCAACTTTCTGGACTTTGTCCCTTTATCCATAGTAGGCTTCTCCTTAGCTGGAGTCTGCTTGACTGGAGCAGACATATTTGCTAAAACTCCTAACTTTATTAAATCAGTTAAAATTCAAATAATTCCTAGCCTGCCTGGAACCACATCACTTTCTGTATATATAGTGCTCGCAGAGGTCAAAGGTACACTGATGAAAATATATACAAGTCAAAAACTGCTCAAATCCAATAAGCACTAAACTTAGGAAACATCAGCAGTATAAAATACACTATAATAGTGTTACTTACATAAGTCCTGGCAGGCAGACTTGCTTCCCCCTTTGCTCCTTCAGAGAGCCTCGATCAGCGTGCGTTTCAGCCTGGAACACATCCATAGGAAGCAACCTTCGTGACCTGCCTCCCTCCAGCCCTCTGCTGACGCAGGGCAAAGAGGATTACTGTCAGTATAAAACTGACTCCTTCCCCGCTGGCGCCAAGGCACAAGAGCTAAGGGCTCCGGATCTGTGACCCGGTTGGGCAGCACTCCGGCGGCCATATTACTCCGGATCCTCCGCTGGGCGCAACAACAACAATATACTTAGAGGTGAGCGAAATGCTTCCACCTCCGTCCTCACAGCTGTGTAGGACCAAATGACTAGCGGGTATTATCGCGAGAGCCCTTTTAAAGTTTTAATTGGTCCTACACAGCTGAGAGGAGGAGACAATACATACTGTACAAATGCCATTGACAGGGGACACAGAAGAAATGTAGTTTTCCCAGAATGAATACCCCAACAGTGCCCTAAGCCCCCTGAGCCCCTCAACACACTTGCAATAGTAACGATGATAGCGCAAGGTCACACAATTAAAATGAGCCCTCTATGAAGTCGCTACGTTGAGCGGTTGCAGAGATGTCCCAAACTGTACGGTCCCATAGGAGTGAATGGAGCAATGGCATCTATGCAGTAAAGCGCTTCTTTAACTCAATTTTTGTCAAAGTTAAAACCGAGAAATAAAATTACATGAGACATCACTAGAACAAGTTAGAAGACCCAAAAAGCACTGAACTCATTAGGGAAAGTGACAATAAACCCCCCTAAAAGATGCAAACCCGCAGCTAAAGGGTTAAGTTACCACATAAACCTGTTCCAAAACACCCAACAGACATACACAGACCCAATGAGTGCAGGAGTGTACAATAAGAACTCCCAAGGAAAAAACACCTGTGCGGAGGGGGACTGTGGGACATGTGCATTTGCAGCACTCAAAGGGTTGCTCACCTTTCCTGAAGATCTTCTGTCTTCAGATTACCATGTATCAAGAAGCATCCTCGGTGGGCAACTCCTTTGGAAAAAACTTGTACCCAGGATTTTCCCCCCCAAGGCTCAAGGACCACAAAAAGCACCTGGATACTGAGCTAGCCACATCTAAGGGCATTGTCAGTTATGGTAATCCACCTAATGGTGGTATTCCATTTCCAATGAAAAATAATTTTCAAAGACAAAAAGCAGAACTGTTTTCTTAGCTGTGTCTTCACCAAGGAACAAATCTTTCTAGAGCTGGTTGGCTACCTGCAGCCAGGGAGGGGAGGTAAGCTTGACCCCCTGCAATCAATTCTAGAATTGTTCCTGCCTACTTAAAGGGGCAGATCACCTACCCAAAGTTACCAGTAACCTGAATTGGACGACAAAGGGTGAAGCCGCCCCTTCAGAACACACACACCATCCACAGAGTCCCCATCTGATTCCTCAAAGGAAGAATCAGATGCATCAGGAATGCCAGGAGCCTTAGGGGCTACAAACCTGAAGGAGGTAGGGGGTCTCGTTGACTTAAGAACCCCCTTGAACAGAGAGGAAACTGCCATAGATGACTTTAAGTCCTTGACCTGATGTGGCTCTTGATCATGGCTGGAGGGCCCTGGCAGGAACATGGGGGCTGCAGCACGAAGGGCATAAATGCCCAGAATACACCACAGGAAGCCCTGTTAGCATGAGGAGCAGTACATGAGGGGGGTCAAAGACACCCCTGAGTCCTCAGCCTTAGTCCCATATCCAAGTGGATCTGTCATCCTAACAGGAGAAGTGTCAAGACAGTAATGGAAAACCCAAATACTGTTACCCAGATTAAGGATTTCACCCAAGAAAGCCTAAGATAGGATTTTAGTCTTGCACGTTAAATCCTTTTCTTAGTCCATATAGCTTACAGGAAATGCTGGGAAGGTGGACGACTAAGTAGGCAGGAACAATTCTTGGAAAGAATGCAGGGTGGTGCCTTCCTCTCCTCCTTAGCTGGTGACTAGCTAGTCCCCTCCCAGTTAGATTTGGGAGACTAACCTATCTAGCTAGATAACAAGGAAAAGACTTCTGTGAGCATGAACCTGAAAGGACTCCAGCTACAGGGGAACCAAGCATGGTTCCTCGACAGGGTGGGAGACCTGTAAGCTATATGGACTAAGAGAAAAGGATTTAACAGGTAAGACTAAAATACTCATACCTCTGTCATTCAATATAGCTTACAGGTAACTCTAGGATGTACAAACACTGAGTTCTCAGTGGTGGGAAAAGCGGCAAGGACCAGGCACTGGTCCCCAAGATACCAGAGCTCTCATGGACTAATCAGGACATAGAATAGACCAACGGACACTGAACTGTACCAGCACACCAGTAACTAAACACAGCACACTGAACAAGAGCCAACAGGGCTCAACAGGTACAGATGTTTAAGACACAGGAAACAAAGTCCTAGACAGGCAGTGCTGCCTCCAAGTCTTTCCTGCCAAAGCTGGCTTCAGCTGAAGCCAGAACATCAACATGGTAGTGTTTGGCAAAGGTGTGCACAGATGACCAAGTGGCCACCTTGCACAGCTGATCAGCAGAAGCCTGATTCTTATAGGCCCAAACAGACCTGGTGAAAAGAGCTGTAACACGAAAGGGAACAGGTTTCTTCCTGAGTTCATAGGCCTTGCGAATGGTAGACGATCCAAGAAGCAATAGTCACCTTGGATGCAGCTTTACCAGCCCTAGGACCCTCAGGGATGACAAAAAGTGCATCAGTCTGACGGACAGACTCAATGCGGTGCACGTTGACCTTAAGGCAGCGCGCGCGCCACAACCAACAAGTGGAGATCCCTCTCCTTGTCAGATTTAGGGTCAGCTAAGAAGTTGTCTACACACAGAATATGTACTGCAGAGATGGCAGGGACATGTTCTTCAGCCCAGGTTAAAATATCCTTGACCTCCAAACAAGCTGCGAGACTTCTGGTGCCTCCTTGTTTGATGATGTAAGCCAAGGCTGTGGCATTGTCTGACTGGACATGAACTAGACAGCCCTCGAGATGAGACTACCAGTACCTCAGAGCATAGAATATCGCCCTGAGTTCGAGAATCTTGATGGGTAGGAGAGATTATTCTGTAACCGCAGACCCTGCACATTCAGGTGACCCAGGACCGCTCCCCAACTGGATGGGCTGGCATCAGTCGTCACCATGGTCCAGAATAATAGTAATAATTAGTATTTATATAGCTCCTTTCTCCCAGTGGGACTCAAAGCGCTTCCAGCTCACGCTTTCGGAACTAACCAAATCAGCAGCTGAAATAATATATTACCCAATCAATGGTACTCATTTTATCGACCATGGAAGGATGAAGGGCTGGCTTGACCCTGCAGGGATTTGAACCTGTAACATTGAGGTTTGAACATGCTCCATAGTCAGGGAATTTACCACTGAGCTATCTCACGAATGGTCTTCCTTTCCACATGTTGGAGAGATTCAGCCACCAAGGAAGACTCAGCACCACATGCAAGGGAAGAGAAACAGATAGCCTCAAGAGATCTGGGTTCCTCCTGCAAGCTTGAATTACAAACCTCTGTAGTTATGTTAGCCATCAAAAATGGCACTGACCATTGTGGAAATCAATTTTCCCACAAGAGAGGTCAGCTTCTTGGCCTGAATGGACTCGCAAGCAAGAACTGAGGAAACCTTGCTGGTGATCTGTTGAACACTTCCTCCGTCAGAAAGACCATGCCCTGAAGGGTGTCCAATAGAAGACCCCGAAAGACCACCATCTGATGGGATTGTGTCCAACTTTTACATATTTTCAGAACCCAACCGTGATGGTTAAGAGTGTGAATGCAGTCCTGCAACTGCTGCTGTAGGAGTTTCTCCAGACAGGGCCTTCAAGAGCAAGTCGTACATGTATGGAGTTGCCTGAATTCCCCTCTTGTGCATGACAGAAATCAAATCACCCAAAACATGAACAAACACCTGCGGGGCTGTGGTCAGACCAAAGGGAAGAGCCAAGAACTGGAAGTGCCCGTTGTAGCAAGCGAACCTGGAGGTACTGCCGGCTCTCACGATGAATAGCGATGTGCAGGCAGGCATCTTGTAGAAGCCAGAAATTCCCCTGGACACATCACCACAATGACGGACTGTAAGGACTCCTGGTGGTAATGAGTCTTGACCACGAAGGAATGGAGATCCAGAAGATAGTAGCCACCATGCTTCTTGAAAACCATGAATAGGATGGACTAAAAGCCCAAACCTCTCTCTGGTTCAGGAACCAGTTCCAGAACTTCCTTCTCCAAGTGAGTCTGGACGGACCCGTTGAAAAGATGAAGCTTTTCCGGGTCTAGAGGGGACTGAGAAGGGAAGAACCTTAAGGGAGCAAGAGATGGGAAGTGAATCCTGTACCCTTCGGAAACCACCTGTAAAACCCACGGATCCGCAACGGTGTCTGTCCAAACACTATGTGCCGCAGATGACCGCACACCTGTGAGTGCAGTCCGGGGTTCGGCAAGTCATGCCAAAGTAGATTTGGTGGAGGACTGCTTGAGCCTCCACTGCAGTTTGGGCTTGGAGGAGCAGCACGGGCCTGCGGAACCACCGGGGTCGCTCCGTGCATCTTGCCCTGGTAGGCACAAAAAAAAAAAAAAGTGCCTGCAAAGCTGAGGTTTATTCTTAGCAATCAAGGGCAACAAGGTGCTCTTGCCCCCAGTAGCCTCGCTGATGAGTTTCTTCAACTCAGGGCCAAAAAGACCTGCCCAGAAAGGGAAGTGAAACCAAAGATTTCTTGGAAATGGTCTGCAGACCAGATCTTAAAGGGATAGTAATACTTCATTTTAACTTTATTTTATTTTGTAGGCATTAAAAAAACATGAAGAATGATATGTCTTATCTCTCACACCTTTATGGTTTAAGAGATATTCACAAGCAAAGTATCGCCCCTTTTTCCTAGTGTAAGCAATCTCTTCTCAGATGTGAATCTGGTTGTAAGACCAGACAGATAACAGCAGGGGACAAACTTCTTTGTATGAAAAGAATGAAAGCCCTTCCCCCCCTTGACAAGTTTTTCACCTTTTTCCCTTATCTTAATTGAAGATTGTCCCTCTCTGCAGTCTACCTGGGCACCTCCCTTCTGATGTGGCTGAACAGGGGGGGGATACTTTGCTTGTGAATATCTCTTAAACCATAAAGGAAGTGGAAATATTGCCGACTCTCTGGATGAATGTTAATGTGCAGATATGCATCCTGAAGTTCCAGAGAAGCTAGAAATTCCCCAGGGGACATGGTGGCTATCACTTTGCATAGCTGCTTCTGGCAGTACTGGGACCTGACCACAAAGGAGTTGAGATCCTTCAAATCCAAAACGGGATGACAGCCGCCGTCCTTCTTGGAAGCCACAAAGAGGTTGGAGTAGAATCCCAACCGTCTTTCCTGAGGAGGAACTGGTTCCAAGACCACCTTATCCAGAAGGGCCTGAATGGCTCCCTCTAAAAAGGCAGCGTTTTTCTGCTCCCAGAGGCAAGCGAGAAGGTCCGGGAAGGAGGAAGGGATGTGAAGGGGATCCTGTACCCCACAGCCACCACCTGCAAAACCCACAGGTCCGCCACAGAGGCTTCCCAAGTGGAGCGCTAGTGGCGCAAGCGGCCACCCACCTGCGGGTGGGGACCCGGATTCAGCGAGTCATGCAAAAAGTTTGGAAGTCTTGGGCTTAGTGGAGAACTTAGGCCTCCATTGCTGCTTAGGCTTGGATGAGACGCATGGAGCCTGAGGCACCGCCTGGGTCGTCCGGCGAGAGTCAGCCTGAAAGGGATGAAAAAAAACTATTCCATTTGACAGGCGCCTTCTTCCTCTAGATCACTGGCAGGTGAGTACTCTTCCACCCCAGTGGCTTCACTGATCAGATCCTTAAGGTCAAGACCAAACAGGGAGGTGCCCTGAAAGTGCAAAGACAGGAGAGCCCTTTTGGAGGCAGTGTCAGCAGACCAGATCTTGAGACAGAGCACGTCTGGCTACCACAGACATGGTAGATGACCTGCTACCATGCGCACAGAGTCAAGTCAAACAGGGCAGCAGAAAATGCTGAGCCTCGGATGTTGGCGAGATACTGCAACATGCCAGTAGTAGGAGCTCCCTGACAGACAGCTGAAGTGAGCTGTTCAGTTCAAACAACCACAGCTCTGTTCACCCACGAGCAGCAAATGTGGGAAGCAGGGCAGAACCAGCCGTTGCAAAAATGGCCTTGAGGTCTCAACCTTGTCAGTCCAGTCTTTCAGAGCAGATGCATCAGCCACAGGCAAGGCAGTGGACTTAGAAAGCCTGGAAACAGGGGCATCCACCTTGGGAGGATGAACCCACTGAGCTAGGACCGCTTCAGAGAATGGGTAAAGTTTAGCAAACTTCCTATAAACAGATGATATTCTGTCTGGAAACTTCCACTCCTCAGACACAAAGCGGTCCAGGGTGAGGTTAGGTGGAAAACAAGAATGGGACCTAACAGGCTGCTGGAAGGCAGAGGGGTCAGATGAAACCTCCTTTACCAAGGGGATGTTCACAGTGTCCAACACCGCCCTGATCAGGCCATCAGCTGAGGGAACAGGATCAGCCTCAAAGGAGTCCCCAAAAAAACTCAGAGGAAGGGACAGCAGTCATCAGAATCCACCAATAATTCATCCTCAGAGGAATCAGACACATCAGGCACACCCTGCGGTTTAGGCAAGAAAGATCTGATAGGGGTGGGGGCCTGCCACGAGTGGAAGACCATCTGCAAAGTTGATGGAAGGTGTTGTAAGGTAGACCGGAGGTCCCTGGTAGTAGCCCTAAACATTTGCATCCAAACTGGCTCTAGTGCATGGCTGGAGGTCCCTGCAGGGGACTCAGGGGCAGCAGAGCATGCTGGGCAAACATAGTGGGTTTTGTTTCTATGGTCTATGACAGCTAATCATTTTCCCTGAGGAAGGGATGCTAACCAGTCCCGAAATGCATTGGAGACGCGTTGGAACCCGCAAGAGAGCCAGAGGAATCGTACTGCACGCAAAGCAATCGGCAGCTCCAGATACTCAAAGGCATCCAGCGGAGAGACTCCTTTGATTACTGCATAATTGCACAAGATAAAGGCTCAAAATAAGCTCATTACCATAAGGGGAGCGTACAATTGTGGAAATAGACACTGTATTCCATAGAACTGTCTCTGCTTATTGGGATCAGGGATCTCCTTATATCATCTTCACCGCTCGTCCACGCCTCTTTATCTCAGCCATTTACTAACACGTCTGATGTTTTTGTTTGATGTAATTAAATACATGGTTACCATATGGTATCTGTGGCCTAAGCGACAGTGCTGACAAAAGTGTATTTTAATTATTGGAGAATTTGTTACATGAATTAGTTTAATAAATCTTTTTATTTAGAGTCAATACACTCGTTTTGACTTCTTGTCTACATGTCACCTTTCACCAATGTTTAAATATTAATATATTCATTGGTGAAGTGTAATACTACACTTAGACACTATTTTGTCTTTCTCCTACATCTCTTTTAGAGCGCTGCAGCCCTACCTGAATCCCAATGGAACTAGCCTCATTAGTGATGGAGTTAAACAATGGGGACTCTCCACAACATGAGGCCCTCAGAATTTTGAGAAAATGAAAAGAAGTCTAAAACTTTAATATCTCAGAAGTGAAACCTTGGACCTCATTGAGATACACAACAAAACCCCCCACAAAGTAGAGGTGCAGGGGAAGGGGTTAGCAACTAGAAAGTGGGAGGAGTTTTGATGAGAAAATCATGCTTCATATAGGCACACTGCTTAACCCCATAGTAAAAACAGGAATAACTGCTAGAGGATGTCTCGGTCCATATCCATCAAGGATAGATATATATGCCCACATGAGGAATTGAACTGCCCCATACAAGAAAAGTAAAAACACCTAGCCAAGAGAATCTTAGCCCTGATGCAGCTCCTGTGATGTCACTAGAGGTTACTTAACCCCATGTTTGTGTTCCACACTACACAAGAGGATTTTAGTCTTACCTGTTAAATCCTTCTCTACAGGATACTGGTAACTGGGAGGCATCCGCCCCTTTAAGTAGGCAGGAACATTCTCTAAATGTATGCATGGGGTGGAGCCTCCCCTCTCAGGCTGCAGCCCAGCCAGCTATCTCCAGAATTGTTTGAGATGGTAACTAATCGACTAGATAGAAGGGACGAAGACTCCTGTGAGCATGCCCCGAAGGACTCCCACATACTGCCACAGGAGAGCCAAGCAGGGTCCCTTGACAGGGTGGGAGACCAGTAACTTGTATGGACTAAGAGAAAAGGATTTAACATGTAAGACTAAAATCCTCTTTTCTCTGTCTTCCAATACAGGTTACTGGTAACTCTGGGATGTCCAACCATTGAGTTTCCCAGAGGCAAGAAGAAGGCAAGGACCAGGCGCAAAGCCCCCAAAGTCACCAGAATCTATGAACCAACCGGTCAGAGCCCAACAAAACTGAAGTGTCAACAGACACCAAACAGGGGTAAAAACACCCTCGGAACTAACACAGCACATGGAACTAGAGCCAACAAGGCTCAACAGTAAGGAAGCACCAAGAACCGAAGGAGAAGATCCTAGACAGGCAAGACTGCCCCAGGACCTGTCTCCCCCCCCCCAAAGCTGGCATCAGCCAAAGCCAGCCCATAAATACGGTGGTGTGTTGAAAAGGTGTGCACAGAGGAACAAGTGGCCACCCTGCACAGCTGTTCGGCAGAAGCCTGATTTTATAGGTCCAAGAGGCCCCAATGGACCTGGTGGAATGAGCTCTGACCCGAAAAGGGAACATGCGCTCATACCTAAACTCGTAGGATCTACAAATAATGGACTTGATCCAGGATGCAATAGTCACTTTGGTTGCAGGTCTTCCTGCCCTAGGACCCTCTGGAATGACGAACAGAGCATCATACTTCCTGACAGATTCAGTGCAATGGACATAAAACTTGGGACATCATACCACAAACAACAAGTGGAGATCTCTCTCCATGTCAGAGGGATTAGAGCAGAAAGAGCACCACAACCTCCTGATTGATGTGAAACTCGGAGACCACCTTAGGCAAGAACTCCGTAGAGGTGCGAAACACCGCCTCCTCCTTATGAAACACCAGATAAGGTGGTTTACAGGATGAAGCTTGCAACTCCGGAACCCGGCGAACAGATACAATCGCCAGAAGAAAGTCCATTTTCCACGTCAAGAGACAGAGGAATAGTAGCCAAATACTCAAAGGGAGGAGGTTTGAGAACTCAACAACAAATTAAGGTCCCACTGAGGAGCTGGGCTCCGAAAGGCAGAACACACATGAGCAACGCCCTGGAAGAAAACCTTGACATCAGGAAGAATAGTATTGAGTTTCTGGAAAAAGACAGAAAGCGCCGAAGTCTGAACCTTAAGAGAACTCAGACTGATTCCCGATACAGAATTCATGTCAACACACCAAGACAACTGTCTACCAGACACGGTGATAGATCTTGGAAGAAACAGGCTTACGGGCACTAAGCATAGTAGACACCACAGCAGAAGAAAACCCTTTCTTCCTTAAAATAGAGTATTCAACCTCCAGGCCATCAAATTGAGGCGATGAACGTAGTCTTTCCACAGATAACCCTGTAGAAGATCTGGACGAGAGGGGAGCTGAAATAGCTCCGCCACAGATAGGACCAGAAGCTCCGGATACCAGGATTGACGAGGCCAATCCGGAGCAGTCAAAATTACTGGACAACATTCCAATTTCAATAACACCCTTATTAACATTGGGAGAGGAGGAAAGATGTAGGCCAGAGAGAATGTCCAAAGAATGGACATTGCATCGGCAGGCAGAGCTAGAGTCTCTCCACCGAGAGCAAAACTCCGGAACCTTCCTGTTGTGTCTCGTTGCCATCAGATCCACTGGGGGCATTCCCCATCTCTGAACTAGGAGTTGAAACATCTGGATGTAGCTCCCACTCTCCTCTGTCAACTGTGTGACGACTGAGGAGGTCTGCCATGACGTTGTCTACGCCTGGAACGTGCACTGCGGAAATGACAGGAACATGAACCTCTGCCCAGGATAGAATGGCCTTGACCTCTAACCAATCGGCAAGACTTCTTGTTCCGCCTTGTCTGTGGATGTAAGCCACTACCTCCAGTTGAGACTCCCAGTGACGGAGAGCATGAAATATTGCTCGAAGTTCCAGGATGTTGATAGCGAGAAGGGACCCCTCCATGGACCACTTTCCCTGAGCGCTGAAGCGACCCAGAACAGCTCTCCAGCCCAAGACGCTGGCATCCGTCGTGACCTTGGTCCAGTAGGGAATCAGGAAGGATCTCCCCTTTAGGAGATTGAAAAGGTCCAACCACCACTCCAAGCTCAACTCTGCATGAGGAGGAAGACCGACAGCTTATGATGATCTGGTCGATCCATGCATGTCTGTATAACAAACCTCTGAAGTTCCCTGGTGTATGCCATGGCAAATGGAAGCGCATCTATTGTGGAAATTAACTTCCCCACTAGAGAAGACAACTTTGGAACAGGGATCAGATCCCGGGAAAGAATCGTTGACTCTTTGGCAAATTTGAGGGGATACCTCATCCGGTAGAAACACCATGCACTTCTGGAGTATCAAACAGGAGACCCTGGAAGATCAGTTGCTGGGAAGGGACAAGATCTGACTTGTCCAAATTGACAATCCAACAGTGATGGTAAGGATTTGAATGCAGGTTTGAACCTGCTGATGCAGAAGGTCGCAGAGGAGGCTTTCAAAGGCAAGTCGTCCACGTAGGGGAGTCACTCTGATGCCGTCCTGATGGAGAACGATATCAAGGCCCCCAGAACCCGTTGGAAAACTTGAGGGGCTGTTGTCAGACCAAACGGAAGAGCTGATAACTGGGAATGACCCCTGTCGCAGGCAAACCTCATGTACAGACTGCTCTCTTGATGAATTGGGATGTGCAAATACACATCCTGAAGGTCCAGAGAAGCAAGAAACTCCCCGGAGACATAGCAGCGATCACTGTGCGCAGAGACTCCTGACGATAGTGAGTCTTGATCACAAATTGAGATCTTACAAATCCAAAATAGGGCAGCATCCACCATCCTATTTGGTCACCACAAAGAGGTTTGAGTAAAACCCCGAATCCCTGTCTGAAGGAGCCGGCTTCAGGACATCCATATCCAGAAGAGTCTGAATAGCGCCTTCAAATGGACGGCCTTTCTCGACTTCCTAAGGAGAGCGAGAAAGATTAAAGCGAAAAGGAGGAAGAGAAAAGAAAGGGATCTTGTATCCCTCTGACACTACGTGTAAAACCCATTTGTCCGATACTGAATCCTCCCAAATCCCGCGAAAGAGGCGGAGACGACCACCCACAGCAGGATGCGGACCTGGGTTTGGTGAGTCATGCCGAAGTAGTCTTGGGAGCCTTGGGCTTTGATGTGGCCCTAGGCTTCCATTGCTGTCTGGGCTTGGAGGATGGACGCTGAGCTGTTGGAACCGCCTGGTTCGTTGAACGTGTCTCAGTTTGAAAGGAACAAAAGGACCGGTTACGTTTAAATGGCAACTTCTTCTTAAAGACCAAGGGTAGAAGTGTACACTCTTACCCCCTGTGGCCTCGCTAATTAGTTCCTTAAGTTCAGACCCAAAACAAGGAACTACCCTGAAAGGGCAAAGAAAGCAAGACTTTCTTGGAAGCAGTGTCAGCAGACAAATGTCAAGCCAAAGCGCACACCTGGCCACCACAGAAGTAGAAGCCCTTGCCATCATGCAGACGGCATCAAAGGCAGCAGCAGAGAGTGTTGCGCTTCAGAGATATTGGCAAGAAGACACAATTTCTCCAAAGTAGGCGCATCTTGATGGACAGCCATAGTGAGCTGATCAGTTCAGACTGCAATAGCCCAGTGAACCCACGCAACAAGCAAACGCTGGGTGCCTAGCGGCACCAATAGAAGCAAAAAAAAAATGGACTTTAGGAAAACCTCAAATTTGTCAGTCCAGTCTTGCAGCGCAGAATCAGAGACAGGTAAAGCAGTGGATTTAGATAGTCTAGAAATGGGAGCACACACCTTAGGAGGATGATCCCATTTAGCCAGCTCAGCCTCAGAAAAGGGATAAAGCTTAGCAAATTTCCTGGACACAGAAGCAGACTTGTATGGGTTTTACCACTCATCAGAACCCAAACGGTCAAGAGTGGGGTTAGGAGGAAAAGTAAGGGGCTTAGCAAGCTCCTGAAAACAGAGGGATCAGAAGGGACCTCCTGAACCAAGGGAATGTTGAGTATGGTTAATACAGCCCTGATCAGGCTGTCAGTAGAGGGTTCAGGATCAGACTCAAATGGGTCCCCAAGAGACCTGGAAGATTCCAACAGTACCAACCTCAACATCCAAATCTTGCAACAATTCTTCCTCATAAGAATCTGACACATCAGGTGCTCCCAGCGGTTGAGGCAGGGAGGATCTGATAGTACAGGGGGTCTGCCATAATTGAAGTGCCCCCTGTATCTGGGATGGAAAGAGTTGTAAAGTGGACCCAAGGTCCCTAGTCGCAGCCTTAAACTCTTGCACCCAAGCTGGCTCAATAGCATGGCTGAAAGTCCCTGTGTTGCTGTCAGGAACTTCAGAACATACTGGCATAGATGACCAGAGAACTCTCTAGGTAGCCATGCTTAACAGGAGGAGCAATGCACAATGGAGGATACGGATACCCCAACCTCCTTAGTCTTAGGTCTAGCCCCAAGCTCCAGCAGTATAGACATTCTCACAGTGTCAAAATAACCAACTGTACAGTAAATCACCCAACTGTAGTGTGTAAGGTTAATATTTCACCCCAGAAACACCAAATATAGACTTTTCTGGGAGGCGAAGTATTAATCTGCAGAGGAGAGAAGGAGTCCAAGCCCTGTGTAGGATACTCTGAGAAAAGTTCCCAAAATGGCTGCCGCGACAGGAGCCAATCAGAGATTAGGCGCGAATCAAGCGCTCATGGGAAATGTAGTTTTTCCCAAAAAGTACCCCAAAACAGTGCCAGAAGCACTGAACTATAAGCCGGATGATGGAGCAAGGGTAGACAATTAAAATAAGCCCTCTCTGAAGCTGCTGTGTGAACTGGTTGCAGAGATACATCCCAAACAGTGTTGTCCCATAGAAAGTAAATGGAGCAAAGGCGTCTATGCGGTAAAGCGCGCCTTAAAGGCACAGTACACAATTTTAATAAAAGTTAAACTACAAGTTAAAAACATGAAAAACATACAGGGAACATGTGTGCATACTGAGAAAACACTAACCCAGTAAGGAAAGTGTCAGAAACCCCCCCCAAAAACATGTCAAACCAGAAAAGGGATAGCAATACTTAAAATGTAAAAAGAAATATTTTGTAGGGTTTATGCCCCTGAGTACTCCCACTGCTGAAAGGTATTTTATTCAAAAGTTATTAATTTTCAAAGTTTAATTTTTTAGGTGCAATATCACAGTGGCCTGAAATTGTACAGTGGCGCGGTTGCTACACCATCCTATGGACAGCTCTGGTCCCGGGACCATAAATCTCCATAGGATGGTGTAGCAACAGCGCCACTGTACAATTTCAGGCCACTGTGATATTGCACCTAAAAAATTCAACTTTGAAAATTAATAACTTTTGAATGAAACACCTTTCTGCAGTGGGAGTACTTTTGTTTTACTCAGGGGGATAAACCCTACAACATTTTTTTTTTTTTTTTTACATTTTAAGTATTACTATCCCTTTAAGTTACCACATAAACCTGCTCCAAAAACCCAGACACACACATATATACCCAATGAGTGCAGGAGTGCTCAATGAGAACTCCCAAATACAAGCCTAGCAAAGAGACACTGTGGGACAAGTGGACCTGCAGCACTCAAAGGGTAGCTCACCTTTCCTGAAGAATTTCTGTCTTCATGTTATCATGGAGCAAGAAGTTATCTCAGAGGGTAATCCCTGGGGAAGCACTTGTAACCAAGATTTTCCCCCTCAGGGCTTAAGGTCCACCAAAAAGCACCTGGATACTGAGTTAGCCACATTGGAGGGCATTTGTCAGTCATGGTAATCCGCCTAATGGTGGTATTCCATATCTGACAGAAAAAGAAACTAAAACTAAAGACGAATGTTCTCCACCTGGTGTTGTCACACTAAACGAACAAACAATTCTGGAGATAGCTGGCTGGGCTGCAGCCTGAGAGGGAAGGGAGGCTCCAACCCCCTGCATACATTTAGAGAATGTTCCTGCCTACTTAAAGGGGCGGACGCCTCCCAGAGTTACCAGTAACCTGTATTGGACGACAGAGAAAGACATATTATGGGAAAACTGGTCAAGTAAAAGATGTATTCTACACTTATGATAAGCTTTGCGTGTATTTTTACAAGGACACAATACAAGGAACCAAAGTATTTCTGGTCAGAGGTGCCTAACTTCCTATGTTTACATTAATACATGGTCAGCCTCCTTAACCCCTTAAGGACTGGGAAAATCTGAGTTAGATTTGACTTAAGGACCGGAGCAATTTTGACTTTTTTAACTATGTCTTTGTTCAACCATATTTTCTCTTTAATTCCTTTTGTGCACCCACATAAATTATATACTGATTTTTTTTAAGCACAAGTAGGGCTTTCTTTTGATACCATAATTATATGAATACCTCATCATTTAATTTGATTAAAATAGAAAAAAAAGAGCAAAAAAAATTAAAAAAACAACATTTTGCTTATATTTTCGTGTCAGGATTTGCATACAATTAGTTTATGACAAAAAAATACCCCTAAATATATTCGTTTGCTTCTCCTGAATATAAGAATACCCCATATGCCTAGTATTTCAATCACTTCCTCACACTTACAAGGTAAATATTACAAGATGGATGCCATTATTTCCAACTTGTAATTTCTCAACAATTGGCATGTGAGCATCATAGCTTAGTTGATGGTGCCAGAACCAAAAATGTCCCACAAAGGTATATCTTTCTGAAAACTACACAACATAAGGTAAATAATCAGGAGAATTTTGAAGTTTTTTATGCAGCTATTTTTCCAGAAAAAAATTTCAAAATTGTGGAAAAATGTTTTTTTTTTTGCAGCTTTCACACTTACATTTCAATATTACTGTTGATTTCAAGCACGAGATAGTTGAAAATTTAAAAATATCCATTGTTTAGTGTTCAACTCCTTCTGAGTACGGCAGTACCCCATATTCATAGGTTTCTAAAGATTTGTGGGAGCTACGGGGCCCAAATTGGAACATGCACGTTTCCAGTTTCACACTTTGAATTTTCACAGCTTGCATCACTGGTGCCATGTCTCATTTGGGGCTGTGTAACAGTGCTCCACTCTAAGATTTCCCCCCAAAAGTGTATATTTTTGGAAAGTAGACAGCCCAGGCTTTCATTTTATGTATGTTTTCAAATTTTTTACGCAGCCATTTTACCGCCAATCACTTGTAAATCTTGACGTAAGTTAAAAAAAAAACAGCGTTTTTCACACTTTCACTTCAATGTTGATGTGAATTTCAAGCACGATAGGTGAAGATTTTTAAAAATACATTGTTTAGTGTTCAGCTCCTTCTTCTGAGTACAGCAATACCCCATATGCATAGGTTTCTCAAGGTTTGGGGGAGCTACAGGGCCCAATTTTGAACAAATATTGAATTTTCAAGTCCTGCTTAACTGGTGCCATTACTCATTTTGGGCTATGTTCCAGTGCTCCACTTTAGGATTTCCCCCCAAAAGTGTATATTTTTGGAAAGTAGATACTTCCAGCTTTCATTTTAGGTGTGTTTTCAAATTTTTTTACACAGCCATTTTAACACCACGTTCTCGTAAACTTGACGTAAGTAAAAAAAAAAAAAAAAAAAAAATAGGATTTTAGTCTTACCTGTTAAATCCTTTTCACTTAGTCCATACAGGTCACTGGTACAATGGGAGGCGATCCGCCCCTTTAATAGGCAGGAACATTCATTCAAATGTATGCAGGGGGTGGAGCCTCCCCTCCTTCTTAAGCTGCCTTCAGGCCAGAGCTAAGCTAGATTGATTTGAGACACTAAACTGACCAGAGGTAAGAAAGAAAAGGAAGACTCCTGTGAGCATGCCCTGAAGGTCCCCCACTGAATGTCACAGGAGAGCTAAGCATGGTCCCTTGACAGTGTGGGAGACCAGTGACCTGTATGGACTAAGTGAAAAGGATTTAACAGATAAGACTAAAATCCTATTTTCACTGTCGTCCAATACAGGTCACTGGTATAATGGGATGTACAAACATTGAGCTGTCCCTTAGGCAGGAAGGCAAGGACCAGGCGCAAGGCCCAAGTCACTCAGAACTGCTATGAACCAATTAATCATAGAGCCCAACAACAGAAGTGTCAACGGACACCAACCAGGGGTAAAAACAAACCCCCCAACTAACAGTAAAGAAGCACTAAGAACCACAGAGTAGAAGTCCTAAACAGGCAAGACTGCCTCCAGGACCTTCCTCCCAAAACTGGCATCAGCCGAGGCCAGTACATCAACACGATAGTGCTTAGAGAATGTGTGCACAGAGGACCAAGTGGCTGCTCTGCACAGTTGATCAGCAGACGCCTGATTCTTGTAGGCCCAAGAGGCCCCAATTGATCTGGTGGAATGAGCAGTAACCCCGAAGGGAACGTGCTTATTCCGCAATTTGTAGGCTTCACGAATGGTAGATTTGATCCAAGACGCAATAGTCACCTTGGATGCCTGTCTCCCTGCCCTAGGCCCCTCAGGAATGACGAACAGGGCGTCAGATTTCCTGATAGACAACGCACAACATCCAACAAATGGAGATCTCTTTCCTTGTCAGAGGAAGGGTAGGGCAGAAAGAGGTCACAACAATCTCCTGATTGATGTGACATTCGGAGACAACCTTGGGTAAAAAGTCCTTGGAAGTGCGAAGCACTGCCTTATCCTTGTGGAATACCAAGTAAGGAGGTTTACAAGACAGAGCTTGTAACTCTGCTACCCGGCGAACGGAGACAATGGCCAAAAGAAAGGCCATTTTCAGGTCAAGAGACAAAGGAATAGAAGCCAAGGATTCAAACGAGGGTCTCTGGAGAACCCCCAGCACCAAATTGAGGTCCCACTGGGGAGCTGGACTCTTGAAGGCAGGCCGAACATGAGCCACACCTTGGAAGAAAACTTTAACATCAGGAAGAATAGCAATCCGTTCCTGGAAAAATACAGACAGAGCAGAAGTCTGAACCTTGAGAGAACTCAGGCTGAGTCCCTTCTCAACCCCATCCTGTAAAAAGGCTAGGACCGTGGGGAGATGGAAATCTATAGACAGATCCTTATCAGTACACCATGCTACAAAGGTGGACCATATGCGATGGTAGATCTTGGAAGACACAGGCTTGCGAGCTCTAAGCATCGTGGACACCACTGAAGAGGAAAACCCTTTCTTCTTTAGAATTGAGGATTGAACCTCCAAGCCATCAAATGGAGATGCTGAACATCCTTTTTCCACAGATATCCCTGAAGAAGTAGATCTGGACGTGCAGTAAGCGGAACAGGATCCGTCACAGACATGGCTAGCAGTTCCGGATACCAGGACTGACTAGGCCAATTTGGAGTGATTAGGATGACAGGACAACGCTCCAACTTCAGCTTCTGGATGACTCGGATCAACAGAGGAAGAGGAGGGAAGATGTAAGCCAGAGGGAACTTCCAAGGGATTGACAAAGCATCCACTGCCAGAGCAAGAGGGTCCCTCCACCAAGAGCAAAACACTGGCACCTTCCTGTTGTGTCTGGTAGCCATCAGATCCACTACAGGCACCCCCTACATCTGGGTGAGAAGGTGAAACACCTCTGGATGAAGCGCCCATTCTCCGCTGTCGACTGTGTGACTGAGAAAATCTGCCATGACGTTGTCTACGCCTGGAATGTGTACCGCTGAGATGACTGGCACATGAGCTTCTGCCCAGGATAAAATGGCCTTGACCTCTAACCAAGCGGTGAGACTTTTTGTGCCGCCTTGTCTGTTGATGTAGGCCACTGCGGTGGCGTTGTCGGACTCCACTCTGACTGGACAACCTTCCAGCTGAGATTCCCAGTGCCTCAAGGCAAGAAAGATGGCACGAAGTTCCAGAACATTGATGGAGAGAAGAGATTCTTCCAGTCCCCATTTCCCCTGAGCACTGAAACGACCCAGTACTGCCCCCCATCCCCGGAGGCTGGCATCCGTCGTGACTGTGGTCCAATAAGGAACCCGAAAGGACCTCCCTTTCAGGAGATGAGACAGGTCCAACCACCACTCTAGGCTCAGCTCGACATGAGGGGGCAGAGATAGAGAGAGATGCTGATGATCTGGATGAGTTCTGCACGTCTGGATCACAAACCTCTGAAGTTCCCTGGTGTGTGCCATGGCAAATGGCACTGCCTCTGTTGTGGAAATAAACTTCCCCACAAGAGAAGTCAACTTCAGTACTGGAACCCTGTCCAGTTCCAGGATCCTGGACACCCGGATAGCAATCTGATGAGCCACTTCCTCCGTTAAAAACACCATGCACTGCTGAGTGTCGAACAGGAGACCCAGGAAGAGGAGCCGTTGAGATGGAACCAAGTCTGACTTGTCCAGATTCACATCCATCCTTGGCGATTGAGTGTCGGTATACACAACTGCAGCTGCCGGTGGAGGATCTCCGCAGATGAGGCTTTCAGGAGCAGATCGTCCATGTAGGGAGTCACCCTGACTCCATCTCGATGAAGCACAGCTATCAAAGCTCCCAATACCCTCTGAAAGACCTGAGGAGCTGAAGTCAGACCAAAGGGAAGAGCTGAAAACTCAAAGTGGCCTTTGGGACAGGCAAATCTGAGATACCGTCTGCTCTCTGGATGAATAGGGATGTGAATGTATGCATCCTGAAGGTCCAGGAAGGCAAGGAACTCCCCTGGAGACATTGCTGCTATCACAGAACGTAGAGATTCCTGACGAAAGTGGGAACTCACAACAAAGGAATTGAGATCCTTGAGATCCAAAATAGGACGAGCACCTCCGTCCTTTTTGGCCACAACGAACAGGTTGGAATAGAATCCTGAACCTGTGTCCTCTGGTGGAACCAATTCCAGGACCTCTTTGTCCAAAGGATCCTGAATAGCGTCAAACAGACATCTTTTTGTAGGCTCCTGCGAAGGACGAGTAAAATGGAACCGAAAAGGAGGAAGAGAAGAGAAAGGGATCCTGTATCCCTCTGATACCACCTGAACAACCCAAGGGTCCGCCACTGACTCCTCCCAAACCCGGCGAAAGATGTGGAGACGTCCACCTACAGCCATATGCGGACCCGGGTTCGGCGAGTCATGCCGAAGCAGTCTTGGAGGTCTTGGCCTTGGGGGCAACTTTGGGCTTCCAGGACTATTTTGACTTGGAGGAGGAGCGCGTGGAGGACGGACCCGTCTGGGACGTGGAGCGTGTCTCAGTTTGGAAGGAACGAAAGGACCGATTGCGTTTGGCTGGAAACTTCTTGAAGACTGATGGCAGAAGAGTACTTTTGCCACCAGTAGCCTCACTAATCATCTCCTTAAGTTCAGATCCAAACAGTAAGGACCCCTGAAAAGGTAAAGAAAGCAAGGCTTTCTTAGAGGCAGTGTCAGCAGACCAAATTTTCAACCAAAGAGCACATCTAGCTACTACAGAGGAAGTAGAGGCCCTCGCCATCATGCGCACAGCATCAAAAGCAGCTTCAGAAACATAATTTTGAGCTTCTAATATATTAGCAAGAAGCTGTAACTGCTCAGACACTGGTGCATCCTGGCGAACTGCCTCAGTCAGTTGTTCAGTCCAAGCCGCAATAGCCCTATTAACCCACACCACTGCAAAGGTTGGACGCATGGCAGTGCCAATAGAGGCAAAAATGGATTTAAGACAAATCTCTAACTTTTTGTCCATCCAGTCCTGCAGGGCCGAGGCATCTGACACAGCTAAAGCAGTAGATTTGGATAACCTAGAAATAGGAGCATCCACTTTAGGAGGATGAACCCATTTTGCCAGTTCAGCCTCAGGAAAAGGATAAAGTTTAGCAAACTTTTTGGACACAGAAGAGGATTTTTCAGGATTCCTCCACGCATCAGAGACTAAACGGGCAAGAGTAAGGTTATTAGGAAAACAAACCACAGCCTTAGATGGTTTTTGGAAAACATCAGTTGGATCATGGGTAGATTCCTGAGTCAGAGGAAGGTTGAGAGTAGTTAGCACAGCTCTGATCAAACCCTCAGCAGAAGCTTCAGGGTCACATTCATAAGGGTCACCAATGGACCTATTAGATTCTATAACAGTGCCTTCCTCAGCATCAGAATCCTGCAAAAGTTCTTCCTCAGAAGAATCAGACATCAGGAACCCCCTGTGGCTTAGGCAGGGAGGTCCTGACTGTGGAGGGGGTCTGCCAGACTTGCAGGGCCCCCTGAACCTGAGAGGGAAAGAGTTGGAGTGGATCTGAGATCCCTAGTGGCAGCTTTAAACTCTTTTACCCAAGTTGGCTCAATAGCTTGGCTGGGAAGCCCAGGGTTGCTATCATGACTTTCTGCACATTTTGGGCATAAATGACCTGAAAATTCTCTAGGCAGCCCAGAGTGACAAGAGGAGCAAAACGCAATGGGGGAAATGGACACCCCAGCCTCTTTAGTCTTGGGTCTAGCCCCTGACTCCAGTGGAGTAGACATGCTCACAGCGTCAGATATACTCCACTAAGAAAAATCACCCAGTAGAAGTGTGAAAGATTAAAGTTTCACCCCAGAAATGCCTAAAATCGAACTTATGTGGCCAGCGAAGGGTTAATCAGCTGAGAGGAGAGAAGGCTCGGTCCCTGCGTAGTATACTCGCTGAGAATAACACCACAAAATGGTTGCCGCTACGGTAGCCAATCAGAAAACGGGCGAGAAATAGGCGCTCATGGGAATCGTAGTTTTTCTCATAAGTACCCCAAAACAGTGCCCGAAGCCCCCCCAGACTCCCAACACACCGAATCTAGCTACCGGATGATAGAGCAGGGGAAAACCAACAAAATGAGCCCTCTCTGAAGTTGCTGTGACAAGCGGTTCCAGAGATACATCCCAAACTGTGTAAACCCATAGAGAGTAAAGGAGCAATGGCGTCTATGCGGGTAAAAGCCCGCGGAACATTAAATATTAATAAAGTATTCCTGAGAGAAAAAGTTCACCAAACACACTTCTAGCACACGTAAAACATGAGAAAATAACCCAAAGCTCCAAAACCCAGGGAATACCACAGACATTGCATAAATACAAGCAATAGAAATAAAAACACCCTATGAGTGCTGGAGTGCATAATGAGAACCCCCAAATACAAGCCCAAAGAAGGGACACTGTGGGACAAGTGGACCTTCAGCACTCAAAGGGTGGCTCACCTTTCTGCAGGACTTCTGTCTTCAGGTAACCATGTTAAAAGGGAATTAACCAGAGGAAAATTCCCCAGCAGGGAAGCTACTTGTTCCCTCTTCAGGGCATAAGGTCCACCAGAAAATCCCTGGAAGCTGCACTAGCCACTTTGGAGAGGGCAATTCACAGCCATGGTCACCCGCCTAATGGTGGTATTCCATATTTGAAGAAAAACAATAAAAAAACTAAAGTTGAATGAGAGATGTTCTCCACCTGGTGTGCACAGCACACAGGAACAAATCAATCTAGCTTGGCTCTGGCCTGAAGGCAGCTTAAGAAGGAGGGGAGACTCCACCCCCTGCATACATTTGAATGAATGTTCCTGCCTATTAAAGGGGCGGATTGCCTCCCATTGTACCAGTGACCTGTATTGGACGACAGTGAAAATAGGATTTTAGTCTTACCTGTTAAATCCTTTTCACTTAGTCCATACAGGTCACTGGTACTCTGGGAGGCGTAAGTCCCCTTTAATAGGCAGGAACAATTATGCAAATAATTGCAGGGGGCGGAGCCTCCCCTCTTACTTAAGCCACCTTCTGGCCAGAGCCACTTTAGATTGATTTGAGACCCTAAAACTGACCTCCGGTAAGCAAGAAGAAAGACTCCTGTGAGCATGCCCCAACGGTCTCCCACTGAATGCCACAGGAGAGCCAAGACTGGTCCCTTGACAGGGTGGGAGACCAGTGACCTGTATGGACTAAGTGAAAAGGATTTAACAGGTAAGACTAAAATCCTATTTTCACTGTCGTCCAATACAGGTCACTGGTACTCTGGGATGTACAAACATTGAGCTGACCCAGAGGCGGGAAGTAAGGCAAGGACCAGGCGCAAGGCCCAAGTCACTAGAACTGCTATGAACCAGCTAATTACATAGCCCAAACTGTAAGTGTCAACGGACACCAACCAAGGGAAACAATCCCTGAACTAACACAGCACACGGAACTAGAGCCAACCGGGCTCAACAGCAAGGAAGCACTAAGGATCACAGAGCGGAAGACCTAAACAGGCAAAACTGCCTCCAGGACCTTCCTACCAAAACTGGCATCAGCCGAGGCCAGTACATAAACTCGATAGTGCTTTGAAAATGTGTGCACAGAGGACCAAGTGGCCGCTCTGCACAGCTGATCCGCAGATGCCTGATTCTTGTAGGCCCAGGGGGCCCCAATAGATCTGGTGGAATGGGCAGTCACCCGGAAGGGAACATGCTTATTCCTCAACTTATAGGCTTCACGGATGGTAGCTTTAATCCAAGATGCAATAGTAACTTTGGCAGCCGGTCTCCCTGCCCTAGGTCCCTCAGGAATGACGAATAGAGCGTCAGACTTCCTGATAGACTCGGTGCGATGAACATAAAACTTGAGGCAACGCATCACATCCAACAAATGGAGATCACGTTCCTTGTCAGATGAAGGATTAGGACAGAAAGAGGGAACCACAATTTCTTGATTGATGTGAAACTCGGACACAACCTTGGGTAAGAATTCCTTGGTAGTGCGAAGCACAGCCTTATCCTTGTGGAACACCAGGTAAGGAGGTTTACAAGACAGAGCTTGTAACTCTGCTACCCGGCGAACTGAAACAATAGCCAAGAGAAAGGCCATTTTCCAAGTCAAGAGACGTAATGGAATGGAAGCCAAGGATTCAAACGGTGGTCGCTGGAGAACTCCCAGCACCAAATTGAGGTCCCACTGGGGAGTAGGACTCTTGAAGGCAGGCCGAACATGAGTCACACCTTGAAAGAAAACTTTCACATCAGGAAGGATAGCAATCCTTTCCTGGAAAAACACAGACAAGGCAGAGGTCTGAACCTTGAGGGAACGCAGACTGAGCCCCTTATCAACACCGTCCTGCAAGAAGGCCAGGACAGTGGGAAGATGAAATTCAAGTGACAAATTCTTATCAGTGCACCATGCAACAAAGGTTGACCATATGCGATGATAGATCTTGGAGGACACAGGCTTACGAGCACTGAGCATAGTCGACACCACAGAATGAGAAAATCCTTTCTTTGCTAGAATCGAGGATTCAACCGCCATGCCATCAAATGGAGAGTGTGAACATCCTCCTTCCACAGATATCCCTGAAGAAGTAGGTCCGGACGGGCAGGAAGTGGGATAGGATCCGCCACTGAAATGGCCATCAACTCCGGAAACCAGGACTGGCGAGGCCAGTTTGGAACGATCAGGACGACAGGACAACGCTCCTGCTTCAACTTCTGGATGACTCTGATCAATAGAGGAAGAGGAGGAAAGATGTAGGCCAGGGAAAAATCCCAAGGGATCGACAAGGCATCCACTGCTAGAGCAAGGGAGTCCCTCCACCGGGAGCAAAACACCGGAACCTTCCTGTTGTGTCTGGAGGCCATAAGGTCCACCACAGGCATCCCCCACCTCTGGGTGAGCAAGTGAAACACCACTGGATGAAGAGCCCATTCTCCGCTGTCGACGGTGTGACGACTGAGAAAGTCCGCCATGACGTTGTCTACGCCTGGAATGTGAACTGCAGAGATGACAGGCACGTGATCTTCTGCCCAAGACAAAATATCCTTGACTACCAACCAGGCGGTGCCGCTTCTTGTGCCGCCTTGCCTGTTGATGTAAGCCACCGCAGTGGCGTTGTCGGACTCCACTCTGATCGGACGACCGGTCAGTTGAGATTCCCAGTGTCTCAGGGCAAGCCGGACAGCACGTAGTTCCAGAACATTGATGGAGAGAAGAGATTCCTCCAGACCCCATTTCCCCTGAGCACTGAAGCGACCCAATACAGCCCCCCCAGCCCCGAAGGCTGGCATCTGTTGTGACCGTGGTCCAACGAGGAACTAGAAAGGATCTCCCTTTCAGGAGATGAGAGAGATCCAACCACCAGTGCAGACTCGACTCGACATGAGGAGGAAGAGAGACTGACAGATGTAGATGATCTGGATGATTCTTGCACGTCTGGATCACAAATCTCTGAAGTTCCCTGGAGTGGGCCATGACAAATGGCACTGCTTCGATCGTGGAAATGAACTTCCCCACTAAAGACGACAACTTCGGTACCGGAACTACGTCCATGTCCAGAATCCCAGCCACTCGGATGGCTATCTGGTGAGCCACATCCTCTGGAAGAAACACCATGCATTGGAGAGTGTCGAACAGGAGACCCAGGAACAGAAGTCTCTGAGATGGGACCAAGTCCGACTTGTCCAGATTAAGGATCCAGCCATGACGGTTCAGAGTGTGCATACACCTCTGAAGTTGCTGATGGAGAAGCTCCGCAGAGGAGGCTTTTAGTAGGAGATCGTCCATGTAGGGGGTCACTCTGATTCCATCCTGATGAAGCACAGCTATCAATGAGCCCAACACCCTCTGGAAGACCTGAGGGGCTGAAGTCAGCCCAAAGGGGAGCGCTGCAAACTGAAAGTGTCCCCTGTGGCAGGCAATCCTGAGATACCGCCTGCTCTCTGGATGAATAGGGATGTGGAGATAAGCATCCTGAAGGTCCAGGGAGGCAAGAAATTCCCCCGGAGACATAGCTGCAATCACAGATCGCAGGGATTCCTGACGGAAGTGGGAAGTCACCACATAGGCATTGAGATCTTTGAGATCCAAAATGGGACGAGCCCCTCCGTCCTTTTTGGCCACCACAAACAGGTTGGGAAAAAATCCTGAACCTGTGTCCTCCTGAGGAACCACCTCCAGGACCTTTGTCCAAAAGATCCTGAATAGCGTCGAACAGACGTCTCTTTGTAGGTTCCTGAGAAGGACGAGTAAAATGGAACCGAAAAGGAGGAAGGGAGCAGAAAGGGATCCTGTAGCCCTCTGACACCACCTGGAGAACCCACGGGTCCGCCACTGACTCCTCCCAAATCCGGCGAAAGATGTGGAGACGTCCACCTACAGCCGGATGCGGACCCGGGTTCGGCGATTCATGCCGAAGCAGTCTTGGAGGTCTTGGCCTTGGGGGCAACTTTGGGCTTCCAGGACTGTTTGGGCTTGGAGGAGGAGCGTGTAGCGGGAGGACCCGCCGGGGTCGAGGAGCGTGTCTCAGTCTGAAAGGAACGAAAGGACCGATTGCGTTTGGCGGGAAACGTTTTCTTAAAGACTGATGGTAGAAGAGTACTTTTACCCCCAGTAGCCTCACTGATCATTTGTTTGAGTTCAGACCCAAAAAGCAAACTCCCCTGGAAGGGCAGGGAAAGCAAGGCTTTCTTAGAGGCTGTATCAGCAGACCAAATTTTCAGCCAAAGGGCGCGTCTGGCCACCACAGAAGAAGTGGAGGCCCTCACCATCATGCGCACAGCATCAAAAGCAGCGTCAGCAACATAATTCTGAGCTTCAGTAATATTAGCAAGAAGCTGCAACTGTTCAGACACTGGTGCATCCTGGCGAACTGCTTCAGTCAGTCGTTCAGTCCAGGCCGCGATAGCCCTGTTAACCCACGCCACTGCAAAGGTTGGACGCATGGCAGTGCCAATAGAGGCAAAAATGGACTTAAGAGAAAGTTCCAGTTTCTTATCCGTCCAATCCTGCAGGGCAGAGGCATCAGATACAGCCAAAGCGGTAGACTTGGATAGCCTGGAAACAGGGGCATCCACCTTGGGAGGATGCACCCATTTAGCCAGCTCAGTCTCAGGAAAAGGGTACAGCTTAGCAAACTTTTTGGAGACAGAGGAAGACCTATCAGGATTCTTCCATGCCTCAGAGACTAGACGGGCAAGAGTAGGATTAGTTGGAAAACAAACAACAGGCTTAGATGGCTTCTTCTGAAAAACATCAGTAGGATCATAAGTGGATTCCTGAGTCAGAGGAAGGTTGAGCGTATTCAGAACAGCTCTAATCAGACCCTCAGCCGAAACTTCAGGGTCACATTCATAGGGGTCCCCAATGGACCGGGTAGATTCAATAACAGTCCGTTCCTCAGCATCAGAATCCTGCAAGAGTTCTTCCTCAGAAGAATCAGTCACATCAGGAGCCCCCTGTGGCTTAGGCAGGGAGGTCCTGATGGTAGAGGGGGTCTGCCAGACCTGGAGAGCCCCCTGTACCTGAGAGGGAAAGAGTTGAAGAGCGGATCTGAGATCCCTAGTGGCAGCTTTAAACTCCCTCACCCAAGATGGCTCAATAGCGTAGCTGGGAGGCCCAGGGTTGCTATCTTGACCAGTACAATTAGGGCATAGATCCCCCACATTATCGCTAGACAGCCCAATGTGGCAAGAGGAGCAAAACGCCATAGGGGTAGCAGACCCCCCATCCTCCTTAGACTTGGGTCTAGCCCCTAGCTCCAGTGAAGTAGACATGCTCACAGCGACAATATACCCCACTAATGACACTATCACCCAGAAAAAGTGCAAAGGATTAAAGTTTCACCCCAGAAATGTCTAAATTCAGACTTATCTGGCCAGCGAAGGGTTAATCTGTTGAGGAGAGAGAAGGCTCGGTCCCTGCGTAGTGTACTCGCTTAGGAAAAGTTCCACAAAATGGCGGCCGTCATGACAGCCAATCAGAAACAATCGCGAACCAGGTGCTCATGGGAAATGTAGTTTTCCCTTACAAGTACCCCAAACAGTGCCCGAAGCCCCCCTGAACACCCCACATAAATAAAACACATTCCGGATGATAGAGCAGGAGCCTAGCATTAAAATGAGCCATCTCTGAAGTTGCTGAGACAAGCGGTTCCAGAGATATGTCCCACACTGTGAATTCCCATAGAGTGTAAAGGAGCCATAGCGTTTGAGCGGGAAATTTAATAAAACATTAAAAAATAGCCCAAACAAGTATAAAACACATAAGAAACATAAGTAAACTAATACCCAAAGCTCCAAAACCCAGAGAATACCACAGAAATTGCATTAAACATTGAAATGCAAATAAAAACACCCTATGAGTGCTGGAGTGCATTGCAAACTCCCAAATACAAGCCCAGCAAAGGGACACTGTGGGGACAAGTGGACCTTCAGCACTCAATGGGTGACTCACCTTTCTGCAGGACTTCAGGTGACCATGATGAAATGGAAATAAACCAGAGGTAAATTCCCCGGTAGGGAAGCTGCTTAACCCAAGCTGTTCCCTCTTCAGGGCATAAGGTCCACAGAAAATCCCTGGAAGCTGCACCAGCCACTTTAAAGAGGGCAATTCACAGCCATGGTCACCCTCCTAATGGTGGTATTCCATATTTGAATAAAAATAATAAAACACTAAGATGCATAGATGTTCTCTACCTGGTGTGCAAAGCACTCCAGGAACAAATCAATCTAAAGTGGCTCTGGCCAGAAGGTGGCTTAAGAGGGGAGGCTCCGCCCCCTGCAATTATTTGCATAATTGTTCCTGCCTATTAAAGGGGACTTACGCCTCCCAGAGTACCAGTGACCTGTATTGGACGACAGTGAAACAGCGTGTTTTTTTTACAGTTTGCCTTCAATGTTGATGTGAATTTCAAGCACAGAACAGGTGAAGATTTTATAAACTGCATTGATTAGTGTTCGGCTCCTTCTTCTGAGTACAGAAATACCCCATATGGATAGCTTTTTCATGGTTTGTGGGAGCTATGGGTCCCAAATTGGAACATGCGCGTTTCCAGGTTCACACTTTGAATCTTCACAGCTTGCGTTACTGGTGCCATTTATCATTTGGTCTGTGTAACACTGCTCTTTTTTAAGATTTCCCCCCAAAAGTGTATATTTTTTTGAAAGTAGACACCCCAGGCTTTCATTTTAGGTGTGTTTTCAAATCTTGCAAACAGCCATTTTACCACCAAGCCTGTGAAAACTTGACGTAAGTAAAAAAATTCTGCATTTTTCACGCTTTGCCTTCAATGTTGATGTGAATTTCAAGCACAGAACAGGTGAAGATTTTATAAACTGCATTGATTAGTGTTCAGCACCTTCATCTAATTACGGCAACACCTCATATACATAGGTTTGGGGGAGCTACTGGGCCCAGTTGGAACATGTTAGTTTCTTTTTACAGACATGCCATTTTTACAGCTGGTGCCTTGTCTCATTTTGGTCTGTTTGGCAATGCTGCAATTAATTTTACCCCCAAAAGTATATTTTGTAGAAGAGTAGACAACCCTGGCTTTCATTCTATTTGCATCTTATCAATTTTTTCGCTGCCACTGTATCACGAATCCCTCCCAAAATCTGCAGTAAGGCAGAGAAACACCATTTTTCACATTTCTATTTTAGTGTTGCTCTGGATTTCATTCAGATGATATTTGCAGATTTTTTAAATGCTTTACATTAGTGGTGAGTTACATTGTCTGAGTACGGCAATGCCCCATATGCATAGGTTTGTCAGGGCTTGGGGGAGTTACTAGGCCCAGTAGGGAACAAGTGTGTTTCCATTATCAGAGATAAAATTTTGATAGTTAGATCTAAGGAGGGATGTGTTTTGAAAAATAAAAAAAAATAGGATATTTCAGGGGGAAAAAGTGGCCAAATAATAAAAGAACCTTTACAGCACTACTGCATTGTGCCTGAATGGTATTCCTTGAAACAGTCACCAAGGCAGAGGCCAGGTTTGGAAGGGCAATCAGGACAGTAAGTGGTGGTGTCTGTCCGTATTCCCTTTCTGTAGCAAACCCTGCAGCGCTTCTGTGGTTTGTTCTTTTGGGGAGTTGGGGGGATTTTATAAATAAAATGTACTAACCCGGGTCTTGGTGGAATTATTTCAGGCGCACCTTGAAATAAAAATATGGAAATAAGGTGTAGCTGGTACTGTAAAAAGCTACATCTTTGATTGGGGTTTGCCAGCTTGAAAAGTAAAAATGAATTATGTACAGCAGTCTGCATCATATAGATGGCAACTTTTTTTTTTTTTTATACTATGTCCTACACTTCCTCATTGCGAGGTATGGCTGCATTAGTTGATCACTCGGATCAACTCCCCCCATGTTTTTATTATAGTCCCTGATGCAGACTGGCTTTCTCATTACCACTGTCCTGCTACGAACAGTGACTGCCACAGATCTGTCCTCATGCATTGTGGTCAGCATGTAGACATCTTTTTTGTCCCTAAACTTCACTGCCAGCAGCTCCTGTTGGGACAAAGATAAGGACATCCCAGGTTTTAGTTTGCCATCTACTAGTGTTTTGGGCAACTCCCTGCAATTGCGCCTGACAGTGCCACAGGCCACGGTGTCAAAACAAAACAGACTTAAATAAAAGGGAGCTGGTGTAATAATCATAAACAAATAATTGATAGCCTTTATTTAATAAGGGGTAAATTAAATCCCAAACCATTTTCCCACTTGTTCCCATAAATTCGGGGCACCCAGGAGGATAAAGTTTGCTGTCCTTGCCCTCAAATTCTAAAAGCCTGGGTGTAGCCTGTGGCACTTTCGCACAATTTATACAATTTTATACCAAATTTGGAATGCTTTGAGGGGATGTATTGCCTGAACCCTAACCTGCCTTTATATTTCATTAGGGATTCATCTACACTAATTTCTTTTTGGGGCATTTACACTTGGGCAAACTTTTTCTGTAAATGGCTTATTAGGGGACGAATTTTATACAGTATATCATACTGGGGGTGTTCTTTTGGGGGGGCACAGGGTACTGTCACTAAAATGCAAAATGACTTCAAATCTGGACCTGTTCATAGTCTTGGGGAATATAGGGGTATCACATACGGGGTTTTTACTCCAGTAGGATCGGATACTTGGCTTTTTTATTATACCCATTGCCATTATTAAGGCCCAGAATTGTTTAAATTCTATGATGTCTATGGGTTTCCATATTTCTTCCTTAACTACAAAAGCTGTAGGGTTGGCGGCAGTATACTGGGCTGCATACAAGTTGGTTTGGGACACAATTTCAGCTAAAATGTTTTCCCCCAAAAACAAATCAAAAAAATCATAGTTAATTTGAATCCCTGGGGTGCCTGTAAATTCTGGTATTTGTGGGCAAAAATTGATTGGGGATACCCATTGATTATGATCAGGAGTGGCAGGTGTTGGGGCATTTCTTTGGCCAGATCTTTTTGCAGGTGCTGGGGCAATTGACAGGGCAGCACTTGGGGCATTCCTTTTGGCAGGTATTTTGCAAAGTCTTTTGGCAGATCTTGACAGGATTTTTGGCAGATCTTGTGGCAGGATTTTTTGCAGGTGCTGGGGCAGTGCCTCTTTTCTTGACAGAAGGCCCAGCGTCGTCACTAGAGCTGCTCTCACTTTCTGAAAACTGCTCTATATCAAAATCTGACGCAGTACCTGTTGCATCTGAGTCAGATGCCAAAAAGGCATATGCCTCTTCAACACTATAACTGCGCTGCATTTTGCCCACTAATTTTTTTTTTCTTACGCTAACACTATCCCTAAACCTAACTAACCCTAAAACTCACCCTAACCTACGTATATCCAGAACCTACCTAACCCAAGTAAACTACCTATCTAAACTATACTTATATATATATTTTGTTTTTTTCCCCTAAACCTAAATCTGTCCCTAAACCTTTCCCTAACACAAGTCTACACTAAACCTACCCACCTAAACTATTTTTTAAATCAATTTTTATTTAAAAAAAAAAAAATTTTTCAGAGAATACAAGGGGGATGGGGGTATCCCACAGATCAGTAAACGCTGATCTGTAGTTTATTGATCACTCTAAAAGTGATCAGATGGGGGGAACTTCATGATCACTGCAAAACAGTGATCAAAGGGTTAATGTTATGTTTTAACACAGTTTGCAGGAACACTGGAACGCAATCTGGCACAATCTCTGTGTCTCTCTCCACCTCAGCAGTGTGCAAGACGGAGGGAGGCAGAGATGACAGGGACAGTATTTACAAATACTGTCCCTGTCAATCAGCGTTTGCAACGTGATTCGCTCATCAAGCGAATCGCATGTTGCAACAAACTTTCTAATGGTTGTTACCAAGTGTACCGGTATCGGGACACTTAGTAACAAGCAGCCCGCGTACCGGGACAGTCAAGGGTCCATGGAGCAAATTTACCCTTGACGGTCCTGGTACGTCAAGGGTCGCTAAGGGGTTAAACAGATTCTTTAGGTAGAAAACAGCAGAGAAGCAGTGATGTTAAAGCTTCTCTTTCATTCTCAATGAAACAATGTTGCCAAATGGTCTGTGAAGGTTAGCAACCTTTCAATGACAGGGGTGTGCAATACACAGCCATACGGCACTGAAAGTATTTAAGGAGGGAGAATGCAGTGTCTGCTCTCCGGCAGTTCCATAATCAGACCAAGCTCAACCTCAGGATAGCATAGTTGGGACAGAACTCTGGCAGCATAAATAATTCAGAGCTCAGTACATGTGGGGAGGTGCCATCTTAATATGACAATGGCTCATTAAACTGCTGCATTTAAACATGCAAGTAAATTGAAGCAGTCGCAGCAAAACCATAAACTTAGAAATGCATGGTGGATTCATGGAGAGCTTATTTGTGCTACATATGCCACCATATCACCATCCTTGTCTATTATCTAACAATAAGTACATCTCCCCAGGACTCAAAAGTCCCATTAATAAGACACCCATCCAATATAATAAAAGGCCAGATGTATGTTTGTCCAAAGCAGTCATGCGCAGTAGAGACTGCCGACGCAGTCACAAGCAGACTACCCGAACGAACAGAATGCTGGCCCGTGTAACCAGGCTTTTAAACTAGTTTACAGATAAATGGCTAGCACAACAGATTTTAATTCTCTAAAAACAAGCTTATCTAGGACAGCAAGTCCACTTTGTTAGTAGCAAGTTTAGAAGTCCCAGGAGACCCATTTTACTAAAAATAACAAAACTCCCATACTGAAAACAAACATGTCAATATCTGGTTTCTTTGGGTGAAATACACAACAACAGCTTATGCTAAACTCCCATTTTAATATCCACCAAGGATTTTAGGGGCTGGATTGGCTGCCCTACTTCATGTAAGACGCACTTAATTTTCTTGCACTTAACACTGACAGGTAAACCACACAGGAATTAATTTTCTAGCTTGTGCAGTCTTAAATATGAAACAAAGGTATGCAATTATACATTTTCACAAATTCTTTTGAAACAATGTGCCAGCACTTTAAATTTACCTTTTGGGTGCCAGGTGTGATCAACATTGTTTTGCAATGCATCAGATTGCCTTTGTGTGCCAGAGGCAGCTATGCTTTTTAATATGTGCTCCTTAACCACCTGCAAAAAGTAATCTTTAGCTAAAGTTTTAGGACTACTATACTTGTGATATAGAAGTCATACTTCAAAAATTAAACATTTTAACATTTCTAAGGACTTTGTTCACATGTTTATTATGAAGAGGAAAAAAAAAAAAGTTTGCAGCATATTGCTGCAGTAATGTATTAGAGAATGTGTCCTGGTCAAAATGCACTTTGTACAAGTGGAGAACAGAGGGAGAAAAAGGTAACAGGTGGGAAAATGTGAGCGCAAGTGGAAATAACAAATTAAATTAAAAACTGTATTCCCTGAAATAAACATTTCTTAAGTCACAAGAGAGGCAGCTTAGGCCTTTATACAGATTCTTTAAAAAGTCCTTTAATCCCCTTCATACCCATGGAGATTGCAAACTGCTACAGGCCCAACCATGGCACTGAAGGGTTTAATCTTCAAACGTTTCTATCCTTAACGATCATGCCGAATAAAGCTAGAGCTAAATGAAGTTATTGTATTCACCAGGTGTTAATGCTTTATATCAAGTTTTTGCTGTCTCTTAGAAAGTAACTACAAGTAGTGCTATGCCAGAAAATTGGATTTTTCTCTCTTGGACAGAATGTCACTTCAGCATGCAATGGGCAAGGTCTTTCTAATGTAGTCACAGGCTGTTGAGAAGAGGATTTGTATTTTTTCTTTAATATGGCACATCTTTTGGTCCGTTTGAGAACAATACATGTATGTGATGTAAATGCTCTCTGACTGACGTTAATGCGGCTGCTCTTCCCGTTTCTTAGGTTAAAATCCTGCTTGTAGCAATACTGTACAGCTGTAAAATTCTGTTTTACAGAAAGTAGTCAGGAGTGCGACGTGTCACATGTGGCTCTCCTCTGCGTGGTGCTGGGTCAAACTGCAAACTGGAAATTAAAGTTGAGCATTATTATTGTATCAATAGAGAAGAATGGGAGTGGAAAATGACAAACTACATTAGCATAAATACAGCATTGTTGAGAGAAATAAGGGTCATAGAAGAAAAGTTGCAATATATTATTTATAAAAATAAATTCTGGGACAGACCAGCCATACCATAGGGGCAAATAAAAATAGAAACAGATTAAAAAGGAACTTAATACCTTGAGTGTTTTTATGTTTCCAACCATGAAGCAATGCATTGGAGACTATTCTACCATTTAAGGGGGTTAATAGTTCCATTTAAAATGTATTGCCATTGTAGTCTCTTGCAAAGCAGCTGGTTTGCCTAGAATTCCACTGAAAAGTTATACATAGGGCTATGTTGCAATTCACAAAGGCACCTAATTTTCTGCTGGGTTCAAACTTTTTTTTTTAAAACCGTCCCTAAATTTAAAAGGGGCTTTTAAACATTTGAGTATTGGGATACCTCCCAATTATTTTTTTTTTTGGGGGGGGGAGACAGCAATTTAATACAATGGATACTTGGGGAATTTGTGCCCCATGGTGAATTGCTCCATCTTGTGTTTTATGCAAAAAACCCTTTGAAAACTACATCTGTTAGTTGTTGGCAGTTAAGTTTTCACTCTATCCCTAAGGCACCTTCAGTTCAATACCCAATGGTAACAGGCAGTGTTTGCCATGCATCCAAGAACAATTAAGAACTCAAAATACATCTGGAAACATTTAACGTGTGGTTTTATTGCTTGCCTGTAAAAACAGGGGAAGAGATTAACAAACTGCAGTGAGAAACTCAAACTCCTGTGTTATTCTAAGAAACTCATGCAAAGATCTGTCCAGAAATCTTTATGTATGTACACCTGCAAAATCAGGAACGGTAGAATTTCATACCAGAAAATTAAGTTTTGTAGCAGTGTTTAACGTAACTAAATAACATGAATAGGTGTGGCTTTATGGGTTAGAATAGCAAGACTAAATATAATACACAGGAAGGAATTCTATTTATAGGAGATCACCCAAATAAAGTCTTCCCCCAACAATTAGGCATCTATCGATATGCTTAACAGTAGTATTCACCAGCATAATTACCGCGTTAGTGAGAAATCCTACTTCTGCTGAGACTGACAGCCAGGCAACATTGCAGACATATTTGCTTCCAGACGTCTGCGTGCCTGCGTTTGTCAGTCCCTGGTCTCCCTCTACGTGGTGTTGCATGGTACGTTTTGGTACCAGAGGGGATTTCCAGCACAAGTGCGCAGATGCCTCTAGAGCACTGTTGCCTGGCTGTCAGTCTTGGCAGAACTAGGATTCCTCTAACACGGTAGTACTGTTAACCTTATCGCTAGATGCCTAATTGTTGGGGGGAGACTATTTGGGTTGATAATTCCCAACAACTCTGCAGTACAAGTATGTAGCTGTCTTAACACACTAGAATGAGATCACAGCAAGACGCTTTTCACTTGCAACTTGTTCTAATAGTCACATAACAGGTGAAAGCTTGCTTGTGGCTCCTACCACCCCATATCTTACAGCCATGTAACCAGTGTGCCACTGCTAAAAAGGGGGGGGGGGGGGGGGGGAGGAGTGGGAGACGACAAAAAAACAAAAAAAAAAAACGTTTCTCCTTTGACTTGACCGTAAACCGCGATGAATTAAAAAGGATTTGGACAAGACAAGGAACACTAATTAAAATGAGAAATTCTGCAGGGGGAGGGTAGAGTTTATCAGATAGGGGACACATGTAACATGCCTGTTTTACATATTTAGCATATTACTCTTCAGGGATTCTCCCTCAAGATGTAAGGAGAGGAGCCCTGCACCAACCAGATGAGACCAGAATAGCAGGAATTGTGGCACAATGCATTGAATTCATGGTTTAAGAAAAGACTGGAGGGAGGAAGCTTGAGTTTTCTCCTCCAATACAAATGGACTCATTAGGATGTAAAATGCCACACCCTGCACAATAAACTGCATATGCAGGACCCACCACTACAATAGTAAACAATATTGCTGGAAGCTTTCCCCTCCCATAGAGTTAATACCACAATCCCACTTTTGCCCCGTTGACAGCTCTAAACAATTCAGAGCTTGCTGGGGCATTCCCTCCCTTCAGTACTGGAAACACCTGACGCAGAGTTAAGCTGAAACGGTTAAGGATCACATTACCATGAACTGGTGGGGGTGGTGGTGGGGTCAAGGCTTATATTATATTAGCTTAGGGTGTGCAAAGAGAATAGAATAGACAAAAATCTCCTACCTAGAGAAGAGAAACAATAATTCTCTATACTGCATTCTTGATATCCCCTAAGGATCCAAAATATTGGCCAACAGGAAGGAAAACAAATTGGGGTTCAGGATCAAGATAAATTACATACACAAAGGGACAGGAATCGAAAGGTTAAAATACTAAATTTTCCAGGTAGATTCAGTCGCTCAAATGTAAAGATGTCATGCCACTTTATTGTTCAGCTCGATTTGGCAGAACTGGCTAGAGTTTAGGAAATCCTTATGACATCTACCCTCAAATGGTGGAATTGCCCCTTGATATTGCCCGTACAATACTAGTACTGCACTCACTTTCTAGATTTTACCTAGTTTCACACCAGTTGCCCAGGTTACCATCCCTTACCCCCCCTTTTTTTGTTCTTCCCTAACCTCTCCCTCCTCTACTCTGTTCGTCTACTACTCCTGCTCGTTTCCCTTCCTTTCGATCTATTTCTGGACTCAGCAATGAATAACCACTCACTTATCACTGGTTAAGTACACTGCTTTGTTTCCTATAATTACAGCATTACCCCTTCACTAGAAGTGTTCAGTAGGAACTTTAACTTCCGATTACTAGGCTTTTTCCCCATGTCAAGACCTCTATTACACTGACGTACAATTTTATACTACTATGTATATCTCCTTGTTTGCACTCATCGCATTGCTATGTTCCGTTTCTGTTACCGTTTTTGTGCTTCAAGTCTTTGTAATGTCTTACGAATTTCAATAAACTTTAAATTTAAAAAAAACAAAAGTACATTTTATTAGGATTTTTAAAATATGTGGACCAAAATGTAAGCAACAAAAAAGTGTTCTCCTAAAGTATGATTACAAACTTAAATTAAAGGGATAGTAATACTTCATTTTAACTTTATTTTATTTTGTAGGCATTAAAAAAACATGAAGAATGATACAAGTCTTATCTCTCAAACCTTTATGGTTTAAGAGATATTCACAAACAAAGTATCCCCCCCCTGTTCAACCAGATCAGAAGGGAGGTGCCCAGGTAGACTGCAGAGAGGGACAATCTTCAATTAAGATAATGGAAAAAGCTCAAAAACTTGTCAAGGGGGGGGGGAAGGGCTTTCATTGTTTTCATACAAAGAAAATTGTCCCCTTCTGTTATCTGTACTGTCATACAACCAGACTCACATCTGAGAAGAGATGGCTTACACTAGGAAAAAGGGGCAGGGAGGGGAACTTTGCTTGTGAATATCTCAAACCATAAAGGTTTGAGAGATAAGACTTATATCATTCTTCATGTTTTTTTAATGCCTACAAAATAAAATAAAGTTAAAACGAAGTGTTACTATCCCTTTAAGGTGAAGTAAAGCAATTCTTGTTTCGCATAGGAGATACTCATCCTCTTTACATGAGGATTAATGGGAAGGAATTACAATGGTTAGTAATGAGATATTTGTATTTATATATACAAAATACAAATCTCATTGTTAACAATTGCATAGGAACTGCTAATCAAAATTTTGAACATTGTCCTCGTATTTCTGAAACTATACTCTGATTCCATTGGACTACATTTTTAACTTTTTTTTTTTTTTAATCGATTCACGTATGTACCATTGTGAAATTTCAGTGGCAAAGAGTATAACTGACCTGTATTTCGCTCTCGCTTTGTTAAGAGTTGGTACTAGTTTCAGAAATAAGGACACTAGTGAGATAGTCCAGTTTCAGAAATATGAGGACATTAAGCTTTAGAGCGTACCACAAGCACCCTTATCCTAACTGCCCTAATATTATCACCGGGGCTGAATTCTGGCAGGCGGATTCCCAAACTTAACTGAGTAGTATCTCCATTTCAGTTTTGTTTAACTACATCAGTTGCCTCTCTTAATAGAAAATATTACCAAACTAGTATGTGGGATTTCCTTATTTCAACTAAAACGTAATTAGGGAATATTCAGTTCAGTCTATGTATACAACTTGATATATCAGTCTGATGGTTATACAATGTGTTCCTAGCTACACTTCTAAAATATACCACCCCAAGTAGAATTACAACTTAAGGTCAATTCTGAGGGATCATTGAACTTAGTCAACACATACAATTCAGAAAACCATCTTTCAGTGCTATACATTTTCCCTAATTTTTGGTCTACAACTGCAACAGTGTCATTTCTTATGCTGCAATGTATTGCGTAGTTCCGGCTACAGGTCTAATGTGCACTCATTGCATGCTTTTTGTCTCTATAAATGTAAATAAGTGAGATTTTGGTTTCACAAATTGGCAAAGTCATGCAAAATCTCACTTATTTACTAAGAAATATTAGATATGCTCAATACAGGGCATACATTCACACTTGGAGTGCAGGTTTGTCTTTGTCCTTCAGGCTTAGGCCTATTGTTCGGGGGACTGAAGAACCCTTATTCCTTGCTGCCATCTATATTTACTTTCACATTAAAATCGTATTCACTGTATTGATATTTTATGGTGAGTTAGCGCTGTGAGCTTCTCTTTCCTTTGTTTTATGCACTTCTCTGCTCATTATAGCAGCTCTCTCATTTATCCTATCAATATAATGTGCTGAATATTCCATTTCACTAGCCTTTTCTTTCTTTCTTGTCCTTTAAAGACAAGGCATTTAGCCCATCTTGGCTTGTATGCACCCTGTTTGCAATCAGTTATTTCTCACATGACCTGTGAGGGGATGTACATAAATGCTCTATTTATGTTGCAGACTGATGGATCCACAGCTCCTATATGCTCTCACACTATGCAGGCCCAGAGGGTTTTCTGCATTAGGCAAGTCCTTCCTTTACCTGTTTTATATTCTATGTCTTCTGTATTTTAATTTCACCACACTGGGACCCACCAGCAATGCAATGTTTTTAAAGGGTCCCCCTCCAACGTGTCTCCTATAACATCTCCTCTGGGAATTTTACATTTATCAATGCGTTGCGTACCCCTCTGGCACTAAGGGTAAAAGTGAGATACCCTGACGGGATGGCAAGCTTATACATGACTTTGCCAACTTGTGGAACCAAAATCTCACTTATTGACTACAAAATATTTAAGATATGCTCAATACTGGCCACACATTCACACTTTAGCGGAGAGCAGGTTTGTGTTTGCACTTCTGTCTCTCTAGCCTGATCTCTCTCTCTAATCTTAAATCCTAGGCCTACAGTTTGACTGAAGTCCTGCAGTAGTTCTTACATAGCTATTTAACTATTAGTGGTATTTCTCCATGTAATCTTATTTAAAGGGGTAGTAATACTTCATTTTCTCTATTTTATTTTGTAGGCATTAAAAAAAAAAACCAAACAAAACATGAACGATACAAGTCTTATCTCTCAAACCTTTATAGTCAGATATTCACAAGCAAAGTATCCCCCTCCCGCTCCTTTTACCTAGTGTAAGCAATCTTCAGATGTGGAATGCAGTCCATAGACCATAGACTGGACATAACAGCAAGGGACTATATTCTTCCTATCAGAACAATGAAAGCCCTGCCCCCATTGACAAGCTTTTCAGCTTTTTTCCTTATCTTAACTGAAGATTGTCCCTCTCTGCAGTCTACCTGGGCACCTCCCTTCTGCTTTGGCTGAGCAGTGTTACATCCGTAAAAGGGGCGGGAGGGGGATACTTTGTCATTGAATTACTCTTGAACTATAACTGACAGAATTGAAATAACTCTCCAAAGTCCAAATACTATGATGATTAATTAGAGCTGCTTTTATTATGAAACATTACTATCCCTTTAAGAATACTCAACCCATTATTTTAGACAATAACGAGTTCACAGAGGTACCCCTTGAAGTTACACAAGCACTATTTTTGCCAACTGTGATATACCACATTCGTATCTATGTACATTTGAATTTTTGATTAGCTACCTTATCTAATTAATCTACAGCTGCTTAATAAAGATCAGTAGGATGCCCTTCTAATTGCATATAAATAAAGTGAGCTGGTGAATCAACCGGGTAGCAATACTAACATACATAGAGAAATCTTAAGTCTTGACAGGATAAAATAGCAAAATATTTTAGTTCACAGCACAAGGTAATTTTCTCTTGAACTCATACAGGAAGACAACACTAACTAGAGGATTGCAAATTGTTAATCATCCTCAATACATGGTGCCTGTGGGTGGATTGTGCAATTGTAGACAGATATACACTGGCACAGCCAGCTCAAGTCCATCATGTATACAGAGAATAAGCATATCGATTTTAGCTTATGAACAATGATTACATTTTAACAGATCACCAGCACATTAGGATGATATAGTGGGAACCAAAAGGCAATACATGCCGCTTATAAATAAATCTCATTGTTAACAATCGTAATTCCTTCCCAGTAATCATATAAGATCAGACTATCTCCTAAGCCAAACTGGCCTGCTTGGCCTTAATTTAGGTTTGTAATCACACACTTTAGGAAACACTCATTTGTTACTTACATTTGGTCCACACTTGTATGTAACTTGTTATATCTTGACCCTGAACCCACAATTTGTTTTCCTTCCTATGGGACAATATGAAATCACCTAAGGGTCCAAAATGAGCACAGTATAGAGCATTGTTTCTCTTCTCTAGGTAGAAGAATTTTACTTTAGTATTGTAAACTCTGGAAACTCCCAGAGCACACACAAAGGCTCAGACATCGCTGAACAAAAACACGACCACACTCCAGCCAAACTAAAAATATGTATAAGATACATACAGAAAGTGCCTCTATAGATGAAAAAATGTATTTATTAATTCAATGTCAGATTTAGGGTGAAGACAAAAGGAAGGCACAACAATCACATGATTGATGTAGAACTCAGACCACCTTAGGAAGAAATTCTTGGGAGGTACAAAGAACTGCCTTTTCCTTGTGAAACACCAAGAAAAGCGGTTTGCAGGATTAGACCTATAGTTCAGCAACTCAGGACACAAACAGCCAAAAGAAAAGCCATCTTCCATGTCAAAAGACAAAGCAATGGTAGCCAAGGACTCAAAAGGAGGCTGCTGCAAAACTCCCAAGACAAGATTAAGTTCCCCCTGAGGAGTGGGAGCCTTGTAAGCAGGGAAAGCATGAGCGAAATACTGAAAGACGACTGACATATGGCACCACGGCAATGAGTCTCTGATAAAAGACTGAAAAATCTGAGATCTGAACTTTCAAGGAACTAAAGGCTAAGGCCCTTGTTCACACTATCTTGTAAAAAGGATAAAATAGATGGAAGGTCAAACTCCTAGGATGATAGATCCCTGTCCACGCACCAAGAATGAAAGATAGACCAAAGTCTGTGGTAAGCCTTAGGAGGACAGGACACAGGTTTCCTGGCCTGGATCATGGTAGAGACTACCTCAGGAAAAAAGCATTTCCTCAAGATGGAAGCTTCAACAGCCATGCTGTGAAAGCTAGACTGTCCACATCCTCCTTCCAGAGGTAACCCTGGAGAAGCAGAGCCGGTCTGTGTGACAGAGGAAACTGATCCTGAGCAGCCAGAGCCAGCAGTTCTGGAAACCGAGGCTGCCTGGTCCAATAAGGAGCAATCAGAACGACTGACGCACCGTCCACCAAATCTTCCTCAAGACCCCGGGTAGGAGAGGAAGCAGAGGAAAGATTTAGGCCAGGTTAAAGTGCCAAGGAATTGACAGAGCATTCACTGTGATCAGATGACCCCTCCAGTGTGAGCAATCAGGACCTTCCAGCTGTCCCTGGTGGCCATCAGGTCTATCAAAGGAAGACCCCACTTCCCTCCGGATGTAGTGCCCACTCTCCAGGATCCACCGTTTGACGACAGTCTGCCAAGACATTTTCTACGCTTGGAATATGTAGGATGGAGAAGGCAGGGACATGCACCTCTGCACAGGCTAAAATAGACCAGCTCCAACCAACTTTCTAGTGCACCCTTGCTTGTTGATGTAGGTGATTGCTGTTGCATTGTCTGACTAGATGCCAACTGGGCAACCACTCAGATGAGAGTTCTAGTACCTCAGAGCATGGAGAATCACCCAAAGCTCCAGGATGTTGATGTGAAGGAAGGTTGCCTCCATTGACCAACAACCCTGAACACCAAGACATACCAGAACCACTCCACAACCGAACAGGCTGACATCGGTCGAGAATATGGTCCAATACAGAATCAAACAGTTGGTGCTGTCGAACCACCAGCAAAGATCAATTCGCACTTCTTGAGGGAGAGGGAGTGATCCAGAAAAGCCTAATCCCCTGGCACACATGGATTACAAATCTCTGAAGCTCTCTAGCGTAAGCCATGGTGTTGGGTACAGCCTCCATAGTAGATATCTTCCCCTTGAAGGAACAAAAATCCACTCCAGAGCTTGATACACCTTGGGCGTGATCTGCTGCACAGAGTGTCAGGATCATCATGCCCTGCTGAGTGTCAAAGCGGAGACCCAGGAAAATCAGGTCCTGAGAAGTAACTGGGAGCATACTTGGCCATGTTCAGAATACATCCGTGCTGGAGGAGGATATGAGCACATTCCTGGACCCGATGGTCCAGGAGATCCCTGGAAGGAGCCTTCAGAAGAAGGTTGTCCATATACGGAGTCACTTGAGTTCCTTTGATGTGTAGGAAGGCAATGCCCCTAAGACCCGAGCGAACACCTGAGGAGCTGTGGTGAGCCCAAAGGGTAGAGTGGTGAATTGGAAGTGTCTCAGGCTACAAAAGAACCAGAGGTACTTCTGACTGTCCAGATGAATAGGAATGTACAGGTACACATCCTACAGCTCCAAAGAAGACAGATATTGCACCAGACACACCGCTGCAAGGACAGAGCGCAAAGACTCCATCTTGTAGCAAGTATGGTCCACAAACTAACTGAGATCCAGGATAAGACGGCAGCCGCCACCCTTCTTGGTAACAGATTAAAATAGAAACCTGAACCTCTCTCTGGCTGAGGTACTGGAGCTAGGAATCCATTGTCCAATTGAAAAGACTGCTTTTCTTGTCCCTGAGGGGAGAGCAAGAAAGGAGAAATCTGAAGGGAGGAAGGGATGTGAAGGTAATCCTGTAACCTCCTGAAAACACCTGTAACACCCACTGATCTGCAACAGAGCTTGTCCAAGTACTCAAAAAATGTTGCAGGCAACCACCCACAGGTAGCACTCAAGTCACTGCCCAGGGTTCAGTGAGTCATTCTGAAGCAGGTTTGGGGGTGGAGAGGGGTGTGCTGGTCTGAGGCAGCACAGCGTTAAGCCTTTGCATCTCCCTTTGGCGAGAAAGAAAGGAAAGCGGTTTCCTTGTCTGAGGATTGCACTTAGGAACCAGAGAAAGTGCTGTTACCCCCAGTGGCTTCACTGATGATGATCTTCAATTCAGGGCCAAAAAGGAATGTTCCCTGAAAGCGAAGAGACCAGCGATTTTTTTTTTTTTTAGTTCAAGTCAGCAGACCAAAACTTAAGCCACAGCGTGCGTCTGGCAGCAACAGAGAAGGCAGAGGTCTTAGCCTCAAGCCTAATGCCATCAAACAAGCCATCAGTGACAATGCGGAGCCTCATAAGTTTGCCAAAATGTCCTCCTTAGGGACACCTTTGCGGACAGCGCCAGTGAGCTGTTTTGTCCAAGCAGCCATGGTCCTATTAAACCATGTGGATGCCAAGGTGGGTCTCAAGGCCGCTTTAAGGAAAGCCTCCAGCTTCTTATCAGTCAAATCTAAGCACAAAAGCATCCACAAGGGAAGGCAGTAGGACAGCCTGGAAATAAGGGAAGCAACCTGAGGTAGTTTAGCCCACTGAGCCAAGGCTGAGTCTGCAAAGGGGTATACTTAGAAAATCTCTTAGAAAGAGCGAGATGCTTGTCAGAAATCTCCCACTCATCCAAGATAATTTGATCCAGAGTGGGATCAGGCAGAAAAACAGTGCTGGTCCGGAAAGGACATTGGAAGTAGACACTGGTTATACAGGACTAACAGGAATGTTAAGGGTAAACAAAACCGCCTTAATGAGACCCTCAGAGGATAGTTCAGGGTCAGCCTCAAAGGGATCGCCGCGAAACTTAGAGGCCCCTTCTGAACACACACCAACCTCAGACTCTTCCAGGGGAATCAGATAAATCAGGAATGTCAGGTGCCAGACCCCTTGAAGAGAAAGAGGAAACTGTGCCATAGAGAATCTTAAGTCCTTGACCCAAAGTGGCTCTTGTTCATGGCTGGAGGACCCTGGCAAAGAAGCAGGGGCCACAGCATAGGAGGGGCACAAGTGACCTAAGTATTCTCTGGGAAGCCTCATGTCTCAATGGATCAGACATCCTACATGAGAGTGTCTGCAGTATAAAGGAAAACCAAAATACTGTCACCCAGATTAAGGATTTCACCCCAGAAAGCCTACAAAGTACTTATCTGGCAAGGAAAGTGTTAACCTGTGTAGAGTAGAGGAATCCAAGCCTGCATGTGATACTCGTGTGAATGGGAAGAGAAAATGGTGAGCAAATAGGGAGACAGAGCAGACCATGAAATGGGTGTCTATGGGAAACAGTTTTCCCTTTCAGAGTACCAAAAAACAGAACTGAATCCCGAAACCAAGGATGTGAGCTGGAATGTAGGGCAAGGGGAGACAAGAAGAATGAGCCCTCTCTCAACTTGAGACAGAGCAATTGCAGAGACTTCCCAACACATTCTGTCCCATAGAGATCAATGGAGCTTTGCAGCTATGCAGTAAAGCGTGCGCTTAAAGGGGCAGAATTCAAATAAAAACTTAAGATAGGAGTCTAAAAAGTAATAAAACACATACAGAACGCACAAGAAATACATAGACCCAAAGGGAAAATGAGAAAATTGGTATATCCAACCCAATAGCATGGCATGGAAGGGGTTAACACCAACAGCCCAAAATGCTCCACAGACTCAGAACAGAGGAAATGTTAAACACAACATGAGTGCAGGAGTCATAAGAGAACTCCAAAATGCAAACCCTGTGCGGACCAGTGGACCATGGCACTCACAGAGTTGCTCACCTTTTTTGCAGGTCTTCTTACTTCAGATTACCAATGAATTGGAAGAAGCCTCAGAGACTTTCTGGAGAGAGACACAGGCTATTTGGCTCTCCCAGGGTCCACAATCAGCACCTGTTATAACTGAGCAATTCTCCAGGGAATGTCAGTAATGGTAATCTGCCTAATGGGGAATTTTGCCTTCGGTTATCTCTCAAACCATAAAGGTTTGAGAAATGAACCTGAGGGGGGGGGCATTATTAACTTATTAACTTATTTAAATTAATCCAAGCAGTCATGAGTTACTTCCTTAAGGCTGGACGTGCCAGGACAGTCACAACTTTCGGTCAGTTGACCCTTTGAGTGCCAGTGGTACGGAATGCATTGCTTTGCAATGCATTCCGTACCACTCTGGCACTCAAAGGGTTAAGGACCGGTGACTCATGGCATGGGTAATCACAGCGGAAATCTGGCTGGGAGGCTGAAACAGACTGCTTCAACACCAAAGCATCCGTTTCAGACTCTGTGAGATGATACATGTGATCACTCATGTGCTGGCTCCGCGAAAAAAAAACCAAAACAAAAAAAAAAAAAACTGGCCCTGGTCCCGCAGTGCATAAAACCCCTTGCCTTAAGGAATTAAAGATGAGCAATTCAACAATGGGAGACATAATAATTTAATGCACAGCACAGAAGACCTAAAGGTTTTTATAGTGCACCAACCTCTTTCACTTTACATATGCACTTGCCTACATCTTCCCCTCCCCATGAAGCTTAGTCAGGGAATGTGAAAGCAAGGATAGGATACAAATTTGCACTACCCCTTACAGCACTGAAGGCTCTGTATGTTTCAGTGAAGGTAGTCTTTTCAGCTGCAAGGACTGTGCACTTTATCGGTCTCCATTTTTAAGTCACTGACAAAGGGCACACACACCACTTCTTAAAGTGAACATGTAAAGTCAAAACAGGCTAACACTTTAATAGCCCCAATACTACCATTGATTTAAATGAGGATTTTAACCCACTGAAGGCTACAGATCTGTTTTCCAATGCATTTCAGACGTCACTCAAGAGGTCAAACCCTACATTTAAAATCAATGAGAGGCTTTTTCCACTATAATACAGTTGATGCAGAACTGTTCCTAATTTCTTTTGTGATTAAAGGGATAGTAATGTTTCACAAACAGCAGCTCCAATTAATCTTCATTGTATTTGAAACATAGAATGTTGTAGTTTTGAGTGTAAATGAATTATAAAGTATCCCGCTCCTGCCCCTTTTACCTATTATAAGCCACCTCCCCTCATTTGTGGAATCTGGTCTTAAGACCAGAAAGCTCACAAGGGACAATTACTGTAAGTATAAGGAAAAACCCTGCCCCCTTGACAGGTTTTTCCCTTGTTTAATGAAGATTGTCCCCCTCAGATCCATCTGGACAGTCTTGCTGCTCTGAGGTGAACAGTGTTAAATTAGTAATGTAGGCGGGAGGGGAATACTTTCTGATTCAATTACTCGTGAACTATAACTGACAGTATTGGAACACTCGCCATGGCCCAAATACTATGAAGATTAAGCTGATGTTATCTTGAAACATTACTATCCCATTAAAGCCCTTAGAGTAAAGAGTGGTTTGACTATTGCTGTTGTGATATGAAGTGATCCAGCAACATATCACCATCTACATTAATAAAGCAAAATAGTGGGTTTTTTGCATTTTCACTGTAGTCTCCTGTATGTAGTGATGCCTGTTGAAGTTGTCTATATTGTGCCTTGTGCTACAACAGTACTGAATGGTGTAAAATGAAGGAAAAAAAACAAAACAACTTAAGGTTTAGTTTCTTGACAAATGCTTTTAACATCTATAGTTATTAGTTTATACTTACAAGGAATATTTTAAAGTGTCATCAAGTTCCATTATTGCTGCCTGGTTGCCACAACGGTAACAGTAGTTTGGAGCACTAAAGATTGTGACTACATTTCTGTCATGGCACCAATTGTATCCCTAAAGAAAGAGCATATATGAGATCTTACAGGATTTATCAAAACCTCTGCAAATTAGGTGATCAGAGAGAAGACAAGTAAAAGCAGCTTTGGGTCACATTCTCATGGTTAACACAAATAGTGATAATGCATTTTATTAGGGTGTCCATGGCAAAAGGCAACATGTTGGATGGACTACAGCGACTTCTAAATGGCAACTGTCGCCTTGTGTAATCACACTGCTACTTAGTTGTGTTTCCCCAGAGCATCTGTCACAAGCACTGGTTGAGATGTTCAATATAATCAGACTAGCCAACCCATGTGAACCCCAGCTAGTAATCTTTTCTGGCACTGCCACAGCACTAAGAACATGCTGAACAGTCCCCAGACCTTAAGAAGGGGGGGGGGGGGCCACGGACGATCCTGGCACATCAACGGTCCTTGAGAGGTTAAAGAAACACTGACAACTAAAAATAATCTGGTGTGTATAAGTGTCATGCTTTCCACAACCTAAAAATAAGGACATTTTTGTACTTACTGAAAAACATGTTTAGTCCACTGAGGGATACTGGGACCATGGGTTACTAGACAGTCCCAAAAGGAGGCAGGGTACTCCAAACAAAAATCCCACTTCCCAGTGCCTACACACCTCTTCAAACTGTCAGATTTAGTCTGGTCAGGAAAGTAATAAACACTAACAAAGGCACCAAAAGAAAGGCATCCTTACCCAAGTTAGTACTCTGTGGACAGGATGTCCTGCATCACTCAAGGGAATAAGAGAAAAGAATGGGTAAGTACAAAAATCCTGTTTTCTCTATTGTCATTGATGAATGCAGGCACCATCCCAAAGCAGTCCAAAAAATGAGCAAGCAAACTAAGGAACTATGGCCTGCAAAACATTTCAACCAAAACTGGCATCTTCAGAGTGGCAAAATCATCAACTTAGTGAACATGCTGACAGATGACCATGTTGCTTCATTGCAGAGTTAGTCAGTAGCAGAGCAGGTTATCAAGGCCCATGAAGTAGTAAGTGAACGGAGTAGAATGGGCTGTTATTCTGAAAAAATTTGGAATAGACATGAGTCAGTAGTACTGTCTTAAAGTCTCTAATCCAAGGAGGATCTTTTTTAAGCTAGACCTCCTTTCTTTGGGCCATCTGGAATTAAAATTTGTCTAAAAGGCTGGGTGATTTCAACATATTTGTGAAGACAGAGAACCACATCCACTCTATGAATAACTTACTCTTTTTAGTTACTTGGATTAAGGCATAATGAAGGAAGAATTATTTTTGATGAGAAAAGTTGAAACCACTTTAGGTTGGAAATCAGGTACTGTTCTCACCACCACTTTATCTTGATGGAATGTAAGGCAGGGAGATTATCAGGATAAAATGAAGTTCTGAAACCAATTTTGCTATATATATATATATATATATATATATATATATATATATATATATATATATATATATATATATATATATGTGCACAGTATGGAGGAAGACTTACTAGCTTGTCTCTTGATGCCAACCTGTCTTTCTTGTGAGCCACTATTTTAAGAAATATTTCCTGTTTCAATTCACATTCCCCTGGATCTAAGGTCTGCCTGGTGAGTAAGTCCACCCCCCAGTTGTCCACTTAATGTATGTATAAGGCTGACAATGCTGGGACTTAGAATTCTCCATAGGGTGGAAAACATTCTAGTTCCATTCAACCGCCTTGCTCTTGATGGTGGATGTAAGCCACCCATGTTGCACTGCCAGACTGAATTCAACCTGGAAGGCTTTGTAGTAGATTGTCCACGCTGAGCGTGCTCAGTTCCCGGAAATTTATCAGTAATTGTGTCTTTGTTTGAGATCATTTGCCCTGAATTGAGTGATGACTAAACAGCTCCCCATCTGAACAGGCTTGCGTGTTGTGATCACTGTCCACTGTCACAGAAAACCTTTCCCTACTGCTAGGTTCGTCATTGAAAGCCACCATTAGAGACTGCTTGGTGGTCTTTGATAGACTCGTCATATGATTTAGATGGGCCGGATTCCCGGACCAATGGTGAAGTAACCCCAATGGTAAGGGTTGCATGTGAAAGTGTGAATGGAACGGCTTCTATTGTTGATAGTATTTCTCCCAATAGTTTCATACAGTCTCAGATTTGGTTCTCTGAGATACTGCTGGATTATTTTCTGTAAGTCCAAGATTTTGTCTTTAGGTAAAATTACTTTGATCACTGAATCAAAAACAAGTCCCAGGAATCAGACTGATGTAGCTGTGAGATTTGGACAGACTGATCATCCAAACATGTTCTGTCATTTTCATAGTGGGTACATTCAATAGTAGTCTTTTCTTAGAGGGAGCTTTTAGTAATAGGTCATCTAGATTTGTGGTTAAATAGACTCAGATGGATTACAGGAAGGCTGGCAGTGGAGACAATTACTTTGGTCTAGTCACAGTTCCAAGGGTGTTAACCAAAGGGTAGAGCCACAAATTGATCATGTTGGTTTTGGAATGTTAATCTTCGGTATTGATAATTTGAAGTATCCATTAGTCTGATATTTTTCCCCCTCTGTAGAACAAATTGATGGAGTCTTCACCCAGGGGAGTATTTTTGAGAAACCGCATCTCCACCATCATGCTTTGGTTGTCTTGGAGGTCAGATGTCTTGGGTAAAATTTTCTTCCGGCCCCGGTATAGTTTGATTTTACCTCCATATCAAAAAGGACTACCCCGACGTTAGACAATTTTTGCTTAAGTGCTTCTGTTACTGTATGTATTTCTTTTTAAGATCAAACCTAGCCAGTAGGTGGGGTGAGGGTTGAGCTGGAGGAGTGGCTGGAAGTCTCCACCTACAATACTCTAGATGTTTCCTGACCTCCAGAAGAAAGGACTCAACTCCATGGTACCTGTGTTCCATACAGGACTTAAGAGAAATTAAATATATTTATATTACATTCCTGTACCTCCTTAGAGACAAAAAAAAAAAAAAAAAAGACAGTTAACTGCTGGAGGAGTGTTATAGGCAGCTGGAAGAGGGAGAAGTTTCTTTAGAGTGCCCTGCAACCTATAGTCACACTCCTATATCCCACAGTCCCTGCATCCCTCAGTGATGTTCGAGAAAAAGCCTTACAAGTAGCTCTATGGAGACAGCCATTCCTTTCTTTTCCAGTGCTTCCTGACTTCCAATGAAATCTTAATAAGAGTCCCACAAGTGACAGTGCGTTTATATTATCTGTTAACAGGGTAAGAAGGCAACAGCCTTCCTGAACACAAAAGCAGTGGGTACCAATATCAAATTCATCCAATATGGTTTAAACTACCAGCTTACCTCCATCACAAGTTGATGGGCTCTTGAAACCAAAGTAAGGCCATTGGCATGATTGAAGGTTTCAGAAATGTCCTGCCCAAACGTGTAACCGGCACCTCTAGGAGAAATGCCCCAGCCACCACGGTCATCTGGATCAGACCACAACAAATCACACATTGGACCCTATTTAAAAAAATAAATAAATCCCACATTAGTATATTAGTAACAATGTTGAACACCCTCCAGAGTACCCCAACCCCCGTACCGGCATGGTCCTTAAGTGATTAGAAACAATGCATGTTCTAACTTGTACTAAATCTTTCAGTGCGCTGCTGTGACCTAAAGTCACAATTGTGACATAGAAAATGGTTCAGTACCTCATGTGGAACTTCTTGTAGGCGGTCAAGTGCCCGGATGTGATCCAGCGTATCTATTGAAGGCGACAGTCCTCCATGCAAACAAAATATCTATTGGAAGGAAGTAAAGGTTATGCTTTTGCTTAATTAGGAAATAATTTCTAATACAGATTTTAATTATAATGTAGAACCTTGCAACATGTACACTTTACAATAACCACTTAACCAGAAAAAAAAACAAACAAAACAAAACCTTATTTGTGATGTATATATTGGAGTTAGACAGTTACCCCATTGCGATTAAGGACTTAAATATATAAAAAGGGACATTATATTTACAGACCCCTCGAGTGCGCTCTGGTACTCTGCCCCCCTGAAAAGTTTAGGAATTAAGTTTTACAGATTCCAGCATAATGCATGTAAGTGCATATACCCCAGTTATATGCAGTAATTTTCTTGTAATAAATTACTTAAGTAAACCGTTCTACAGTATCTAGGAACTAATTTTTTTAAGATTGCAAGTCAATTTTAAAGCATTTCACGCAAAACATGGGCTAGAGTCAAAATATGAATATCTTTAGAAAATTAAAATCTATGAAACCGTATTTGTGGACAAACGGCAGATACAATGAAAGGGTCTACGAATATGTACAGAGCATTGAGAAAAATGTACTCCCAGCAAAGTATGAACATACCTGACCATCCACTAGTGCAGTTAAAGGAAGATAATCAAAAAGGTCAGTAAAGTATTTCCAGACATTTGCATTTCCATATTTTCGTAAGCATTCATCATAGAAACCGTACACTTGTGTGATTTGTCTACTTTCATGATTCCCCCTGAGAATTGTGATACGCTCACGATAGCGAACCTACAAAATATTATTGGGGGTAAGAGTTACAGGAAGTTGAGTAAATAGTGTTCATGCAATTACACATATATGGTATAAATATAGAATATAAATTATTAAATGTTTTATAAAGCAGCTCCTATTAAAGTATTAAGAAAAAACAATAAGTCTCCTGGTCTAAAAATCAGGTAATGTCAATTTCTCACTAGTTATCCAAGAGTATTTTATTTGAGGACAAGGGATACAGTCTCAGAGATGCTTTCTAAATTAACGGCAACTAAAAAGTGCCTTATTTTGAGTTCAAGATTGTTTCAAGGTATCGCAATGGTTTAAAATAATTGAAGCTCAGATTAATCCTCATGTTTTGGGCCATGTAGAGCTATGACAATATTGCCCGAGTTGTAGTTCAACAGTAATTCAACTATAAAGAGTCTCACTCCCACCCCTTTTACCTCCTGTAAGCCGCCTCCCCTCAAATGTGGAATCCTTACTCTCAGATTGTCCCTCAATGCACTCCCATCTGTGCTGGCTTGGACAGAATGTTATGTAGGTAAAACAGTGGCAGGGGGACTCTAATTTAATTACTGTTGAACTACAACTTGGGAAATATTGAAATACAGCTCTACATGGCCCATAACATGATTAAAAGGAGCAGCATTTATTTTCGACCATCACTATCCCTTTAAAGTGTTAGTAATGTCCAAATACATTTTTTTTCATACATTTGCAGAGGCTAAGAATCGCATTGATACAAACCCCATCTCTCAAACCATTATGGTTTGAGAGATATTTGCAGTCAAAGTCCCCCCTTCCCTCCCCTTCTCTTGATGTCCGCTGTAAAGCTGAAAGAAGGAGATCCATGTCAGCTGACACGATGAGGCTCTTCAGAGCCGAAATCTGGTTATCAGAAAAAAACTACTTCATGGGAACAGTCTACAACGTGTACTTTCAAACCAGGCACACGTTGTAGACCTTTCCAACGAAGTAATTCTTTTCTAATAACGGGATTTCAGCTCTGCTGCAGAGCCACCGGCTGATCCCCGGACTGGGAACTCCTGCTGTCAGCTAGACGCTGACGTCAGGAGAAAGGGAGAACTTTGAGAATATCTCTCAAACTGGAGAGGTTTGAGAGATGGGGTTTGTGGTAATGAGCTTTTTTTCCCCTACAAATCTATTAAAAACATTTGTTTGGACATTACTAACACTTTAAAGGCACAGACATGAAGCCCACATGTGGCCACCTGCCTGTTAATTTGTTCCCTTCCACCATTCTTTACTGCAGTCTGGTATTATCATCTGTTCTACTGCTCCTGAAAACTGGCAAAGGCAGTGACAAGATTCTGGTACCTAGAGTGGAATCACCAGTCATGTGTTTTAGGGAGGAGCACAGTAAGAACTGCAGACTGAAGAAAGCAAGAACTGAAGGTGCAGTGAGGCATGTGTGCTGGTCTGAGAACAGTTTTGCGCTTTTCATTCTCAAACAGAAACTGGTGCAAACAGGTTGAGAATATTAGTTGGAGCGCTTATTCCCTGGATTGTATAGGTGTTGTGAAGTTCTGGTGCAAACCAAGTGAACCTATGGTGCAAATGGGTTGTTCCAGATGTGCTCCTCTTTGGCTTTTTGAATATGGTCTTTTATACTTCCAAAGTAGTACAGCAAGTGACGTTGTACTCAAAACTACAGTTTTAATCAAAATGAACCATCACAATGACAGAAAACCCAATAAAAGGCATGCTTGCCTTCTAAAAGCTTAACTGAATTCAAGACTTGAAGTAACAAGAGGCTATACTTACCTTAAGAGCAACAAGCAGTGTTACTGTTTCCACAGAATAATATCCTCTGTCAACGTAATCTCCCATGAACAAATAATTTGTGTCTGGTGATTTGCCTCCAATTCTGAACAATTCCATGAGATCATGAAATTGTCCATGGACATCTCCGCATACTGTGACTGGGCATCGAACTTCCTGGACATTTGATTCTTTTGTTAAGATTTCTTTTGCCTGAAAGAAACAGTGTCAAACTAAATACCATAAAGTTAAAAGGAAAGTTACCACTAATAGGTCCTCAACTACACTGATGTCCAGATACCACAGGACACTATGTTGAATATTTACACACATCTACAGAAGTCCTACATTATTCATTTGAATAGGATTTTAGTGAACTTACCATTAAAGGGATTGTAATGTGTCAAAACAAAAGCAGTTCCAGTTAATAGTCATAGTATTTCAGCCATGGAGTGTGTTATTTTAATACTGTCACAGTTGTAGCTCAAGAGAAATTGAAGGATAAAGTGTCCCACTCCCACTCCTTTTACCGCAGAACCAGAAAGGTGGTGTCCAGATGGCTTGCAAAGAGGGACAATCTTCAATTAGCATTGGGGAAAAAAAACAAAGGGGGCAGGGTTTTCATTGTTCTCACAATAAGAAGATTGTCCCTTGCTGTGCTCTGGTCTTAAGACCAGATTCCACATCTAATGGGAGGTTACACTAGAAGAAAAAAGGGGGTGGGAGGGGGATACTTTATCAATTAATCATGAATCAAAACAGTATTGAAGTAACACTCCTTGGCCCAAATACTAGGAAGATTAATTGGAGCGCCCCTTAAATCCTTTACCTCTTTAGTCCACATGGAACAGAGGAACCAGGGAGGGGTTGAACTTCCTCCTCAAGGAAGGCAGGAAGAGTATCGTGGTGAGAAGACTCCCTTCCTCCTTCAGCTTAACCCTCCCACCTATCCAGATTCAAGTGAAACAAGTACCACAGAAAACTAAACCAGAAAGAAAAGGAAACCCCTAAACAAAACCCCAAGAGGAAACAAAGGTAGGCATTTCTCTGGGTGGGAGTCCTGTGTTCCACAAGACTAAAGAGAAAAGCATTTAACAGTAATTTCACCAGAATCCTACTCTTTGGGTGCAATATGGAACACAGGAACCATGGGGATATACTAAAGCATCCTACATATTCCAGGGAGGGAAAGAAGGAGAAAAACTTCTGCTAGGATACCAGCATTCAACACACACACAAAGCTGGCCTCAACCAAGGCTAACACATTAATACAGTAGTGTTTGGGATAAGTGTGCAAGAAGTACCACGAAGCAGCCTTGCACAATTCAGCTGATGCCTTCTTGTAGGCCCAGGAAGCATCAACAGATCTGGTGGTACGTGCCATGTCTTAGAAAACAATTCTCTTCCTAATCACGTTTGCCTGTTGTATGGTGGCCTTAACCCAAGAGGAAGTTGTGACTTTGGATGAAGTCTGCCCCCCTCTAGGACCCACAGGAATGACAGAGGTAATCAGCCTTCCAAGAAGTCTGTACAATGCACACAATACTTATGGAATAACACCACAACCAAAAGGTTAATTCCTTCCATCTGGATGCAGGATCAAGACAGAAGGAAGGCAGTATCTACTGACTGATGTGAAAGTCTTAAACTCAATTTACTTTCATATAATGCATAGTAACTTTCATACTGCCTGTACCTTTGTATTCTTGAAAATAGTGAAAAATCCCCCAACCCCTTTCCATCACATCATTTACAGTGCACAGAGATCCAAAAGTCAGGTCACGCCGTTCGGGGAGTCCAGAATCAAATGCAAGTTAGAAAAAAAAAAAAAAAAAAAAAAGCTGCGTGCGCGGATGGTCCTTACGGGGTTAATAAAGTATAAAGACTTAGAAAAAAGAATTATACAATCCATAGCCCATCTTAACAGGTACATCCAACGAAGCTGTGTCTTGAGCTAGAAATTTACCTTTTTAGGGTGCTTAATGGCAAGTGGATAGAAAGGTTTCAAAAAAGAAAATACACACTGCGGGGTTTACCCTGCTGACTAAAACATGAGTATTTCCCCTGATGAGACTTTTTTCCCCAGACAGTATCACAGTTCAGACTTGAACTTTGGGAGAGGAAGCGTCATGGCCTGAAATTTTAGTGTTGCTGTAGCATCATATTGACATTTATAGTCAAAAGACCATAGCTGTACAATGACTGTTGTAACAAGTTTCAACTGCAATAACTTTTGAATAAAAACCACAGGAGATACATGGTCTACTAACCAGGATAAACACTTCAATGTATATTTTCATATTTAAGTGTTAATATACCTATAAAAGCCCCTTTCACGTGGGCCATAACAGAGCAAAAATGTTGTGCTTGTGACACTGCCCATTAGCTACGATGCCTTACAAATTAGCAGCTATTGCTTTGCGTGAATGCACCAAAATCCAGTAAAAGCATTGTTTGAGGTTGAGACGAGCACCACTGCCTCCAACGAATGACAAGCCATTTGGATCCTAGCCAACAATATTGACTGCATTAAAGGGATAGTAATACTTTGTTTTATCTTTATTTTATTTTGTAGGCATTAAAAAACCATGAAGAACGATACAAGCCTTATTTCTCAAACCTTTATGGTTTGAGATATTCACAAGCAAAGTTTCCCCTGCCGCCCCTTTTACCTAGTGTAAGCAATCTCCTCTCAGATGTGGAATCCAGCCCATAGACCAGACAGATAACAGAAGGGGACAATATTTCTATGAAAACAGTGAAAACCCTGCACCCTTGACAAGTTTTTCAGGTTTTTCCCTTATCTTAATTGAAGATTGCAGAGAGGGACAATCTACCTGGGGCACCTCCCTTCTGCTCTGGCTGAGCAGTGTTACATCGGTAAAAGGGTCAGGAAGGGGATACTTTGTCAATGAATTACTCTGGAACTACAACTGACAGAATTGAAATAACACTCTCCAAGGTCCAAATACTATGATGATTAATTAGAGCTGCTTTTATTATGAAACATTACTATCCCTTTAATGTGGGCCATCTGAAAGCCATACCTTTCAAGCACCTGAATATGCAGAGAAACACATGATGGTAGTGAAAGAACAGACAGCGGAACTATAAAAGGGGGACAGCTACAGATGTTCATATGAAAGCCCTGAAGACAAGTATCACATCTGTGTTTGCACTAATCCTTTGAGAGCCAGAAGGGTATCAAATGCTTTGGACACCACTGACACTAAAAGGGTTAAAAAAAAATGAAAACCATGTTTTACAACAAAACATTTTTCAAAAAGCAATAAGCTCCCTTTGACACCATGTTTACATGTCCCTAATTTTACATATGACAAAAAAACATACATGTGCTCCGCTAGGTGTTCCAGTGCATTTCTTTGGAATGTGTTAAACACCCCTCTGGCATGGTCTGCTTTGTCATTGTTTTTACACTCAATTAACTGCCAACATCACACTGCCATCAGCCTCTCACCCACATCTTTAGTCCCTCTCCTGCATTGTAACCCACAACTCCCAATATCACCCCCCCCCCCCAAGTGTTATTTACAAAACCTTACTGCAGTAAAAGTGTTCATTGTTTCAGCCCTCTCAGGCATTTAACAAAGCTACATCCAAAAACAAATTTTACTACATCAATATCAAGATATATTGCAACATACGTTATATATACACTGATCTTATATAGAATATAATCACAGACCATAACACATTTTTGTGTGATAATTTCCTATAAGGCAACCTAATTTCAGATCATTCATTCCCACAGTATTCATTCTATGGATCCAGCAGGACTCATTTTTACATGTCAGAAACCTATTGGGAACATTGGTATATGTTCAATTCCTTTAACTTGAAAGCTTCACTCGATTCCTATAGGTCACTGGTTAAAGAGTCTTGAGACACTATGATCCCTGTCCTTACAGTCTATTTTCACTTTTGTGTTCTTCCATCCTCATTCGCAACTCCCGAATCATTCGTCCTATATTTCATTCCACACTGACAGGAAAACATATCTATGACTAATTTAGTCTCACAATTTATTAATTGTTTTATATCAAATTTTACAATCTGTTTCCATTCACTGGAACGGTTTGCTTTTATGTTCCATATTACTACAGCCTAAACTTTCTTATTGTACTTAAAGCGGAACTATCAAAGTAGATATCTGCTTATAGAGCCAAAGAGGATTTAATTAAAGCATGATATTTTAAGTAAAACATTTAATATATTTTGCTATAATTATGAATCTGACAGTTTGTGGAAGCACTAAGACAGAGCGCAGCCATCTTTCCTTTTCAGCTTCAATGCGCATGCGTTAGGTCTTCTTTTGCCTGTCACTCACTACTGTAGCCTCTGCCCATAGTCCACCCTTCTGAGATGCGCGCCTATGAGGTGCGCATGCTAACACCACTGACGGTCACTTCCTTGCCGGGCGCATGCACTACACAACAAAGCGGATCGCTAAACAAATGAATCGTAAACCTGTGAGAGCTACAAGAAAATGTACTGCGCTGGCGCTCAAACGGTTAGTATAAAATTGATAGTAAATGTCAAAACTAACTTTGCAATCAGTAAGACTGAAGCAATACACACCTTTGGACTAAAAATGATTTACCAACCTTTTGAGTGCCAGTGCAGTAAATTTTCTTGTAGCTCATGGGTTTACGATTTGTTTAAAAAACAATACAACTATGTATATATGTATTGGATCCAGACAGACAATCTTGTTGGTGTGATAGTTTCCCTGTAAGATTAATTTATCCGTGAGGGCTACAAGAAAATCTACTGCACAGGCACTCAATGGGTTGGTAAACAACTTGTAGTCCAAAGGTGTGCATTGCTTAAAATCGTATTGCTTGCAAATTTTCTTAATATATTGAGTTCAAAATATATAAAGTATTAATAGTGTATATAAGTTTTAATTTAATACAAAATCAACAGTCACCAGAGGATAGATGTGTAGAGAAGCAGCTCAATTAAATTTGCCGCACTGAGTCCAAAGGATGCTCCAGTTGCCTGCCAGCCTATGGGATAAGGCCGATTCTCCGGTTGCATAGAAACAGGCACAGAGCATGCGAGATACATGCATGTGCTCGCAATGAAATAGTGACTTGAACGTGCAGGAAAGTTAGTGAGCGCCAGGTCACATGCTCATGAAAGGGAATATGTAGGAGGATTGAGAAGACTGGTGGGAGTGACAAAGTAACCTTAAGGTAACTTCTGTCATGCGTAGTACATCTCCATCTGGTCTCCACTTCACAAGGTAGATTTGCTTATGGCTCTGACGGGTTTACGATTAATTTGTTTTTTAAAAAAAAAAACAAAAAACAATACAATGCTGTTTGTTTATGGAAACTAAGACCTAATCTTGTTGGGGTGAAAGTTCCCCTTTAAAATTCCCTACTACCTTAGGAAGTTAGGAGCTATATCTACATAAAATTTGGGGTCTTACATATACTATATATCATTATTAGATAATTACCCACTACTACCTCCAACGGTGGGCCCTGCTGTAGTACTGTTTTTTCAGGTTGCCGACATTGTCAACTGTCGGTTCTTTCAGGTGAGGTTACGAATTTGGGGGTGCAGGGAAAGAAATACGTTTGCCACCTATACATATTGGATATCAGTAATCAGGTGATATGATGCAATCATATTTCACCATTATCCCTAAATGGCTTGAGACTGAATACTAAGTTGTAATTAGTACATTTGAAAAACCCTATTAAAAAGTTTCCTATAAATACATTTGTTTTCTAATTAAATTAAAACTTTCAGGAAATATGCACTTGTTATTGAGCGGTTTTAGTTTTACTATACAACCAACAGAACGCACATTTTAGTTCAAAACACCATTCTGAGGTTCTGTTAATTGGGTCTGTGCAGGTCATGCACGTAAGCATATATATGCATGTAATTGTGCACATGAGGTGGTTTCAGGGCTTTAAAATATCACAATGAATGTGTTACACAGTGTAAGATTACTTAACCCTTTCATTGCCAGACACCAAGAAAATCTGAATTTGTTAGTACAAAAGTCAAATATTTTTTTCTTATGCATCTAGGTGGTTATATATAGGAGTTATATTTAAACACACAGCTAATATGACAGAAGTGTCACTGTCTCTGGGGTGTAATAATACCCAAGACTGACACCATGCGTACCAGAGGTATTCAGCTTCTCAGCACAATGTGATGGATGCCTCTGACACTCCAAGGGTTAAACATACAATTCTTAAGTAATCTTTGTTGCAACATTGAGTTTTGTATTCCTAGTACAGTGATTCTCAACCAGGGTGCCGTGGCACTTTGGTGTGCCACGGACATCAACTTAGGGTGCCCTGTGTTTTCTATAAAGACTAACAAAAATGGACATTTAAATAAAGATTTATAGAAATTGTTATGCACAATATGTTTAGTTATGGTATTATGATTATAAGACCTAATAATACTGTATATTTATGTATTGTACCCTTCATTATGCCCTTGATAAAGTACATTAAATTTGTTAGGGGTGCCCCGAATGTTCAAGATTACATGTTAGGGGTGCCCTGAGCAAAATAAGGTTGAGAACCACTGTCCTAGTAAAATAAGCACTTGTCTATTGAAATGGTAGACAAATCTACCTCAAAAAAGTAAAATGACATTTCTACTTTCCTATCTACTGGGAGAAGGATCTAAAATACGGAGCTATTCGAAGAGAGATTCGAATAACCACTTTCTAACACAAAGTAAAAATGTCTCGTTTGTAACTTTCAGGGTAGGCCGCAATACCTACCATTCTGAAGACTAAGGATGCTGAGAATTATGGCCTATCAGTAGTAGAATACCCACCTCTGAATTACAGGTCCATATTAGTAGTTTATTAGTCTTTCAGATACCACGGGGACTATCAAATTCCACATAATTTGTGGGTTTCATTTGCCCGTTTGTACTTGGAGACCCACGGGTAGTTTGGAATTATTCACTGACACTGCGATGCTACAAAACGCTGCGAACCGACAGAGCATTTACAAGAAAAATAAAAATAGAGCAATTACAAGAGTTCAATAAAGACCGACTTCTACTACGTAAAATCAATGATGTTGGTAGTCAGTTCTGTAAACATTTGCGGGGTTAACGACTGTCAGTGTACTGCATAGCAATGTACTGGACACTTGACAGTCAAAGGTGTAACCCTTTGAGTGTCAGAGGCCCTCTGGCACTCAAAGGGTTAAAAACAGGGAAGATGGTATCGTTTCTTACACGCCTCGTACAGTTGTCAGGTACAGGAGGCGGTCTTGTTATGAAATGCAGTTATACGTTGTTAAATGAATGTGCTTTCTGTCCGATGCGGTCTACAGAACAAGCAGCACTGGTGTGACGAGTTCTGAGAAATTAGGCTCATGGCGGCAGCTGCAGTTCTTAAGATGGCGGGTGCTCAGCCCCTCCGCCCACAGGAATGCGCGTGTGCATGTGAGACTACAGAACGCGCAATGAAAGGCTTCCTTACCCGTGCCATATTTTGCGTATAACCATTGATGGTGTTTGACAGGAAAATTAACAATTGCTACTTACAAAACATTTATAGAATCACACGCCTAGTAATAGATCTCCATTTAGCCATTATTATTGGCAGAAAACCCTAGTGGCCGCTGAATTTTATTATGAAGTGCTATGTTAAATCCTGAACAGTGGCATAATTCATTTGCCATTCTGGCCATGTTCAGCGGTTCTCCTACTCAATCCCAGGAGGGATTTCAGCGAGACACTCATATGACACTGTCTTAATTAGCAGATATAAAATTACGAAACCTTGGAGTAGGACAATTCAAATAGCATTTAGTGTAGGTAGCCCGGACAGTCACAATATACAGTAAGGGTGTGTAATCTGAGGGCTAACAGTTGTTGAGGACGACAGCTCCCATAACGGCTTGCCAGCCACAGACTGAGGATGACGGGAAGACTTGCGGTTCCAAGAAATTGCCGGCCTCTGGTGGATCTCTCCGATACAGAAGAGCATGCAATAAATCATGCATACAGCAATAGCCCTATTACAGCAAGACAGTTTCTACATAACACTGTGTAAAACACGAACACACAAGTGCCGTTCCTAGATAGGACATGCAAAAGCCACCCCAGTCGTACTTTACGTTCATCATACCCCCCCCCCCTTTTAATTGGAATTTGGAAGGTGTATAGTACATGGCGTTTTTGCTCTGAGCATCGAACAAGCACATTTCACGTCCCCTCAAGACCAATGGTCAATTTAACATTATACGGAAACAGTTTGTAGTCGGATATCCACCACAAATAACATTGAACTTGGGTAATTAAGCATTTGCCTAGGTTTTAGAAACCTAGTCTATTGGCTTGCCCATTAGTGTCAGATAGAGTGGCCAACGACAAATACAGTTGGATATATTTCTTCCACTCACAGGCAGATACACCCACTCCCCATAGCCAAACAATTGCAAATGTTAGCTCCATTAATTTGAAAATGTTGTGAATATGCCATACTACTCACCTTCTCACACAGAGTCTTTACTTGACTTTCTGTCAGCTGCTTGCATTCATTTAGCTGCTCGATCCATTGATCCAGCTCCTTGGTGAAGGCCTTCTCGTCCATTTTCAATATTCAACGGACCGGCAGCCAATCTGGCACCGGAGCCCTTATAGGGCAGCGGACTAGGACTAACGAACGAGTAAAATCACAAACGCACTACTGATGAAGATACTGGTAGATAGGTTTCTAATATATGCCGGCTCAGGAAGAAATACTTTGTTTCCTAAATACCGATGGCAATCCCCAAACGACAATAATAAATATCAATAAGGAAACACGCAACCAGATACCAATGACCGGCACCAGTGCAAATCTCCGAGCTCTTGGAGCCGCCGCTCCCGACCTCTCCTACGATATGTAATGGCCGCCGTGACGTCACGAACCCCTCCTTTATCACCTCCTCCATCCTGCCAGTCCTTCTCTCCTAGCTCCGTCACTTCCTGTACCCATATCCGGAAGCAGTTAGTAAACCATGCCCTCTCCTTTCTTGTAATCGGTGATTATTTTGTGTGGGTGTGGATGATGTAATTGTACCTTTGAAAAAAAAAAAAAAAAAAAAAATGTAAGGCGTATTCCTTTTGCTCGCACGCTCTGCGTTTCAAATTAGTACAGTAATACAGAATTACGATGAACTGTCACCGATTTGTAGTTTTGCTCTTAATGCTCAACATTCACAGCATTTTCATAAATTGAAACTTGTCACAGTGGGGTCAGTAGTCTGTACCTTGGGGTCTTGAGACCCTGTGCCTTTGGTAGGAGAGGTAGGTTAAAGGGGAAATTTCACCGGTACTACATTTTGTCTCATATTATCAAGCTAGAAAAATGGTATGTGTATTGGCTTTTTTTTTCTTCTATGTACATATTTTAGTAGATATTCGCTCAAAATTGTAGCCTTTGTGTGAGCACTTTCACGTTTTGCAGCACAGGGTAACGTGGCACAGCAATGCAGGCAGGGCCGGTGTAAGGATTTTTGTATACACAGACGAAGGTCCATTTTGATGCCCCCCTCCAACCCGGACACATTCCCCTGCACCCCCAACCTTGCCACAATCCCTTGCCCCAGCCCACATATTCACCTCAACACTCTCCCCACCTCCACTTTGCCCACCTCACCTTAAACACCCGCTCTCTCTCTGACTAAGCACACACTCTCTCTCAGACTAAGCACACATTCTCTTCTCTCAGACTAAGCACACACTCTCTCTCAGACTAAGGGGATTTGACCTAACAGACGTCTAGAAATACTAAGTGGTCTCCAGTCTGACTGCTTTGACAGGTCTAATGTCAGATTCACCCCCCAACTGGGCATTGTTTGACTCCTCACATAGCATAGCGGAACCAAAACATCGCCTGCCAGAACACTTAACACCTTTGCTGCACTTACACTCATCGGACACTTATTGGCTTGCCCAGGGCACCTCTATATCCACATACAGCTACCCTATGCATTTAAAGGATACTTTGACAGTATACAGTTCTCCCATGTATTGTACGCCGGCCTACACATCCCATAATCCTCAGCCAGCCAATCGGAAAGAATTTTGCCTATCTGAAAGTACGTAGGATTACCATCCATCACACCAAGAGAGCGACACGTTTTCCCCTTTCTCCTGACTGTAGGTGGGGCCTGGTACATAGATATCACTTTACGCATCATCCTAAATGCCCCTAAGGTTAGGATCAAAAGACTTACTGTTTTCACCACCTCAATCTGCCAGATCTGTCAGAGACCCCAGCTCTCTAGCCAGCGCCGGCCCAAGGCATTATGATGCCCGGGTCCATAGATGAAATGCTGCCCCCACCCCCCCAAATAAATACCACCCACTAAAACACGTAAAAAGGGGAAAAAAACATCTTGGTCAGGGCTGAGCAATCATAATCTCATTTCTGCACTAACATAATGTTAGTGCAGAGATGACATTTTTATGATGCTCAAGCCTAAACACAGTTTTTTTCCCTTTTTAGCAATACAAAAATAAGCTTAACAGGATACACACATTGCCCCTCAATCTCCACATTGCCCCTTCCACAATGCCCCTTCATCTCCACAATGCCCCTTCCACAATGCTCCCTTCATCTCCACAATTCCCCTTCCACAATGTTCCCTTCATCTCCACATTGCTACTTCCATAATGCCCCTTCATCTCCACATAGCCCCTTCATCTCCACATTGCCCCTTTCATCTCCACCATGCCCTTTCCACAATGCCCCCTTCATCTCCACAATGCCCCCTTCATCTCCACATTCCCCTTGATCCCCTACCTTGAGTCCCTGGTAGTCTAGTGGCGTGCCATAAGAGAGATCTGTGCCTCCTTCGGCACAGAGCTGAAGCTCCCGCGCGCTGTTCTCAGTAATGCAAAGTGATGGGAGACGTCATCTCCCAGTGCTCTGTATTACTACAGAGCCTGGGTCGCGCCGCTTTGTGAATGTCACATAGACGCTGCAAGGGAGCTCTTGGTAGTGTAAATCAGCTCTCCCTCGTGGTAAATATGTATCTTTAAAAACATTTTTTTAAAATTCCCAGCTTCCCCCTTTTCGGCGCCCTAAGGCGGCTGCCTGTCCTGCCTTATGGTAGCGCCGGCCCTGAATGCAGGACTTCCCAGTCCTCCTATTCTCCCAGGAAGCACATTCATGCTTCCCTTCGTATTGATGTTTGTCATAATAATGAGAATAAAATGACAAACGGAGCTTGCTGTTACAATACACGTGATGCAACCAAAGAAGGAATAATGAAACCCTGCTGTTCTAGCACACTATTCAGACTAACACATAAAACATCTAACAGTCCCAAAGTAAATCAGAGGTACCCTAAAACTTAACTTTTATTCAAGTATATAACAAAAAGTTACATACAAAACAAACACAAAAATAGTGCTCCTAAAAAATCTCTGTCAAATCAAGTAAATGAAAAATATATGATAAATATCCTAAGAACAGGACTTACATATAGGCTGCTCAAATCAGGGTGTTCTTGGTACCACCTATCATGTATAATATACAACAAGAGAAAAAAAGAGAAAAGAAAAGATCGAGCGCCAATTAACCTATATCAAAGGAATAGATAGTCAATCAATGTTCTGATTATTATAAATAATATTTCAGATGAAATAAAGGCGTCAAAGAAATCTTGTAATAGCTTGATAGTGGTATGGGTCTTGATATAAATACTGGCCGGTTTCCCAATGTAATTCTTAACTGTAGGAACACACAGAAAAAATCGAATCTAAGAGCAAATCTGCATACAGGTGAGTGTCCAAATTAAAGCCCCCATATAGATAAAACTCACCAAATATATAGCTTGAGTGTGTATCTGAGAAGCCCGGGCCGGCTTATGCCAATATCCTCCAATGTATCAAACAGTAATGTGAAGTAGGCTCAGATAGTGGGTACTCTGGGTCTCAGATAGATGCAGTGTGTGTATATAGAAGACCCGACCCGGTCACAGCCCACAACGAATTCAACAAGGTCAATCCACGTGGAGTAATAAATATTAGATTTATTTATTTGATTTTCCCTACTCGTTTCGTGGCTCTATTGTCCACTTCATCAGGGGATTAAAAGTATAGTCACAAGCACACATATATATATAAATATTCATTTCTTAATAGATTACTCACATGTGTTTAAGTACCGGCTATGGAGAAAGGCGTCCGGTCCGCCACGGCGCCAAGCGTGGCATCTGATGACCCACATGTGTTCTCAAAGAACTCCACGCCTCGCTCTCAGTGCCAGCGCAACGAACCGTTGCCATGGCGATCGGACGCTCTATCTCAGATCAGACATAAACAGCTTCTCTTCAGCTAGTGGAGAAAAGCATCCGTCTCATCGTACCGCATACATATTCAAAATTTCTATATGACTCACCATTATAAAGGAACGAGAAAGAGAATCGGATGCCTTTCCCCAATCCGATCAGAGTCATTTCTACCAAGCCGTAGTTTGTATATAAAACCATCATATGTATACAAAATAAAATAAAAATAATATAAAATATATATATAATTTTATACATGGAGTGCAAAAATAAAAGACAAACTGTAATTTAAAAAGCATTATTAGAGTGTGCTCCAACATAATATGAGCCCAAAATAAAAGAAAAAAGGGGCTCTAAAAAATAAATTACAATAAAGACATAATTGTTCATCCACCTCATGTTACTAAAATTCTATGAACAGATATATTGAAAATTCCTAATCCTATTTTTTTGGACTCCAGTATAATCAACAAGGAAAGAGGCAAACGAAAGAAAAAATCATCCCAAGGATCAAAGGGATCAAGAAGAGAGTCCATAGAGGCAAACGAGGAGGAAGAAGAACAAGAAATACATCGACAAAAACAAAAAAGTCAGAAGATACAATAAGAACATCAGAACAGGCTATTTTTAATTTATCTAGTAGAACACTAAATGCTGATGAAAAAACTTTATTAGAAAAAGGTCTTAAATTTGCTCCATCTAGTAAGCCTGATGATTTTTCTTTTTTTCTGGATCTCAAGAGATTCACACAGGAATTATTTCTACATAGATATTTTGAAATTAAGAAAACAAAATCTCCTATTGAGAATTTAAATAAAGACTCTATTTTAGATAAGGTAGATTGGGAACATCTGCAGATTTTGGAATCTCTACAGTTGGAAAATGGAATAGAATGTGATATACAGGAAGAATCTATATTACATACTCCATATAGACCTCTATCCCAGTTTTTCCCTTCTCAATACAAGGGACCATTTGTAGATGCCTTCTTTGAAATGGTTATGAAAGAATATAAAGAAAAAATGAGTAAATATACGAATCCTAAAGATAATCTCTCGAGGAGGGAAAGAGTCGCTCTGAAACATCTTGCCTCAGATAAAACTATTACCTTTAGTTATACAAGACACCACTGTGTATTTGGAAGAAGCTTGTAGACTGTTGAAGGATGAAGATTCCTATAGGAAACTCACGTATAATCCTTCTGAAGTCTACAATGACTCTTTAAAAATCTTATTAAAAGAGGGATTAGAGGAAGGTGTATTAAACAAACAAGAATTTCAATTTATTCTTATAGAACATGCAGATCCTCCTTTCTTTTATCACATACCAAAACTCCATAAAAATAATACAAACCCTCCAGGTAGGCCTATTATATCAGGTCTTAATTCATTTACTTCCAATTTGTCTGCCTACATAGATTTTTTCTTACAACAACATGTAGTCACACTTCCATCATACATAAGAGATTCCCAACATGTGTTAAATATTTTGTCATCAATAATATGGAAATATCACTATATCTGGGTAACACTTGATGTTACATCTTTGTATACTTGTATTGACCATGTCCTGGGATTACAGGCTATCAGGTATTTTTTGGAAACTGAAGCTTAATTCCCACAAAAACAGAGGGAATTTATCATCAAATGTGTCTCATTCATATTACACCATAATTTTTTTCAATTCCAGGAAGAGTTTTTCTTGCAAATTAAGGGTACGACCATGGGTACTAGATTTGCCCCCTCATACGCCAATCTATTTTTGGGATTATGGGAAGATCTTTCGGTGTGGCCAAAAGAAAAATGGGGGGACAATCTAGTATACTATGGCCGATATATAGACGATATCCTCATTATTTCGGGAGGTTCACTGGACTCATTATCTGAACTTGTACATAGTTTCAATTCCAACGAGATGGGTCTAGTATTTACCTCCGATATGAATATGAAATAAATTACTTTTTTAGATCTGAAACTTAAGGGCATCTCAGGACAACAGATCATTAGTACCATATATAAAAAAGAGGTATCAAGAAATCAATACTTGAGGGCAGATAGCTGCCATCATCCCAAATGGATAAAAAATATTCAATTTGGGCAATTTCATAGATTGAGGAGGAATTGCAGCAATATAGAAGATTTCCTGGCAAAAAGTGGGGATCTTAAACAACAATTGTTAGAAAGAGGACATAAAGTTTCAGTTATTAACTCTGCATGTAATAGAGCTCTTAATCTAAAAAGAGAAGATCTGTTGAGAAATAAAGAAAAAACCACAATAGCCAGAAGATCACCCTCAATAATAACACAATACAATGGAGCCTCTAAAATGATTCATTCCATCATTCATAAATATTGGGGAATCCTTAAACAAGATCCTCTTTTGCAAAACATCCTTCCAGCCAAAGCAAAGATTACATATAAAAAAGCAAAGAATCTCCGAGGATACGTGGCCGTCAGTAAACCCAAGAGTTTGAAATGTAGCAAAGAAAAAGGAGGTATAGTCAAGTCCACAACTCCAATGGGCAACTATAGGTGCCTACATAGCAGATGTACCAATTGTAGGTACCTAACTAATAAACTGACAAGTATACAGAGTTTTGCTAACCATAACACATATTACATAAAAAATTTGATAACATGTGATACATCTTTTGTAATATATGTTATAACACGTGGGTGTAGAATTCAATATGTAGGAAGAACTACAAGACCTCTTCGAGAACGTGCAAGAGAACATTGATACCTTATCAGTAGAAAGATGGAAACACATACTATCCCCAAACACTTCAATAATTGTGAAAAAGGAGGACTAAATAATTTTAAGATAACTGGCATCGAACATATTCCGGTCTCAAAATCCAATAGATTCTCCACACTATGCCGAAGGGAGGCATATTGGATTTATACATTAGATACTTTAGCCCCTAGTGGGCTAAATGAAGAAATGGAGGTTAGTAACTTTTTACAAGATTAGATGCTCTAATTAATTAATTAATTAATTAATTCCTCTAGTCATTAAGTCCTCCCTTAGCAATATATTGCAGCAGGTCCTAACATTAGAAGTAGATATAGTCATTCATAGGATTAGGAATTTTCAATATATCTGTTCATAGAATTTTAGTAACATGAGGTGGATGAACAATTATGTCTTTATTGTAATTTATTTTTTAGAGCCCCTTTTTTCTTTTATTTTGGGCTCATATTATGTTGGAGCACACTCTAATAATGCTTTTTAAATTACAGTTTGTGTTTTATTTTTGCACTCCATGTATAGAATTATATATATATTTTATATTATTTTTATTTTATTTTGTATACATATGATGGTTTTTTATACAAACTACGGCTTGGTAGAAATGACTCTGATCAGATTGGGGAAAGGCATCCAATTCTCTTTCTCGTTCCTTTATATTGGGGAGTCATATAGAAATTTTGAATATGTATGCGGTACGATGAGACAGATGCTTTTCTCCACTAGCTGAAGAGAAGCTGTTTATGTCTGATCTGAGATAGAGCGTCCGATCGCCATGGCAACGGTTCGTCGTGCTGGCACTGAGAGCGAGGCGTGGAGTTCTTTGAGAACACATGCGGGTCATCAGATGCCGCGCTTGGCGCCGTGGCGGACCGGACGCCTTTCTCCATAGCCAGTACTTAAACACATGTGAGTAATCTATTAAGAAATGAATATTTATATATATATGTGTGCTTGTGACTATACTTTTAATCCCCTGATGAAGTGGACAATAGAGCCACGAAACGCGTAGGGAAAATCAAATAAATAAATCTAATATTTATTACTCCACGTGGATTGACCTTGTTGAATTCATTGTGGGCTGTGACCGGGTCGGGTCTTCTATATACACACACTGCATCTATCTGAGACCCAGAGTACCCACTATCTGAGCCTACTTCACATTACTGTTTGATACATTGGAGGATATTGGCATAAGCCGGGCCGGGCTCCTCAGATACACACTCAAGCTATACATTTGGTGAGTTTTATCTATATGGGGGCCTTAATTTGGACACTCACCTGTATGCAGATTTGCTCTTAGATTCGATTTTTTCTGTGTGTTCCTACAGTTAAGAATTACATTGGGAAACCGGCCAGTATTTATATCAAGACCCATACCACTATCAAGCTATTACAAGATTTCTTTGACGCCTTTATTTCATCTGAAATATTATTTATAATAATCAGAACATTGATTGACTATCTATTCCTTTGATATAGGCTAATTGGCGCTCGATCTTTTCTTTTCTCTTTTTTTCTCTTGTTGTATATTATAACAAAAAGTTAACCCTTTGAGTGCCAGAGGGGTACACAACGCATGCTTTGCCATGCGTTGCGTACCCCTCTAGCACTCAAAGGGTTAAAAATACATATACCAGGGCAGGTACCATCTTACCGCTAATTAAATTGTATAAAGGATAGAAGAGATGAAAAAATGAATCTGGATCTGAGAAAATCTAATACTAATTATCCATATATCAAAAAATTCTAGAGCATCAACGACTATACCCTAGGATGTCATCTATACTACAGAGAGTCTGTTAGTATCCATCAATAACTTAGACTAATACTGGTACTGAAATTGTTAAAAGCAGTTGCTGAAAGCTAAATATCTGCATAGTACTGGGGCACATCCGGCTTGCCACATAAATAAGTGTGATGATAACCAGTATAAATATCTCTATTGGATTCTAACACCCCAATGCCACGATGAAAAGGAAATAAAAGTAGAAGATATTTATAACACACACTATTAGTGAAAAGATGTATGGATAGTAGTTAGGTGATGATCAAGCCTATCGATCTATGTATGTATGTGTACTGCCGGGGCTTATCTGGCTTGTCAGACGGGTCTGACATAATGCCTATGAAAAAGTACTGATGAAATGCACATCTGCATTTTTTCCATCTGTTAATATGATACAAATTTTTTAACTTTTATCGTTGCCAATTTCCTCCTCCTCTTAATTGCTCTCTCAGGCATCAAGTGGATCTGAGAGGTTATCGAAATAGGGCAAATAGGAATGAATGTTTTTTGTTTTAATTATCACATTGCTGGCAATCTGGAATATGCCCCAGCGTTTTTTTCTGTGAATTGTGGCTCTGTTTCCGCGGTTCACACACTTCAGTGTAATTGCAAAGGTGTGTATTTGCTATAGGATCATTGGGATTTTTCTTTAGAGGCAAGCTGGATCATGCCCCGGTAATAGATCTGTGTATATATTTATTTAGGGATAGTCTGTTGGTGATACTGCAGGACTAGAGGAGTCAGAGTGTTCTATTGACTAGTTATAGACAGCTTATAATAAGCCCTTAACTATTAGATAGATGTGGTAGTATTAGGATTTTTAATTTAAGGTAAGTCGGTAATGCCCAGGTATCATATCTACACTAGTTTGTGATCAATAAGGACTATTTTCAATGCTTTGAGCTCACTGTCATTGACAAATCCTAGTAAGGGAAGCCGGTTAAGCCCTGGCAGTACACGTGCATACATAGATCTATAGGCTTGATCATCGCCTAATTGCTATCCATACATCTTTTCACTGATAGTGTTTGTTATACATATCTTTTACTTTTACTTCCTTTTCATCATGGCATTGGGGTATTAGAATTCAATAGAGATATTTATACCGGTTATCATCACACTTATTTAAGTGGCAAGCCGGATGTGCCCCAGTACTCTGCAGATACTTAGCTTTCAGCAACTGCTTTTAACACTTAGTGCCTGTATTATTCTAAGTTATTGATGGATACTAACAGACTCTTTGTGGTATAGATGACATCTTAGGGTACAATCTTTGATGCTCCAGAATTTTTTGATAAATGGACATTTAATATTAGATCTTCTTGGATCCAGATCCATTTTTTCATCTCTTCTATCCTTTATACAATTTATTAGTGGCAAGCCGGTCTCTGCCCTGGTATATGTATTTTATCTTTTTGTTATGTACTTTGAATAAAGGTTAAGTTTTAGGGTACCTATGATTTACTTTGGGACTCTTAGATGTTCTATGTATTAGCCTGAATAGTGTGCTAGAACTAAGGTTTCCTTTTTTCTTCTTTGGTTGCATATTTTTTTCCCTGTAGCACCTTGTAGGCTCCAGGAATATCTCAATCCTGGTAGGCTATGACTGTGTGAGTGCGCAAGTTAATTTTTGATACAATATACATGATGCACATCAATACGAAGGGAAGCTTGAACTTGCTCCCTGTCTGCTTCCTGGGCATCCATCCTCCACGGCCAATCTGGACTATTCAACAGCGTCGGGTCATCCCCAGCAGTGCTTCTCCTCTTCTACGTTGCAAGTGTTGGTGCGTTGGACTGCTGATACAGCATAGCGTTGCAGTGACGTCATCGTGACTCCCTTGAAGTACCGGCTGAGCCTTCAGTCCGGTGCTTCCTTATTGAGCCCATTGAGCCTGTGTGTTTGCTGGATATCCTTTGCCTCTGTACTTGCTTGACCTAGGACTGCCTGACCATTCTTTTGCCAGCTCCTCTGCTACCAGCTATCTACTGTGTTTCAGACCAGGACTGCCTGACCATTCTTTTGCCTGTTCCTCTGCCTCCAGAAATATTCTGTGTACCAGACCAGGACTACCTGACCACCCTTTGCCTGCCTCCTCTGTACCATTGCTTCCAGTGTTTGAACCAGATCCTGGACTGCCTGACAATTCTTCTGCCTGCTCCCACAGGTACCATACAGTCTCCTAGATATTGAGGTTGCTTACTCAAACATCTTCTGTATTTGGGGTCTGTTCTCCTCTACCTGCTTTTGGGTTCCTACTCTATTGTCCTGCTCTGGGTTCGCCCAGCATCATTCATAGCAGTAGCTTCCTGCTTATCCCTGCAGTAGGACACTCTTCCGTAGGGAAGTTTCAGCAAGCTTACATTCTATCGTTCTGCTGGGGAACGGAGCTGACACACCCTGGGAGAGGTGAAAGGAAAATTAGAAGACTGGGAAGTCCTGCACCACTGTACTGAAGTTACCCTGTGCCTCAGAATGCAGTAGTGCCCACATGAAGTCTACATTTTAGAGAAAATATATACTAAAGTATATTCCAAACAAAGTTGCAGGCGGCACTCCAAAACAAATCAGACGAGGAAGCTCAAATCATATTCACTTTATTGAAAAAACTAAAAAAATGGCATGAAGACACATCCCAAACAACAGGCAAAGAAGACATCAAGACAGGTGAAGATACTGTCTAACGCGTTTCAAGCTTCAAACATAGCTCTTACTCATAGACATATGATATAACATACCAAACAAACATATATAGTTTAAAAGGTAATTAAAACCACCACACCACCTGTCAATTGTGATCTCGTTTCAGACCTAGTTCTGTCACAACGAACCAATACGATGAACAGGAACTATTAACCCTATATCCTAGTACTGGTAAAGAACCAAAGTATGGGGAGACTCAAAATGGAATGGAATGCGATTGTGCTAATGTAAAGATATAAAATACACAAAAATTAAATACAGTACAATACAAATCACATTCTCCCAATAAGAGAGCCCCCTATCTGAGGTCAAAATGGAAACAACACTATTAAACCAAAAGACTATCAATCGTATAGCATACACTACTTCACAATTAAATAACATGACTGATGTCCCATTCTAGATTTAACCCTTTGGGGGAGCGAGTTTGCAAATGAAATATCCAAAAAAAGTCCAAAATATCGCTCCCTCTTCAGGGTAACTTCACCTTCTCTATATCTTGAAATGAGAAACATCAGGGATCACCAGCATGTAACTCAGTGGTATGTTTAGCAATAGCTGGGATCTGATATTCCTTGGATACCTGATACACGTGCTCCCTAATGCGCATTTTTAGTGGACGAATAGTCCTGCCCACATATTTAATGGAACATAGGGAGCACGTGAAAAGGTAAACAACATGATGAGAATCACAATTAATATAGTCGCTTATCCTATATAATAATTCTCTAAATCGTGTGTAACGCCGCAGCATGCGCAGTACACACTGCTGCGCGTGCTGCAGTCATGCGCAGTAGAGACTGCCCACGCCGTGGCTGATACAGAGCTGGGCGCTCCGAAGGAGCGTCCAGCTCTGTATCAGCCGTGGCGCGGGCAGTCTCTGCTGCACGTGACTGCTCCGCGACCGGGTGGCAGTGGCACTGTGGCACATGTAACGGGCTGTTCAACTAGTCTTATATATTTGACCATTCAAGTACACTTAAATTCCTTAGATATTTGCAGCACCTGGCAACATTTACAAACATTGCCACCATATTTATAAGATCTCTGTGTATTTAACCATGTATGTGCAGGTTTGTTACTGCTGAATAAACTAGTGGACACTACATTACCTATAGTAGCTCCCCTTCTAGCACCAAAACTGACTCCCTGTTTCAATAGCTTATTTAGAACAGGATCCGTATATAGCATCAGCAACAAGAATCTAATAAGATTACAAATCTCAGAATATTGAGAACCGTATGTGGTGACAAATCTGACTTGATCATTGTTACATTTATGTTGCTTCTTGGAGACAAGAGTGTTTATTAGCACTCGTCTATCCCTAGAGGCAGCATATTCATAAGCTTTTCTCAATGTCTGCTCATCATATCCTCACATCTTAAATCTAGCAAAAAGATCAACAGATGCTTTATTAAAATCCTCCTCCGAGGAGCAATTACGTCGCAACCCATATAAAGGTTGGCGAGAGTGGGGGCAAAAGTTGCCCCCATTGCCACCCCACACCTCTGGAGATAGAAAATGTCATCAAAGGAGAAGAAGTTGTGGCATAGGAGATACTCAACTACCATGATCAGAAAGTCTATGAGCTCCCCCCGAGTATCCAGATGAAGACCTCAAATGGAACTCAAGGGCACAGTGGCCCAAATTGTGAGGTATAGATGAATATAGTGCTGTGACATCCGCAGAAAGCCAAGAACACTCATGACTCCAAGATAACTGAGACATCTGATGAAGGACCTGTTTAGTGTCTCACAAGAACCCGGGTAAACCCTCAACCAATGGCCGAAGATAGAGATCCACCCAGACAGACAAAGGCTCATTCGAAGAGCCTATACCCGAAACAATAGGTCTGGCTGGGGGCCTCTCCAAATTCTTATGTACCGTGGGAAGGTGATGAAAAATGGGCGTAACCGGGTTCTTGGGGACAAGAAACTCCACTTCTCTGTCATTAAGAATACCCAATGACCTACCTAAATCAACAATGCAACAAAGTTTAGATCTATACATTAGTGTGGGGTCAGATGATAGCCTTTGATAAACATTAGAATCCTGTAATTGTTTAAGGGCTTCTTGAGCATAATACACTGAATCCAATACCACCACTGTACCTCCCTTGTCTGACATTTTGATGACAATATCACTATTGGATTGAAGTTGAATCAAAGCTTCCTTCTCAGACAGTTATAAATTATGATTCGTAAAAAGTATAGAGTCCGGGAGTGAAGACCGACCAATTCCTGCTCCAATGTACGTTGGAACACATCCAACTGATGACCCTTACACTGGATAGGGAAAAAATCGGACTTAGATCTAAGTCCCGTATTTATACATTGAACCTGATCCACAGCCAGTATAGATTCAGACTCCAAAGATCGTAAATGCCAAATAACACTTGAATCAGAAAAAAGCCCTGTGGAAACTGAAACCAAAGACCTCTCAGTACCAGACAAAGATCCTGAAAGAGGCTCCTCTTTAATTTGATCCCGAAAATATTTCTTGACTGTAAGTGCTCTAATAAAGCGATTAACGTCAAGAATGGTATTAAAGAGATTAAAGTTGGATGCCGGTACATAATTCAAGCCTCTCTCCAAAACCTTAATTTGAGGTACTGTGAGTGAAACCTGAGACAAATTCAGAACATTTAATTTAGGTTGTGAATTGATGGCTGGTGTAATAGCGCTTGTGATCTAGATCTTCTACCCCCCCTCCTGGTTGATCTGACCCTACAGCCTTTTTGATATTTTTCTTCTTTTTCTTGGGCTTTTTCTTGCTGCCCATGAAGTTTTTTGCCTGTATGGGATCTAAAGAAGCTGAGACCAGCGGTGGGGATTCATCCTGTTTGCAAGTTCTAGATTGTCCCGGTAATGTCTCATCCATGGTATCCGACCCAGTATCATCACATGTATAAGCCTCAGATTGCGAAAAGCTTACTTTCCTGGGAGCATCCCTTAGAATAGACTTAACTGTTGAAATCCGATACTTTTGACGTTTCCACAAATACACCTGATTCATATCATAGTTACTTTTGTCTCTAATAAATTTACGTTTTTTAAATAATGATAATTCTGGATCTAACTTGTTTAGAGACTTATTCAGTGATGCTTCAAACTCCTGTAAAGAATCCACAGTAGAATGTATTTGCAACTCAGACTGAATATTCTTAATCTCATATCTATAATGAATTAATTGATATTTCTTGAAATCCAGAATTAACTGCATGAGTTGCAACGAACATTCACTCAATATGTTATTCCATTTAAGGATAAAATTGGAATCTTTAGTGTCAAATGTTGGAAACTTCTTAAGCCGTAAACCACGCGGTATTCGGTTTGCTTGAATATATCTTTCAAAAGTAGTAACATCCCACCAAACTTTTAATTCCTTGATACTTAATTTTTCAAGTTCCTGAAAAAGTGACTTCCTATCAGGAGGATCAATAACAGATGGCTCTAATTCAACTTCTGTTTCAAATGTTGAAATAAGTCTCTTATGTCGTTCTGTAGATAACAAAAAATCACCAAATACATAAATGCCCGTTGCGGGGTCTTCAGCCATATCAAAAAATTATGACAAAAAAGAAAGAAAATACTTAAAGTGACACAAATATATCCCCATCTGCAATTGATACATACATGGGAGTCGGAGAGACACTCATCCAGTATTCAAAACTTGTTCCTGAATATGTGAACCTTTACTCTTGATTTCTTGAATAACAATACAATGCCTTTAAAGACAGGCAAAACTGCAACAATGCGGAGCACAAGAGGAGATCAGTACATGTATCACAAAATAGTGCTACAACGCTAGCAGTATTAACCTCGATGAACAGGTTCACAATAATGTAAAACATAGGAAACTCACCCAGACTCCTTGGTGCTCTGCCAAATCGGATTCTCCAATTCCGTAATCATGTATAATCCAAACAAAGTTGCAGACGGCACTCCAAAACATATCAAACGAGGAAGCTCAAATCATATTCACTTTATTGAAAAAACTAAAAAATGGCATGAAGACACATCCCAAACAACGGGCAAAGAAGACATCAAGACAGGTAAAGATACTGTCTAACGCGTTTCAAGCTTCAAACATAGCTCTTACTCATAGACATATGATATAACATACCAAACAAACATATATAATTTAAAAGGTAATTAAAACCTCCACACCACCTGTCAATTGTGATCTTGTTTCAGAGTTAGTTCCGTCACAACAAATCAATACGATGAACAGGAACTATTAACCCTATATCCTAGTACTGGTAAAGAGCCAAAGTATGGGGAGACTCAAAATGGAATGGAATGCGATTGTGCTAATGTAAAGATATAAAATACACAAAAATTAAATACATTACAATACAAATCACATCCTCCCAATAAAGAGATCCCCCCCACCTGAGGTCAAAATAGAAACAACACTATTAAACCAAAAGACTAGATCAATCGTATAGCATACACTACTTCACAATTAAATAACATGACTGATGTCCCATTCTAGATTTAACCCTTTGGGGGAGTTTGCAACTGAAAAATCCAGAAGGCTTCCCTCTTGGTAATCAAATCCAAAATATCACCCCCTCTCCAGGGTAACTTCACGTTCTCTATACCTTGAAATGAGAAACATCGGGTATAATGGAAACCCGAGCCTCCGGGAGGTCTTGGGCCATCGTACCCGGGTTCTCTCTCTATGGGCCGGCTGGGGAACCATTGAACGTCTCAGTTGAGGCGTGGAAGCGGAGCCATAGGGTCCGCCAATTGAATCGGTGACCGGCTACAGCGGATGCCTTCGAGACCGAGACTCCTTTGAAGGTCGACGCCGCGCCGAACATGTGGAGCCGGTCCCGGGCATCGAAGCCGCAGTGGAGGTAACCCAGGCGGAAGTTGAGAGGCCGGCATCGTAGCTCCAGCAGGCGGACAGTGAACCAGCTCATTTGCCTTAGAGGGATGGGAGTCAGAGAGGACCATCCCAGCAGGAAGGAGACACGGAGACTGCTTACTTCAAATGAACACACTTTATTGAGTAACAACCCTTCTTTTATACTCTACAACACAATGTACCAATGGGGACAGGAGGGGTCAAATAGTAAAATGGTTGGCTTGGCCTACTGACCAATGGGTAGAGGGAATGGGGACGTGACTTGGGCCCTGAATGGTCTGTTTCCCATCCTTGACATTATGAGGGGTTGGGCCAGGGCTGGACAGGGGCATTCTGATGGACAAAGGAATTCTCAGGGGGGGCGTAGCCTCAATGGCTAAAGTCCACATAAATACCAACGGTCAGGAGCGTTGGTCAACGTCCTTCAAATGTCCCGCCTTAACTGTGACCAATCCGGAGCAAGGGTTTGGATTCGAACACCCGGTAGTTAGGCTATGGCGTCGACGCCAGGGGTCCCTTTGTCATACAATCCCGCCATTTCGATGTCCATTCGAATAAACCGAGTGCTCGACGAATCGAGGTCACTTACGGTCAGGACAGCCCTGCCAACCGGGATCAAAGTCATTTGAGGTCAGGGAAGCCGCTTGTTAACCCTGAGTCCTGACAGGGTCCCAGTCTACCGGACACCCTGTCACGTTTTGCTCTTTCTGGCCCTCCAGCTTTCCATATCCCTTCTAGTGCTGGTGTTTCCTGATTGGTGGCCAGCGCTATTTAACGCCATCTTTTTCTATTACTCCTTGCCCGATTATCGAGCTAACCTGTGTATTTGTTCCCGTGTTTGGCCATTTTTTTGTTTTATCTGGTATTGACTTCGGCTTGTATCCTGACATTGCTACCGCCTCAGTCTCCTCTGTGCCCGTTTGCTCCCGGTGATCGCTGGCTTGTCTCTCGACCCTTCGTTGGCTTCCTCTGCCTGATCTGACGCTCCTGGTGACCCGTGGCCGGTTCTAACCTCCCTCCTGCGCTCGCGGCATCCGACCGCGTCCGCCTTCGAGCGGCTCTGGCTGCTCTCTCCTCCTCCACAACGCTTGCCTTCTGTAGCCTCTGTGCTGCCCCCTGCTGGCCGGGCTTACTATTGCTCTCTGTGCTGGGGATTGTGAGTTGGTCTTGCTTTCTCCTGGATGCTGTGGGTGTCAGTTAGGTGAGAGTCCTGGCGGATAGCCTCGGCTGGGATCTCTCTCCTTCGCTCTGCTGTACCCTTCTGCCTGAGAGGACTGCCTAGTCCTGTGCCTTGGTCAGCGGGGTGTTGAGTACTGCAGGTATAGGCAGCATCAGGAGTTTCTGCTGCGGGGGATAGAACTGTGCCCTGGGTGCTGGGGCTGCCCAGCGATCTTTAGTGGTCCTAGCCCACTAGCCCTCCGGGGTCTCCTGTCTCTGTGTACCTGCTGGTGGTCTGCAGAATAGCCGGTAGTGGTCTCACTCCGCCAGTCTTGGGCAGCCAGTGGTGATCCTGGTCCATTTGGGTCCTGGGGTCTAGACAGAGCTCTGCCTTCCTTGGGGGGCTCCTGACCCTCTCCTGAGTTCTGTCAGGCATACTAGTGCTGGTCCTTACCTGTTAGTCTCTTATTCCTTCCTTGCCATGGTCCCTATTCCATCTAGTAGTGTATCTCGTCCCTCTGCCTGCCACTGGGTTATCTGCATTTGGGGTCCTCCAGATTGGTAGGAGCCTAGGGAGCGCGGGATATCTCTTCTCCCATCCTGGCCAGGGTCTCGGCTCAACCGAGATCGGGCATCTGGCTTAGTGGCCAGCACCTTTAACCCGGCTTCGGCCGCAGCAAGGGACAAGAGGTACCCGTCACCGCATGCAAGCAACGCACTCTAGCAATGCTCTCAAGCCTTCTGCCTCAGGCCCCTACCGCTTCCGTGACACACCCCTACTTTAGTAACGGTGGGGATCCGTTACATCGGTGATCACCAGCATGTAGTTCAGTGATATGTTTAGCAATAACTGAGATTTGATATTCCTTGAATACCTGATATATGTGCTCCCTAATGCGCATTAGCTATTGCTAAACATATCACTGAGTTACATGCTGGTGATCCCCGATGTTTCTCATTTCAAGGTATAGAGAAGGTGAAGTTACCCTGGAGAGGGGGCGATATTTTGGATTTGATTACCAAGAGGGAAACCTTCTGGATTTTTCATTTGTAAACTCTCTCCACCAAAGGGTTAAATCTAGAATGGGACATCAGTCATGTTATTTTATTGTGAAGTAGTGTATGCTATACATTTGATCTAGTCTTTTGGTTTAATAGTGTTGTTTCTATTTTGACATCAGATGGGGGGACTCTCTTTATTGGGAGGATGTGATTTGTATTGTACTGTATTTAATTTTTGTGTATTTTATATCTTTACATTAGCACAATTGCATTACATTCCATTTTGAGTCTCCCCATACTTTGGTTCTTTACCAGTATTAGGATATAGGGTTAATAGTTCCTGTTCATTGTATTGGTTAGTTGTGACGGAACTAACTCTGAAACAAGATCACAATTGACAGGTGGTGTGGTGGTTTTAATTACCTTTTAAACTATATATGTTTGTTTGGTATGTTATATCATATGTCTATGAGTAAGAGCTATGTTTGAAGCTTGAAACGCGTTAGACAGTATCTTCACCTGTCTTGATGTCATTTTTGCCCGTTGTTTGGGATGTGTCTTCATGACATTTTTTAGTTTTTTCAATAAAGTGTTGACATTTTTGTATTCTGCAAATGCCTCTGCTTTATAATGTTTAATTGCCGCTTTCTTGTTATTTATTTCATTAATTACTTTACTGGTTAGCCACATTGGTTTTAATTTGCTTCTTTTGTATTTGTTTCCAACAGGGATAAATTTATATGTGTATTTTTGCAATGTTATTTTGAAGGCATTCCACTTACCTTCTGTGTTTTTTCCTGAAAATATTTTATCCCAGTCAACAAGACCAAGGGATGAATTAAACCTGCTAAAGTTGGCCTTTTTAAAATTCATACCAATGAGGTGTCATATTTCTCCTAGGAGCCCTAGCTAATGAATACAGTTGGAGATTCCATGGTTTTCACAGATTTCCGTACAGATGAAGGGGCAGAAATGTAAGAAAATGCCATTTTTTCCTATAGTGCCACCATCTGGAAGCATTTGGGCACAACAGGCTTGGGGTAAGAAGGCAATTCACCCCTCATTAGATGCAGCAGGTTGTCTTCTTTCCAAAATGGTATAGTTTGTGTAGCCTTTCTTCACGTCTCTAGTTGTTATAACCATTTTGTACAGACAAGTAATGTTTGAGAAAATGTTAGAAAAATTAGAGGTTGCAATAGGTGTAGTTTGGTACTTGTACTGCCCCCTAAGGTAGGTGAACTCATACCAATGAGGTGTCATATTTCTCCTAAGAGCACTAGCTAATGAATACAGTTGGAAATTCCATGGTTTTCACAGATTTCTGTACAGATGAAGGGGCAGAAATGTAAGAAAATGCCTTTTTTTCATTAGCGCCACCTTCTGGAGGCATTTGTGCACAACAGGCGTGGGGTAAGAAGGCAGTTCACCCTTCATTAGATGCAACAGGTTGTTTTCATTCCAAAATGGTATGGTTTGTGTAGCTTTTTTTCACTTCTGTAGTTGTTATAACCATTGTTGTATAGACAAGTAATGTTTGAGAAAATATTAGAAAATTTAGAGGTTGTAGTAGGAGTAGTTTTGCACTTGTAGCGCCCCCTAAGGTAGGTGAACTCATACCAATGAGGTGTCATTTTTCTCCTAAGAGCACTAGCTAATGAATACAGTTGGAAATTCCATGGTTTTCACAGATTTCCATACAGATGAAGGGGCAGAAATGTAATAAAATGAAATTTTTTTTCCTATAGTGCCACCTTCTGGAAGCATTTGGGCACAACAGGCTTGGGGTAAGAAGGCAATTCACCCCTCATTAGATGCGGCAGGTTGTCTTCTTTCCAAAATGGTATGGTTTGTCTACTCTTTCTTCACTTCTCTATTTGTTATAACCATTTTTGTATAGACAAGTAATGTTTGAGAAAATGTTAGAAAATTTAGAGGTTGTAGTAGGTATCTTTTTGCACTTCTAGCATCCCCTGAGGTAGGTCAACCCATACCAATGGGGTGTCATTTTTCTCCTAAGAGCACTAGCTAATGAATATAGTTGGATATTCCATGGTTTTCACAGATTTCAGTACAGGTGAAGGGGCAGAAATGTAAGAAAATGCCATTTTTTTACTATAGTGCCACATTCTGGAAGCATTTGGGCACAACAGGATTGTTGCAAGAAGGCAAGTTACCTCTCATTAGATACAGCAGGTTGTCTACTTTTCAGAAATATATAGTTTTATATAGTTATTCCACAGTTTTAGGGTAGTTTTACCACAAAAACCCTAGAATGCGCATATTAGTTTATAAAGTTGAAAATGTCATTTTGCACTGCTGGTGATTAGGGCTCTATGCTAGTCATGGACGTAGGTAAAACTATATACATTTGGTACTTTTTTACTCGGGGCTTTTTCAAATAATTGAAACTTTTTCAATCAAGGTAAATGTTTTTGATACATAGTATGAGATTTTAGCAAAATGAGTAAATTTTTACTTTTTTTGTCATTATGACATCATAGCTTTTTGTACGATGTAAAATTCTCTTCATGTAAGGTACCACAAGAAAGCTCAATTTGTTCTGAAAAAAACAATATATAGTTTTCCATATGTAACTAAAAATCACCAGAGTAAATCAAGCCTAAACAGAAGGATAGCAAAAATGCTGAAAAAAGTGTCTGGGCTGCAGGGTACAGGAAATGGCCCGAGCCTCCGGCACTGAAAACTGCCTACTGCACAGCACTTGGCTAAGATCTTCGCCAAGGAGGTCTTTCGGCTCCATGGGGTGCCCAAAGTAATTGTGTTGGACAGGGGAAGCCAGTTTGTGTCTCGATTTTAGAAGGCCTTTGTGTGCAATTGGGCATCCAACTCTCTTTCTCCTCCAGCTATCATCTGCAGTCCAACGGTGCGGCAGAGAGATCGAACCAGGACTTGGAACAGTTCTTGTGTTCTCATACCATCACGATGACTGGGCAAGCCTGTTACTGTGGGTGGAGTTTTCCTGGAATTGTGCCATGAACTCTTCTGCTCAGAATTCCCTGCTCATGATTAACTATGGCTTCCAGCCTTCACTTCTTCCGCGGTCTTTTGAGGTGCAAAATATTCCAGCTCTGGAGGAGCATCTAAGGAAACTCTGTTCCACATGGGTATGGGTTCAGAGAACCCAGCAATGGTTCACTCAGCGGCAAAAAAGACAGGCCGATTGTAGACGGTTACCAGCACCAGTGTTTCAGGTGGGGGAGAGAGTATGGCTAACCACAGAAACCTGAACCTACAAGTACCTTGTAGAAAACTGTCTCCTCGGTTCGTGGGCCCTTTTTGTGTCCTCTGTAGGATCAATCCTGTCACTTACGCCCTAGAACTTCCAGCTAATATGCGCATTCACAACGTATACCAGTTTCCTTGCTGAAACCCCTGGTCTGCAACAGGTATACCTCGGCTCCTGTACGACCAAATCCTGTGAGAGTTGCAGATCATGAGGAATATGAAGTACAGAGGATATTCGATTCACGTAGGGTACGAGGACGCTCACAATATCTTGTACACTGGAGGGGGTATGGACCCGAGGAGCGATCCTGGGTCTCATCTACAGATATTCATGCTCCCGCTCTCATACAAAGGTTTAATTCACGTTACCCTTCCAAGCCTTAACCGCTGTCTCAGGGGTGGGGGCATTGAGGGGGAGGTACTGTAAGCGTTTTACTTACCTTGGAGAACCGGCCGCTGGTATATCGATCAGCGGTCAGCCTCCTTCTGCTTCTCTAGCTTCCTGGGTCTGTTCCATGCGGCTCCTGCCTCGTTGTGTTCCTCTTCCGGCCAGCATTGTGCGGGCGCACGTCACAGGGATTCCCTTAGTGATGTCGTGACCCAGCTTCTTTAGTAGACTTATTGGTGGGGCAATCAGTATTTAAACTGTCTGGACACCACATCAGTTGCCCTTTCGTGGTGTTCCAGTGCAGTAGTGTTGTTTTGCTCTGGGTATTACCTGGTTTGTCTGACTACCCGATCTGGTGCTGACCTGTGGCTCTGTCTGACTATCTGCTCTGTGTTTGACCCTAGGCTTGTCCGACAACCATTCTGGTGCAGACCTGAGGCTCTGGCTGACTAACCGCTCTGTGTATGACCTGGCCTGTTTGACTATCCGATCTGGTGCCGACCTGTGGCTCTGTCTGACTATTCGCTCTGTGTATGACCAGGCCTGCCTGATTATCCGATCTGGTGCTGACCTGTGGCTCTGTCTGACTATTCGTTCTGTGTATGACCTTAGGCTTGTCCGACAACCAATCTGGTGCAGACCTGTGGCTCTGGCAGACTAATAGCTCAGTGTATGACCAGGCTTGTCTGACCATCCTATCTGGTGCTGTCCTGTGGCTCTGTCCAGCTTGTCTCTTGTGTTGCGTCTTTCCAGCGGACATCCATCTGGATCAGGCCTTGGGCTACCATCTATACCAACTGCAGGAGTGAGTCAGAGATCAGCTTCGAGCTTTGTTGACTGCAGGCGTGAGTCAGCTATCCTTTTCAGCTTGACTGACTGCAGGAGTGAGTCAGTATCCCTTTGTCTATTCCTGGTCAGAGTTATGCTGTTCCTGTTCCAGTCCCAGTTCCAGCAGAGACTACCAGTGGCTTCAGCCTAATCTCAAGCAGTGAGGCCTATCCTAGGCGGCCTACTATTCCTGATAGTAGTGCTAGCTTATCTGTTGACCTACTGCCAGGTGGTTTTACTTATAAGTACTGACTCCTTAGTTATCTGGGTAACCGTGACATGCGGCCAATATCTGTTCTCCCAGGGGAGACATACTAGGAGGGTGCCTACTCCAATCTCAGGCGCGTCAACCTCCAGGGTAAAGGGTGGGATTCAGATGCACTAAAATAGGAGCTGCTACGAATTCTGCCTTGAGGTCTTCAAAGGCTAGCAACGTGCTGGGAGACCATTCTGTGACTTTCGCACCTTTACGGGTCATATCGGTGATAGGTTTGACAGTAGTCTAAATTTTTTTAATAAACTTCCGGTAGTAATTAGTGAATCCCAGGAATCTTTGAATAGACTTAAGTCCCTCAGGACGTGGCCATTGTAACACTGCGGACAATTTCTGGGGGTCCATGGCCAACCCAGATGAGGAAATAATGTACCCCAGAAAGATCACCTGAGGTTTGTGAAATTCGCATTTCTCCAACTTGCAAAACAAGTTGTTTTCGCTCAATAATCTTAGGACTTTGGATACATCCAAACAATGAGTCTCCAAAGTAGGAGGATGAATGAGGATGTCATCCAGATAAACCACAACGCAACTTTGTAATAAGTCTCTCAGTACATCATTCATAAATTCCTGGAAGACAGCATTGCAAAGACCAAAGGGCATTACCAGGTATTCATAATGCCCACTCCAGGAGTTAAAGGCTGTCTTCCATTTATGACCCTCCTTCATTCTGACCAAATTGTAAGCTGCCCTCAAATCAAGTTTCATAAATATTTTGAAACCTTTGAGACGGTCAAATAGTTCCATAATCAGCGGTATCGGATAAGCGTTCTTAACCATCAATTTATTTAAGCCACCAAAGTCAATACAAGGGTGCAACTCTCAGTCTTTCTTCTTTTTTGACAAAAAAAAAATCCAGCTCCAGCAGGGGATGTGGATCAGCAACATACTCTTCCATAGCCTTTTTTTCCTCCACAGACATAGGGTCAATACGGCCCCTGGGAGGGGTAGTATGTCAATCGAACAATCATAAGGCCTGTGAGGAGGTAATGCTCAGGTCTGGACTTTATTAAACACATCCAGAAGACTCAGCACACGCCAGTCTAATGGGGAGTGACAAACAGGACCCATCACATCGTGGACCCCCAAGACAATATTTTAGAAGTATTCCAATCAATCCTAGGGTTATGTGCCTGCAACCAAGGAAACCCCAGGACTATGGTGTAGTGAGGCAAGTTGATAACCTGAAACTTCAGGGTTCTTTATGGAGGGCCCCCAATGTCAGGGTTAATGGATAAGTCTCATGAGTAATGTATGATGACAGCAGGGGTCTGCCATCATTGGCCTCCACTGCCAAGGGAGAGGTGAGTCGTTGTAAAGGGATGACATTCTGGTCAGCAAAAGCAGTGTCCATAAAATACCCAGCCACACCAGAGTCTATAAGGGCCCAAGTAAGAGCCACCTCCAGCATGGGTTTATCCTGCATGGCTTCAGGGGACTGAGAAATGCCACCTAAGATCTATCCCCAACAGAATCTTAGGTGCAATTGTTTCCCGGACGTACCGGACATAACCTTAATAAGTGACCAAGTCTCCCTCAGTAGAGACACAGTTCCTCCCTCCTCCGAAAGGCCCTCTCCTCCAGAGAGAGCCGGGTGGCCCCAACCTGCATTGGTTCACCACCCACCGAGTCGGAACCAGGAGGCATGGGTGGTGAGGGAGGACTGGGTGGGCAAGTTACGTGAGAGGTCATTCTGGCAGGATGCCTCCACAGGTGCTCCTTAAACAAGGGTCTCTCCTGGACCCGAGTGTCAATCTGAATGATTAAAAAAAATCACTTCATCCAAACTTTTAGGTAAATCACGGGCCGGAATCTCATCCTTCATAGTCATAAAGCCCTTGGGAAAAAGCAGCTACAAAAGCTTCATTGTTCCATCCTACATCGGCTGCCAGGGTTCGGAACTCAATAGTGTACTCCGCCACAGTACAACTGCCCTGGCAGATGGTCATTAGGTGTTTAGAAGCCGAGGTCGCGCAACATGGCACATCAAATACGCGTTTGAAAGAGGCCACAAATTCATTAAAATTGTATATTATGGGTTTGTCCATGTCCCATAAAGGGTTCGCCCATGCCAATGCTTTGCCAGAAAGGAGCAAAATCATCAGCCCAACCCTACTGCATTCATTAGGGAAGGCATTCTGAAGCATTTCAAGATAAATTCCCAACTGGTTCAAAAATCCGCTACAAAGCTGAAGCTCCCCACTATACTGCTGTGGGAGTGGAGCGGATCCAGACAACCCTCTGATCAATCCTGCGTCAGATGATAACAACTACCGGCGCCAAAGAAGGAGTTGGAGTGAGCAGTTCTACTAAGCAATGTCTGCAAAGCCAATGACCAGTGATTAATGCGTTGATCTTGGACCTGCATCCTGTCCAATATTTTCTGTAAAGGTGGATCACTATCACCGTCTGTAGTCATGACACTTACGTACTGTTACAGTTAGCAAAACAAGACAAGGAGTCAGACGGTATAGTTAAAATCACCTTTATTAGAATAATAATTAGTAGGCAAATAATAATGATATTATAAGCAGAGGGTGTCTGGAAAGGCTAGAGACTCTATCAGAAATAGGAACCTGCCGATGGGTCAACCACAACTGCTGGAGACTAGGCCGAAGCCAACTGGTAGTCTCAGGGCAATAGGTGAAAAGCAACACAGAACCTACAGTCTCCCGTAATGTGGCAACAAGGGAGACTACTGAATCACGCCTGCAGTCAGTAAGGAAGAGCTCGTCTCCAATAAGGGTGGCAACAATGGAGACTAAGGCACAGTGCTCTGCAAGTGTAATGGGAGGCTCAGGGGTAACGGAGGCAAACGTGCTCTGCAAGTGTTAACGGAGGCTCAGTGTAACAGAGGCAACAGGGCTCTGCAAGTGTAATGGGAGGCTCAGTGTAACGGAGGCAACAGTGCTCTGCAAGTGCAACGGAAGGCTCAGTGTACCGGAGGCAACAGTACTCTGCAAGAGTTAACTGAGGGCTCAGTGAGTAGGAGGCCACAATACTCAGTCTGCTAGACCAGCACTAGCGGAAGTAGGAATGTCGCCCAAGCGACACAGAGAACAGGATCAGGATCGCTGGCCGAATCACAGCGCAGGAATGTCAGGCAAGCCGGGTCAGGTCACGGAGCAGGAACGTCAGCCAGGCCGGGTCGAATCACGGAGCAGGAACCAGCAAAAGTAGTCAAACAGGCCAAGTCGGTACACAGGAACGCAGGAACACAGCAACACAGTAGCACTGGTACAGGAACACCACGAAAGGGCAACTGACAGGTGCCAGAGGCCTGGTATAAGAAGGCCATACTGGGTGGGCCAAACTAAGCTCAGCCAATGGGAGCGCACTGCACAGAGAGTGACAGGCCAGAGCACGGGCACCGTGATACAAGGTCTCTGAGGTGGGAGACTCACATGTTCCCTCCACTTTATCCCTACCTCCTACATCCAGTTTTAAGTGACCTCTCACAGAAGGGAGTGTATTGGCACCATGCTCTTAGAAATATTTGTAAGTTTTAGTATATGGGGCTATAAAATCCTTCATATGTGTGGGGGGAGTTCCCATTAACTGTCTTCATTGTTCATGGATTGCCCAGTTCACAGGTCTATTTTCAGGATGGAAATTGATTCTCTAAGTCTTTACCTCACTGCTGAGTTTCTCTGAAGCCTTTCATTATACTAAAATGGGAGACTGAAACTGCAAGTGAGTTAGCCTCTTGAGTGCTTTGGTCTTGTCTCTATTCAACTGGTACCCACTGAACTGACTGTTTCTGACTTTATATTTCTTTATATTTGACTGAAGATTTGTTGTGGCCCCTTAAATATCAGATGGTCCTGCAGAGATTAGAGATGTTTATAAATATATGCTCTAGCTCTGGGTCCAGACGAACTTTTGACTAAACGAAGGGATGAGGAGGAAGGTACTTGCAATCTATGCAGCATGCTTCTGAAACAATCTGCAAAACCTACTGGTCTGACAGGAAATATGCCCATGCATCTTGAAAAAGGTGTTAACGGCCTACTACAGGCAATGATGTATCCAGAGGTTGGCTTGTCAGACTTAGGTTTTTTGAACCAATTTCTTGATCTTCCAAGTCTACTTGGGCTTTGGGGCGGGGAGCGCCTGGGAGACTTGAGGGCTTGAACCATTTGTGCCCAGAACTTTGAGGGTGAGAGAAAACAGTTGAGTCACTGGGCAGAGTGATCCTTTTGGGTTGTCTGTTCAGGATATTTCTTTATTTTCTCTCACTTCTACTTGGCTTTGCTATATGTTAAAACTGGATGGAGTAGGCAGGGTTAAAGTGGAGAGAAGATGAGAGTCTCTGCCTCTGAGTCCTTGTTTTTTGAAGTGTCATCCCCCATGAGTGGATTTACCCCATGGTTCCACATGAATTAAGAGAAAGGATTTAATGGTAAGCTCACTAAAATTCATATATATATTTATTAAATGAGTATGTTGATCCAGTTGAGTCCATGAGTCCATGATCCACTTGAGATCATGAAAACCTGTTCTATTGGGATGCGTGGAGAAAACATTAAGGGGCTAAACTACCATTATGTGCAGCAGGGGAAAAAGCACCAAGGCCTAGAAAACTTTAGGGGCCTGTTTTACATGCTGACAGTAGAAAACATTGACAATTTTTAGTAATTTACAGTGAATTTAATGTCTCAAAAACTGTTTTGCACCAGGGCCCTCAATCACTAGGTGTCACGGTAATCAGGCAAAAAAGGACAGACACAAAGATAAAATATAACCTCTTTTATTTATTATAACCGCAATAATGGTAGAGACCACACAGAACCCCGGATATATGCAAATAGAACCCAAGGTCTCTCTGGAGCTGCACACTGTGCTGTGCACTGCATTGCTCAAGAGACTAGGGAGGCGGCTCAAGTGGGACAACAAAAGAATGGTAGAATATGTGTAAGTCACCACTCTGTCTGCGAACGGAGGCATCAGAGAGCAGACCAGAACCAGGAGACACCGAGACTATAGGTCAGGCAAGCAGGTAGTGTAGGAAGAGAGTAGGCAGCAAAAGTCACAGGTCAGACAAGCCGGGGACTACACGGAGCGAGAGTAACCAGGCCACTGGTCAGGCAACCGGAGACTATGATGAGCGAGTAGGAGCCAGGGCCACTGGTTAGGCAAACTGAGGACTACAAGGAGAGAAAGTAACCAGGCCCACAGGAAAGGCAACTGGAGGCTACACAGAGCGAGTAGTCAGCCAGAGCCACAGGTCAGAACCGATGTGGATAGTCAGACAAGCTAGGGTCATACACAGAGCGAGTAGTCAGCCAGAGCCACAGGTCAGAACCAATGTGGGTAGTCAGACAAGCCGGGGTCATACACAGAGCAAGATTCTCAGGCAAACACAGGTCACAACGGAGAGCAAGAGTTTATAAAGGAGCAGAAGGAGGCAGAACCCAATTAGGCCACCCAGAATAGGCCCATAAACAGTCGTCCGTGCTAGTGCCTGTTACCTGATGTCAGCAATGAGGAAGTGGCCGGAGGCCATGCCGGCCGATGACCATACAGAGGTAGATAGCACAGGAGATACTGTGATACTAGGTCCTCTACGGGAGGCATGGATAGTTTTCAACAACTATAAACAGAGTGACCTCTACTACGTGTATATATATATATATATATATATATATATATATATATATATATGTATATGAATCTTTATTTTTATAGCACAACAAATATACACAGAACTTTAACCCCTTAAGGACCGGGAAAATCTGAGTTAGATTTGACTTAAGTACCGGAGCAATTTTGACTTTCTTGACTATGTCTTTGTTCAACCATATTTTCTCTTTAATTCCCTTGGTACACCCACAAAAATTATATAATGTTTTTTTAAGCACAAGTAGGGCTTTCTTTTGATACCACAATTATATGAATACCTCATCATTTAATTTGATTAAAATAGATAAAAAAGCAAAAAAAAAAACATTTTGCTTATATTTTCCTTCCAGGATTTGCATACAATTAGTTTATGACAAAAAAAATACCCCTAAATATATTCATTTGCTTCTCCTGAATATAAGAGTAACCTATATGCCTAGTATTTCAATCCCTTCCTCACATTTACAAGGTAAATATTACAAGATGACTGACATTATTTCCAACTTGTAATTTTTCAACAATTGGCATGTGAGCATCATAGCTTAGTTGACAGTGCCAGAACCAAAAATGTCCCACAAAGGTATATGTTTCTGAAAACTAGACAACATAAGGTAAATAATCAGGAGAATTTTGAAGTTTTTTATGCAGCAATTTTTCCAGAAATATTTTTCAAAATTGTGGTAATATTTTGTTTTTTTATATTTCAATATTACTGTTGATATCAAGCAAATGATAGTTGAAAATGTAATAATAGCCATTATTTAGTGTTCAGCTCCTTCTTCTGAGTACGGCAATACCTCATATGCATAGGTTTCTCAAGGTTTGGGGGAGCTACGGGGCCCAAATTGGAACATGCGCGTTTCAAGTTTCACACTTTGAATTTTCACAGTTTGCATCACTGATGCCATGTCTGATTTGGGGCTGTGTAACAGTGTTCCACTCTAAGATTTCCCCCCAAAAGTGTATATTTTTGGAAAGTAGACACCCAGGGCTCGATTTAAATGCAGCCGTTAACCAAAAAAATCACTAACGGGTGCGTTAAGTGTCATGTTGCAATTCAAAGATCCGTCTAAACAACAGCTAACGGCAGTTGCACAATTCCTACGGCCGATACACTTACGTGCATTCAGAACAACATACCCCAGAGCTATTCAAAGGCTTGCGGTACTGATAACGGCTGAAAAAAAGACACACCTAACGGCTAAAAGTTAAGACCCACTTCTCACACACGTTAGACACCTAACGGCCAAAACTAAACACCCGTTACAGAGGAAAACACACAAAAGGCTTACCGCACAACCATGTAAATGGGAAAATTAACCCGTGCAATGCCAAAACAACACAAAAACATGCACACACAACACAAATCACTACACACAAAACAACAACCAACACCACAGGAACAATGACACACAAAAAAACAACAACACAACATGGCACGGAACAATGGGGGTCATCACACAAAGCGGACCCTGCAAATACAAGCTCACCTGGGAAACATCAGCACGCGACCTGCACCCCACAACTGCACGCCCGCAAATGGCACACACAGAACAAGCACAACACACCACATCTTATAACACACACACACCTGCAAACACTTACCTGGACACAAACAACTCACCATTGGTCAGCACTCACCTCATCACCACACCTACACAACGCCCTAGCAAGTACTTAAAGGGACAACTCAACACACTCACTTGTGGCTTGTTTTCCACTCAGGGAGGGAGAGAGAGAGAGAGAGATAGAGAGAGAGAGAGAGAGACAGAGACAGAGAGAGAGAGAGAGAGACAGATAGATACAGATAGATAGAGACAGATAGAGAGAGCAAACAGTATGTTGGGTTACATATTGTTGCGAAGACTGCGTAGAAGGCGTGCAAGGGAGAGAGCTAGGGAACATCAGCAAACCCCAAGCACGCCTCATCAACAGCCTTCACCTGTTGCAAGTGAGGAGGCTCTGGCTCACCAGCCACACAGGAGTCCATCCCCACCTGGAGGGCACAGGATGTATAGACGACCACCAAGGCCCAGGGTATACCGCCCAAGGGTCACACTCTTTGGAATGGCTGATGACGAGGTCATTGATCGCTACAGGTTGAGGCCTGACAGCATCATTGCCTTGTATGAAGTCATCAAGGAGCAGGTGGATCCCATCTACATCCACAACCATGCCCTAACTGGCCTGCAGAAACTACTCTGTGCCATACACTTCATGGCAAGTGGGGCCTTCCAGTCCACTGAGGGTTACGCATCTGGCATGTCACAGGCCACATTCTCCAGAGTGCTGGCCCAGGTCCTGCCAGCCCTCAAAAGCAAGGCCAGTACCCATATACATTTTCCCACCACCGACATGGACTGGATACACGTCAAGCAGGCCTTTTACGCAAAGGGAGGCATGCCCAGGGTCATGGGTGCTATAGATTGCACCCATGTCCGGATTAAGGCCCCAGCACGTGACGCACAGATATTCATCAACAGGAAGAACTTCCACTCCATCAACGTGCAGATGGTGTGTGACAGCAACATGAGGATCATGAATGTCTGTGCAAAATATCCTGGCAGCACACATGATGCATACATTCTACAAAACTCCTCAGTCCACAGAGATTTTGAGAATGGAACCTTTACAGGGGGATGGCTACTGGGTGAGTTCACAAAACAAAATCACACCACATACATAGGCGTACACACCACTCAGCTCAGCATGCACCTGACCCACACCTACTACGTCCACCACACAAAACATCATTCACACAACATGTGCTCCCTGTTTCACCATGTCACTCACATTACACAGGTGATGCTGGCTATGGATGCAAGTCCTGGCTACTGACCCCTCTGGCCAATCCCCAAACACATGCCCAGGAAAGCTACAACCAGGCTCATGCCAGAACCAGGAATGCTATTGAGCGGACATTTGGGCTCCTCAAGTCAAGATTCCGATGTCTGGACCACTCTGGGGGAGCACTGCAGTATGCACCGGCTAAGGTGCGTGACATCATTGTGGCGTGCGCAATACTGCACAACATCGCAGTGGACACCAGGCTGCTGGAGCACATCCCGGACCCCCCCATACAGGAAGTGGCCATGGACATCGGGCATGTGGAGGAGACCATGAGAGGGGCACAGATCAGAGACAGGCTCATCACGGAATACTTCACCTGTGAGTATAACACATGCATGCAAACAATCCATGCAAGTCCCCCATCAGTCCTGTGACACTAACCACACTGCACATTTTGTTCTGTCTCACCCCACAGGAACAGTGACACAGCACTGCACTGGCAGTGGACGTGGAAAATTGTGTGTGTGGACTCAACAACCATCCTCCATTCCACTCTCCACGTTGACATACAGACCCCAAGGATATCACGCACACCCCTAGGAGAAACAAGGTACAACATATTACCCATGTTCATCACCTTACACGGCTTGATTGACAGCAGCTAACTGGATATGCCATGATTAGAGCCTGAACAACCATGCTAGCCCAGTAGCGAAAGAGTATTATCTAATGATTTGCATGAGAAGGGACATCAGACTCAATATGGGACCTGTACTGTGCTACAGCTGAGAAGAGCAGCACAGGGGTGGATGTACAGTGGTATGGGCACACAATGTAGAGGTCATGAGACGTAGATCAGATTACCACGGACTCCATGCAGACCTGTGAGTGTGCAGACATATGTGCCCCTGACATGAATACACACATCAACAAATGTGTCCTAACAGTTCCATGGAACAAATGACATTGGGCTGCCACTGTCACTTTCACAGTGGCAGCACAATGTCATTACTTCCATGGAGCTCTCAGAACACTTGTTAATGTGTGTATACATGTCAGGGGCACATATCCCTAGGACTGATGCACATGTCCTTAGTTACCCACAGAATTGGTTACAGATGAGTACACAACACATTGTCAAGCAATGGTTTGTGCACTCACCTGTAACTGTGAAAACTGAGGGGATGAAAAAGACTAAATTGTTGTTGCTTGATGATCAGTTCAGGTCTACTGCTCCAAATCCTGTCCTCTTGTCCCGCAGGCATCCGTAACATGATCCATCCTTGAACTGAAGATCTTCCATGTGACAGGATTGATGTCTTGACAACACCTTCATGAAGATCACCCCTTGCTGTTTATGGTGATGTTGTTGGTGATGCAAAGTTTGACCTGAGGTTCACACAAACCTCTACTGGAACATTCTCATAGAGACACAGAAAACACTAATTCTTGAGTGTTTTAACCTGTACAGTCAGGATGCTCAGCTACAGAGTTGTCAAACCTCATGGACAACACATGAGCAGGGCAGCAGTGTTACTGAAGTATTACAATTTAGTTTCAAAGTACATTTAGTGTTCTCATACAGGTGTTCAATGCATATAGGCAATACACACAGAAAACACATGTACATTCTAATGTACTTTGAGACACAATAAAGATGAACCAACATAATTCTATCTGTGTCTGTAGGAGGATATATTTGAGAACACATATGTCAATGTGTTACCACACCAAGGGGAGAGTATGCCCCATACATGGAAAGGCAACACCTACATCACAGGAGTCCACCACTTGTTTGCCAGTGACTGGACTCTGTGATGTATCCATGCAAACAGATGATGGTGGCAGTGATGCACCAATGTGTTGTGGGAGTGATGAAGAGGTGATACAGGGGACATACTTCCACAGTGAATACCTGTCCACAGTATCTGTATTGCTCAGTATAATCCATGTTCGGACATTTTGCTCCACTTTGACATATCTCAGTACATGGGCTAACGAACAACCAGACTAAGTGGACATGTGTTATCACTGGTGAAGTCTGTTACACCCTTAGGGAAACAGCAACTCAACTTACAGGAGACCCCAATGCTCAGCCCAGGATATCAATGTGTGTGCTACACGTTGAAATCCTAGGTTAAAAACATTGGCTTCTCTAGTAAGTCAGTTGCACAATGAGTGTGTGAATCCAAGACAACATGGATACATGTCCCATTTATCTATCCTGCTTATAATGTCCCTGCTAAATCACAGAGCTGTTTGTCTGGTTATCCCATTAACCAACTGAGTGCAAGAGTGGTCCCCAACGCATTTCTTGACAATGCGTTGTCTACCACTCTGGCACTCAAAGGGTTAAACACAACATATGATGTAGACAAATGTTCAGTGTTGTACAATTTGTTGTGCTAAGGGGTATATTTTGTTGTTCAAATTCAACACACAACACCGCCATATAACACAGTGGTGTAATATGGCTCCAGGGATGTATTACAAGTTGAATTTGTACAACGGTGTGTGTGTGAACCCATGTTGTAGCATCCCACTAACATTTCACATAGGCAGAGGTTGTGTTCACTGCATTGTATGGCAATGCATTGGAGACAACCCTGCCACCCAATCCATAACTGAAGACACAACAGATCAGACTGGAATTAAAAAAAAAATGTTTTCTTTGTTGAGGGGAAACTTAACAGGTTGGGCCTTTCATTTTTTCTTCTTTGGGTGGGGGGCCTTAGCCTGGGTGCCAGAGGTGGATGCCCTTGTGGATCTCCTGGTAACCCTCTGCCCCCTAGGTGTTGCTTCAGGGGTAACACTAGAGGGGGTGGTGGTTGCAGTAGACCCCTCAGTGGAACGCAAGTTCTCCCTCTCCATCCTCAGGTTCTCCCTGCGGTTTATCTCCCTCAGCTCCACAAGGACCTGTGTTAACATGTCCATCACACCATTCCTGAGCTGCTGGAGTAGTGTATTCCCCCTGGACACCTCCGACTCCAAACCTTGGATCCTGCTCTCCAATTGGCCAATGTTCCTCCTGGATTGCCTCCTGCTCCTGGTGATATTGCTGTCAGTACTCCTGCTCGACCGGAGTAGTCTCCTCTGAAGGGCCATACACTCCGCCTCCATGCCTGTGAGGCGTGCGGTGCTGGAGGTGGATGTGCCCGGTGTCCCTGGTGCTGCTGTTTCCTCTGCTGCTGTTGAGGGTGCTCTTTCCTCCTCCTCTGCTGTTGAGGGTGCTCTTTCCTCCTCCTCTGCTGTTGAGGGTGCTCTTTCCTCCTCCTCCGCTGTTGAGGGTGCTCTTTCCTCCTCCTCTGCTGTTGAGGGTGCTCTTTCCTCCTCTGCTGCTGCTAAGGGTGCTCTTTCCTCCTCTGCTGCTGCTGAGGGTGCTCTTTCCTCCTCTGCTGCTGTTGGGGGTGCTCTTTCCTTCTCTGCTGCTGTTGAGGGTGCTGTGGCTGCTGTAGGAGTGGCTGGTGCAGATGATGGGCATATGCCCACCACATCAAGTGATGCAGAGCTGCCCAGAGATGTGTGTGCTGGTGGAGGTGTGAATATGTCCCTGGGTAGGGGGCGCTGGGGCTCACCAATCAGGCCCAGGTGTGTGTAGTCCAGTGGCCAAGGGTCATATGGTGGCCACTGATAGGTGGTGGGACCCCACCTCGGATCATACCTTGGGGCATGCTGTGGAGCCATCCAGGAGGGTGGGTTGATCTGGGAGGCATATGGCCCATATTGGGTGGTGGCCACTGTCCTTGGCAGCCATTGCCTCCCTGGCGGTGGTGGTGCTGCTGAAGGAGGGTAGTAGCTGGTGGAGGTGGATGGATGTGTCCACCTCTCCTCCTGTGGCATCCAGCCACTGTACTGGGGAGGTGCAGCTGGAAAGGGTGGTGCAGCCTGTGGTGGTGCAGCTGGAAAGGGTGGTGCAGCCTGTGGTGGTGCAGCTGGAAGGGGTGGTGCACCCTGTGGTGGTGCAGCTGGAAAGGGTGGTGCAGCCTGTGGTGGTGCAGCTGGAAGGGGTGGTGCAGCCTGGGGTGGTGCAGTAGGTGGTGATGCTGCCTGTGTTGGAGGGGATGGTGATGGTGGGTAAGGTGACCACCGGCTGGTCCCCTCCTCTGTGTCCTCCTCACTGGGGGGTGACATAGCCTCCTCCACTGTCTCCCGCTGGGCTTGACGGCCGTAAGCTGTGTGGAGGAAGAAGATGTTGTGATTAGTGACCTTAGCCATATGTTTGTGGAAACAATTCTACTTTGATATGTGGGGAAGAAAAATATATGTGTTTGTGTTAATCCCCCTGGGTAAACAAGGGTACTCCCACTGCTGAAAGGTGTTGTTTGAGTTATTACGGGTGAAGGTTTCATTTTGAGGTGCAATATCACAGTGTCCAGAAATAGTACAGTGGGGCTGTTGCTACACCCTCCCATGTAGATATCTGGTCCCTGTACCAGAGCTGTCCATATGATTGTGTAGTAACAGCACCACTGTACAATATCAGGCCACTGGGATATTGCCCCTGACATATCCATGTCTGAGCTGTGATACCTTTTGCATCAACACACCTTTCAGCAGTACGAATACCATTGTTTAACTCGGGGGGGGGGGATCCAACAACATATATTTGTCTTCACAACTTGTAGGGATGGCTATCCCTCCAGGGGGTTGGCAAAGGTTAAGTCCACCTTGATGTCAGATTGTAGACATTGTGGAAACAGATGTTGTTCTCTGTTAGTCCTATCCCTCCTACCCTCATGGTTGTTCAGATAATGCTCTATGTGACGGATGTAGATTTCAGTCATTTGTCTACACGAGGGATTTTCAGCAGAGACAAAATCAACCCATTTAGAGAACAATACTTAATTGGAATGGTGTACAGGGTGTGCATGATTTACAAGAACGCTCTGTGGACCATTCCAAAGAGGTATTTCTCTCGATATGTTGTGACTTTGGCTCTGCTGAAGAGCCTCCGTGTGGTCAGATGATGGATATCTTCACCTGTCACATGGAGCAATATCTGTATAACCATGAGTGTTGGAGGGATGGGACTTAGATCAAGACACATCTGTTAACGATGGCAATGATATGACATCATGATGACATTACCCATTGCTATCCCATTACAGTGACACACAAGTAGAAATGGTGATATATGTATGTGGATATGTACCCTTCATATGGATGGAGTAATATCCTTCCAAGATGTGATGCCAGAGAGCATTTCATTAGGTGTGATTGCCTTACTGGCTATATATGTGCACCCATCCAACAAGACATTGTATTGATATGATGGATATGAACATACCTCGTATATCCCATCTACGTAGGGTGTGATATACTATGTATGTGTATTTGGATGGTAGCAATGTAGGTTGATATGTGATGGGTGCACATATCTGGCCAGTAAGGCAATCACATCCAGTGAAGTGATCTCTGTGTTCACATCATGTTGGAACATATTTAGTAACATTTGAATCCTAAGGGCAACAATCCAGCCAGTAGTGAGGGATATCTTTGATTGAGGCCTGTTTTTTTGTCTGTGTATGAGCCCATCCATCCTTCTGTGTGAGGCAACCGTACTCAGTCCTAGATATCCATCAGTCATGGCCTGTTGGTGACCAAGGTACAATGTTTGCTATTTGTTTCCCATATGTATCCTGCATAGAGATGCTGGTGTACCATCGATCCATGGCATCAGCACCCCTGTGGATCCATGTGGGAATCAGATATGGGATATGTCATTTCAAGTCAGAGTAAATGATTGCAGCCACAACACCAATGCCTACTTTTTCCAGCTTGAATTCTGTAAAATAGTTTTCGGCCTGTGTGTTGCACCTACGAGCATTTATTCTGTGTGACACTGTGATGTGTGATCTGATGCCCCCTTTTGTGATTCAGTAAGCGGTGATGTTGAACTGATGAAATGAACATGATGGTGACTTCTCCAGTGATCTCCTTTCCCCATTTCCAGTGTTTTCCATGGAGTGTGTACAATGGGACCTTATAAACTTGATTCTTGTTTTTGCATATTCTCCATGAACTAACAATGGTATTGGTGAAGTGAGGGTGTGTTAGGGTTACTTTGTGTCCACCATCTGTTTGTCACCGCTTAGTGAATGTCCCCTGTGTAGCATGTGATCGTTGGCCTATTGACTTGTTGTCTGGTTAACCCCTTGAGTACCAGAGGGGTTGCCAATGCATTGTTGATTGATGCATTGATGATCCCTCTAGCACTCAAGGGGTTAGGGTGGGGGTGGAGACATGGGTGACATTGTGTGTGAAGAGTGATGATATTTAACAGACGACATTTTGAACATAACGGTTTGTGTATTGTGTGTGATGAGCAGAGCGACAGGAGGGTTGAAGTAGGACTTTGACAGGTTTGTGCCAAGTTGGACATTGTCATTTGTCCAGGTGTTGTGTCCTTTTTTTAACCCTCATGGTGCTGTGTTGGTGCAGTTGTATGGCTGAGTGATGGCCATGTGTTGAGGTGTGAGTGTGTGTGCAGCTGGTGTTGGTTGCTGTAGTGTGTTGTTCTGTAGTGTTGCACTTACCGGTAGTGTGGAGGCTCCTCTCATCCCCAGTGTCAGTTCCTCCCACGACCCCCTCGATCATGGTCGGGGACATGTTCTGCCGCACCATCTCCTCCCAGCCGCAGAATGTGATGGGCACAGATGGGCCACCTCCGGTGCCTCGGGCTTGCTTGGCCATGTCAGACATCTTGTTCTTGACCACCCTCCGGCAGTCGCCCCATCTCTTCTTCACAGACTCCACGTCCCGCCTGCATGTTGCCACCTCGTTCACCCGGCTGCAGATCTGATTCCAGGCTGCCTTCCTCCGCGCTGCCAGGCCAGGGACCTGTGCCGTCGGGTGGAGAACACTCTGCCTCTCCAGGACAGCTTCCACAAGAGCCGTGTTCTCCTCCTCACTATATCTGGGATCCCTGATCCTGCCCTCATCAGCTCCGGCATGGGAGGATTCAGAGCCGGAGTGCCCTGCCTGGTCTGACCCTGCCTGTGTGGGGTGCTCCCCAGGAACTACCCCTCGTCCCACTGCAGGTTCTGTCCCTGTCCTGCGTGTTCCTGCTCTTGTGGGCCTGGTCCCCCTCCGCCCTGCGGATCTCCCTCTCCCACCCCTGCTCTGCTGAGGGATCCCCTCCTGAGCTTCTTCCTCCTCCACTACTCTCCCCATCCCTCTCTCCTGTCCTCCTCTCCTTGCCATCACTCACCCAGTCACACCCAGGCACTCCCACAGGCCCTCACAGACACACTCGATCCAGTCACTCTCTGTCACACACTTTCACTCCCAGATTCACACTGTCAAAATAAAAAGTAAAATGTGTAAGGTGTTATGAAATAAAAGGACTATGTGTATGTATGTGTATGTGTTTGTGTTTGTATGTGTGTATGTAATATGTGCAAAGGTGTGCTATGTGTCGTATTCTGTGCAATGCTCTCCTCTCTCCAAACTCCAAACCTCCTCTACCTCCAATGAACGCTCCTGTCTCCCTCTCTCTAATCACTATCCTCCGCTCCTGGGTCCTGATATCTGGCTCTGAAGAACTCGATAACAGACAGTGTGTGGCGGTTATTTTTGGGTATATATAGGTGTATTTGAAGTTATTTGATACATTGGGGCTTTGGGATTGGCTGTGTGTTTGAATTTGTTTTGGCATCAATCATGGTTGCTTGACAACGGCAGCCGTTATATTACATGTTGTTTGGAGCTCAGTTATCGTGTGATTTGGCCGCCCGTTGTGCATTAACATGAGCGACAACGGGTTTTGTGTTACGTGTTTTTTGTGTGCCTACGCTCGATAGCTATTCTTGTAGAGTAGCTATTGAATCTGCCGTAACTCCTGTATTATTTGCGAGCGATGTGCCTTTTTCACTTAGCGGCTGGTTTAACGGTTGGCTTTAAATCGAGCCCCCAAGGCTTTCATTTTATGTATGTTTTCAAATTTTTTATGCAGCCATTTTACCACCAATCACTCATAAATCTTGACGCAAGTTAAGAAAACAGCATTTTTCACACTTTCACTTCAATGTTGATGTGAATTTCAAGCACATGATAAGTGAAGATGTTTAAAGATGCATTGTTTAGTATTCAGCTCCTTCTTCTGAGTACGGCAATACCCCATATGCATAGGTTTCTCAAGGTTTGGGGGAGCTACGGGGCCCAAATTGGAACATGCGCGTTTCCAGTTTCACACTTTGAATTTTCACAGCTTGCATCACTGGTGCCATGTCTCATTTGGGGCTGTGTAACAGTGCTCCACTCTAAGATTTCCCCCCAAAAGTGTATATTTTTGGAAATTAGACACCCCAAGCTTTCATTTTAAGTATGTTTTCAAATTTTTTACACAGCCATTTTACCACCAATCACTCGTAAATCTTGACGTAAGGTAAAAAAAAAACAATGTTTTTCACACTTTCACTTCAATGTTGATGTGAATTTCAAGCACATGACAGGTGAAGATTTTTAAAAATTCATTGTTTAGTGTTTAGCTTCTTGTTCTGAGTACATCAATACCCCATATGCATAGGTTTCTCAAGGTTTGGGGGAGCCAGGGCCCAATTTTGAACAAATATTGAATTTTCACATCTTGCTTAACTGGTGCCATGTCTCATTTTGGGCTATGTTCCAGTGCTCCACTTTAGGATTTCCCCCCAAAAGTGTATATTTTTGGAAAGTAGACACCCCAGGCTTCATTTTAGGTGTGTTTTAAAATTTTGTACACAGCCATTTTACCACCAATCCTGTGAAGGTGAAGATTTTATAAACTGCATTGATTAGTGTTCGGCTTCTTCTTTTGAGTATGGCAATACCCCATATGCATAGCTTTCTCATGGTTTGGGGGAGATACGGGGCCCAAATTGGAACATGCACGTTTCCAGGTTCACACTTTGAATCTTCACAGCTTGCGTTATTGGCGCCATTTCTAATTTGGGCTGTGTAACAGTGCTCTTTTTTAAGATTTCCCCCCAAAAGTGCATATTTTTGCAAAGAAGACACCCCAGGCTTTCGTTTTAGGTGTGTTTTCAAATTATGTACACAACCATTTTACCACCAATCCCTCGTAAACCTTGATGTAAGTAAAAAAAAACAGCATTTTTCACACTTAGACTTCAGTGTTGATGTGAATTTCAGCACAGAATAGGTGAAGATTTTATAAACGGCATTGATTAGTGTTCGGCTCCTTCATCTAATTACGGCAATGCCCCATATGCATAGGTTTGTTGGGGTCTGCGGGAGCTACTTGGCCCAGTTGGAACATGTTAGTTTACTTTTACAGACATGCCATTTTTACAGCTGGTGCTTTGTCTCATTTCGTCTGTTTGGCAATGCTGCAATTAATTTTACCCCCAAAAGTATATGTTGTAGAAGAGTAGACAACCCTGGCTTTCATTCTTTTTGCATCTTATCAATTTTTTCGCTGCCACTCTATCACCAATCCCTCCCAAAATCTGTAGTAAGGCAGAGAAACACCATTTTTCACATTTGTATTTTAATGTTGCTCTGGATTTCAATCATATGATATTTGCAGATTTTTTAAGTGCTTTACATTAGTGGTGAGTTACATCGTCTTAGTATGGCAATGCCCCATATGCATAGGTTTGTCAGGGTTTGGGGGAGCTACTAGGCCCAGTAGGGAACATGTGTGTTTCCATTATCAGAGATACATTTTGATAGTGTTAGATCTAAAGAGGGATGTGTTTTGAAAAATAAAAAACAGGATATTTCAGGGGGAAAAAGTGGCCAAGTAATAAAAGAACCTTTACAGCACTACTGCATTGTGCCTGAATGGTATTCATTGAAACAGTCACCAAGGCAGAGGCCAGGTTTGGAAGGGCAATCAGGACAGTAAGTGGTGGTGTCTGTCTGTATTCCCTTTCTGTAGCAAACCCTGCAGCACTTCTGTGGTTTGTTCTTTTGAGGAGTTGGGGGGATTTTATAAATAAAATGTACTACCCCGGGTCTTGCTGGAATTATTTCTGACGCACCTTGAAATAAAAATAGGGAAATACATTATAGCTGATATTGTAAAAAGCTACATTTTTGATTGGGGTTTGCCAGTTTGAAAATTAAAAATGAATTATGTACAGCAGTCTGCATTATATAGATCACAACTTTTTTATACCATGCCCTACACTTTCTCATTGCGAGGTATGGCTGCATTAGTTGATCACACAGATCAACTCCCCCCATGTTTTTATTGGGTTGGCGGCAATATACTGGGCTGCATACAGATTGGTTTAGGACACAGTTTCACCTAAAATGTCTTCCCCCAAAAGCAAATCAAAAATATTATCATGGGTAAATCCTTCCACATCAATTTGAATCCCTGGGTTGCCTGTGAATTCTGGGATTTGTGGGCATAAATTGATTGGTGATACCCATTCATTAGGATCAGGAGTGGCAGGTGTTGGGGCATTTCTTTGGACAGATCTTTTGGCAGGTGCTGGGGCAATTGCCAGGGCAGGTCTTGGGGCAGCACTTGGGGCATTTCTTTGGGCATGTATTTTGGTAAGTCTTTGGGCAGATCTTTTGGCAGGTTTTTTGGCAGGTGCTGGGGCAGTTGCCAGGGCAGCTCTTGGGGCAGTGCGTCTTTTCTTGACAGAAGGCCCAGCGTCATCACTAGAGCAGCTTTCACTTTCTGAAAACTGCATTATGTCAAAATCTGACGCAGTGTCTGTTGCCTCTGAGTCAGACGCCAAAAAGGCATATGCCTCTTCAACGCTGTACCTGCGCTGCATTTTGGTTCATTTATCCTGAACCTACCTAACCCAAGTAAACTACCTATCTAAACTATACTTATTATATATATTTTTTGTGTTTTTTTTCCCCAAACCTAAATCTGTCCCTAAACCTTTCCCTAACACACGTCTACACTAAACCTACACACCTACCCACCTACCTACCTAAACTATATTTATTATTCAATTTTTATTAAAAAAAAATAAATAAATAAAAAAAAAGTAAAAAAATCAAAAAATACAAGGTGGGTGGGGGGGTGTCCCACAGATCAGCAAACGCTGATCTCCAGCAAACTGATCACTCCAAGAGTGATCAGATGGGGGGAACTTATTGATCACTGCAAACCAGTGATCAAATGTTTAATTTTGGCTTTTTTTTTTTTTTTTACAGTTTTCTTCACAGAAACACTCTGCAATGCTGCAACACGATCTGGCACAATATCTCTCTGTCTCTCTCCACCTCAGCAGTGTGCAAGATGGAGGGAGGCAGAGATATATGACAGGGACAGTATTTACAAATACTGCCCCTGTCATTCAGCTTTTGCAACATGTGATTTACTCCTCAAGCGAATCACATGTTGCAACAAAGTTTTTACTGGTTATTACTAAGGGCTCGATTTAAAGGCAGCCGTTAAACCAGCCGCTAAGTGAAAAAGGCACATCGCTCGCAAATAATACAGGAGTTACGGCAGATTCAATAGCTACTCTACAAGAATAGCTATCGAGCGTAGGCACACAAAAAACACGTAACACAAAAGCCGTTGTCGCTCATGTTAATGCACAACGGGCGGCCAAATCACACGATAACTGAGCTCAAAACAACATCTAACATAACGGCTGCCGTTGTCAAGCAACCATGATTGATGCCAAAACAAATTCAAACACACAGCCAATCACAAAGCCCCAATGTATCAAATAACTTCAAATACACCTATATATACCCCAAAATAACCGTCACACACTGTCTGTTATCGAGTTCTTCAGAGCTAGATATCAGGACCCAGGAGCGGAGGATAGCGATCAGAGAGAGGGAGAAAGGAGCATTCATTGGAGGTAGAAGGAGATTTTTGAGTTTGGAGTTTGGAGAGAGGTCCACTTACTAGACACATATTACACCTTTGCACATATTACATACACACATACAAACACAAACACATACACATACATACATACACATAGTCCTTTTTTTTCATAATACCTTACACATTTTACTTTTTATTTTGACAGTGTGAATCTGGGAGTGAAAGTGTGTGACAGAGAGTGACTGGATCGAGTGTGTCTGTGAGGGCCTGTGGGAGTGCCTGGGTGTGACTGGGTGAATGATGGCAAGGAGAGGAGGACAGGAGAGAGGGATGGGGAGAGTAGTGGAGGAGGAGGAAGGTCAGGAGGGGATCCCTCAGCAGAGCAAGGGTGGGAGAGGGAGATCCGCAGGGCGGAGGGGGACCCGGCCCACAAGAGCAGGAACACGCAGGACAGGGACAGAACCTGCAGTGGGACGAGGGGTAGTTGCTGGGGAGCACCCCACACAGTAAGGGTCAGACCAGGCAGGGCACTCCGGCTCAGAATCCTCCCATGCCGGAGCTGACGAGGGCAGGATCAGGGACCCCAAATACACAGACGAGGAGAACACGGCTCTCGTGGAAGCTGTCCTGGAGAGGCAGAGTGTTCTCCACCCAACAGCGAAGGTCCCTGGCCTGTCAGCGAGGAGGAAGGCAGCCTGGAACCAAATATGCAGCCGGGTCAACGCGGTGGCTCCATGCAGGCGGGACGTGGAGTCCATCAAAAAGAGATGGGGCGACTGCCGGAGGGTCGTCAAGAATAAGATGACAGAGCTCGCCAAGCAAGCCCGAGGCACTGGAGGTGGACCAGCAGTCCCTATCACCTTCTGCGGCTGGGAGGAGATGGTGCGGCAGACCATGTCCCCGACCCTGATCGAGGGGGTCATTGGAGGAACTGACACTGGGGATAAGAGGAGCCTCCACACTACCGGTAAGTGCAACACTACAGAACAACACACTACAGCAACCAACACCAGCTGCACACACAGTCACACCTCAACACATGTCCATCACTCAGCCATACAACTGCACCAACACAGCACCATGAGGGTTAAAAAAAGGACACAACACCTGGACAAATGACAATGTCCAACTTGGCACAAACCTGTCAAAGTCCTACTTCAACCCTCCTGTCGCTCTGCTCATCACACACAATACACAAACCGTTATGTTCAAAATGTCGTCTGTTAAATATCATCACTCTTCACACACAATGTCACCCATGTCTCCACCCCCACCCTAACCCCTTGAGTGCTAGAGGGATCATCAATGCATCAATCAACAATGCATTGGCAACCCCTCTGGTACTCAAGGGGTTAACCAGACAACAAGTCAATAGGCCAACGATCACATGCTACACAGGGGACATTCACTAAGCGGTGACAAACAGATGGTGGACACAAAGTAACCCTCACACACCCTCACTTCACCAATACCATTGTTAGTTCATGGAGAATATGCAAAAACAAGAATCAAGTTTATAAGGTCCCATTGTACACACTCCATGGAAAACACTGGCAATGGGGAAAGGAGATCACTGGAGAAGTCACCATCATGTTCACTTCATCAGTTCTACATCACCGCTTACTGAATCACAAAAAAGGGGGCATCAGGTCATACATCACAGTGTCACACAGAATAAATGCTTGTAGGTGCAACACACAGGCCGAAAACTATTACACAGAATTCAAGCTGGAAAATGTAGGCAATGGTGTTGTGGCTGCAATCATTTACTCGGACTTGAAATTACATATCCCGTATCTGATTCCCACATGGATCCACAGGGGTGCTGATGCCATGGATGGATGGTACACCAGCCGCTCTTTGCAGGATACACATGGGAAACAAACAGCAAACATCATTGTACCTTGGTCACCAACAGGCCATGACTGATGGATATCTAGGATTGAGTACGGTTGCCTCACACAGAAGGATGGATGGGCCCATACACAGAAAAAAACAGGCCTCAATCAAACATATCCCTCACTACTGGCTGGATTGTTGCCCTTAGGATTCAAATGTTTGTTACTAAATATGTTCCAACACGATGTGAACACAGATCACTTCACTAGGTGTGATTGCCTTACTGGACAGATATGTGCACCCATCACAAATCAACCTACATTGCAAACATCCAAATACACATACATAGTATATCACACTCTATGTAGATGGGATATACGAGGTATGTTCATATCCATCATATCAATACAATGTCTTGTTGGATGGGTGCACATGTATAGCCAGTAAGACAATCACACCTACTGAACTGCTCTCTGGCTTCACATCTTGGAAGGATATTACTCTATCCATATGAAGGGTACATATCCACATACATATATGACCATTTATACTTGTGTGTCACTGTAATGGGATAGCAATGGGTAATGTCATCATGATGTCATATCATTGCCATCGTTAACAAATGTGTCTTGATCTAAGTCCCATCCCTCCAACACTCATGGTTATACAGATATTGTGACAGGTGGAGATATCTATCATGTGATCACATGGAGTCTCTTCAGCAGAGCCAAAGTCGCAACATGTCGAGATAAATACCTCTTTGGAATGGTCCACAGAATGTGCTTGCAAAACATGCACACTCTGTACACCATTCCAATTAAGTATTGTCCTCCAAATGGGGCGATTTGGGCTCTGCTGAAGAGCCCTCGTGTGGACAAATGACTGAAATCTACATCTGGCACATAGAGCAATATCTGAACAACCATGAGGGTAGGAGGGATAGGACTAACAGAGAACAACATCTGTTTTCACAATCTCTACAATCTGACATCAAGGTGGACTTAACCTTTGCCATCTCTACAAGTTGTGAAGACAAATATATGTTGTCGGATTTCCCCCCCCCCCGAGTTAAACAATGGTATTCCTACTGCTGAAAGGTGTGTTGATACAAAAGGTATCACAGCTCAGACGTGGATATGTCAGGGGCAATATCCCAGTGGCCTGATATTGTACTGTGGTGCTGTTACTACACAATCATATGGACAGCTCTGGAACAGGGACCAGATATCTACATGGGAGGGTGTTGCAACAGCCCCACTGTACTATTTCGGCCCACTGTGATATTGCACCTCAAAATTAAACCTTCACCCATAATAACTCAAACAACACCTTTCAGCAGTGGGAGTACCCTTGTTTACCCAGGGGGATTAACCCAAACACATATATTTGTCTTCAACACATATCAAAGTATAACTGTCTCCACAAACATATGACTAAGGTCACTAATCACAACATCTTATTTCTCCATACAGCTCATGGCCCTCAAGCCCAGCGGGAGACAGTGGAGGAGGCTATGTCACCCCCCAGTGAGGAGTACACAGAGGAGGGGACCAGCCGGTGGTCACCTTACCCACCATCACCATCCCCTCCACCACAGGCTGCACCACCACAGGCTGCACCACCACAGGCTGGACCACCACAGGCTCCACCACCACAGGCTGCACCACCACAGGCTGGACCACCACAGGCTGCACCACCACAGGCTGCACCACCCCAGTACAGTGGCTGGATGCCACAGGAGGAGAGGTGGACATATCCATCCACCTCCACCAGCTACTACCCTCCTTCAGCAGCACCACCACCGCCAGGGAGGCAATGGCTGCCAGGGACAGTGGCCAACACCCAATATGGGCCATATGCCTCCCAGATCAACCCACCCTCCTGGATGGCTGCACAGCATGCCCCAAGGTATGATCTGAGGTGGGGTCCCACCACCTATCAGTGGCCACCATATGACCCTTGGCCACTGGACTACACACACCTGGGCCTGATTGGTGAGCCCCAGCGCCCCCTACCCAGGGACATATTCACACCTCCACCAGCACACACATCTTTGGGCAGCTCGGGATCACTTGATGTGGTGGGCATATGCCCATCATCTGCACCAGCCACTCCAACAGCAGCCACAGCACCCTCAGCAGCAGCAGAGGAAACAGCACCTCCAGCAGCAGAGGAAACAGCACCTCCAGCAGCAGAGGAAACAGCACCTCCAGCAGAGGAGGAAACAGCACCTCCAGCAGAGGAAGAAACAGCACCCTTAGCAGCAGAGGAAGAAACAGCACCCTCAGCAGCAGAGGAAGAAACAGCAGCACCAGGGACACCGGGCACATCCACCTCCAGCACCGCACGCCTCACAGGGATGGAGGCGGAGTGTATGGCCCTTCAGAGGAGACTACTCCGGTCGAGCAGGAGTACTGACAGCAATAACACCAGGAGCAGGAGGCAATCCAGGAGGAACATTGGCCAATTGGAGAGCAGGATCCAAGGTTTGGAGTCGGAGGTGTCCAGGGGGAATACACTACTTCAGCAGCTCAGGACTGGTGTGATGGACATGTTAACACAGGTCCTTGTGGAGCTGAGGGAGATAAACCGCAGGGAGAACCTGAGGATGGAGAGGGAGAACTTGTGTTCCACTGAGGGGTCTACTGCAACCACCACCCCCTCTAGTGTTACCCCTGAAGCCACACCTAGGGGGCAGAGGATTACCAGGAGTTCAACAAGGGCATCCACCTCTGGCACCCAGGCTAAGGCCCCCCACCCAAAAAGGAAAAAATGAAAGGCCCAACCTGTCAACTTTCCCCTCAATAAAAAAACCTTTTTTTTTTATTCCTGTCTGATCTGTTGTGTCTTCAGTTATGGATTGGGTGGCAGGGTTGTCTCCAATGCATTGCCATACAATGCAGTGAACACAACCTCTGCCTGGGTGAAATGTTAGTGGGATGCTACAACATGGGTTCACACACACACACACACCGTTGTACAAATTCAACTTGTAATACATCCCTGGAGCCATATTACACCACTGTGTTCTATGGCGGTGTTGTGTGTTGAATTTGAACAACAAAACATACCCCTTAGCACAACAAATTGTACAACACTGAACATTTGTCTACATTATATGTTGTGTTTAACCCTTTGAGTGCCAGAGTGGTAGACAACGCATTGTAAAGAAATGCGTTGGGGACCACTCTTGCACTCAGTGGGTTAATGGGATAACCAGACAAACAGCTCTGTGACTTAGCAGGGACATTATAAGCAGGAAAGATAAATGGGACATGTATCCATGTTGTCTTGGATTCACACACTCATTGTGCAACTGACTTACTGGGTAAGCCAATGTTTGTAACCTAGGATTTCAATGTGTAGCACACACATTGATATCCTGGGCTGAGCATTGGGGTCTCCTGTAAGTTGAGTTGCTGTTTCCCTAAGGGTGTAACAGACTTCACCAGTGATAACACATGTCCACTTAGTCTGGTTGTTCGTTAGCCCATGTACTGAGATATGTCACAGTGGGGCAAAATCTCAGAACATGGATTATACTGAGCAATACAGATACTGTGGACAGGTATTCACTGTGGAAGTATGTCCCCTGTATCACCTCTTCATCACTCCCACAACACATTGGTGCATCACTGCCACCATCATCTGTTTGCATGGATACATCACAGAGTCCAGTCACTGGCAAACAAGTGGTGGACTCCTGTGATGTGGGTGATGCCTTTCCATGTATGGGGCATACTCTACCCTGGGTGTGGTAACACATTGACATATGTGTTCTCAAATATATCCTCCTACAGACACAGATAGAATGGTGATGGTTCATCTTTATTGTGTCTCAAAGTACATTAGAATGTACATGTGTTTTGTGTGTGTATTGCCTATATGCATTGAACACCTGTATGAGAACACTAAATGTACTTTGAGACTAAATCTTAATACTTCTGTAACACTACTGCTCTGCTCATGTGTTGTCCATGAGGTTTGACAACTCTGTAGCTGAGCATCCTAACTGTACAGGTTATAACACTCAAGAATTAGTGATTTCTGTGTCTATATAAGAATGTTCCAGTAGAGGTTTGTGTGAACCTCAGGTCAAACTTTGCATCACCAACAACATCACCATAAACAGCAAGGGGTGATCTTCATGAAGGTGTTGTCAAGACATCAATCCAGTCACATGGAAGATCTTCAGTTCAAGGATGGATCATGTTACGGATGCCTGCGGGACAAGAGGACAGGATTTGGAGCAGTAGACCTGAACTGATCATCAAGCAACAACAATTTAGTCTTTTTCATCCCCTCAGTTTTCACAGTTACAGGTGAGTGCACAAACCATTGCTTGACAATGTGTTGTGTACTCATCTGTAACCAATTCTGTGGGTAACTAAGGACATGTGCATCAGTCCTAGGGATATGTGCCCCTGACATGTATACACACATTAACAAGTGTTCTGAGAGCTCCATGGAAGTAATGACATTGTGCTGCCACTGTGAAAGTGACAGTGGCAGCCCAATGTCATTTGTTCCATGGAACTGTTAGGACACATTTGTTGATGTGTGTATTCATGTCAGGGGCACATATGTCTGCACACTCACAGGTCTGCATGGAGTCCGTGGTAATCTGATCTACGTCTCATGACCTCTACATTGTGTGCCCATACCACTGTACATCCACCCCTGTGCTGCTCTTCTCAGCTGTAGCACAGTACAGGTCCCATATTGAGTCTGATGTCCCTTCTAATGCATATCATTAGATAATACTCTTTCGCTACTGGGCTAGCATGGTTGTTCAGGCTCTAATCATGGCATAGCCAGTTAGTTGCTGTCAATCAAGCCGTGTAAGGTGATGAACATGGGTAATATGTTGTACCTTGTTTCTCCTGGGGGTGTGCGTGATATCCTTGGGGTCTGTATGTCAACGTGGAGAGTGGAATGGAGGATGGTTGTTGAGTCCACACACACAATTTTCCACGTCCACTGCCAGTGCAGTGCTGTGTCACTGTTCCTGTGGGGTGAGACAGAACAAAATGTGCAGTGTGGTTAGTGTCACAGGACTGATGGGGGACTTGCATGGATTGTTTGCATGCATGTGTTATACTCACAGGCGAAGTGTTCCGTGATGAGCCTGTCTCTGATCTGTGCCCCTCTCATGGTCTCCTCCACATGCCCGATGTCCATGGCCACTTCCTGTATGGGGGGGTCCGGGATGTGCTCCAGCAGCCTGGTGTCCACTGCGATGTTGTGCAGTATTGCGCACGCCACAATGATGTCACACACCTTAGCCGGTGCATACTGCAGTGCTCCCCCAGAGTGGTCCAGACATCGGAATCTTGACTTGAGGAGTCCAAATGTCCGCTCAATAGCATTCCTGGTTCTGGCATGAGCCTGGTTGTAGCTTTCCTGGGCATGTGTTTGGGGATTGGCCAGAGGGATCAGTAGCCAGGACTTGCATCCATAGCCAGCATCACCTGTGTAATGTGAGTGACATGGTGAAACAGGGAGCACATGTTGTGTGAATGATGTTTTGTGTGGTGGACGTAGTAGGTGTGGGTCAGGTGCATGCTGAGCTGAGTGGTGTGTACGCCTGTGTATGTGGTGTGATTTTGTTTTGTGAACTCACCCAGTAGCCATCCCCCTGTAAAGGTTCCATTCTCAAAATCTCTGTGGACTGAGGAGTTTTGTAGAATGTATGCATCATGTGTGCTGCCAGGATATTTTGCACAGACATTCATGATCCTCATGTTGCTGTCACACACCATCTGCACGTTGATGGAGTGGAAGTTCTTCCTGTTGATGAATATCTGTGCGTCACGTGCTGGGGCCTTAATCCGGACATGGGTGCAATCTATAGCACCCATGACCCTGGGCATGCCTCCCTTTGCGTAAAAGGCCTGCTTGACGTGTATCCAGTCCATGTCGGTGGTGGGAAAATGTATATAGGTACTGGCCTTGCTTTTGAGGGCTGGCAGGTCCTGGGCCAGCACTCTGGAGAATGTGGCCTGTGACATGCCAGATGCGTAACCCTCAGTGGACTGGAAGGCCCCGCTTGCCATGAAGTGTATGGCACAGAGTAGTTTCTGCAGGCCAGTTAGGGCATGGTTGTGGATGTAGATGGGATCCACCTGCTCCTTGATGACCTCATACAAGGCAATGATGCTGTCAGGCCTCAACCTGTAGCGATCAATGACCTCGTCATCAGCCATTCCAAAGAGTGTGACCCTTGGGCGGTATACCCTGGGCCTTGGTGGTCGTCTATACATCCTGTGCCCTCCAGGTGGGGATGTACTCCTGTGTGGCTGCTGAGCCAGAGCCTCCTCACTTGCAACAGGTGAAGGCTGTTGATGAGGCGTGCTTGGAGTTTGCTGATGTTCCCTAGCTCTCTCCCTTGCACGCCTTCTCCGCAGTCTTCGCAACAATATGTAACCCAACATACTGTTTGCTCTCTCTATCTGTCTCTATCTATCTGTATCTATCTATCTATCTATCTATCTATCTGTCTCTCTCTCTCTCTCTCTCTCTCTCTCTCTGTCTATCTCTCTCTCTCCCTCCCTGAGTGGAAAACAAGCCACAAGTGAGTGTGTTGAGTTGTCCCTTTAAGTACTTGCTAGGGCGTTGTGTAGGTGTGGTGATGAGGTGAGTGCTGACCAATGGTGAGTTGTTTGTGTCCAGGTAAGTGTTAGCAGGTGTGTGTGTGTGTTATAAGATGTGGTGTGTTGTGCTTGTTCTGTGTGTGCCATTTGCGGGTGTGCATTTGTGGGGTGCAGGTCGCGTGTTGATGTTGCCCAGGTGAGCTTGTATTTGCAGGTGTCCGCTTTGTGTGATAACCCCCATTGTTCTGTGCCATGCTGTGTTGTTGTTTTTTTGTGTGTCATTGTTCCTGTGGTGTTGGTTGTTGTTTTGTGTGTAGTGATTTGTGTTGTGTGTGCATGTTTTTGTGTTGTTTTGGCATTGCACGGGTTAATTTTCCCATTTACATGGTTGTGCGGTAAGCCTTTTGTGTCTTTTCCTCTGTAACGGGTGTTTAGTTTTGGCCGTTAAGTGTCTAACGTGTGTGAAAAGTGGGTCTTAACTTTTAGCCGTTAGGTGTGTCTTTTTTTCAGCCGTTATCAGTACCGCAAGCCTTTGAATAGCTCTGGGGTATGTTGTTCAATGCGTCTGAATGCACACAAATGTATCGGCCGTAAGGATTCTGCAACTGCCATTAGCTGTTGTTTAGACGGGTCTTTGAATTGCAACATGACACTTAACGCACCCGTTAGTGATTTTTTTTGCTAACGGCTGCCTTTAAATCTAGCCCTAAGTGTCCCAGTACCAGGGTGCTTAGTAACAAGCAGCTCACACTCTCCCATCGCTCTGTGCAGCCGCGATGGGAGAGTTTAACCCTTGACGTACCGGGACCGTCAAGGGTCCTTGGAGCAAATTTACCCTTGACTGTCCTGGTATATCAAGGGTCACTAAGGGGTTAAACCAAAATTCATGTTTTTTTCTTACATCGTTCTATAAAAATTAGCAATAAAAAATTGTAAAATGTTATTTTCATTATGCCCCATTCTGCAATTCAGGTTCAAAATAAAAATAAATAAACCATGTATCCATACATGGTATATATACTTAACGTACACATAATTCCAATTTCAGGTACTAGTCATTTGCAAGATTGGTTTGCAATGAAATCTCCAGAAGGTGGCAAACTAGCAAAGAAGGTAACAAGTGGTCCTTCACCCCCATATTTATACTCTTTCAGATGTACCGAAAGCCATGGCATACCATATCAGATTAGGTAGCTAGAGGCCCACTGACTAAAAAGGTAGCCCATTGGTGTGAATTAACATACTGTAGGGGGTGTCAGAACTGCAGAGACCACATTTAGTTTTCTTGCTTCAATCCAGTCCATTTCCCTCTCTTTGCCTGTCTGCCACTACAATAAACCAATAAATGATGTGAGAGAGGCTCTGAGCACGAACAAAAGCACAATGGCCTGTTCTTCGGCTAGTCACCGCTCAAGAGCATCACATTTTAGCTCTCTAGTGCCATTACAGAGGAGAAATTTCCACATACATATTAGACATCCCGCCAATAAGGGCGGTCCAGTACCAAAATGATGGGCAAGTCTCCTCTGCATGGAAAAACCAGCTAACCCCAGACGTCCGTTTCGGCCTTATTTGTGCCTCATCAGTGAGGTGCAGCTGGCTTCCCTAGGCACTGAGAGCAAGGGGTCCACGTCTCGATTACCCTTTACACTTAGGGAGAGACCCTAAGGGCTAGATTTAAAGGCAGCCGTTAAACCATCCGCTAAGTAAAAAAGGCCCATCGGCCGCAAAGAACACATGGTTTACGGCAGATTCAAAGGTAAGAGTACAAGAATAGCTATCGGGCGTAGTCACTACAAAAACACGTAACACAAAAACCAGCGTCGCACCTGATTTCGCGTCACCGTGCGTCCCAAACACCCGTTAAAACACAACTTAAGTCAAAATGTTACATTACGGCTGCCGTTGTCTAGCAACCCTGATAGATGCACAAACAAAATTCAAACCTACAGCCAATCCCAAGGCCCCAAAGTATCAAAAATGTTCAAATACACCTATATATACCTCAAAATAACGGTCACACCCTGTCTGTGTTTCGAGTTTCAGCAAGCTAGAGCACAGGACCCAGGAGTGGAGGATAGTGTTTAGAGAGAGAGAGAGATAGAGAGAGAAGCATACACAGGAGTAAGGTAGAGGGATCTTGGAGAGGAGAGAATTACATTTAAATAGACACATAGCACACTTTTGCACATAGCACATACATCCATACAAACACAAACACATACACATCACACCTTACACATTTTAAACTTTATTTTTACAGTGTGAATCCGTGAGTGAAAGTGTGTGACAGAGAGTGAGTGGGATCGAGTGTGTCTGTGAGGGCGTGTGAGAGTGCCTTGGTGTGAGTGGATGAATGATGGCCAGGAGAAGAGGACAGGAGAGAGGGATGGGGAGACTAGTGGAGTAGGAGGAGGAAGGTCAGGAGGGGATCCCTCAGCAGAGCAGGGGTGGGAGAGGGAGATCCGCAGGGCGGAGGGGGACCAGGCCCACAAGAACAGGCACACAAAGAAGAAGAGGGACAGATCCTGCAGTGGAACGAGGGGTAGTGCCTGGGGACCACCACACACAGGCAGGGGCAGAGCAGGCAGGACACTCCGGGTCTGACTCCTCGCATGCCGGAGCTGAGGGGAACAGGGTCAGGGATCCCCGATACACCGAGGAAGAAAACACGGCCCTCATGGAGGCTGTGCTGGAGAGGGAGTATCCTCTTCCCGGGGGAGAGACTCCCTGGCCTGGCTGCGAGGAGGAGAGCTGCCTGGAGCCAAATCTGCAGCCGAGTTAATGCGGTGGCCACCTGCAGACGGGATGTAGACTCAATAAAGAAGAGATGGGGCGACTGCAAAAGGCAGGTGAAGAAGAAGATGGGGGATGCCGCCCTGCATGCCCGAGCCACCGGAGGTGGGCCACCTGTCCCCATCACCTTCAGCGCATGGGAGGAGAGGCTGCGGCAGACACTGTCAACTACCCTCATTGAGGGGGTCCCTGGAGGATCAGACACTGGGGATGAGAGGAGCCTCCACACCACTGGTAAGTGCATCACACCAAAACCACACACCACCTCAAACCACACACCCATCACAAACAAGCACACATATCCCAACATCTGCCCTTCATTCATCCACACAACTGCACCAACACAGCACCCTGAGGGTTTAAACAGGACGCAAGACAAGGACAAATGTCAATGTTCAACAAGCCCAAAACCTGTCCAACTCCCTGGTTAACCCTCATGTTGCTGTGCTGATCACACACAATACACACAAACCATGCTCAGAAAAGTGTTGTATGTCAAACATCACAATTGTTGTCACACAGTGTTACCCATGTTCCCACAGGGAATCCAGCACATAACCCCATGAGTGCTAGAGGGATCATCAATGCATCGATCAACAATGCTTTGGCAACCCCTCTGGTACTCAAAGGGTTAACCAGACAACAAACACATGTCGATAGGTTAACAATTACATGACACATAGGGGACATTCAACTAATTACAGTGTTAGTCTATGGAGAATATCCAATAACAGGATTCAAGCTGCACAGGCCCCATTGTATGGACTCCATAGAAAACATTGCAGATGGGGAAATGAGGTCAGCGGAGAAGTCAGCATCATAATCAGTTCATCAGGTCTACTTAACCGCTTACTGAATCACCAACAGGATGGATCAGGTCACAAATCACAGTGCCACTGAGAATAACTGCTTGTATGTGCAACACACAGGCCAAAAACAATTACACATAACTAAAGGTGAAAAAGTTGGCCTTGGTGTTGTGTATGCAATCATTTACGCTAACTTGATTTTACATATCTCACATTTGATTCACATATAGATCCTCAGGAGTGCTGATGCCATGGATGGATGGTACACCAGACACTATTTGCAGGATACATATGGGAACCAAATATGAACCATTGAGGTTTGGTCAATAACAGGCCATGAATTATGGATATCTATGATCGGGTCTGGCTGCCTCACACAGAAGGAGGGATGGGCTGATCCAGGAAAAAAAAGGCCTCAATCAATGATATCCTTCAATACTGGCTTGATTGTTGCCCCTCAGGATTCAACTTGAACAGACCTCATGGACAGAATCCTGTAATGTACATCAATCCCTGATTGCCACAGTGGTATCCCATGCATCACAATGCAATGCATAGGATACCATCATGACAACCAGAGAGGGACATGTCTAATCTGACAAAATCCAGCACTGTACGGGATGAACTGATAACATAGGGATGAATACTACTTGAATCACACTGCAGATCAATTACAAAAAGATATGTACAGAAAGATAAACGACCAGATGTGTATGTGGATATGTCCCTTTCAAATGGGTACAAATATGTCCCAACAAGATGTAAACCCAGAGTTCGGTTTAGTACGTGTGATTGTCCTACTGCCCATATATGTGCACCCTCAACAAAATAACTCATATTGATATCATCATCAGAGTACATATACCTAGTATATTACACCTTACTTGGATGGGTATCAGTGGTATCAATGAAAGTTAATTTGTGATGGCTGTACATATATAGGCAGTAAGACAATCACATGTACTGAACAGATCTCTGGGTTCATATCTATCAAGGATATGTTTGTACCCATATGAAAGGTACATATACACACATATCAGACCATATTCCTCACTGTGTACCTTGGCATGGCAATGGTTAATTTCACTTTGATGTAACATTGCAGGCATCATAAAGAGATGTTTAGGAAGATGTTACTGTATGTGACAGCTGGAGATGTCAGTCATATGACCACACGGAGGCTCTTCAGCGGACCCAAAATTGAACCAATTGGAGATGGATCCATCATTGACATGGTCCACAGAGCGTGCTTACAAACCAGGAACATTTAGTAGACAATGGCAAAGATGTAGTTATCTCCAAATGGGTCAATGTGGAGTCTGCTGAAGAGCCTCCGTGTGGTCAGCTGTCACATACAGCAACATCTTTCTAAACATCTCTTTATGATGCCTGCAATGTTACATCAAGGTGAAATTAACCATTGCTATCCCGTTAAAGAGATAGTAATACCTAAAATGTGAAAGGAAAAATACATGTCATAGGATTGATCCACCGGGTAATGCAAGGGTATTCCCACTATTGAAAGGTGTTTCATCCCAAGAGTATAACAGCTCAAAGTTGAATATTCCATGGACAATATCACTGTGGCCTGAAAATGTACTATGCCAATGTTGCCAGACCATCCTCTGGCTAGCTTTGGTCCAGGGAGCATAAATCCACAAAGGATGATGTGGCAACAGCGCAAATGTACAATTTCACGCCACTGGGATGTGGCACCAAAGGAATTCAACTCTGAGCTGCAATACATGTAGAATAAAACACCCTTCACCAGTAGGAGTACCGTTGTTTCACACAGGGGGATAAACCATACAACATATATGTTCCTTTGCACATTTCAAGTATTAATATCAATTTGACACCATCATGGCTAAGTTTACTGATCACACATTCTCAATCCTCCACACAGGTTATGTGCCTCCAGCACTCCAGGAGCCCATGGAGGAGGCCACCTCACCACCCAGTGAGGAGTATATGGAGGAGGGGACCAGCCAGTGGGCACCGTACCCAACTACATCCACACCTCTTGGCCAACTGGATGCCCCACCTCTGCCTGCACCACCTCTGGCTACACCACCTCTGGCTGCACCACCTCTGGCTACACCACCTCTGGCTGCACCACCTCTCCCTGCACCACCTCTGGCTGCACCACCACTGCCTGCACCACCTCTGGCTGCACCACCTCTGCCTGCACCACCTCTGGCTGCACCACCTCTGCCTGCACCACCTCTGCCTGCACCACCTTATTACAGTGACTGGATGCCCCCCACCACCTCCAGGAGTTATTACCCTCCAGCAGCAGCAGCAGCACCACCACCACCAGGGAGGCAATGCTGCCCGGTGATGTGGCCACCACCTAGTATGGGCCATACTCATCCCCGACTGACCTACCCTCCTGGATGGCTCCCCAGCATGGCCCCAGGTATGATCCCAGGTGGGGGCCAAGCACATACCAGTGGCCAAGTTTTGACCCTTGGCCACTCGACTACCAACACCTGGGCCTGCTTGGGGAGCCCCAACACCCTATGCGAAGGGACGTGTTTACCCCACCACCTCCACCAGCACAGACATCGGTGGGCAGCAGTGGGTCCATTGATGTGGTGGGCACATACCCATCTGCAGCACATACAGCACCAGCTGAGGAGGACACAGGAGCAGCTGAGGAGGACACAGCAGCAGCTGAGGAGGACACAGCACCAGCTGAGGAGGACACAGCAGCAGCTGAGGAGGACACAGCACCAGCTGAGGAGGACACAGCAGCAGCTGAGGAGGACACAGCAGCAGCTGAGGAGGACACAGCAGCAGCTGAGGAGGACACTGCAGCAGTAGATTCACCAGGCACAAGCATCACCAGCAGTGAACGGCCCACGGGGATGGAAGCAGAGTGTATGGCTCTGCAAAGGAGACTACTCCGGTCAAGCCTCTGAACCAATGACAACATCACCAGGAGCCGTAGGGAATCCCGTAGAAACACTAACAGGATAGAGGCAAGGATCCATGCCCTGGAGTCGGAGGTCATGAGGATCAACACTCCACTCCATCAGCTACACACGGGGGTGATGGACCTGCTTGCACAGGTACTGGTGGAGTTGAGAGAGCTGAACCGCAGGGAGGACTTACGTTTAGAGAGGGTAAACCTGCGCTCCACAGAGGGATCCACTGCCCCCACCACCCCCTCTAATGTGACCCCCGAAGCCACACCTAGTGGGCAAAGGGTGACCAGGAGATCATCCAGGTTATCCACTTCTGCCACACAGTCTAAGGCCCCCCCCCTTAAGAAAAAAAAATAAAATGCCCAACATGTTACATTTCCCCTGAATAAAGGAACATTGTGCTTTTGAATCCTGTTTGATCTGCTTTGTATTTGGTCATAGATTGGGTGGCAGAGTTGTCTCCAATGCATTGCCAAACAATTCAGTGAACACAACTTCTGCCTAGGTAAGATGTTTGTGGGATGTTACAACATGGGTTCACACACACACCGTTGTACAAGTTCAACTGTAAATACATCCCTGGAGCCATATTACACAACTGTGTTATATGGCAATGTTGTGTGTTGATTTTGTATAACAAAACATACCCCTTAGCCCAACATTTGGTACAACATTGAACATTCGTCTACATCATATGTTGTGTTTAACCCTTTGATAGCCAGAGTGGTAGGCAACGCATTGCAAAGAAATGCGTTGGGTACCACTCTGGCACTCAGAGGGTTAAGGGGATAACCAAACAAACGGCTTAGAGGTGAGATAACAAGCAGGACAGATAAATGGGACATGTATCCATATTGTCTTGGATTCACACACTCATTGTGCAACAGACTTACTGGGGAAGCCAATGTTTTTAACCTAGGATTTCAATGTGTAGCACACACATTGATATCCTGGGGTGAGCATTGGGGCCTCCAGTAAGTTGAGTTGTTGTTTTTCCTAAGGGTGTAACAGACTTCACCAGTGAAAACACTTGTCCACTTGGTCATGTACTGTGATATGTCACAGTGGAGCAATATCACAGAACATTGATTCTACTTAGCAACACATTAACTGTGGACAGGAATTCACTGTGGAAGTATGTCCCCTTTATCACTCCCACAACACATTAGTGTATCACTGCCACCATCTGTTAGCGTGAATACATCACTGAGTCCACTCACTTGCTAACAAATGGTGGAGTCCTGTGATATGGGTGATGCCTTTCCATTTATGGGGGATACTCTATCCTGAGTGTGGTTACGCATTAACAAACATATGTGTAATCCAATATATCCTCATACAGACACAGATGATTGACTAGTGATGGTTCATCTTTATTGTGTCTCAAAGTACATTAGAACGTACATGTGTTTTCTGTGTGTATTGCCTATATCCATTGAACACTTGTATGAGAACACTAAATGTACTTTGAAACTAAATCATACTGCTTGAGTAACACTGATCTCCTGCTCATGTGTTGTCCACAAGGTTTGACAACTCTGTAGATGAGCATCCTAACTGTACAGGTTATTACACTTGTGAAATTGTGTTTTCAGTGTCTATATGAGAATGTTCAAGTAGAGGTCTGTGTGAACCTCCGGTCAAATATTGCATCACTAACAACATCACCAGAAATAGCAAGGGGTGATCTTTATGAAGGTGTTGTCAAGACATCAATCCAGACACATGGAAGATCTTCAGATCAAGGATGGATCATGTTATGGATGCCTGTGGGACAAGAGGACAGGATTTGGAGCTATACACCTGAACTGATCATCAAGCAACAACAATTTCGACTTTATAATCCCCTCAATCTTCTTAATTACAAGTGAGTACACAAACCATTGCTTGACAATGTGTTGTGTACTCATCTGTAACCAATTATGTGGAGAACTAAGGACATGTGCCCCAGCCCTATGGATATGTGACCCTGACATGAATACACACATCAACAAGTGTTCTGAGAGCTCCATGGAAGTAATGAATTTGGGCTGCCACTGTGAAAGTGACAGTGGCAGCCCAATGTCATTTGTTCCATGGAACTGTTAGGACATATTTGTTGATGTGTGTATTCATGTCGGGGGCATATATGTCTGCACACTCACAGGTCAGCATGGAGTCCCTGGTAATCTGATCTATGTCTCATGACCTCTACATTGTGTGACCATACCACTGTACATCCACCCCTGTGCTGCTCTTCTCAGCTGTAGCACAGTACAGGTCCCATATTGAGTCCAATGGCCCTTTAACCCCTGATGTGACGGAGTATTATCCAATGCATAGCATTGGATAACACTCTTTCTCTACAAGGCTAGCATGGTTGCTCTGGCTATGCTCATGGCAAATCAAGTTAGCTGCTGTCAATCAAGCCCTGTAAGGCGATGAACATGGGTTATGTGTTGTACCTTGTTTCTCCTGAGGGTGTGCGTGATATCCTTGGGGTCTGTATGTCAACGTGGAGAGTGGAATGGACGATGGTTTTTGAGTCCACACACACAATTTGCCACGTCCGCTGCCAGTGCAGTGCTGTGTCACTGTTCCTGTGGGGTGAGACAGAACAAAATGTGCAGTGTGGTTAGTGTCACAGGACTGATGGGGGACTTGCATGGATTGTTTGCATGCCTGTGTTATACTCACATGTAAAGTGTTCCGTGATGAGCCTGTCTCTGATCTGTGTCCCTCTCAGGGTCTCCTCAACATGGCCGATGTCCATGGGCACTTCCTGTATGGGGGGGTGCTGGATGTGCTCCAGCAGCCTGGTGTCCACTGCGATGTTGTGCAGTATTGCGCACGCCACAATTATGTCACACACCTTTCCAGGTGCATACTGCAGTGCTCCCCCGAGTGGTCCAGACATCGGAATCTTGACTTGAGGAGGCCAAAGGTCCGCTCAATGGCATTCCTCGTTCTGCCATGAGCCTGGTTGTACCTTTCCTGGGCATGTGTTCGAGGATTGGCCAGAGGGGTCAGTAGCCAGGACTTGCATCCATAGCCAGCATCACCTGTGTAATGTGAGTGACATGGTGAGACAGGGAGCACATGTTGTGTGAATGATGTTTTGTGTGGTGGACGTACTAGCTGTGGGTCAGGAGCATGCTAAGCAGCGTTGTGTGTACGCCTGTGTATGTGATGTGATTTTGTATTGTGAACTCACCCAAAAGCCATTCCCCTGTAAAAGTTCCATTCTCGAAATCTCTGTGGACTGAGGAGTTTTGGAGAATGTATGAATCATGTGAGCTGCCAGGATACTTTGCACAGACATTCATTATCCTCATATGGCTGTCACACACCATCTGCACGTTGATGGAGTGAAAGTTCTTCCTGTTGATGAATATCTGTGCGTCACGTGCTGGGGCCTTAATCCGGACATGGGTGCAATCTATAGCACCCATGACCCTGGGCATGCCTCCCCTGGCGTAAAAGGCCTGCTTGACGTGTATCCAGTCCATGTCGGTGGTGGGAAAATGTATATAGGTACTGGCCTTGCTTTTGAGGGCTGGCAGGACCTGGGCCAGCACCCTGGAGAATGTGGCCTATGACATGCCAGATGCGTAACCCTCAGTGGACTGGAAGGCCCCGCTTGCCATGAAGTGTATGGCACAGAGTAGTTTCTGCAGGCCAGTTAGGGCATGGTTGTGGATGTAGATGGGATCCACCTGCTCCTTGATGACCTCATACAAGGCAATGATGCTGTCAGGCCTCAACCTGTAGCGATCAATTACCTCATCATCGGTCATTCCAAAGAGGGTGACCCTTGGGAGGTATACCCTGGGCCTTGGTGGTGTCTATACATCCTCTGCCCTCCAGGTGGGAATGGACTCCTGTGTGGCTGCTGAGCCGGAGCCTCCTCACTTGCAACAGGTGGAGGCTGTTGATCAGGCGTGCTTGGAGGTTGCTGATGTTCCCCAGCTCTCTCCCTTGCACGCCTTCTCCGCAGCCTTCGTAACAATATGTAACCCAACATACTGTTTGCTCTCTCTGTCTGTCTCTATCTATCTGTATCTATCTGTCTCTCTCTCTCTCTCTCTCTCTCTATCTCTATCTCTCTCTCTATCTCTCTCTCTCCCTCCCTGAGTGGAAAACAAGCCACAAGTGAGTGTATTGAGTTGTCCCTTTAAGTACTTGCTAGGGCGTTGTGTAGGTGTGGTGATGAGGTGATTGCTGACCAATGGTGAGTTGTTTTTGTCCAGGTAAGTGTTTGCAGGTGTGTGTGTGTTATAAGATGTGGTGTGTTGTGCTTGTTCTGTGTGTGCCATTTGCGGGCGTGCAGTTGTGGGGTGCAGGTCGCGTGTTGATGTTGCCCAGGTGAGCTTGTATTTGCAGGTGTCCGCTTTGTGTGATAACCCCCATTGTTCCATGCCATTTTGTGCTGGTGTTTTTTTGTGTGTCGTTGTCCCTGTGGTGTTGGTTGTTGTTGTGTGTGGAGTGATTTGTGTTGTGTGTGCACGTTTTTGTGTTGTTTTGGCATTGCACGGGTTAATTTTCCCATTTACATGGTTGTGCGGTAAGCATTTTGTGTTTTTTCTTATGTAACGGGTGTTTTGTTTTGGCCGTTAAGTGTCTAACGGCTAAGAAAAGTGGGTCTTAACTTTTAGCCGTTAGGTGTGTCTTTTTTTCAGCCGTTATCAGTACCGCAAGCCTTTGAATAGCTCTGGGGTATGTTTTTCCATGCGTCTGAATGCACGTAAGTGTATCGGCCGTAAGGATTCTGCAACTGCCGTTAGCTGTTCTTTACACGGATCTTTGAATTGCAACATGACACTTAACGCACCCGTTAGTGATTTTTTTTACTAACGGCTGCCTTTAAATCGAGCCCTAAGTGTTTGTAGAAACAAACCAATAAATTATGTGAGAGGCTCTGAGCATGAACAAAAGCACAATGGCCTGTTCTTCGGCTAGTCACCGCTCAAGAGCATCACATTTTAGCTCTCTAGTGCCATTATAGAGGAGAAATTTCCACATACATATTAGACTAATCCCACCCATAAGGGAGGTCCAGTACCAAAATGATGGGCAAGTCTCCTCTGCGTGGAAAAAAACAGCTAACCCCAGACGTACGTTTCGGCCTTATTTGGGCCTCGTCAGTGAAGAGCAGCTGGCTTCCCTAGGCACTGAGAGCAAGGGGTCCACGTCTGGATTACCCTTTACACTTAGGGAGAGACCCTAAGTGTTTCATAGAAACAAACCAATAAATTATGTGAGAGGCTCTGAGCACGAACAAAAGCACAATGGCCTGTTCTTCGGCTAATCACCGCTCAAGAGCATCACATTTTAGCTCTCTAGTGCCATTACAGAGGAGAAATTTCCACATACATATTAGACTAATCCCACCCATAAGGGCCATCCAGAACCAAAATGATGGGCAAGTCTCCTCTGCGCGGGGAAAAAAAAACAGCTAACCCCAGACGTACGCTTCAGCCTTATTTGGGCCTCATCAGTGAAGTGCAGCTGGCTTCCCTAGGCACTGAGATCAAGGGGTCCACGTCTGGATTACCCTTTACACTTAGGGAGAGACCCTAAGTGTTTCGTAGAAACAAACCAATAAATGATTTGAGAGGCTCTGAGCACGAACAAAAGCACAATGGCCTGTTCTCCGGCTAGTCACCGCTCAAGAGCATCACATTTTAGCGTCTGGGGTTAGCTGGGTTTTCCGTGCAGAGGGGGGGACTTGCCCATCATTTTGGTACTGGACCGTCCTTATGGGCGGGATTAGTCTAATGTGTATGTGGAAATTTCTCCTCTGTAATGGCACTAGAGAGCTAAAATGTGATGCTCTTGAGTGATGACTAGCCGAAGAACAGGCCATTGTGCTTTTGTTCGTTCTCAGAGCCTCTCATATCATTTATTGGCTTGTTTCTACGAAACACTTAGGGTCTATCCCTAAGTGTAAAGGGTAATCCAGACGTGGACCCCTTGCTCTCAGTGCCTAGGGAAGCCAGCTGCACCTCACCGATGAGGCCCAAATAAGGCCGAAACGTACGTCTGGGGTTAGCTGGTTTTTCCGTGCAGAGGGGACTTGCCCATCATTTTGGTACTGGACCGCCCTTATGGGCGGGATTAGTCTAATATGTATGTGGAAATTTCTTCTCTGTAATGGCACTAGAGAGCTAAAATGTGATGCTCTTGAGTGGTGACTAGCCGAAGAACAGGCCATTGTGCTTTTGTTCGTGCTCAGAGCCTCTCATATCATTTATTGGCTTGTTTCTACGAAACACTTAGGGTCTATCCCTAAGTGTAAAGGGTAATCCAGACGTGGACCCCTTGCTCTCAGTGCCTAGGGAAGCCAGCTGCACCTCACTGACGAGGCCCAAATAAGGCTGAAACGTATGTCGGGGGTTAGCTGGTTTTTCCGTGCAGAGGGGACTTGCCCATCATTTTGGTACTGGACCGCCCTTATGGGCGGGATTAGTCTAATATGTATGTGGAAATTTCTCCTCTGTAATGGCACTAGAGAGCTAAAATGTGATGCTCTTGAGCGGTGACTAGCTGAAGAATAGGCCATTGTGATTTTGTTCGTTCTCAGAGCCTCTCACATCATTTATTGGCTTGTTTCTACGAAACACTTACGGTCTATCCCTAAGTGTAAAGGGTAATCGAGACGTGGACCCCTTGCTCTCAGTGCCTAGGGAAGCCAGCTGCACCTCACTGACGAGGCCCAAATAAGGCTGAAACGTACGTCTGGGGTTAGCTGTTTTTTTCCGTGCAGAGGGGACTTGCCCATCATTTTGGTACTGGACCGCCCTTATGGGCGGGATTAGTCTAATATGTATGTGGAAATGTCTCCTCTGTAATGGCACTAGAGAGCTAAAATGTGATGCTCTCGAGCGGTGACTAGCCGAAGAACAGGCCATTGTGCTTTTGTTCGTTCTCAGAGCCTCTCATATCATTTATTGGTTTGTTTCTATGAAACACTTAGGGTCTCTCCCTAAGTGTAAAGGGTAATCCAGACGTGGACCCCTTGCTCTCAGTGCCTAGGGAAGCCAGCTGCTCTTCACTGACGAGGCCCAAATAAGGCCAAAACGTACGTCTGGGGTTAGCTGTTTTTTTCCACGCAGAGGAGACTTGCCCATCATTTTGGTACTGGACCGCCCTTATGGGCGGGAATAGTCTAATATGTATGTGGAAATTTCTCCTCTGTAATGGCACTAGAGAGCTAAAATGTGATGCTCTTGAGCGGTGACTAGCCGAAGAACAGGCCATTGTGCTTTTGTTCGTTTTCAGAGCCTCTCACATCATTTATTGGCTTGCTGCCACTACAATAGCAAGAGTCAACATTTCAACATCTCTCTTTCCTAAGCATAAGATGACAACATTCAGTATATGGGGTGAGGAGTGATGTCTTGTCTGTAGTCTATCTGAAAATATGTGCTTTATGGGCCTGTCTCTAGTATCTGTCAGTCTCAGCTTAGCTAGGATTTCCAGTCTGTCTCGCCTAACTGTCAAAAGTATATCTTTTTTTTAACTGTCAGTGTCACTGTCAACAAATAAATAGGGATGGGTGATTTTTTTTTTGTCTTAAAACAAAACATCGAAACAGGCTTCCCACTGAACAGGAAATGTTTCATGAAAATGGCAGATTTTATGCTTTTTCTCTTCTATCCCATTGCGTTAAAATCAGTGGTAAGACTGTATCCCCCCCCCCACACACACACACATAGCAAGTTTCCCTTCTTTTCCTACAGGTATAATATAAAAACAGTGTCAGGTTACTGCAGCATGTCATTCTGTGTTTGTGAGAGGTAGTGAAAGCAGCACAGTCACTGACTGACTGACTGACTGACATAATATTTAGCAGACAAACACTCAATAGACAGACAAGTTCAACTGGCAGGAGCCAGCATATTTAGTAAGGTCTGTTATCATGTGTACAAAAAATAGACTGCAGTGACTATTGGAGGGAGAGAGAAAGCAGCAGATGAAATACTCTTGACACTAACTAAAGGCACAGGGGATGTTATTTTTTTCTTTTTACCATAGTGATGGGGATAGTAAATTAGAAACAAAAATAAGTGAGTGACACGGACCCTGACAAGAGCTGCGACTGAAGCAGACAGATATTAGGAGAGTAGTTTGTAAAGGGCAAGTCATCTCATTCTATCAGTTCTGTTGTGAACTTCGCAGTTAAAATATACATGCACTAGTTTAATGTCTAGTAAATGTTCTAGGGGCAGAGGGTAAGGGAAAAGAATAGGAACAGTGCAGGGGTGTTTTAGTAAAGTGGTAGTCCAAAAAATGCAGCAATGGTTGCAGCATGTGCAGTAAATGATGATGATCCTTCTCTTCCTGAGCAGGCCGTTTGTCAAAGTCACATTAAAAGTTCTTCTTCCAGTTATGTTAATAATCCTTCTAAGAACACTGAAGACAACAAGTGATATTTTAGTGTTTATAGCGTAATGTAGGAAGGTGTATCAGTTCAACCAACTGCTGCAACTGACTGAGACAAACAAGTACAAAATCTGTCCTGAAAATAGCAACAAATGTTGTCAAAATCCCTCTAAGGGGAAAAGTAAAAATAAATTGTTTGAGACTTCAAAAAAATGATATTAATATAAAAGTAGTTGGGAAGATGTGGGAGGAGATGTAGAAAATGATCTAATTATTGATAGCTAGTGTAAAAGCCTGTGTATAGGGGCCAGCATTCTGTGCGGTCAGGCAGTCTCTACTGCACATGACTGCATCCGCAGTCTCTACTGCGCATGACTGCAAAAGCTGGTGTACACCGGCCAACATTCTGTGCATTGGGGCAGTCTCTACTGCGCATGACTGCATCGGACAAACATACATTTGGCCTTTTATATTATAGGATAATGTTGATCTATAATATATCCCTCTAGCATCCTCCTCCTAATTCAGATACAGATGAAGTTACGAATGAGAGAGATGATGACATGGCCAGAAAATTAGCTGAAAGGCAAAGGCTTAGTCTTTCACCACTGAAAAGGAGCACTGTACCTGTTTATAAACTGTCTGAGAAATCAGTTGGAAAGTTTGACTGAAGGCAAGATGTTAAAAAAATAAACTATCATCCTGTCAGTCATCGTCCGCATTCTCAAACCCAACCACCACCACCACATACACTAGTGTTGAGTAACCAGCAGCAATGCAAGTCATGAACATCCACCATCCTAGCTATAATGAGTGCCTTTGCTGCTGTTAGAAGTGCAGCTCCAGTGACATGTAGTAGTGCAATTGCAACAACATCTTGCCCCAGAAGTAGTAGTAGCTTCTCAAGAACTCTGAAATCTATGAAGTCTACAGTATAAAGATACTTCACTCATGATTCAAAAGCTAAAGATGTTGCTATCTATTGTTTGTGTAGAAAAGCATGTGAGCAGGATAAAAGCAGGATCACACCTCAGAACCTCCTCTATGGTATCAGAGAAAAAGGTCTGATTGGGAGATACATCATCAACATATCAGAAGTGCCAAAATGAGTAGCAGCAGAAGCAGTCCTAAAACTTCCCTGGTAGATTGGGAGTCAAAGACGCTCAACTAGGAACGAGCCTGCAATTCAAATTTGTAGGCTCTATAGGAATTGTGTCCTACCCAGGGTGCAGTCTCTTTTAGCCCACTACTGCCTTTCACAGAAATAAAATATCCTAAAGCATATCATATTGGTCCTGCCATTACAGCAATCAAACCACAAAATGCCAGGCATTTCCTCTCTGAACAAGAGAAGGTGCCAACCCCAGATGTACGTTTCGGCCTTGTTGGGCCTCATCAGTGAGGTGAAGCTGATCTCTCTCTAAGCACTGTGAGCAAGAGGTCCAGTTCTAAATTCCCCTATTAACCTTGGGGTGACTAATCCCAAGGATAATTTGCATATGTAGATTGGGAGTCAGAGACACTCAACTAGGAACGAGTCTGCAATATAAAATTGTACCCCTAGCTCGCAGTGCTTAGAGAGATTAGCCACACCTCACTGACAAGGCCCAACAAGGCAGAAACGTATATGTCTGGGGTTGGCTGCTTCTCTTGTTCTGAGAGGAATTGCCTGGAATTTCCTGGTTGGACTGCTGTAATGGCAGGACCAATATGATATGCTTTAGGATAGTTCCTCTCTGTGAAAGGCACTGGTGGACTAAAAGAAATTGCACCCTGGGTAGGATACCATTCCTATAGAGCCTGCAAATTTGTATTGCAGGTTCGTTCCTAGTTGAGCATTTCTGATTTTTAATATACTAAAAGTTCCCTGGGGCACATAATAGAAGTGATGTGATATGTGACAGCATATGCCAAGATTTCATTAATTTGAAGTAACACCTGCTGCAAAAGAGTATGACTGAGTTAGTCGTAAGAGATGGCAGGAATTGTAGACTACTCACACATGATGCCACCATCCCCACCACCTTCACAAGTCATATTGTAAAAAAAGTGAGCTATTTCTTCTGCCATGTACTACCAACCCACTCTTTGTTAGTTTGTGCTTTCTCAAAGTATTCCTGTGGAATGACAAATTTGCTAAGATGTTGGCAGTTTACATGTTGCCTTTTTTCTGTATAAAACTGAGGTTTCAAAGAACTGATATCGTGTGTTGAACCTCACTGGCATGTCCCAAGCAACAGTTATTTTTTTAAGGATGGCAGTGCCAGAATTGTACACATGGGTAGTTATTGAGGTGGGAAAAGGGCTGGAAATCTCATAGTGCAAGAAAATGCAGCTGACAACAGATATATGGAGATGTGGCCAAGTACAGACAATATGATTGTCACTGCTCACTGGGTTTCTTTCCTACTAGTGACCAAAAATACCTTGCAGCATCAGGTCACAGCCAGCAATATAATCTCTGGTACTGGCTGCATTACACAACAGAAGCAGGGTACCCCATACCATCAGCATGCTTCTTTGTGCATGCAGAGTTTTCAGAGACAATCCCACAAAGCCATATATATGTTAAATAAACTAGAGCATGTGATAGGGGAATGTCTTTTACCCCAATCCTTGAAAGCTGGTTTTGTGTCTGCTTATAATGTCTCCAAACTAATGTCAAGTTTTGCCCCTTTGTCTTTGGAAACAGTATGTCTTTCTGCCAAAAATATTAAGCTTCACCATCCCTCTGAAAAATTGGGTCCTCGGTATCTAGAACCATTCAAGGTTAAGACCAGTCTCTCTCTGGTGTCTTACCATTTGATCCTTCCCTGGATGTTGAAAGTGCACCTTGATTTTTATGTGTCCCTACTCAAATCTCAGTGGGTGATTCTGAAGGATTCATCAGTGATGCCATTCTCTACTCTCATATTTTCTGTGGTTCATTACAGTACCTTGTTAATTGGAAGGGCTACGGCCTGGAAGAACGTTCTTGGTTGTTGGCTTCAGACTTCCATGCCCCTTCTTTAGTTCACTGGTTTCACTGATCCTTCCCGGGTAAACCATCTTTGGACTCCTGGAAGTAATCCCCTGGGGGGGCCAGATAGTGTCATGTTCTGCCCCTTTGTCTTTGTTTTTTGTAATTCCTTCTCTGGTTTTCTGTTTCTTTTACCTTTTTATCTGGATCCTAGTTCCCTGCCTTGACTTGGGGTTGTTCTGAGCCTTTATAGAGCCTCTGTGTTTTGAGCAGGGCACAATCAAAGCATTCCAGGTGGTGACCCTGAGTTTCCTTTCTTACTTCTGAGTTATAAGAAGGGGCATTATGGAAGGAGCATTGTGGAGATGAAGGGAGCATTGTGGAAGGGGCAATGTTGAGATGAAAGAAGCATTGTGGAAGGTGCAATGTGGAGATGAAGGGAGCATTGTGGAGGTGAATATGTGGGCGGGGCAGGGGACTGTGGCAAGGTCGGGGGGGCAGGTGGGTTGTGTCCGGGTCGGGGGAGGGGCATCAAAATGCACCTTCGCCTGTGTATACAAAAATCCTTGCACCGGCCCTGCATATGGGATATTGCTGTACTCAAAAGAATGAGATGAACACTAAACAATGCATTTTTAAAAACCTTCACCTATCCTGTGCTTGAAATTCACATCAACATTGAAACTTAAGTGTGAAAAACACAGAATTACTTACATGAAGTTTTACAAGGGTTTGGTGGTAAAATGGCTTCGTAAAAAATTTGAAAACATACATAAAATGAAAGCCTGGGATGTCTACTTTCCAAAAATATACACTTTTGGGGGGAAATTGTAAAGTGGAGCACTGGTATAAAGCCCCAAATGAGACATGGCACCAGTGACGCAAGCTGTGAAAATTCAAAGTGTGAACCTGGAAATGTGCATGTTCCAATTTGGGCCCCGTAGCTCCCCCAAACCTTGAGAAACCTATGTATATGGGGTATTGCCATACTCAGAAGAAGGAGCTGAACCACTAATCAATGCATTTTTTTTAAATGTTCAACTATTCCGTGCTTGATATCAACAGTAATATTGAAATGTAAGTGTGAAAACTGGAAAAAAAAACAAAATATTACCACAATTTTGAAAAATATTTTTGGAAAAATAGCTGCATAAAAAACTCCAAAATTCTCTTGATTATTTACCTTATGTTCTCTATTTTTCAGAAACATATACCTTTGTGGAACATTCTTGGTTCTGGCACCGTCAGCTAAGCTATGATGCTCACATGCCAAATGTTGAAAAATTACAGGTTGGAAATAATGGTGTCAATCTTGTAATATTTACCTTGTAAATGTGAGAAAGGGATTGAAATACTAGGCATATGGGGCACTCATATTCAGGAGATGCAAATTAATATATTTAGGGCTATTTTTTGTAATTAACTAATAGTATGCAAATCCTGACAGGAAAATGTAAGCAAAATGTTGTTTTTTTATTTTTTGCTCTACTTATACTTAAAAAACAGTATATAATTTGTGTGGGTGTATGTTATGGACACAGATAAGTTGCAGCAAAATTTGCGGTAAAACTGTATCCATTGCATGGTTATGTTTTCATATCATACATCACACATTTAGCTCACAACCATTTTCCTTTGCCTCTTTGTTTTTTTTCCTGGTCTGTTTGGTTGGGAAAATGACAAAGAAGGACAAGCTCCCTTTTGTTTCCCTTGCTTCTAGGAGAGGGTAGGAGGGATGTGTCAATCAGATAAAGTGAGATGGTGATGGGTGGGGCTTGCAAACAATAAAAGAGGTGTGCAGTGAGTCCTGGGGGAGCAGTCTTTTGGGAGAAGAGTCTTGGAGCAGTGGAGTGATGGATGGGAGGATGTGACCAGCCAGCAGCATGGGCCAGCAGAGGCCCAAACTCTAGCCATGCCTCCATGTGGTGTGGGTCCAAGAACTGTTCCACAGCAAAGCCTGACCTCCAGTTGAAGTAGCCCAGTATCCTGGCCTGCTTCTTTTCCTGCTTCTTGTCCCAGGATTTTTAGCTAAGTATCTCTCTATACTATCTATAATATTTCAAGGAAAAATACCCTAGTAACCAACATATATCGTTTCTGTTATTGTTGCATATTGTGCTCAATTGCACTGCAGTAAGTAATTGTCTAGTTAATATTATTAGGGGTTTTAGCTAGAATATAATTGATAATATACAGTGTATTGTTATTATTATTGTTTGTTATTAAATATTATTGCTTATTGCTAGTACTGGGGTGTTACTGTGTTAATTGTGGTATTGGTCATTAGAACAAATTTCTCTGCATATATCCTTTAATTAAAGGGTTGGCTTTTTGGGTGTGAGCAAAGTTTCTAATAGCTGTGTTGGGGTCTGTGTGGTGTGATCATGCTGTAGGCCCTGGCCTTGTCTTTGTACATAGATTTCCATCTCAGAGCAAACACATGGTCTGACTCCATCTTGCTAGGCCCCCTGCCTGTCTTTGTTCCACATGGTTGAGGATGCCATTTTGTAAAAAAAGCACATGGTTGTGAGTTTGCAGTTTCTTCACAACTACGTTGATTTTAACACAGCTGCTATTGTGAAACCTTTTGCGCCAAATTAATTCACTCAAAGCCACAAACTGAAACAAATGGCGTAGTTGGCAGAATATCCGCATAAATTATTAATATTCATGATTCATAACCATTATTGACATATTTCCTATAAATTCATATTTTGTCCAAAATTAATTTTTTAATATTTTTTTTAAACAATATTTTTTCCGGGGCAATTTAGTCAGTAAGCCTCACAAGTTATTTTTGTGTGCCAATAGCACACTGCGACAAGAGTGGTGTGTTTTAGTATTGTCACATTGCAAGGGGCTTATTCACTAAAAGAGGATTTGTGTGCTGGAATACTCTTGAATTGTAATAAGTGTACTTTGCATGCTTTGATTACAGACTTGTGGGGCCCTCATAGAGGAGTTTCAAACTATAAAGTGTACAGATAAGTGCTCATATATATATATTAGGTGCATACTTGTATACGTGCCCGGGTATTTTGATGAGTATGCCTGGGTACTGTGTATGTGTATGGGTATAGATATATACAGAGGCAAGAGGGAGCGTTTACAGTTACATTGCTTCAATTAAGCATTGTGTGCTCTCATTAGAGGAGTGCTAACTTTGAGGCATTTTAATTGTAACTGTTTAAGTCAAGGTTCTGCAATTGCTGGACGTAATATTTTGAGTGTGGCTAGATTTATTGCGCATATGCATATCTCTGTACTCTCAAGATTTCTTATTAAAGTGACATTAATTAACCCTTGTGCGCTCTCTGTAGAGTGTAACTAACTCTGAAGCCCTACTTCAGTTAAATCATTGTGTGCCTTTGCAGAGAAGTGGATAACTTTAAAGTCGCGCTTCAATTATAGACTTGTGTGCTTTCCATATAGTGTAACTACATTGGACAATTGACTAGTCACTAGCACTTGTACCTAGACAGGTGACTTGAGCGCTTGTTCCCGAGGCAGATGACTAACTAGCACTTGTACCATTTGCCTTTGTGGAGATGTGACTAACTTTGAAGTAGTGCTTCAATTAGAAAACTTGTGTGCCCTTTCATTGGGAGAACTAACTTTGAAGCCTAATAGGAAGTCACCTGACGTGCAGGTGTGTGCATATGAGTTTGTTTGTTTTCTTGAAAGGCATAAAAACATTCAACAGTTTGTGTGTTCTGTAACTTTCATAGTGATTTGCGTGTTTTCTCCCTGTGTGAAAGTAAAAACATAAGTGTGCCTGCTAACCTGTGTTCAGGTACTTGGTTAAACACACATATCTGCTCTGCTGTTAAATTGCTTTAATTAGAAACACTTGTGTACTATACTAACTTTAAAGTATATTTAACTGAGACCATGAATTCCCTGAGAGCATGAATTACTGAGTGCTTTAATGAGGGATTAATTCTACACTGCCCAAAGTTATATGTCTGGATAAACTGGATTATTACGTACATAATATCATACTGTAGCAGGCCAAAGACTTATGTATGTGTTATGTATGAGTTTGTTTGTTTTCTAGAAGGGCAGGAAAAAACATTCAACAGTTTGTGTGTTCTGTGACTTTCACTGTTAGTTTGAGTGTTTTCCCATGAGTGAAAGTAAAAACTCATAAGTGCAGACTGTGTGTGTGTGTTAGTGGTACAATCTCACTACAAACACGCATATCTGCTCTACTGTTAAATTGCTTTAATTAGAAACTTTAAAGTATATTTAACTGGGAGCATGAATTAAAGGTTTAGACAAAGACCAGTGGACTGGACTGGATGCAGAGGAATTTACCCCTAGCATGCGGTCCAGGTTCCTATGGTCTGCTCTTAGAGAGATGCTTACTGTCAGTGTTGAATTGTACTGCTGACAATGGGCAGATTTTTGTGATCACTTAAAGGTTAGCAGAAATGGGGGAATATGAAAGGAGGATAGGTTTAACCATAAAAGAGGTGTCTCCACAACCATTAAGGCAGAAATGGAGGATAATATAAAAACACCCAAAGGTAAACCCAAATTTAGTACAAAACAGGATGTTTCCCAATGCACTAGGTTATCTAGGCAAATATCCTGATACTAATCTTTGTCTTCCTGTTCCCTATCCTAGGAAAACAAAGTCCATGTACCCATCAGCTGAATTATGTGCCATAGCAGACAAAGACAGAATGGACCCATGGGATGGATGATCCCCAGCACAAAGTTACCCATCACAGCTGGGGATCGACAGACCCATGTTCCTTTGACTGTAGGGTGGGGAAAGGAAACCAAACACACCTAGGTTTTAGCCTTCGTATACCCTGGGGCCGAGGTAACAGTGTTACAGGTAACCCTTGCAAACTTGTAGTCCCCATCATTTCACAGAGAGCATCTAGGGGGAAGAGTAACTAAGGCAGTACAAGCCACAGTCACATATTCCATAAACAAAGGGCCCCTGGGTTTATGGCTAATATTTTTCCAATTTCCTGACAATATCTTGGGGGTAGATATATTGTTAGGGAGCATAATAGAGATGCAGTTGAGAGGTGTTCAGATTTTGGCTTTCCTCACAAACCCTCTTATGTTCATGTGGCAAGGGAGATGGTGAGAGGAAATACAAACTGGACACCTGTTGACTGACCAACAGAACATATCTCTATATGCCCGGCTTACATGTAATGACAATCCATTTGTTAGTTTACGGGTTGACATGTACTGGTAGCCCCCCCATATTTCAATTTAAACTAACATTTTATTTTATTTTTTTCTCTCGGTGGTGAGAGAGGTTAAGAGAAGTTAGTCTTTCCCATAAGAGGCAATATGCCTCCAGGAACAGAGTATCACAGTGCCCGTGATTGCCTCCAGTGAGTAATTGCTGTAACAGCGACATTGTTACTTCCTGGCTGTAGCTCTATGCAAGTCACTGTTCTTATAGATCACTGTGCTTGTGATGTCATCTCTCCGCCCACCTGCCAGGCCTTTTAAACCTCAGCATGTCCTATTACCTTTGCCCTTTCGTGGTGTACCTGAGCCTAGTGCTGTGTTGGTCCATTGCTGTTCCTGTGTATTACTCCTGTTCCGTCTGACTACCCGTTCCGGCTCTGACTCCTGGCTACGTCTGACTACCCGTTCCGGCTTTGACTCCTGGCTCATCTGACTACCTGATCTGGCTCTGACCACTGGCTTCATCTAACTACCCGATCCGGCTCTGACCACTGGCTTTGTCTGACTACCCGATCCGGCTCTGAACCCTGGCTGCTTCTGGTTACTGTCCCTCTGTTGCGTTCTGATTGCGATTACCAGCCTCGGCTACCCAGGCTGCCTGGGCCTACCCTATTACCGCGTTTGTTACCAGTAGCGGCGCTTGTCGGTCAGTCTGTGTTACTGACCTCCCGTGGTCGTTCCGGTATGAGTGTTGCCTTGTCGGTCAGTCCGTGTTACTAACCTCATGTGGTTGTTCCGGTTTGAGTGTTGCCTCACCTAGCCCTCAAGTGCTGTTTACCTTGCCTTTGGTATACCCTAGCTGTAGGGTATAGTTGTGCTATATTCACCTGTCGGCTGAGATTGAGGAAGTGCCATGCACTGTCCTCCCATCTAGTCTGTGAAGGTTCCTAGGGCCATTCGGATACTAGCTACATCTGCCTAGTGAAAGGTTGAGGAAGTGTCTTGCACTGTCCTCACCTGGTCTCGTGGAGATGGTGGAGTTAGAGTTGCTACTGTGTGCTCCAGTGTCTGTAACTACTCGCTCCTGTTGTCTGAGTTTACTCTAATGTCTGGGTACAGACGTGGGCCTATCACACTAGCCTAGTGAAGGGGGAGGAAGTGAGTGCACTGTTCTTCCCTGGCCTCGTGAAAGTGTGTTATTCATTGCTGCCACTATTGTGTTATTCATTGCTGCCACTACTGTGTTTAAAATAAAGTTTTATTCTAATTTCACCTGTACTTGTCAAGTGTTGTTATTTCCTAATCACTCCGTGACACAGAGGTAACCTTAGTGCTCACTAATAAACTGACCAAAGAGGGTTGGAGCACAACAGGGAGTGTGAGTGTGGACGGACTAATATGGAATGCATCTATGTCTAGGAATGACCCAAGTAGGTTAATTGCTGGTACAATCGTAGGAGATGTGGCAGCCTGGGTACCCCATGAAATCTTGTTATCCTGGGATGAGGATAAACAAGTTGACGTGGGGTCCAAAGTCTGGGTGTTACCGCGATCCACTGATCAGCACAGGCAGAAAGGAGAGGTTATTCTGTACCTGTCTTCTTTCCCTCAAATAGATTGGTGGCCAGCTAGCCCCTCTGAACCCTTGTTCGTCCAACACATTCATGAACCCCTTGGCCAGATGCAAGAGAGGACAACTCCTCTGACTGTTGCAGCGCCATCTCCATCAGTGAGGAAGGAGGGTACCCGTTCCTTGGAGTCCCATGGGCACAGCGAGAAATGAGACAACTCTCTGGACACAACACTGGACTCTACTACCAAACTGTCTTATGAGCAGCTACAAATCAGGGAGGTAGCTCTCCAAAATTGCCTAGCCCTGGACTGTTCTTGCCACCAAAGGAGGAGTTTGCGGGCTGGTAGGAAAATAATGTTGCAGTTACATTGTGAGCTATGAAGGCGAAATCAATTATGATCTATCGAAACTGACAGCTATAATAGACAGACTCCAGGAAACACCAGACGCTGGACTATTTGGGATGTCGGTGACCTACCTTTCCACTGGGCGACTTTAGTGTGGTTTATGACATGGGACCAAGAGGTGGAATGTTATGGACACAAACAAGTTGCAGCAAAATTTGCGGTAAAACTGTATCCATTGCATGTTTATGTTCTCATATCATAAATCACACATTTAGCTCACAACCATTTTCCTTTGTCTCTTTGTTTTTTTTCCTGGTCTGTTTGGGCAGGAAAATGACAAAGAAGGACAAGCTCCCCTTTGTTTCCCTTGCTTCTAGGAGAGGGGAGGAGGGGTGAGTCAATCAGGTAAAGTGGGCTGGTGATGGGTGGGGCTTGCAAACAATAAAAGAGGTGTGCAGTGAGTCCTGGGGGGGCAGCCTTGAGGAGTTTGTTATTAAATATTATTGCTTATTGCTAGTACTGGGGTGTTATTGTGTTAATTGTGGTATTGGTCATTAGAACAAATTTCTCTGGATATATCTTTTGATTAAAGGGTTGGCTTTTTGGGTGTGGGCAAAGTTTCTAATAGCTGTGTTGGGGTCTGTGTGATGTGAGCATGCTGTAGGCCCTGGCCTTGTCTTTGTTCATAGATTTCCATCTCAGAGCAAACACATGGTCTGACTCCATCTTGCCCCCAGCCTGCCTTTGTTCCAGATGGTTGAGGACACCATTTTGTAAAAAACACATGGTTGTGAGTTTGTAGTTTCTTCACAACTACATTAATTTTAACACAGCTGCTATTGTGAAACCTTTTGCGCTAAATTAATTCACCCAAAGCCACGAACTGAAACAGTGTACAAAAGGAATTAAAGAGAAAATATGGTTAAACAACGACATAGTCAAAAAAGTAAAAATTGCTCCGGTCCTTAAGTGAAATCCACCTCAGATTTTCCCAGTCCTTAAGGGGTTAAACAATGGAACTACATCAACTTTCCTCCAATCACAGGACACTATGCCTGATGAAAGTGAAACAATAAATATTAAGTATAATGGTCTTGCTATTACTGAACTAAGTTCCTTAAGTACCCTTGGGTGTATACCTCAGGTCCAGGTGCTTTAATCACCGTAACTCTCTCTCGTCTCTTTTGGACCTTCTTCTCAGTAAGCCATGTACATGGTGGAGGAAAATCTGTGGTTTTGTTTGTTTGTCCATAGCCTGTCATTGCTGCTTCATTTGTATATACTGAAGCAAAGAATGTATTTAGGGTGTCAGCCATAGCCTTATCCTCACTAATCAATTCACCTGTCTCAGTTCTAAGATGACCAATATCAATACTTTTTTGTTATTAATATATTTGTAGAATTGTTTAGGGGTTTTTTTGCTCTCATTTGCAATATTTCTCTCATTTTCAGTTTTAGCTAGCTTAATAGCTTGTTTGCAGATTTTATTACATTCTTTGTATTTTTTAAATGATAAATCTGACCTGTTTGACGTAAACACTTTAAAAGCCTGTTTCTTATTTCCCTACAAATCTCATTAATTAAGCCACATTGGTTTCCCTTTACTCCTCTTGTGTTTATTCCCCAATGGTATATATTGACGTGTATATTTGTCTATGAGTATTTTAAACACATTCCATGATTCTTGTGCATTTTTATTTTTGAACATTTGAATATCCTTTAATAATTCTTTTAGCTTTGTAAAATTAGCCTTTTTAAAATTGAATGCTTTGGTTAAACCTGTAACGTCCCGCTCGCCCATTGCCCTTACCCTGGGCGTTCTGTCGGTTCTGGGTTGCTTTCCCGGTCTTGGGGTGACTTCTCAGAGTATGCGCCCACTTCCAGTGGCGGCGCGCATGCGCATGTCGGCGGACCATAGAGAGAAGTTTGAAGAAGGTGCTCTGACATCCTAGCCTCTCTCTCAGGGCTCCTTCCGGCTGGGAGCTTTTATCTTCCTGCTTCCAGCCCTGCTTAGACGCGTTAGTATAGCGTCTTATCCGTGCTTCCAGTGCCTTTGTGTTTCTTGATTTTGTGTATGACCCGGACCAGCCTAGACAAGCCTCTGTCTGACCCTCTAACCAAGTGATTTTGTGTATGACCCGGACCAGCCTAGACCGAGCCTCTGTCTGACCCCCTAACCAAGTGTTTTTGTGTATGACCCGGACCAGCCTAGACCAAGCCTCTGTCTGACCTCCTAAGCCAAGTGTTTCTGTGTATGACCCGGACCAGCCTTAGACCAAGTCTTTGCCTGACCCTGTGCCTAATTCTTCTGTGTATGACCCGGGCCTGCCTTTGACCTTGCCTCAGCCTGTATCCTATGTCTACTTACCCCAGTGTATGATCCGGACCAGTATTTGACCCTGCCTCTTCTTGTTCCAGCTTCCTGTGGATCTTCCAGGACCGTGCCTACTTCTCTCCGCCAGCCTTGGTGTGTCCCATCAGCAGTACCTGCCTCGTGGGATCCCTCTTCCTAGGAGACCTGAGTGAGTACCGCTTCTTTATTGGAGATTACCATCCTCCCTGGGGACCTCTGAGTATAGTTTGTCTGGGTTGTGGTTATGTGGAGTTACCCAGTGGCTCCTCTGCTGGGGACCACAACATCTGGCTTCACGGCCAGCACCTATAGGAGGCTCAGCCGCAGCACAACCCTGGCCTAGGCAACCTACGCTCTCTAGCTCCGTTCCCTAGCTTCGCTCCCTAGCATCTAGCTCATCGGCCCCTTGTTGGAGGAGTGTCCTGTTCCTGCTCCTAGGTACTCCAGTCCCTTAGCTGTCCTTGCTTCTGGTTGTGACATTGTTCCTGCTCCTAGGTACTCCAGTCCCTTAGCTGTCCTTGCTCCTGGTTGTGACAAAACCCTTGCTATTAGGTTTCTCATAACAAATTTCAAAGGATACCATTTTGTGGTCACTGCTACCCAATTGTTCCCTTACTTGTATATTGTTTATCGTGTCAGAATTGTTTGTTGGCTCCTCTACTAGTTGGGGCATAAAATTATCATTTATCTTACTTAAAAAATTATTTCCCTTTGTTGTGCCGGAATTCATATTGCTCCAGTCAGTTTCAGGATAGTTGAAATCTCCCATTATAATTACCTTTGCTGACCTAGAAGCCTTTCCGATTTGCAGTAAAAGTTGGGTTTCCTTCGACTCCCCAATATTAGGTGGCTTGTAGCAAAACCCCTCTAACATCTTTTTATTTTGTGTGCCCCAGTGTGTATTTCAACCCACAAGGCCTCTCACTTTTCATTGGACCCGCATGCTTTATATATAGGCATACCTCTCCTTCCCTTTTATTAACCCTATCCCTCCTAAAAAGTGAATAACCCTGTAGATTGACTGCTAAGTCATATGTATCATCTAACCAGGTTTCATACACACCAATCAGATCATGCTGCTCATGTGTTGCAATCATTTCTAGTTCCCCCATCTTACCAGCCAGACTATGAGAATCTGCATGCATACATTTTATCTTTTTGCCATTCTTAAAGGGATTGTAATACTTACATTTTACGATCCCCCATCTTGTAGCCCTTAACCCCTTAATGACCGGCCGATCGGCATGGCACGGTCAGTTAAGGACCATGGAGCATTTTTTTTTTTGCTCCATCCGCTTCCGGACTCCCCAAGCGGCGTGCAGCCACGGGGAAGCCCAGAATTCCATGACGGTCTTAGTACATCATGGGTCGTTCAGTCAGATCGACCCTTGACGTACTATGACCATCAAGGGTCATTAAGGGGTTAAAAAAAGCTCTTAAAAAACTGAATTAAATTAGTCCAGCAGCATCTCTCAAACCTTTATCGTTTGAGAGATATTCGTTTTCAAAGTTTTGCTTTTTTCCGTCTCCCCTGACGTCAACGTTCTATCTGACAACAGGGGAGTCCGGTCCCTGAGCAAGCGGAGGCTCTTCAGCAGAGCCAAGATCGCTTTATAGAAGAAGAAATCCTTCACTGAAATGGTCTTCTACATGTGCTTGGTTTGCAAGCACACGTAGAAGACTATTTCAGTGAAGGATGTCTTCTTCCATAATGAGAATTCAGCTCTGCTGAGGAGCCTCCGCCGGTCTGTGGACCAGATTCCCCTGCTGTCAGCTAGAACGCTGATGTCAGGGGAGAGGGAAAAAAGCAAAATTTTGAAAGCAGATATCTCTCAAACTATAAAGGTTTGAGAGATGCTGCTGGACTCATTTAGTTCAGTTTTTTAAGGGCTACAAGATGGGGGATAGTAAAATTTAAGTATTACTATCCCTTTAAAGATTTCATTCTTTGTCAAATGTATTTGTCTTTTATCAGGCTATAACAATGACAACTCCCTATTAGTTGAACTAGCCCATTCCCCCTCTCCATCCCCATGCCCCTTCTCTAATCTCATTTTTTCAAGTATACTACTTGCAACAAGAGGCTCTTCCAGTTGTCAACCTTTTCCTTTGGTCTGACCACAGCTCTGCTTGTTTTTATTTGAGTCTGGTGTGTGTTGATTCTGTCATGCACACAAGTGATTTGGATCCCTCTGTACATGGATGGGCTTCTTCCGGGGACTTTATCTAAAGGCTAGTTCAGGACTGCTTTCTCTCTCTCCCTTCATGGTTGAGTCCTGGACATGGTCAAGTTGGATCCAATACCATCACAGAGATTGGTCTTTCTGGGTCTCCTATTCGACACCCTGCAGGGCATGATCTCTCTGTCGGAGGATGTGGTTCAACTGATTACCAACTAGGTATCCTCGGTCTTGACTTATGAGTCCATTCAAGACAAGACTTTGACTTCCTTGGTGGGAAAGTTGATTTCCACCATGGCGGTGGTACCATTTGTGATTACTCACACAAGGAAACTGCAGTCGTTTGTGATCCAAGTCAGCACAGGGATTCAAACTCTCTCTTGTACCTACAAGTCACTCTTTCCCTACATGTAGAGCTGGGTCTCTCCTCCCTGTGGTAGGCAGACAGGTTGTGTTTCCATTCTGGACCACAGTGATGACGGATGCCAGCCTATCCGGTTGGGTTGCATTCCTGGGTCACCTGAATGCATTCTGGAACTCTGGGAGGTGTTCCACGCTCTGAGGTATTAGTCATCCCATCTCGAAGGCTGCCCACTTCATGTCCATTCAGACAATGTCACGGCCGTGGCTTACATCACCTAACAAGGCGGCACCAGAAGTCTCGCAGTTTGGTTGGAGGTCAAGGCTATATTTGAACTGGGCCATGAACATCTCCCTGCCATCTCTGCAGTGCTTATTCTAGGCATAGTGACATCTTAGCCGACTTCCTCAGTCGACCCCTGGTGGATAATGGAGAATGGGGACTTCACCTGGAGGTGTTAGACTTCATCGTTTGTAGATGGGGACTTCCCTGGATTGACCTGTTGGCCACCAGACACAACAGGAGGGTTCTGACCTTTTGTTCCCGCTGATTGGATCCCCCGGCCTTGGCAGTGGATGCTCTGTTGATTCTCTGGCTGTTTTACTCTGGCCACATTTTCCATCCTCTTCCAGTTATACCAGTTGCTTCCTACTGACCCCGGCAACCTTGGTTTCCGAGCTGCTGGACCTGTCTGGGTGCGAACCATTTCGACTTTCATGTGGACCGGGTCTCCTCCTGCAGGGTTACCTGGGGAAGGAGAACATGGAGTGTCTAAGTTTGATGGCTTGGCGATTGAATCATCTATCTTGAGGAGGAAGGATTTTTTCCTGTGGTGGTAGCCACTATGATTCAGGCTCGGCAGCCTGTCTCCTTTGATGCATACCACAGGATTTGGTCTATCCTCTACTCTTGTGTGTGTGGACAGGGATCTGTCCTCACAAGAATTTGATCTGCCGACTGTCCTGTCCTTTTTACAGGATGGCGTGAATAAGGGCCTTAGCCTAAGTTCCTTGAAGGTCCAGACCTCAGCTCTCTCTGTCTTTTTTTCAGAGGTGCATTGCCATTATTCAGGTTGTCAGGGTTTTCTTTCAAGGTGTCGCTTCTGCTTTCCCAGCCTTCAAGCTTCCCACTCCTCTGTGGGAACTTTTTTCTGGTTCTGGGAGTCTTGCAGGGGCCTCCCTTCGAGTCCTTGACATGGAAGATGGCTTCTCTCTTGGCAATTGTCTCTTTTTGCAGCGTTGCTGAACCGCAGGCCTTGTCCTGCTAACTGCCTTTCCTAGTGATTCACAAAGATAACAAGGATAAGGCAGTTCTTTGTTCCCCCTCAGGAATTTCTTCTTATGGTGGTCTCTGAGTTCCACTTCAAATCGGGTGATTGTTGTACCTTCTTTTTGTCCTGACCCTACGACTGACGAGGGACCTCCACTTGTTGGTTGTCGTGCGCTGCCTTCTATATTACCTGCATCGCACTGTATCTGTCAGACTGATGCTCTTTTTGTCATACCTGAGGGTCCCAGGGCTGGTAAAGCTGAATCCAAGGTGCGTATTGCGTCTTCGACCTAGCCTACCATTTGCAGGGCCTATGATCTCAGAGAGGAATCTGCTCCTTTTTAGTGTCTCAGCTTATTGCTCCAGGTCTGTTGGGACATTTTGGACCTATTTAATCAGGCCTCTGCCGATCAGTTATGCAAGGTGGCCACTTGGTCGTTTGTGCGCACCTTTTCCAACACTTGCATGTTGAGGTTCTGCCTTTGGATGAAGCCAGCCTTGCCAGGACAGTCTTGGAGGCAGTTCTGCCTGTCTAGGACTTTATTCCTGCATCTTAGAGATCTCAATCTGTTGAGCTCTGTTGGCTCTTGTTATGTGTGTTGTGTTATAGTTCCTGGTGTGCTGTGTTCCAGTTCAATGTCCGTTGACACCTCGTTTGTTTGGGGCTATTCTGTGCTCTGATTCGTCCATGAGAGCTCTAGTAAAAAGTATTAACTATATGGTAGATACAATTAAAAGAGAGTACTTGCACTTATTCGTATCTCTCAAACCGTTACGATTTGAGAGATATAGGAAAATAAAGTTCTCCGCTCCCTCCCCTTTCTGCTTGATGAGCTATAAAGCTGTCAGAAGCAGATTCTGGTTCCTGGATCAGATGGCGGCTCTTCAGCAGCGCAGACATAACAATACCTAAAAATAAATACTTCAGCGGAACGGTCTACAACGTGTGCCTGGTTTGCAAGCACGCATTGTAGACCATTCCGATGAAGTATTTATCTTTAGATATCGTTATATTGGTGCTGCTGAAGAGCCATGTCTGAGCAAGTGACCAGAATCTGCTTCTGACAGCTTTACAGCTCATCAAGCAGAAAGGGGAGGGAGTATAGAACTTCCTACATCTTTCAAACCATAATGGTTTGAGACATATGAATAAGTGCAAGTACTCTCTTTTTATTGTATCTACCATATAGTTAATACTTTTTTTCTGACATTACTATCCCTTTAACAGACATCTATTCTTAAACGGTAAGGTACTAGCAGGCAGGGGTTACTAGCCCACTAGTTAATATGTGTTAAGTAAAAGATCTCACCCATGTCTTAACCCTTTGAGTGCCAGAAAGGTGCCCAATGTATTGCTTTGTGATCCAGGTTGGCTAACACAATCTACAGAAGCTCAAATACAGTCTCCTGAAGCAAAGAAATCCACAAGCTTATTGCTTTTACATAAAAAAATCCCTATCTTTGTTTAGTTTTAAATTCCTGTCCTCTTGTCTTAATGGATGATGCCTGGTTTTTCAGTTGGTTCCTTCCGTAAATATTTCTCCAAATGGTTTTGTATTGGCCTTGAAAATATATTTTAAATAGCAAGAATATCCTGTCTTGTATGTCTCTTTTCTACTGTCAACAAACCAAGTTTAGCTAATCTCTCTTTATAACTAAAGTCTTCCATTGTCTTTATGAGTTTGTTGCATGTCTTTAGTATTTCCAGTTTAATAATGTCTTTTTTATGAGCTTGTGTCCGAAACCATGCACCATATTATAGATGAGGCTTTACCAAGGATTTATAAATAAGTAGAATTATATTATCATACTGTGCATCTGTACCTCTTTTGATACATTATAGTACCTTATTGACTATTGCAGCAGCCAAGTGACACTGCACACTATCTGTGAAGTCTCTTTTTCTATCAATACTCCTGATTTTTTTTCTAAGAAGTATTCCCGAAGTAGTTTCCCATTTATTGTATACTAACAATGTTGCTATCATGTTATTTAGTAATGTATATTTATTGTTTAGTTGTAGTACATTTGATATATGAGAAGACGAAGGTTGTGTTGTATAGCTGTGCTTGTTTCTTCTATGGAAGTATGTTTTGTGGGGAACCCCTTGGACAACAGTTCTGATCAGTACATGGGCCTCACGGGGTAAAGCCTCTCCTCCTATGTATAACATGTAAGTTAAGTAATATTAGTGTCTTAGTAACCCTATGAGTGGCAGAGGGGTAGGCAATGTATTGTAAAGCAATGTGTTGTGTACCCCTCTGGACGTAAAAGGGTTAAGCATGGCTGGGTAGCAGAGTTTGTTCAGTGGAAAAGTAAACGAGGGACTTTATTTTGTGCCTCTGTGCTCTTACTTGAAAACACTTGTATTTGGGCTGATTAATAAGTGCCTGTCAGTCCTGTGGAAGTGTGATGATGTGTTGACCTCCTGCAGTATGTAGTCTGGTTGTGTTCTGCTGCTGGTACAGTGAAAGGCTGACAAAGCGTTTCTCCATGCTGGTCTCTGATCCTTCTCCCATGTAGAATGGTCATGTACTGCAATGCGTGTAGGTGCTCAATTCAGCGACTTTGTCTGCTGGAGGGGATTAGATCATCACATTTGCAGAGGAGTGAGAGGCACTTATTATGAGTTAGAATAGAAGTGTTTTCAAGTTATATTATACCAGAGGGGCACAGAACTGTCATGTTTAGTTTGGGTCAAAATAGTGTCAGCCATAGGTCTGGTACTGGAAGCAGGTGTGTTGGTGGTCAGTGGTGGAGGCTCCTGCTGGCTTGCTGTAGCCCTTCATGGACTAAGGCATGTAGTGGAGAAAGTGAGTGGGGCATGGGTCTTTTTAGAGTTGGTGAGGCAAGTCAGCCATGTTTTTTTTTTTATTGTTAGGTGGATGTTGAGGGAGTGGAAATTCCTTGCAGAGATTTTGACAGGAGTGGGGAGAGTGACCACTCCTTTCAAAATCACACCCCCCAGTATATCCAGGGCTGGCAGTATGGTGGAGATTTGAATATCTCCTCCTTACTGCCACCGCTGGGTGTGTGTGTGTGTGGAGACGCAGATTTTCTCATATATATATATATATATATATATATATATATATATATATATATATATATACTAGCAATATGTGACGGCGTTGCCCGTCATTGTAGTAGGGTATGTGTTATGTAGCATTTTTTTGTTTGAAATGTTGTAGGTGGCATGTTGAAGGTATTTTGTAAGAATGTTTTGTGTTTGTTTGTATTGTACATTTCATTTAGCTGTATTGACTGATGATGTTTTTTTGTGTACTGTGTGAAGCAGAAAGAATCATATTGCACACATACATAGACACACATATACAGTGACATATACAGATATTGATCATACATACACACGTACATACATGCGTACACACACACACACACACACACAGATATTATTACGGTCCTGTAAGTACCAGAGGGGTAGGCAAGGCATTGCTCATTGTGTTGCTTAATCCTCTGGCACTGAAAGGGTTAACCAGCTGTCCCAGTATGTAGCGAGAGTCATGGAGTCCACAGTCCCTGAAGTGGACTCTGTACATGCACACTCAGAGGCTGCCAGACAACCGCCGGCCCGGCTCCCTGGCCAGGAAGACACCTCCTGCCCCAGGTCTTGGCCAAGAGCGTTACTAGGGACGCAGCCCGGGCACCGAGAGCAGGAACTGAGGAGGGATGGTGTGTGTGGTTGCAGCAGGGATGGTGTGTGTTGTTGGAGCAGCTATAGTGCGGCATGTATATTTTTTGTGCCAGGGTACTTACACAATGCAGGTGTGTGACAGCAGGCAGAGAGCGGCGGTGAAGAAGCTTGTGTGTAAGAGTGTGTACTACAGAGTGGCCCCAGCATGGTCTGTCTCCTGCCCCTCAGCCACGGGTAATAGCCACATCCAGCTGCTGCTTGTACAGAGCTCCTTGAAGGGCCGCATGACCGGGCTGTTGTGGGGTGGAGTGTTGTGCTTCATGGAGGGGGAACATGAAGGATTTGGTACTGGGCCTGCCTACCTCCAAGCTACATGAAGCAGCTGTGCTTCCTGCAGCAGAAGCACATTGTGCACCAGGAGCCGAAAGCATTGTTGTGTTGTGGATACCAGAAATGACGATACACTGGAGCCGATCCCGCCCTCTCTTTGTTGGATCAGCTCATAGTGTGCCTCAGGTTGGTGGAGGGGCCCCTGGGGACTCTGTGTGTGTGTGTGTGTGTGTGTGTGGCTTTTGTGTGTGTGTGGCTTGTGTGTGTGTGTATGTGGCTTGTGTGTTATCACGGTGCCTGTGATTGGTGCGGTTCAGTGTCAGTCACTTGCTGAGTATCATGATTGGCTGTCTGTGATTAGCCCTCCTCACACAGCCTTTTTAAACCCAGGCTGAGCACTTCCAGGTTGCCCTTTCGTGGTGTTTCTGACTTCACTCTGCCTGACCTGCTTGTCAGGCTTCTGGGCCTGTTCCTGCTGTTCCTGCTGTAGTTGCTGATCCTGTGTTCCAGTGTTCCAGTGTTCCTGTATGCTAGTGTTCCTGTGTTCCAGAGTTCCATTGCTCCTGTGTTCCAGCACCTCGCGGGTTAATCTGACTGAGTTCCAGTGTTCCTGTGTTCCAGCACCTCGTGGGTTAATCTTACTGAGTTCCTGAATCTCCTGCTCCAGCCGTCGCTCTGGCGACATTGTTCTTCTCGCTGCTGATCATACTTTGTTGGTTCCTGGTGGCGATATACATTGTTGGTCCCAGCGTGCGGACGCTGGTTTACTCCACTAAACCTGGTTGCGATATACATTGTTGGTCCCAGCGTGCGGACGCTGGTTTACTCCACTAAACCTGGTCGCGATATACATTGCTGGTCCCAGCGTGCGGACGTTGGTTTACTCCACTAAACCTGGTCGCGATATACATTTTTGGTCCCAGCGTGCGGACGCTGGTTTACTCCACTAAACCTGGTGGCGATATACATTGTTGGTCCCAGCGTGCGGACGCTGGTTTACTCCACTAAACCTGGTTGCGATATACATTGTTGGTCCCAGCGTGCGGACGCTGGTTTACTCCACCAAACCTGGTTGCTATATACATTGTTGATCCCAGCGTGCGGACGCTGGTTTACTCCACTAAACCTGGTTGCTATATACATTGTTGGTTCCAGCGTGCGGATGCTGGTTTACTCCACTAAACTGGTTGGGAGATACATTATTGGCTCCAGCGTGCGGACGCTGGTTTGCTCCATTAAACCTGGTTGCGATATACATTGTTGGTCCCAGCGTGCGGACGCTGGTTTACTCCACTAAACCTGGTGGCGTTATTATCATTAGTCCCAATGTGCGGACGTTAGTTTGCTCCTGAACATCCAGTACTGTGGTCGCTGTCCACTTCCTTGCAGTTGTCCGTGTATCCCTGGCAATAGACTCCTGCTGAGTAAGACCTCTATATTTATGCTCTATGCTGTCTTAGTCACCTGACAGCTAGTCTACTTGCTCAGGCTGCCCTGCCCGGTATTGGTGAAGCCAGTAGAACCTTGACGATACCATCCTGTAGGTTGCCTCACCCGGTATTGGCAGGGCCGGTAGAGCCTGTCATTAAAACTGTCACTTGGGTTGCCTTGCCCGGTATTTAGGCAAGGCCGGTAGAACCTATTATATGTTATATTACTGTTGTATTGTTATGTATGTTTACCCTACGGGGACTGCCTTTAACTTTTAATAAAGTTAAGTTATTTTACCAAACCTTAAGTCTGAGAGTCTTCAAAAACCGTGACATGTGTGAGTCTGTGGTATAGGAGCGAGTGGCAGCAGGGCCAGCCCAAGACATTGTGCTTCCAGTGTCCAAGGATTTAATGCTTCCCCCCCGCACACCAAAACCACGCCCACCAAAACACGCCAAATCCTTAATTATATTAACCTTTCTCCTGCCCCTAAAACCACTAGAACTGTAGTGTTTTTTACACCCCTTGTACCTTTCTCCCCCTTGCCTTTTTACACCCCTTATGCCTCTTTTTTCCCTCTTTTCACCCCTTGCGCCTCTCTTTTCCCCTCTTTTCACCACTTGTGCCTCTTTTCCCCTCTTTTTATCCCTTGTGCCTCTCTTTTCCCCTCTTTTCACCACTTGTGCCTCTTTTCCCCTCTTTTTATCCCTTGTGCCTCTCTTTTCCCCTCATTTCACTCCTTGTGCCTCTCTTTTCCCCTCTTTTCACTCCTTGTGCCTCTCTTTTCCCCTCTTTACACCCCTTGTGCCTCTCTTTTCACCACTTGTGCCTCTTTCTCCCCCCCTTGCCTGTTTCTTTTCTCCTTCTGGCTCGCTCCCTCTCTTCTTTGCTTGTCTGGCTCTTCTCCTGCTTTTTACTCAGTCTCCCCACTGCCCGCACTGATGACAACCGGGACCGTGTCACATGCAGTGTGGTGCATGCTGGGATTTTCTTCGTCAGTCTGGGTGCCAGTTTTAAACTTGCCCTGGCCTCCGAACAGAGGAAGAAAACCCCAGCATGCTCCACACGGCATCTCCGCATGTGACACGATCCCAGCTGTCATCAGTGCAGGCTGTGGGGAGACGCTGCGCACGAAATAACATGCCTTGGGGTGGCAAATTGCCACCCCTGTCAGAGTGCCGCCTGGGTCCATGGCCCCACCGGGACCCATGTAAGGGCCAGCCCTGAGTGGCAGCCATTTTGTTTTTTCAGTTACTTGGATAGTGGTGGGCAGGCTGGATAGTGGGGGCAGGCCAACTCCCTGAATGATTTAAATCACTCCTCCATTGACTCACCCAATAGGAACAGTAACTTCTTACTTAAGCTGAGGTAACATAGCAATATAACACACAGTGGCTGGTGTTTGAGGCTTGCCCTCTGTAACATACAGCAAAGCATCTCTCTCCCTTTAAGGAGAAAGGGCGGGAATCGGGAAGTGGAGGAGTGACGGTTGAAAAAAGACAGTGAGGTGATTGAAGAGATGAAAAGAGTTAACCCTTTGAGTGCCAGAGGGGTACGCAACGCATTGCAAAGCAATGCGTTGCGTACCCCTCTGGTACTGAAAGGGTTGAATAAAAGAGTTGCTATTAAGTTTATCCCTGAGTTTGTATTTTATGGAAACATTACACCCTCGTACTGAAACAGAGTGTATGGAGGGTTACAATTATCTGTGGGAGGTGAAACAGTGTGTATGGAAGGTTACAATTATCTGTGGGAGGTAAAACAGTGTGTTTGTGGGGTCATGATCCTGAATGAGAGTGTGTGTGGACCAGGAGAAGTTATTGATATCCCCTACTTCAGGAGTGAGTGGCAGCTATATTTTTTTTTGTCAGTTGGATAGTGGTGGGAGGGCTGGAGGGGGCAGGCCAACTCCGTGTATGATAAACATGCCCCCATTAAATCACCCAATGGGAGCAGTAATGTCCCCATTTAATCACCCAATGGGAGTTGTGTCTCCTAATGAGACATAAATTATGTAATGAGGCATTCAATGTGTTCAATGTGTGTTTGTTTTCTGAGGAGACATAAATTATGTTCTGTGTGTGAGGTACCATAAATTATGCAATGAGGCTTATCTATATATATAAAAGAATAAGCCTCATTGCATAATTTATGGTACCCCACACACAGAACATAATTTATGTCTCCTCAGAAAAGAAACTCGCATTGAACAGAATGTCTAATTACATAATTTATGTCTCATTAGGAGACACAACTCCTATTGGGTGATTGAATGGGGACTTTACTGCTCTCATTGGGTGATTCAATGGGGGCGTGTTTATCATACAGGGAGTTGGCCCGCCCCCTCCAGTCCGCCCACCAGTATCCAACTGACAAAAAAAAAATATATAACTTCCACTCGCTCCTGAGGTAGGGATATCAGTAACTTCTCCCAGTCCACTCACACTCTCACTCAGGATCATGACCCCACAAACACACTGTTTCACCTCCCACAGATAACTGTAACCCTCCATACACTCTGTTTCAGTACGAGGGTGTAATGTTCCCATAAAATACAAACTCAGGGATAAACTTAATAGCAACTCTTATTTAACTCATCATCTCTTCAGTCACCTCACTGTCTCAACTGTCACTCCTCCACTTCCTGCTTCCTGATTCCCGCCCTTTCTCCTTAAAGGGAGAGAGATGCTTTGCTGTATGTTACAGAGGGCAAGCCTCAAACACCACTTTCTATTTGATCCCTCAGCATATTGCTACATTGCCTCAACTGAAGAGCCACTGTATGTTATATTGCTATGTTAGCTCAACTTAACCCTTTGAGTGCCAGAGGGGTAAGCAACGCATTGCAAAGCACACATTCTGTCTCACACGCTCACAGTCTCTCACACAGTCTCTCACACAGTCTCGCAGTCTCACAGTCGCAGTCTCACACACTCTCACACTTTCACACAGTCTCACAGTCTCTCACACAGTCTCACACTTTCACACAGTCTCACACTTTCACACAGTCTGACACTCTCACAGTATCTCACAGTCTCTCTCGCAGTCTCACACAGTCCCTCACACTCTCACAGTCTCACACACTGTCAGTCTCTCACACTCTCATAGTCTCTCACACTCTCACAGTCTCTCATACTCTCACAGTCTCTCACACTCTCACAGTCTCTCATACTCTCACACAGTCTCACACTCTCAGTCTCACACTCACACAGTCTCTCACAGTCTCTCTCGCAGTCTCTCGCAGTCTCTCACAGTCCCTCACACTCTCACAGTGCCTCACACTCTCACAGTCTCTCACACTCTCACAGTCTCTCACACTCTCACACAGTCTCACACTCTTACATAGTCTCACACTTTCACACAGTCTCACACTCTCACAGTCTCTCACAGTCTCTCTCGCAGTCTCTCACACAGTCTCTCTCGCAGTCTCACACAGTCTCTTACACTCTCAGTCTCACAGTCTCACAGTCTCACAGTCTCTCACACTCTCACAGTCTCTCGCAGTCTCACAGTCTCTCACACTCTCCCACTTTCACACAGTCTCACACTCTCAGTCTCACACTCTCACAGTCTCTCTCGCAGTCTCTCACAGTCTCTCTCGCAGTCTATTACACTCTCACAGTCTCTCACAGTCTCTCTCGCAGTCTCACACAGTCTCTCTTGCAGTCTCACACAGTCTCTTACACTCTCAGTCTCACAGTCTCTCACACAGTCTCACAGTCTCTCACACAGTCTCACAGTCTCTCACACTCTCACACTCTCAGTCTCACACTCTCACAGTCTTTCACAGTCTCTCTCGCAGTCTCACACAGTCTCTCTCGCAGTCTCACACAGTCTCTCTCGCAGTCTCACACAGTCCCTCACACTCTCACAGTCTCTCACACTCTCAGTCTCACAGTCTCACACAGTCTCTCACACTCTCAGTCTCTCACACTCTCACACAGTCTCACACTCTCAGTCTCTCACACTCTCACAGTCTCTCACACTCTCACAGTCTCTCACACTCTCACAGTCTCTCACACTCTCACACAGTCTCACACTCTCGCAGTCTCTCTCGCAGTCTCTCTTGCAGTCTCACACTCTCAGTCTCTCACACTCCCTCTCACACTCCCTCTCACACTCCCTCACACAGTCTCTCACACTCTCAGTCTCACACTCTCAGTCTCACACTCTCAGTCTCACACTCTCATAGTCTCGCACAGTCCCTCACAATGACAGAGTCTCTCACAGTCTCTCACAGTCTCACACTCTCTCACTCTCTCAGTCTCTCACTCTCACAGTCTCTCACAGTCTCTCACTCTCACACTCTCTCACAGTCTCACACACAGTCTCACACTCTCTGTCTCACTCTCACACAGTCTCACACTCTCACACACAGTCTCACACAGTCTCACACACAGTCTCACACAGTCTCACACACAGTCTCTCACAGTCTCACACACAGTCTCACACTCTCTCAGTCTCACACTCTCTCAGTCTCACACACAGTCTCACAGTCTCTCTCACACTCTCAGTCTCACACAGTCTCACACAGTCTCTCACTCTCACAGTCTCACACTCTCAGAGTCTCACACTCTCACACACAGTCTCACACTCTCTCACACACAGTCTCACACTCTCACACACAGTCTCACACTCTCTTTCACACTCTCTCAGTCTCACACTCACACACAGTCTCACACTCTCTCACTCTCACAGTCTCACACTCTCTCACACAGTCTCTCTCTCTCACTCTCACACACAGTCTCACTCACAGTCTCTCTCACACTCTCAGTCTCACGCACTCTCTCACGCACTCTCTCACACACTCTCTCACACACTCTCTCACACACTCTCTCACACACTCTCTCACACACTCTCAGTCTCTCACACTCTCAGTCTCTCACACTCTCACAGTCTCTCTCTCTCACTCTCACACTGTCTCACTCAGTCTCGCACACACAGTCTCGCACACAGTCTTGCACAGTCTTGCACAGTCTAACACAGTCTCACTCTCACAAACAGTCTCTCACAGTCTCACACTCACACAGTCTCACACTCACACACAGTCTCACACAGTGTCACACTCTCTCACTCTCACAGTCTCTCACTCTCACACACAGTCTCACACTCTCTCACAGTCTCTCACAGTCTCTCACAGTCTCACACACAGTCTCACACACAGTCTCACACACAGTCTCACACACAGTCTCACACTCTCTCAGTCTCACTCTCTCAGTCTCACTCTCTCAGTCTCACACTCTCTGTCTCACACTCTCTGTCTCACACTCTCTGTCTCACACTCTCACACAGTCTCACACTCTCACACAGTCTCACACTCTCACACAGTCTCACACTCTCACACACTCTCTCACACAGTCTCACACACAGTCTCACACACAGTCTCACACACAGTCTCACAGTCTCACAGTCTCACATTCACACACAGTCTCTCACAGTCTCACACTCACACACAGTCTCACATTCACACACAGTCTCACATTCACACACAGTCTCACACTCACACACAGTCTCACATTCACACACAGTCTCACACTCACACACAGTCTCACATTCACACACAGTCTCACATTCACACACAGTCTCACATTCACACACAGTCTCACTCTCACACACAGTCTCTCTCTCTCACTCTCACACACAGTCTCTCTCTCTCACTCTCACACACAGTCTCTCTCACACTCTCAGTCTCACACTCTCAGTCTCACACTCTCTCAGTCTCACAGTCTCTCAGTCTCACAGTCTCACAGTATCTCAGTCTCACACTCTCTCACACACAGTCTCACACTCTCTCACTCTCACACACAGTCTCACACTCTCTCACTCTCACAGTCTCACACTCTCTCACACAGTCTCTCACTCACAGTCTCACTCACAGTCTCACTCTCACACTCTCAGTCTCACAGTCTCAGTCTCACAGTCTCAGTCTCAGTCTCACAGTCTCACACTCTCAGTCTCACAGTCTCACACTCTCACACTCTCAGTCTCACACTCTCTCACACACAGTCTCACACTCTCTCACTCTCACAGTCTCACACTCTCTCACTCTCTCACTCTCACAGTCTCACACTCTCTCACACAGTCTCTCACTCACAGTCTCACTCACAGTCTCACTCACAGTCTCACTCACAGTCTCACTCACAGTCTCTCTCAGTCTCTCACACTCTCAGTCTCTCACACTCTCAGTCTCTCACACTCTCAGTCTCTCACACACTCAGTCTCTCACACACTCTCAGTCTCTCACAGTCTCTCTCTCTCACTCTCACACTGTCTCACTCAGTCTTGCACTCACAGTCTCACACTCACAGTCTCGCACTCACAGTCTCACACTCACAGTCTCACACTCACAGTCTCACTCTCACAGTCTCACTCTCACACAGTCTCACGCTCTCACACAGTCTCACGCTCTCACACAGTCTCACGCTCTCACACTGTCTCACGCTCTGTCACTCTCACAGTCTCTCTCTCTTTCAGTCTCTCTCTCTTTCAGTCTCTCTCACAGTCTCACACAGTCTCACACACAGTCTCACACACAGTCTCACACAGTCTCACACACAGTCTCACACAGTCTCTCACTGTCTCTCACTGTCTCTCACTGTCTCTCACTGTCTCTCACTGTCTCTGTCTCACACAGTCTCACACAGTCTCACACTGTCTCACACTGTCTCACACTGTCTCACACTGTCTCTCACTGTCTCTCACTGTCTCTGTCTCACACAGTCTCACACAGTCTCACACTGTCTCACACTGTCTCACACTGTCTCACACTGTCTCACACTGTCTCACACAGTCTCACACAGTCTCACACTGTCTCACACTGTCTCACACTGTCTCACACTGTCTCACACTCTCACACACACAGTCTCACACTCTCACACACACAGTCTCACACTCTCACACACAGTCTCACACTCTCACACAGTCTCACACTCTCACACAGTCTCACACTCTCACACAGTCTCACACTCTCTCACTCTCACACACAGTCTCTCTCACACTCTCAGTCTCACACAGTCTCACACTCTCACACAGTCTCTCACAGTCTCTCTCACTCTCAAAAACTCTCAGTCTCACACACTCTCACACACACTCTCACACACACTCTCACACACACTCTCACACACACTCTCACACACACACACACACACACACACACACTCTCACACACACTCTCACACACAGTATCTCTCACAGTCTCTCTCACACTCTCAGTCTCTCTCACACTCTCACAGTCTCACACTCTCTAACAATCTCTGTCTCACACTCTCTCACAGTCTCTCTCTTACTCTCAGTCTCACAGTCTCTTTCACTCTCACAGTCTCTCTCACACTCTCACAGTCTCTCTCACACTCTCACAGTCTCTCTCACACTCTCACAGTCTCTCTCACAGTCTCTCTCACACTCTCACACACTCTCTCACACTCACATTCTCACACTCTCAGTCTCACAGTCTCACACAGTCTCTCTCACTCTCTCACAGTCTCACTCAGTCATACTCACACACTCACACAGTCTCACTCTCACACTCAATCACTCAATCACACTCTCACAGTCTCACTCAATCACACTCACACTCTCACACAGTCTCACTCTTACACTCAATCACTCAATCACACTCTCACAGTCTCACACTCAATCACATTCTCACACTTACAGTCTCACAGTCACACTCAATCACACTCACACTCAATCACACACACACTCACTAACACATTCACTCAATCACTCACACGCAATCACTCAATCTCGCACTCAAACGCAATCACTCACACGTAATCACACCCCGGGAGCCAGCACGAGCCACCTTCCACCATAGTCTCACTGTCACTCACACCCCGGGAGCCAGCACGATCCACCTTCCACCATAGTATGTGCAGTTACCACACGCATTTCAATTACATGAATGAATGCCAGTCAATCACATCCTGGGAGCCAGCACGATCCACCTTCCACCATAGTATGTGCAATTACCACATGCGTTTCAACTATATGAATGAATGCCACAGTGGAGGCATAAGTACAAACACAAACTCATTACAATGACACATAAGTCGACCCCTTATGACTCACTTCTGTGTGTGTGTGTCTCTGTGTGTGCCTGTGTGTTTCATGTCTGTATCACACTCGATGTGTCTGCATGTATGTGTGTATGACTGTCGCTCTTTAAGCATCTCAGTGCATGCGTGTGCATTTGCGTGTGTGTCTTTGTGTTTGTCTCGCATCCGTGTGTGTGCATTAATTCCCTACATATCCTGACGGGCAACGCCGTCCCACATTGCTAGTTCTTTTATATATATAGATATGTGTATATGTAGCGTACTTGTTTCTGCAGCTAATCATTTATCTGTATTAACCCTTTGAGTGAAGAGGGGTACGGAATGCATTGCGAGCAATGCATTCCATACTCCTCTGGCACTCAAAGGGTTAAACCTTATATCTGTAAGAAAAAAGAAGAACTAGATTCTTCCCCTATATTTCAAAGGGAAGAGTCTGCAAAGTCATCACTAATTGCACTCCCTAAAGTCCCTATATTATAGTCAAGAAGTAAGACTGGGAGGAGAAAAAGATATATATATGTATGGACCTGTCACTCATATATGTATACTGATAAAACAACTTTATTGTTTATTAAAAAATCAAAATATAAGAAAAATAAAAATATAAGTTAGAAAACAGAAACTTCCCTGAATAGTGGGAAATGTTACCGGGCTATATCAAAACTTAGTAATCACAGTGTATTATTATATATGTAGCCCAGTGCTCATAGAACCTTGTTGTCATATATATATATATAACACCAAGTATGAAAAAAATCTATCTTATAAGCTAAGAATTAATTTGAGGTCCCCCATATTAATAAAATTAAATTAGGCTAATGTGGCTAATGTTCAACAGGATATATGAAAACTTTCTCTCTATCTATACGTTAGTGATACCAAAGTACTAGGCAGCTTCGATAGAAAAATACTAACAAGCCCTGAAGATAACGGGCTAAGTACCTTATGGATTTACACAACAGGTGTTATATTTTACCCACCGTGTTAATGTCACCATCGAATATCTTTGGTATGTGTTATATGCTGATAATAAGATACTGTGCCAATGATAGTTATTAATGTCACATGGATTTGCGCCAGATCTCTTTAGATGGTCTTATATTTTGAACATAATCACGATGTTTGTAAACCTTCAGATCTTACTGGAGGTGAACCACTAAATAGATCATGCATGCGATATTTGCCTTAGAGGTCACTCTCTAGGATCCTGTTTTGAAAGGTTACGTGACATAGCCTTGAAAATATACATATATGCCCTTCGGATCTTACTAGAGGCAGGCTACTAAACACTAGAGCTCACTCTCCAGGAACATATATAGAAGGGTTATGATACTGAAATCCTTCAGCTCAGGCTCATATAGCAACCTTGTATGTATTTGATTAGTAAGGAGACTCTTTAGAGCCTCGGGTGTTGTTTCACTTCAGATCTGCCTAACGATGATACAAAGTGTAGTTAAATCAGTCAATTAACTCTTCAAGATCCGTATGAGAGAGGCTGTATTTAAATCAATAAAGTGGAAGATAAGGGAAAGGTGGTGGTTCCCTATTCTAAAAAGATCTCCCTTATGGCGATCTTATAACCTGAGACTATTATATTGCCCACCACCTGGCCCAAATCACACACACACACACTCAAGGGGACACAGTATTCATTATGCTGATAAGCATAAAGTTATTGGAGAAGGTAGAGAATGAAAAATGTCGGCGTTCTCAGCACAGTGTGTGCCGGACGTCAGACAGCATGACGCGCGTTTCGCTAATGCTTCTTCAGATGTGAGCCGCCGCGAAGATTGGCTGTAGTTTTAAAGATAAAGCCACCCCCCCTTTTTTTGGCTTTCATAATGACGTACTGTACCAATGTTAACTAGTGAAATGTTTTGAGAGATGGTAATGAACAAATTGTGGTTACTAACAGTACACTTGTAGAACAATTGTACTAATTGGAATTTCCCCTTAATATCATGAAATCTTACTTGTAGTCCATGAACAGTTTGTCATAGTAAGAAAAAATCTTTGAGTAATAATATGATAAAATGGACTCTTGAGAACAAATTGCAGATTATAATGCTATCAATTGGTTAACATTGTAAAAATAGTCCTCGTATTTAACAGGAAGAAAAGAGACTCAATCAACACTCAAAGAGACAAATATTCCAGTTAGGATCATTGCTTAAAATTATCCAAGATTCCACTGATTGTTGTAGAGAAAGCCATCTGCCGAATCTCTTTTTTATATAAGCATATGTACCCTAAGAGGTGTACTAGTGAATTATAAAAAATAATACATACGGATAAATATAGAATGTTGGCCAAATTGCGATACACCCATGCAAGTTCCTATTGATGATAAAAAGGTGAAATAAGATTAAGTATATCACATTGAAGTAATGCATTATATGATTACTTAAACCATGAGCATCATTTTATAATCAGGTTTACTATGGATATGATCATAAATATCCATCTAATGCTTGTAATTATAAATGGGCTGTAAGTTTCAGCTCCTCATTTAAACCATTAGGGGTTATAGTGTTTAATGTGAAGATCAACCTATTCTCCATTTGAAGCAAAATGCTTTCTATGTCACCTCTTCTGAGACCTAGAGACGTTTTTTTGTAATCCCCAGATCTTGATTCCTGTTGTGGAACAATTGTGTTTTTGTAGGTAGTGTCTAGCAAAACTGAAGAGTGGTCTGAGCTCCTGATTAGCTGTTCTAGCACGGGTAGTATTCCCTAGATGTTCTAAAACACATTGTTTCAGTTTCCTAGTGGTCATTCTCACATATCTCAAAGTGCATGGGCACTCCAAACAGTAAATGACACCTTTACTTTCACAATTAATAAAATCCTTGAATTTATGAAGTCTCCCTGTTCTATCAAGTATTTCTTGCCTTTTGATCATAAAGGGGCATATTCTGCATCTACCGTATGGATATGAACCCAAGGTAGACAGGTCTCTTTTATGTTAGATTCAAAGTGACTACATACAAGAAAGTTGCTCAGGTTTGGTACTTTACTATAACATGAAAGTATTCTATTACCTAGGATCTCCTTTAAGCAATTATCTTGTTGTAGGATCGGGGGATGCTTCTGCAGAACTCTTTCAGTTTCCTTATATTGAGCATTGAATTGAGTAACAAATCGTACTTTTTTTGTCCTGCGTTTTGGTCTTAACCTGGAGGATATCCGTCCTTGGTTTGAACAAAGCCCTCCTGTATGCTATTTTCAGTTTCCTTTTTGAATATCCTCTTCCTAGAAGTCTATCTGCTAATTCCGTTGCTCAAGTTTTAAAAGTCACTGTATCTGAGCAATTCCTTTGTAGCCTCAGAATACGAAGGGGAATATTATTTTTCACACTTGGGAGATGGGCACTAGATTAATGTAAAATATTGTTGGTTGCTGTTTCTTTCCTGAAGAGATCAGTGCCTAAAAATCCATCTTCCTGTCTGTAGATAGTAATATCTAAAAAATGAATTCTAGAACTGCTGTATTCCAATGTGAGCTTCAAATTATATGGATTTTGATTTAGAAGGTTAACAAATTGTTGCAGGAGGTTGGAAGGTCCCTTCCACAGAACGAATATATTGTCTATATAACGTTACCACATTTGTATGTGCTTAGTAAGATGTTCCATATCTTCTGTGAAGACAACCTCATGCTCCCACCATCCGAGGTACAGATTTGCTTAAGTTGGTGCACACACTGTTCCCATTTCTGTACCTCGGATTTGCAGGAAAAACTGATTGCCAAACAAAAAATAATTGTGCTTGAGAATAAATTATAGCATACTGACAAGACATAGCCGATGTATTTGTTCTCTCCAATTGTTTCTTTCAATGTGGTAGTCGACTGCCTTACATTCAAAATGTTGTTCAATAGACGTATGTAATGACTCTATGTCACAGGTGACTAAAAGGGTATCGTCATCTATGGGAAGCTGATCAATCTTACATAAGATATCTGTGGTGTCTCTAAGATATGAGGGAAGACTCAACAATTGTATGCAGATTTTGATCTACATATTTACTAAGATTTTCACATAGGCTCTCAAGCCTAGATACAATAGGGCGTCCTGGTGGGTGGTCTTTATTCTTCTGGACTTTGATTATGTCCAAAATATAAGACCACGTAAAGAGATCTGGCTCAAATCCATGTGACATCAATAACTATCACTGACACAGTATCGTATTATCAGCATATAACACACACCAAAGATATTCCATGGTGATATTAACACAGCGGGTAAAATATAACACCTGTTGTTTAAATCTATAAGGTTGTTAGCCCTTTATCTTCAGGGCTTGTTATTATTTTTCTATACAAGCTGCCTGGTTCTTTGGTATCACTAACATATAGATAATGAGAAAGTTTTCATATATCCCATCGAACATTAGCCACATTAGCTTTTTTTTAGGAGTCTAATTTAATTGTATTAACCCTTTGAGTGTCAGAGGGGTACACAACGCACTGCAAAGCAATGCGTTGCGTACCCCTCTGGCACTCAAAGGGTTAATATGGGGGACCTCAAATTAATTAGCAGCTTCTAAGATAGATTTTTTCATACTTGCTGTTATATATATGACAACAAGGTTCTATGAGCACTGGGCTACATATATAAGGATTACTGTATCTAAAATAATACACTGTGATTACTAAGTGTTACAGATTACTTTGGTTCCAGTCCCGCAGCTTCAGGCGATGCTCGAAATGATGCTTCGCGTCAGTGGCCGTCCATGCCGCACGGATATCACCGGAATGACGCACCAAAGCTAGATGTGTCATCTGCAGGCATGCGGTTTCAAGCATGCAACAGGCCTTTGTTTTATGTGTTTTCTTCCTGTAGTATCCTCCTACCTACTTTCTCCCTCTGAGCTGCTCCTCCTACATACTTCCTGAGGAGGGGTTTAAAGGGCAGACTGTGTCCTGACTCAGTTGCCCTTGCGGTGTTGTACAATACAGTTCTGTTTCCCTTGGGCTCTGTGTATGACCTGGCTAGTTTGACCATTCATTCTGGTGCTGACCTGTGGCTCTGTCTGACTACTGTTTTGCCTGCTCCCATTGTGTAGTGGACACCCAATCTGGTGCGGACCTGTGGCTCTCGCTGACTACCTGAATTGTGTTGTCACGGTTTGTTACGTCTCTCAGACACAAAGTTAGGTAAAAACACAACTTTATTCCAACACGTACATACAACATTTAATAGTAGAAAAGCACAGATCATATAGGCTCTACCGGTCTTGCCAATATACCGGGCAAGACAGCCTGGGAATACAGGAACAATAGGCTCTACCGGCCTTGCCAATAACGGGTAAGGCAACCTTCAGATGGAATAATGTACCAGGTTCTACCGGCCTTACCAATATACCGGGCAAGGCAGCCCAAGGAACTATACGTAAGCTCTACCGGCCTTGCCAATACCCGGTAAGGCAACCTTCTGATGGAATAATGTGCCAGGTTCTACCGGCCTTATCAATACACCGGGCAAGGCAGCCCAAGGAACTAACATAGGCTCTACCGGCCTTGCCAATACCGGGTAAGGCAACCTTCTGATGGAATAATGTACCAGGTTCTACTGGCCTTACCAATATACCGGGCAAGGCAGCCCAAAGGAACTTCAATATAGGCACTACCGACAGCAAGTATGACCAAAAGTGCTTTGGAGCAAACCAGCGTCCTCACGCTGGGACCAACAACAGTTTAGTCAGCCACAAGGCTTCGGAGTAACCCAACGTCCGCACGCTGGGACTAACAGAATGTATCAAATAGCCGCGAGGCTCTTGGAGCAAACCAGCATCCACACGCTGGAACTAGCAAAAGATTAGCTTGATCACAAGGCTTGGGAGCAAACCAGCGTTCGCACGCTGGGACCAACAGAGAATAGTTTAGCCACAAGGCTTTAGAGCTAACCAGCGTCCGCACGCTGGGACTACAATAGTATCGTATAGCCACTAGGCTTAAGGAGCTAACCAGCGTCCGCACGCTGGGACCAACAACTGATTTGTATGGCCGCAAGGCTTGGGGAATCACCCAACGTCCGCACGCTGGGACTGCAATGTACCATATAGCCGCAAGGCTTCTGGAGCAAACCAGCGTCCACACGCTGGGACCAACAACTAATTTATATAGCCGCAAGGCTTGAAGGATAACCCAACGTCCGCACGCTGGGGCTGCAAATGTACCATATAGCTGCAAGGCTTCTGGAGCAAACCAGCGTCCGCACGTTGGGACCAACAACTGATTTGTATAGCCGCAAGGCTTGGAGGATAACCCAACGTCCACACGCTGGGACTGCAGATGTGCCATATAGCCGCAAGGCTTCTGGAGCAAACCAGCGTCCGCACGCTGGGACCAACAACAGACAGGATAGTCGCTAGGCTGGAGGAATAACCCAACGTCCGCACGTTGGGACTGCAAAATGTCGCCAAGGCGACCAAGCAAACGGGTTGTCAGGAACACAGCAGACAGGACAGAAGATGACAGGAACCAGCAGGGCGATCAACCGGTCGGGAAGCGGCAGCGAAAACAATCAGCAGGAAACAGCAACCTCAAAGGGCTAGGCCGGAACCAATACTGGAACAACTCTGCAGACAGGAGGATCAGGAATAGTGGCAAACTGGAACTCAGGAACACAGCAACAGGCCCAAACGACTACAGGAACAAGGTATAAGCAAACGTGGTCAGAGACACCACGAAAGGGCAACTAAAGGGTGCCCAAACCAGGTTTAAATAGGCAGTATGAGGCGGGTTAAAGGCAGACAGCCAATAGGAGCCCCCTAATGGTGACAGGCAAGAAAATGCATCAATCACGGGCACCGTGATATGTGTATGGTCCGGCCTGTCTGTCCATCCATTCTGGTGTTGACCTGTGGCTCTGACTGACCATTCTCCTTGTGCGTTCCCATTTGGCTTAGACATCCTTTCTGGTGCAAACCTGTGGCTCTGGCTGACTACCCACTCCGTGTATGACCTGGCTTGTCTGAGTACCCACTCTGGTGTTGACCTGGGGCTTTGTCCACTGTGCATCCAGCATACCAACGCTTCAGTGGATATCCTGGTGCAAACCTGTGGTTCTGGCTGACTACCCGCTCCGTGTATGACCCGGCTTGTCTGACTATCCTTTCTGGTGCTGACTAGGGGGCTCTGTCTGTTTCTTCCCTGTGTTGGTCCCAGCTCCACAGACACCCATCCTAGTGCGGACCTGGGGCTCTATCAGACTCCTAGCTTACTGACTGCAGGCTTGAGTCAGTAGTCTCCTTGGTTGCATAGATATTGGAGACTTCTCTCCTAGACTGACTGCATGCTGAGTCAGTGCTAGTCCTTTGGGCATTCCGAATTAACTCGAGTCTCCAGTGGGCTAAGACCTAGTCTCGGACAGTGTGGTGGATCTATTGGTGGACTGCTATTTCTGATACAGTGCTTGCCTCTTTGATCACCCTCAGTGTGTTATCTGTTTACGTGCATAACTGGGATTTTTCTATTAAAAGATTGTTTTACTTTATTTACTGACTCCTGGTTTATTCCTGCGAACCGTGACACTAAGTTTTGATATAGCCGTTAACATTTCCCACTATTCAGGGAAGTTTCTGTTTCCCAACTTATATTTTGATTTTTTTAATAAACAATAAAGGTTAAGTTTTATCAGTATACATATGAGTGAAAGGTCTAAATATTTATATATTTATTTTTCTCTTACTTCTTGACTATACTATAGGGACTTTAGGGAGTGCAATTAATGATGACTTTATAGACTCTTCCCTTTGAAATATAGGGGAAGAATCTGGGTATTCTTTTTCTTACATATTTGTTTAATTCATCACTGCACCCCTGTGTTGTTGCTATTTTACTTGTAATAATGTCCCTAAAAGTATGCTTATGGTAGTACGGCTCCTCTTCCTTTTGTTTGTATGATATTAATTCTTACCTGGTAATCCAGGTTTTTCAGAGGATACCAGCACACCATTTTGTCTACCACACTAAATCATGAGTACTCAAACCAATTTGAAAGGAGAAATGGACCAGTCAAGCTAACCTAATATTTTCAAGTGACACTGCAACTAATAATACAACAAATAACAGTATCTATCCACAACTATTGGAAGAATATCAAAAGGCGCAGATCAGACTAACACGTTCCTGGTGGAACAAAGTGACTTACGAAAAATATATAGACCAAAAATTAATCCCTAGAGGACTGAAAGTAAAAATATTTCCCTCATTTACCTTTCAAGAGGAACTTTATAAACAAAAATGGGAAGAGGCATGTAATCAGTGTTCAGTTCAATTTATGAATATCTTAAAAGATTATGAAAGTGAACTAATTGAACACACTGAAAAAGCTATTACAGAAACTGAGGAAAAGTTGAAAGCTTTGAGTTGTACTCCACAGACTTCAACAATATCAGTTTGGAAATTGATGATCTTGAGACTCAAATTACTGAAAAAAAGAAAAAGAAATTCATCTGTGACCTCTCTGATTTTAAAGGCAAACGTATGTGTCGATGGCCACAAAATCAAAGAAAGATACCCTCTGTACAGGTTGAAGAAGGTATTTCAGCCTCAGAGATGGAGTCAGAACACAATACTATACTAGAGGCAATAGGTACAGAGGATGTAGCATTCCCAGGGCCATCTACATCATTATAAGTCCCTAATAACCCTTTTTTACCCTCATGCATAGCGATAGGTCATCTGTCCCTAAGACACACAAGACACGCAGAGGGGGTAAGGGAAAGCGGGTCAGAAAACACTTTTCAAAGACTGCAGGCCTATAGGGGCATTCCCTACTATCCACCGTTCAAGGGGGGGAGGGAGATAAGAGCAAGAACATCATGCTTTCAGGAGAACAGGCCCTTCAGATAATTAATTTATCAGAGCATGAGCTAAATAGTGTACAGGTACAATTATTATATATGGTCCTTTATTTCTCACCTGCTGCTAATATAAATAAATTTGAGTTCTTTAAAGATCTACACCCTTTTAGTCGTAAATTACTCCTAGCAAAACAATTTTACCAACCAAAAATGATGGAAGAACAAGTTACTCCATTGGGTAACAACAGTGAAACAGATATTCATACAACTCAAACCTTACCTTTAAGAGCTAAATCTACATATGTTCCAGCAGGTCACATAAGTCCAAATGTACAAATTTTCATAGACATAGTCATGACTGAGATTATGCAACTTCCAGAGAAGGTAAGTCATCCAAATTTGAAATATCAATAGAAACAAGCTCTTCATGAGATACAAAGTTGGGATGATATTGTCATTAAACGATCTGATACGTGTGGGAATATAGTACTTTGGCCTGAAAAATGTACATTATGGAAGCAAGAAAACAACTATATACATCAGGAAGCTACAAAAAACTACTAGGTGACCCAACTGCAGATTACCTAGAATTATACTCTAGACTTATAGAGGATGCTCATAAGGACCTGGTCATAACCGACCAGGAAAAGAAATATCTCACAATAAGTCACCCAAAAATAGCCACATTCTACTTATTATCCAAAGTCCACAAGAATAAAGATCACCCACCAGGATGCCCTATTGTATCAGGGCTTGAGAGCCTATGTGAAAATATTAGTAAATATGTGAATCAAAATCTGCATGGAATTGTTGAGTCTCCCCTCATATCTTAGAGACACCACAGATATCTTAAGTAAGATTGATCAGCTTCCCATAGATGACGATACCCTTTTAGTCACCTGTGACGTACAGTCAAAATACATCTATTGAACATCATTTTGGATGTAAGGCAGTCGACTACAACATTGAAAGAAACAATTGGAGAGAACAAATACATCGGTTATATCTTGTCTGTATGCTATAATTTATTCTCAAGCACAATTATTTTCTGTTTGGCAATCAGTTTTTCCTGCAAATCCGAGGTACAAAAATGGGAACAGCGTGTGCACCAACTTACGCAAATCTGTACCTCAGATGGTGTGAGCAGGATGTTGTCTTCACAGAAGATATGGAACATCTTACTAAGCACATAATAATGTGGTATCGTTATATAGACGATATATTCGTTCTGTGGAAGGGACCTTCCAACCTCCTGCAACAATTTGTTAACCTTCTAAATCAAAATCCATATAATTTGAAGCTCACATTGGAATATAGCAGTTCTAGAATTCATTTTTTAGATATTACTATCTACAGACAGGAAGATGGATTTTTAGGCACTGATCTCTTCAGGAAAGAAACAGCAACCAACAATATTTTAGATTATTCCAGTGCCCATCTCCCAAGTGTGAAAAATAATATTCCCTTTGCGGAATTACTGGGGCTACGAAGGAATTGCTCAGATACAGTGACTTTTAAAACTCGAGCAATGGAATTAACAGATAGACTTCTAGCCAGTGGGTATTTATAAAGGAAACTGAAAATAGCATACAGGAGGGCTTTGTTCAAACCAAGGACAGATCTGCTCCATGATAAGACCAAAATGCAGGACAAAAAAGTACTGTTTGTTACTCAATTCAATGCTCAATATAAGGAAACTGAAAGAATTCTGCAGAAGCATCTCCCGATCCTACAATAAGATAATTGCTTTAAGGAGATCCTAGGTAATAGAATACTTTCATGTTACCGTAAAGTACCAAACCTGAGCAACTTTCTTGTATGTAGTCACTTTGAATCCAACATAAAAAGAGGCCTGTCTACCTTGGGTTCATATCCATGCAGTAGATGCCCTTTATGATCAAAAAGCAAGAAATACTTGATAGAACAGGGAGACTTCATAAATTCAAGGATTTTATTAATTATGAAAGTAAAGGTGTCATTTACTGTTTGGAGTGCCCATGCACTTTGAGATATGTGGGAATGACCACTAGGAAACTGAAACAATGTGTTTTACAACATGTAGGGAATATTACCTGTGCTAGAACAGCTAATCAGGAGCTCAGACCACTCTCCAGTGTTGCTAGACACTACTTACAAAAACGCAATTGTTCCACAACAGGAACCAAGATCTGGGGATTACAAAAAAGCATTCCTAGGTCTCAGAAGGGGTAAAACAGAACGTGAGTTGCTTCAAATGGAGAAAAGGTGGATCCTCACATTAAACACTATGACCCCTAATGGTTTAAATGAGGAGCTGAACCTTTCAGCCCATTTATAACTACAATCATTAGATGGATATTTATGATCATATCCATAGTAAACCTGATTATAAAATGATGCTCATGGTGTAAGTAATCCTATAATGGATTACTTCAATGTGATATAGCTATTTTTATTTCACCTTTCTATCATCAATAGGAACTTGCATGGGCAGATTGCAATTCGGCCAACATTCTATATTTATCCGTATTTATTATTTTTTTTATAATTCACTAGTACACCTCTTAGTGTGCTTAATAAATAAAAGAAAATAGAGTGCCAGATAGGTTCAGCCTCCTCTCTATATGGCAACACTTCCAGTATATTTTCCCAATATCTCAACCCTCTATATACCCACATTCCAAATATCAAATACAGATAGCAGTACTACTAAATGCTAATCTCTATGTCTCAACCTTCCAGACCAGAAGCCACTCTAGAAATTAATAAACTCCTGTTAAATGAGTACCAGCCGTCGGGAATAGAGAGACACCCAAAAATGCCACCCAATACAAATATAATTGTAATCTCTCCAATGTCCAAACGAACACACAAATGAATGAAATGGTGATGATAATACAGACACAAAAAAAGATGAAACACAAAAGCAATGTCTTACTGTCCACCAATATAGTCTCTTATAGATCAAACGGGCATGAATTGATGAAGTGATAAGATGACAATCATAGACAAATGATGTGATGAGGTAGTTAGTGATGATAGACAACGTCACTTAATTAACTGTCAATTAAATATTCAGTTCTATTTCCACGTCCGATATGGTTCCTGTCAGCTGCTCTAAAACATGGCCTTGTCCATAGTAAACAAACACAAAAAAGAAGAAACAGCGCAATGTCCTCTAAGTGTAGGATTACACAGTTATGATCTCACTCCGGAACTTTCGTCCTCACACCTCACTTTTCACCTTATTCGTTGTGGAGAGCCCAGTTGTCTACTCGGTACCTCAATACTCCGGTGGTACTCTACCAAAAAGCTCCCCAAGGAGAAGCGGGTATTGGCCGTGTCTAAGCTAATATGGTACTCAATCACTATGGACAGAGTACCTATAGCAAAAAGCTCCTCATATATGGAACAAGCAATCAAAAATATAAAATATATAATTTATTGAAATATAAAACATATAGGGAAAATGCCTATGATTCTAAGGGCTAGATTTAAAGGCAACCGTTAAACCAGCCGCTAAGTGAAAAAGGCACATCGCTCGCAAATAATACAGGAGTTACGGCAGATTCAATAGCTACTCTACAAGAATAGCTATCGAGCGTAGGCACACAAAAAACACGTAACACAAAACCCGTTGTCGCTCATATTAATGCACAACGGGCGGACAAATCACACGATAACTGAGCTCCAAACAACATGTAACATAACGGCTGCCGTTGTCAAGCAACCATGATTGATGCCAAAACAAATTCAAACACACATCCAATCCCAAAGCCCCAATGTATCAAATAACTTCAAATACACCTATATATACCCAAAAATAACCGCCACACACTGTCTGTTATCGAGTTCTTCAGAGCCAGATATCAGGACCCAGGAGCGGAGGATAGTCATTAGAGAGAGGGAGAGAGGCGCGTTCATTGGAGGTAGAGGAGTTTTGCAGTTTGGAGAGAGGAGAGAGGTGCACTATATATACACATATCACACTTTTGCACATATTACATACACACATACAAACACAAACACATACACATACATACACATAGTCCTTTTATTTCATAACACCTTACACATTTTACTTTTTATTTTGACAGTGTGAATCTGGGAGTGAAAGTGTGTGACAGAGAGTGACTGGATCGAGTGTGTCTGTGAGGGCCTGTGGGAGTGCCTGGGTGTGACTGGGTGAGTGATGTCAAGGAGAGGAGGACAGGAGAGAGGGATGGGGAGAGTAGTGGAGGAGGAGGAAGGTCAGGAGGGGATCCCTCAGCAGAGCAGGGGTGGGAGAGGGAGATCCGCAGGGCGGAGGGGGACCAGGCCCACCAGAGCAGGAACACGCAGGACAGGGACAGAACCTGCAGTGGGACGAGGGGTAGTTCCTGGGGAGCACCCCACACAGGCAGGGTCAGACCAGGCAGGGCACTCCGGCTCTGAATCCTCCCATGCCGGAGCTGATGAGGGCAGGATCAGGGATCCCAGATATAGTGAGGAGGAGAACACGGCTCTTGTGGAAGCTGTCCTGGAGAGGCAGAGTGTTCTCCACCCGACGGCAAAGGTCCCTGGCCTGGCAGCGCGGAGGAAGGCAGCCTGGAACCAGATCTGCAGCCGGGTGAACGCGGTGGCAACATGCAGGCGGGACGTGGAGTCTGTGAAGAAGAGATGGGGCGACTGCCGGAGGGTGGTCAAGAACAAGATGTCTGACATGGCCAAGCAAGCCCGAGGCACCGGAGGTGGCCCATCTGTGCCCATCACATTCTGCGGCTGGGAGGAGATGGTGCGGCAGAACATGTCCCCGACCATGATCGAGGGGATCGTGGGAGGAACTGACACTGGGGATGAGAGGAGCCTCCACACTACCGGTAAGTGCAACACTACAGAACAACACACTACAGCAACCAACACCAGCTGCACACACACTCACACCTCAACACATGGCCATCACTCAGCCATACAACTGCACCAACACAGCACCATGAGGGTTAAAAAAAGGACACAACACCTGGACAAATGGCAACGTCCAACTTGGGACAAACCTGTCAAAGTCCTACTTCAACCCTCCTGTCGCTGTGCTCATTACACACAATACACAAACCTTCATTTTCAAATTGTCGACTGTCATAGATCATCACTGTTCACACACAATGTCACCCATGTCCCCACCCCCACCCTAACCCCTTGAGTGCTAGAGGGATCATCAATGCATCGATCAACAATGCATTGGCAACCCCTCTGGGACTCAAGGGGTTAACCTGACAACAAACAAGTCAATAGGACAACGATCACATGCTACACAGGGGACATTCACTAAGCGGTGACAAACACATGGTGGACACAAAGTAACCCTCACACACCCTCACTTCACCAGTACCAGTGTTAGTCCATGGAGAATATGCCAAAACAAGAATCAAGTTCATAGGGTCCCATTGTACAGACTCCATGGAAAACACTGGAAATGGGGAAAGGAGATCACTGGAGAAGTCACCATCATGTTCATGTCATCGGTTCAACATCACCGCTTACTGAATCACAAAAGGGGGCATCAGATCACACATCACAGTGTCACACAGAATAAATGCTTGTAGGTGCAACACACAGGCCGAAAACTATTTTACAGAATTCAAGCTGGAAAAAGTAGGCATTGGTGTTGTGGCTGCAATCATTTACTCTGACTTGAAATGACATATCCCATATCTGATTCCCACATGGATCCACAGGGGTGCTGATGCCATGGATCGATGGTACACCAGCATCTCTATGCAGGATACATATGGGAAACAAATAGCAAACATTGTACCTTGGTCACCAACAGGCCATGACTGATGGATATCTAGGACTGAGTACGGTTGCCTCACACAGAAGGATGGATGGGCTCATACACAGACAAAAAAACAGGCCTCAATCAAAGATATCCTTCACTACTGGCTGGATTGTTGCCCTTAGGATTCAAATGTTACTAAATATGTTCCAACATGATGTGAACACAGAGATCACTTCACTGGATGTGATTGCCTTACTGGCCAGATATGTGCACCCATCACATATCAACCTACATTGCTACCATCCAAATACACATACATAGTATATCACACTCTACGTAGATGGGATATACGAGGTATGTTCATATCCATCATATCAATACAATGTCTTGTTGGATGGGTGCACATATATAGCCAGTAAGGCAATCACACCTAATGAAATGCTCTCTGGCATCACATCTTGGAAGGATATTACTCCATCCATATGAAGGGTACATATCCACATACATATATGACCATTTCTACTTGTGTGTCACTGTAATGGGATAGCAATGGGTAATGTCATCATGATGTCATATCATTGCCATCGTTAACAGATGTGTCTTGATCTAAGTCCCATCCCTCCAACACTCATGGTTATACAGATATTGCTCCATGTGACAGGTGAAGATATCCATCATTTGACCACACGGAGGCTCTTCAGCAGAGCCAAAGTCACAACATATCGAGAGAAATACCTCTTTGGAATGGTCCACAGAGTGTGCTTGTAAATCATGCACACCCTGTGCACCATTCCAATTAAGTATTGTTCTCTAAATGGGTTGATTTTGTCTCTGCTGAAAATCCCTCGTGTGGACAAATGACTGAAATCTACATCCGTCACATAGAGCAATATCTGAACAACCAGGAGGGTAGGAGGGATAGGACTAACAGAGAACAACATCTGTTCCCACAATGTCTACAATCTGACATCAAGGTGGACTTAACCTTTGCCACCCCCCTGGAGGGATAGCCATCCCTACAAGTTGTGAAGACAAATATATGTTGTTGGATCCCCCCCCCCCCGAGTTAAACAATGGTATTCCTACTGCTGAAAGGTGTGTTGATGCAAAAGGTATCACAGCTCAGACATGGATATGTCAGGGGCAATATCCCAGTGGCCTGATATTGTACAGTGGTGCTGTTACTACACAATCATATGGACAGCTCTGGTACAGGGACCAGATATCTACATGGGAGGGTGTAGCAACAGCCCCACTGTACTATTTCTGGACACTGTGATATTGCACCTCAAAATGAAACCTTCACCCGTAATAACTCAAACAACACCTTTCAGCAGTGGGAGTACCCTTGTTTACCCAGGGGGATTAACACAAACACATATATTTTTCTTCACCACATATCAAAGTAGAATTGTCTCCACAAACATATGGCTAAGGTCACTAATCACAACATCTTCTTCCTCCACACAGCTTACGGCCGTCAAGCCCAGCGGGAGACAGTGGAGGAGGCTATGTCACCCCCCAGTGAGGAGGACACAGAGGAGGGGACCAGCCGGTGGTCACCTTACCCACCATCACCATCCCCTCCAACACAGGCTGCATCACCACCCACTGCACCACCACAGGCTGCACCACCCCTTCCAGCTGCACCACCACAGGCTGCACCACCCTTTCCAGCTGCACCACCACAGGCTGCACCACCCTTTCCAGCTGCACTACCACAGGCTGCACCACCCTTTCCAGCTGCACCACCACAGGCTGCACCACCCTTTCCAGCTGCACCACCACAGGCTGCACCACCCTTTCCAGCTGCACCTCCCCAGTACAGTGGCTGGATGCCACAGGAGGAGAGGTGGACACATCCATCCACCTCCACCAGCTACTACCCTCCATCAGCAGCACCACCACCGCCAGGGAGGCAATGGCTGCCAGGGACAGTGGCCAACACCCAATATGGGCCATATGCCTCCCAGATCAACCCACCCTCCTGGATGGCTCCACAGCATGCCCCAAGGTATGATCCGAGGTGGGGTCCCACCACCTATCAGTGGCCACCATATGACCCTTGGCCACTGGACTACACACACCTGGGCCTGATTGGTGAGCCCCAGCGCCCCCTACCCAGGGACATATTCACACCTCCACCAGCACACACATCTCTGGGCAGCTCTGCATCACTTGATGTGGTGGGCATATGCCCATCATCTGCACCAGCCACTCCAACAGCAGCCACAGCACCCTCAGCAGCAGCAGCAGAGGAAACAGCACCTCCAGCAGCAGAGGAAACAGCACCTCCAGCAGCAGAGGAAACAGCACCTCCAGCAGAGGAGGAAACAGCACCCTCAGCAGCAGAGGAAGAAACAGCACCCTCAGCAGCAGAGGAAGAAACAGCACCCTCAGTAGCAGAGGAAGAAACAGCACCCTCAGCAGCAGAGGAAGAAACAGCACCCTCAGCAGCAGAGGAAGAAACAGCAGCACCAGGGACACCGGGCACATCCACCTCCAGCAACGCACGCCTCACAGGGATGGAGGCGGAGTGTATGGCCCTTCAGAGGAGACTACTCCGGTCGAGCAGGAGTACTGACAGCAATATCACCAGGAGCAGGAGGCAATCCAGGAGGAACATTGTCCAATTGGAGAGCAGGATCCAAGGTTTGGAGTCGGAGGTGTCCAGGGGGAATACACTACTCCAGCAGCTCAGGACTGGTGTGATGGACATGTTAACACAGGTCCTTGTGGAGCTGAGGGAGATAAACCGCAGGGAGAACCTGAGGATGGAGAGGGAGAACTTGCGTTCCACTGAGGGGTCTACTGCAACCACCACCCCCTCTAGTGTTACCCCTGAAGCAACACCTAGGGGGCAGAGGGTTACCAGGAGATCCACAAGGGTATCCACCTCTGGCACCCAGGCTAAGGCCCCCCACCCAAAGAAGAAAAAATGAAAGGCCCAACCTGTTAAGTTTCCCCTCAATAAAGAAAACATTTTTTTTTAAATTCCAGTCTGATCTGTTGTGTCTTCAGTTATGGATTGGGTGGCAGGGTTGTCTCCAATGCATTGCCATACAATGCAGTGAACACAACCTCTGCCTATGTGAAATGTTAGTGGGATGCTACAACATGGGTTCACACACACACCGTTGTACAAATTCAACTTGTAATACATCCCTGGAGCCATATTACACCACTGTGTTATATGGCGGTGTTGTGTGTTGAATTTGAACAACAAAACATACCCCTTAGCACAACAAATTGTACAACACTGAACATTTGTCTACATCATATGCTGTGTTTAACCCTTTGAGTGCCAGAGTGGTAGACAACGCATTGTCAAGAAATGCGTTGGGGACCACTCTTGCACTCAGTGGTTTAATGGGATAACCAGACAAACAGCTCTGTGATTTAGCAGGGACATTATAAGCAGGATAGATAAATGGGACATGTATCCATGTTGTCTTGGATTCACACACTCATTGTGCAACTGACTTACTGGAGAAGCCAATGTTTTTAACCTAGGATTTCAACGTGTAGCACACACATTGATATCCTGGGCTGAGCATTGGGGTCTCCTGTAAGTTGAGTTGCTGTTTCCCTAAGGGTGTAACAGACTTCACCAGTGATAACACATGTCCACTTAGTCTGGTTGTTCGTTAGCCCATGTACTGAGATATGTCAAAGTGGAGCAAAATCTCCGAACATGGATTATACTGAGCAATACAGATACTGTGGACAGGTATTCACTGTGGAAGTATGTCCCCTGTATCACCTCTTCATCACTCCCACAACACATTGGTGCATCACTGCCACCATCATCTGTTTGCATGGATACATCACAGAGTCCAGTCACTGGCAAACAAGTGGTGGACTCCTGTGATGTGGGTGTTGCCTTTCCATGTATGGGGCATACTCTACCCTGGGTGTGGTAACACATTGACATATGTGTTCTCAAATATATCCTCCTACAGACACAGATAGAATGGTGATGGTTCATCTTTATTGTGTCTCAAAGTACATTAGAATGTACATGTGTTTTCTGTGTGTATTGCCTATATGCATTGAACACCTGTATGAGAACACTAAATGTACTTTGAAACTAAATTGTAATACTTCAGTAACACTGCTGCCCTGCTCATGTGTTGTCCATGAGGTTTGACAACTCTGTAGCTGAGCATCCTGACTGTACAGGTTAAAACACTCAAGAATTAGTGTTTTCTGTGTCTCTATGAGAATGTTCCAGTAGAGGTTTGTGTGAACCTCAGGTCAAACTTTGCATCACCAACAACATCACCATAAACAGCAAGGGGTGATCTTCATGAAGGTGTTGTCAAGACATCAATCCAGTCACATGGAAGATCTTCAGTTCAAGGATGGATCATGTTACGGATGCCTGCGGGACAAGAGGACAGGATTTGGAGCAGTAGACCTGAACTGATCATCAAGCAACAACAATTTAGTCTTTTTCATCCCCTCAGTTTTCACAGTTACAGGTGAGTGCACAAACCATTGCTTGACAATGTGTTGTGTACTCATCTGTAACCAATTCTGTGGGTAACTAAGGACATGTGCATCAGTCCTAGGGATATGTGCCCCTGACATGTATACACACATTAACAAGTGTTCTGAGAGCTCCATGGAAGTAATGACATTGTGCTGCCACTGTGAAAGTGACAGTGGCAGCCCAATGTCATTTGTTCCATGGAACTGTTAGGACACATTTGTTGATGTGTGTATTCATGTCAGGGGCACATACGTCTGCACACTCACAGGTCTGCATGGAGTCCGTGGTAATCTGATCTACGTCTCATGACCTCTACATTGTGTGCCCATACCACTGTACATCCACCCCTGTGCTGCTCTTCTCAGCTGTAGCACAGTACAGGTCCCATATTGAGTCTGATGTCCCTTCTCATGCAAATCATTAGATAATACTCTTTCACTACTGGGCTAGCATGGTTGTTCAGGCTCTAATCATGGCATATCCAGTTAGTTGCTGTCAATCAAGCCGTGTAAGGTGATGAACATGGGTAATATGTTGTACCTTGTTTCTCCTGGGGGTGTGCGTGATATCCTTGGGGTCTGTATGTCAACATGGAGAGTGGAATTGAGGATGGTTGTTGAGTCCACACACACAATTTTCCACGTCCACTGCCAGTGCAGTGCTGTGTCACTGTTCCTGTGGGGTGAGACAGAACAAAATGTGCAGTGTGGTTAGTGTCACAGGACTGATGGGGGACTTGCATGGATTGTTTGCATGCCTGTGTTATACTCACAAGTGAAGTATTCCGTGATGAGCCTGTCTCTGATCTGTGCCCCTCTCATGGTCTCCTCCACATGCCCGATGTCCATGGCCACTTCCTGTATGGGGGGGTCCGGGATGTGCTCCAGCAGCCTGGTGTCCACTGCGATATTGTGCAGTATTGCGCACGCCACAATGATGTCACACACCTTAGCCGGTGCATACTGCAGTGCTCCCCCAGAGTGGTCCAGACATCGGAATCTTGACTTGAGGAGCCCAAATGTCCGCTCAATAGCATTCCTGGTTCTGGCATGAGCCTGGTTGTAGCTTTCCTGGGCATGTGTTTGGGGATTGGCCAGAGGGGTCAGTAGCCAGGACTTGCATCCATAGCCAGCATCACCTGTGTAATGTGAGTGACATGGTGAAACAGGGAGCACATGTTGTGTGAATGATGTTTTGTGTGGTGGACGTAGTAGGTGTGGGTCAGGTGCATGCTAAGCTGAGTGGTGTGTACGCCTGTGTATGTGGTGTGATTTTGTTTTGTGAACTCACCCAGTAGCCATCCCCCTGTAAAGGTTCCATTCTCAAAATCTCTGTGGACTGAGGAGTTTTGTAGAATGTATGCATCATGTGTGCTGCCAGGATATTTTGCACAGACATTCATGATCCTCATGTTGCTGTCACACACCATCTGCACGTTGATGGAGTGGAAGTTCTTCCTGTTGATGAATATCTGTGCGTCACGTGCTGGGGCCTTAATCCGGACATGGGTGCAATCTATAGCACCCATGACCCTGGGCATGCCTCCCTTTGCGTAAAAGGCCTGCTTGACGTGTATCCAGTCCATGTCGGTGGTGGGAAAATGTATATGGGTACTGGCCTTGCTTTTGAGGGCTGGCAGGACCTGGGCCAGCACTCTGGAGAATGTGGCCTGTGACATGCCAGATGCGTAACCCTCAGTGGACTGGAAGGCCCCGCTTGCCATGAAGTGTATGGCACAGAGTAGTTTCTGCAGGCCAGTTAGGGCATGGTTGTGGATGTAGATGGGATCCACCTGCTCCTTGATGACCTCATACAAGGCAATGATGCTGTCAGGCCTCAACCTGTAGCGATCAATGACCTCGTCATCAGCCATTCCAAAGAGTGTGACCCTTGGGCGGTATACCCTGGGCCTTGGTGGTCGTCTGTACATCCTGTGCCCTCCAGGTGGGGATGGACTCCTGTGTGGCTGGTGAGCCAGAGCCTCCTCACTTGCAACAGGTGAAGGCTGTTGATGAGGCGTGCTTGGGGTTTGCTGATGTTCCCTAGCTCTCTCCCTTGCACGCCTTCTCCGCAGTCTTCGCAACAATATGTAACCCAACATACTGTTTGCTCTCTCTATCTGTCTTTATCTCTCTCTCTCTCTCTCTCTACCTCTACCTCTCTCTCTCTCTCTCTCTCTCTCTCTCTCTCTCTCTATCTCTCTCTCTCCCTCCCTGAGTGGAAAACAAGCCACAAGTGAGTGTGTTGAGTTGTCCCTTTAAGTACTTGCTAGGGCGTTGTGTAGGTGTGGTGATGAGGTGAGTGCTGACCAATGGTGAGTTGTTTTTGTCCAGGTAAGTGTTAGCAGGTGTGTGTGTGTTATAAGATGTGGTGTGTTGTGCTTGTTCTGTGTGTGCCATTTGAGGGCGTGCAGTTGTGGGGTGCAGGTCGCGTGTTGATGTTGCCCAGGTGAGCTTGTATTTGCAGGGTCCGCTTTGTGTGATGACCCCCATTGTTCCGTGCCATGTTGTGTTGTTGTTTTTTTGTGTGTCATTGTTCCTGTGGTGTTGGTTGTTGTTTTGTGTGTAGTGATTTGTGTTGTGTGTGCATGTTTTTGTGTTGTTTTGGCATTGCACGGGTTAATTTTCCCATTTACATGGTTGTGCGGTAAGCCTTTTGTGTGTTTTCCTCTGTAACGGGTGTTTAGTTTTGGCCGTTAAGTGTCTAACGTGTGTGAGAAGTGGGTCTTAACTTTTAGCCGTTAGGTGTGTCTTTTTTTCAGCCGTTATCAGTACCGCAAGCCTTTGAATAGCTCTGGGGTATGTTGTTCCATGCGTCTGAATGCACGTAAGTGTATCGGCCGTAGGAATTGTGCAACTGCCGTTAGCTGTTGTTTAGACGGATCTTTGAATTGCAACATGACACTTAACGCACCCGTTAGTGATTTTTTTGGTTAACGGCTGCCTTTAAATCGAGCCCAAAATATCCAATACAGATAGTCCCTACGTGTTTCGTAGCAATATGCTACTTCATCAGGGGCATGCCTGATCCGGAGTGAGACCATAACTGGAGGTCAGATCCAGTTGAGGCTCTTCATCCTAGAGGCGGGACAGGCCTCTAATATATGTGAGTACCCTGGAATAAGGGATTACTTTTGTATTTACTTTTATGGCTGTTTCTTCAAGATCCTACACTTAGAGGACATTGCGCTGTTTCTTCTTTTTTGTGTTTGTTTCTACATGTGTCAAGAACCCTTCCGACCTCTTGGAAACTAGCTACAAACCTGAGGATTAGATGATTAAGATCAGCAAGATTGAACCAGCAATATATGCTTTTGGACTCTTGTAACTATTCCTGATTATAATATATTTTTATACATTGTATATTGTTTGAGTGTACATAGAGGCTGTGTATTTTGGCTCAGCACAAGAGTGAGCGCAGGAAGTTTATAGGAGAGTCCTTGTCCATAGTACATACAATGTCTGCAAAAAATGAGTGCACAGAAACCAAAATATTTTTAGGCAAGAGAGGTTTTAGTTTATTTTTTAAGAATATATATTCTTTGTATATAAGAGAATTGTGATCTCTGTGAAAAATAAATAGCTAAAATAAAAAGAATTGAACAGAGTATATAATTCAATGGGTAAAGGTTACAGACTTTTACCCAGGAGGGTTGAAGGAGTATGATGCTCTATGAGTCTGTAAGTGCAATTTTTTGTGCGTCTGTTGTATTTTAATAAACACCACTTTAAGATTTTGTTTTCTGTGCGCTCTTTTTTTGCAGAAATTCTTAGTGTGCATATGCTTATATAAAAAAGAGATTCGGCAGATGGCTTTCTCTACAACAGTCAGTGGAATCTTGGATAATTTTAAGCAATGATCCTAACTGGAATATTTGTCCCTTTGAGTGCTGATTGAGTCTCTTTTCTCCCTGCTAAATACGAGGACTTTTTTTTACAATGTTAACCAATTGATAGCATTATAATCTGCAATTTGTTCTCAAGAGTCCATTTTATCATATTATTACTCAAAGATTTTTTCTTACTATGACAAACTGTTCATGGACTACAAGTAAGATTTCATGATATTAAGGGGAAATTCCAATTAGTACTATTGTTCTTGAAGTGTACTGTTAGTAACCACAATATGTTCATTACCGTCTCTCAAAACAAACGATAGTTATAGCATACAATTAAGTGCTTAGTAACACTTCACTGTACTGTACGTCATTATGAAAGGGGGAGTGGCTTTATCTTTAAAACTACAGCCAATCTTCGCGGCGGCTCACATCTGAAGAAGCATTAGCGAAATGTGCGTCATGCTGTCTGGCGCCCGGCACACACTGCTGAGAATGCCGACTTTTTTCATTCTCTACCTTCTCCAATAACGTTATGTGTATCAGCATAACGAATACTACTGTGTCCCCTTGAGTGTGTGTGTGAGATTTGGACCAGGTGGTGGGCAATATAACAGTCTCATGTTATAAGATCTCCAGAAGGGCAATCTTTTTAGAATAGGGAGCCACCACCTTTCCCTTATCTTCCACTTTATTGATTCAAATACAGCCTCTCTCATACTGAGAGTTAATTGATTGATTTAACTACTCTTTGTATCCTCTTCAGCCAGATTGAAGTGAAACAACACCCGAGGCTCTAAAGATTCTCCTTACTAATCAAATACATACAAGGTTGCTATATGAGCCTTAGCTGAAGGATTTCAGTATTGTAACCCTTCTATATAGGATCCCGGAGAGTGAGCGCTAGTGTTTATTAGCCTGCCTCTGGTAAGAACCGAAAGGGCATATATATATTTTCATGGTTATGTCATGTAACCTTTCAAAACAGGATCCTGGAGAGTGACTTCTAAGGCAGATATTGCATGCATGATCTATTTAGTGGTTCGCCTCCAGTAAGATCCAAAGGTTTACAAACATCCTGATTATGTCCAAAATATAGGACCACTTAAAGAGATCTGGCTCAAATCCATGTGACATCAATAACTATTATTGGCACAGTATCGTATTATCCGCATATAACACACACCAAAGATATTTGATGGTGATATTAACACAGCAGGTAAAATATAACACCTGTTGTGTAAATCTATAGGGTACTTAGCCCGTTATCTTCAGGGCTTGTTACTATTTTTCTATCCAAGCTGCCTAGTACTTTGGTATCACTAACATATAGATAGAGAAAAAGTTTTCATATATCCCGTCGAACATTAGCCACATTAGCTTTTTTAGGAGTCTACTTTAATTTTACTAATATGGGGGACCTCAAATTAATTTGCAGCTTCTAAGATAGATTTTTTTATACTTGCTGTTATATATATGATAACAAGGTTCTATGAGCACTGGGCTACATATATAATAATACACTGTGATTACTAAGTTTTGATATAGCCGTTAACATTTCCCACTGTTCAGGGAAGTTTCTGTTTCCAAACTTATATTTTTATTTTTCTTATATTTTGATTTTATATTAAACAATAAAGGTTACGTTTTATCAGTATACATATTTGTGACAGGTCTGAATATATATATATACTAGTTGAAAAGCCCGTTACACGGGCCACAGTGCCTCAGGCAGCCGGTCGCAGGGCAGTCACACAGTGGAGACTGCCCGCGCCTCGGCTGATACAGAGCCTCTGGCAGCCGGTCGCGGGGCAGTCACACGCGGTGGAGACTGCCCGCGCCTCGGCTGATACAGAGCTGGATGCTACTTTGGAGCGCCCAGCTCTGTATCAGCCGCGGCGCAAGCAGTCTCCACTGCGTGTGACTGCCGCACGAGCAGCAGTATCTACTGCTCATGTCGGGCGTTACACACAACTTGGCGAATTATTATATAGGATATATATATATATATATATATATATATATATATATATATATATATATTTCTTTGTCTAAGCCCAGTTTTACTTCTTGACTATACTATAGCGACTTTAGGGAGTGCTGTTAGTGATGACTTTACAGACTCTTCCCTTTGAAATATAGGGGAAGAATCTGGTGCTTCTATTTTCTTACATATTTGTTTGATTCATCACTGCACCCCTGTGTTGTTGCTATTTTACTTGTAATAACGTCCCTAAAAGTACACTTATGGTAGTGAGGCTCCTCTTCCTTTTGTTTAAACATTATATCTGCCCAAACACTTAGTTTATACAAATCTATCTGCAGAGAACAAACACCTTTCTCTGTATCCATTGCGTTATATAGTTTAATGTTATCAGCAACGACTGAGACACTAGTTTCTATACTGGTTTCGATCTCAATATACAAATTAAAAAGTATTGTGTCCAGGACCGAAAAACTCTTGGCATTCTATAATTTAACCAGTTCTCTATCCATGCACAGATCTTACAATGAAACAGAAGCCTTTTAATTTATGCAGTAATCTATTTTGAGGCACAGTATCAAAGTTTTTTTGGAAGAGCCAAGCATACTTCAGCAACAATAACCTTGTTCAGTTTACCTTTTGCCCTATCATGGTATGCAAATAAATTAGTTTGACATGATCTAGTTTTGATAAACAATGCTTTCTCTTACTAATAATGTTGTTTAGTAATCTTTCTTTTAGTAATCTTTCTAAAATAATGTAAAATCTCAAGATATCCTCACATGAACAAATGTATGCTTATCATTAGCACTATCAGATCAGTCAAACTGATGCATTTGAGCACAAGTGAGCATATACTTAAATCCTATACTGTTGAGGCTGACTTTGACAACCTATATGATAATATAGACTTAATGGTTTACAAAATATGTCACTATTATAAATGTTTAATATGTTTTTCAATAGCTTACTTTTTATATATACAGTTCACACAGTGGCAATACAAATTCTTGATAAACCTGTGGGCTAAAATCAACGTCAACACATTGTGAGGCAAAAATAATATACTGAAACATATACCATCAAAAGACTTAATCATCATTTTATGATGCTTATTCATACTGTGAAACAAGACACAGCTCTCAAGTAATTTTAGACTGTTGCCAATGGCTCTGATTCATTCACAAAATGTTAATTCTCCTAATTTGGGTGGACATTATAGCTCTTAGCTTAATAATTAAGCCAACGCCCTGAAAGGTGGTTATTTGTTTAGATGTATTTTTAAACCTGCCAACAGCTGTTATATAACAAGGTACAATAGCAGTGTGTTAATTCCCATTCGATTTATGGAGGACAAAAAAAGGTTGGACTGTTTAATGAAAATAGAGACAGTGTCACTTTGTGTTCCTGATGGCTTTCACTAGAAGGTAAAATATTAATTCAAACTGCAACAAGTCTTATGCAATATAACACTCTATGAAGGTTTATCCCAAACACAATCTGGATCAAAGTTTAATTATCCTGTCCAGGTTTCAGAATTCTATCCCCCTTTTCTTCAGCAATAGTTTTATTGAAAAAAGATTTGTTACTTGCTTACAGAGAAGTGGCTTGTGAAAAAAGTTACAACTAAACACTAAAAAGTGTATTAATTGTGCTTCTGTGTTTAAGTAGCAAAATCGTTTGTTTATTTTTTCTCTCTTTTTCTGCTCTGTACCAGTGGGTTTACTTGTTGTGCACTTGTGGTATATTACCATATATAACACAGTACCTTAATTCACTGGATGAGCTTGGTTATTGTCTTTAAGGGCTCGATTCAAATGTTGGCATCGGCAGAAAAAAACTGGCAACGGTGGTTTTGTACCGCCAGTAAGCAATGCAAATGTTCCCACTAGTAAAAATAACGGCAGTTCTGAAACACACGTCGCCCGTCGCCAGAACAGCAAGATCTCACCCATCCTATATAATAATTCGCCAAGTTGTGTGTAACGCCCGACATGCGCAGTAGACACTGCTGCGCGCGTGGCACTCATGAGCAGTAGAGAGTGCCCGCGCCGCGGCTGATACAGAGCTGGGCGCTCCGAAGGAGCGTCCAGCTCTGTGTCAGCCGAGGCGCGGGCAGTCTCCACCGCGGGTGACTGCCCCGCGACCGGCTGCCAGAGGCTCTGTGGCCCGTGTAACGGGCTGTTCAACTAGTAGAGGATAATGTACAAGCAACGCCAAAAGCCAATCAAATGTTGGAGTTAGTGCTAACGTGAGTTAAATTGCAACATTTCATTCCAGAAATCTAACGCCTATTTTTTTTGGAGAACATCACACAAGTCAGAGTACAAAACCACCATCGCCAGTTCTGAACAGCATTCTCTGTCCTTTTCCCTACCCAGCCAGTAGGGGAACACAGAGATGGCTTTCAGCACCATGGACAGCTTTGAATGCCATAGGGATGTGCACTGCTCACCCCTGTGGCATTCAAAGGGTTACAATAAAGAAAACTAGTACACCAAGCACTACACAATGCCCCCCTTCGACACCCCCCCCCCCTTAGTATGTCACATATATTGCATATATGGGACATACTAACTCCATCCACATCCACCTCAGGTACTGCCATTTAGTCCACAAATCTGTCTGATATTCAACTCTTAACTCTTTGAGTACCAGAAAGGTAGGAAAGCATTGCTTAGTATGTTTCCTGGCCCTCTGGTACCCAAAGGGTTAATAGGCAAGGTATGGACTACATACCCTGCCTATATATATATGTGTGTGTGTGTGTGTGTTTTTACACGTTTTATCATTAAAAGACTTTTATTAAACACATATTTACTTAGATTCAGTCATTTCTAATGCCCTACCTCCTGTGTCCTATTGCTATTAGTACTTTTGCTCCACTCTCCTTCAAACGGAGAGTGGAGCAAAAGTACTAATAGCAATGGGATACAGAGGGTAGGACACTATGAATGAATGAATCTAATATAGAAACTATTGAAGGAAGCTGCCCTCTGCAGTGCTCCCTTAATATACATCATTAATTTCCCGTATTGATGGCTGGGGACATTGAACAGGACCAGAGGCATTGGAGGAAGCAGGTGGAGGGGAGAGAGACATCGGAGGAAGCGGGTGGCAAGCTTGTATTTGCTGCCCGCTTCCTCTGATACCTCTCTCCCCTCCTCACGCGTCGGCATTGTCCCCTACCTGGTGACGCACATTCCACAACTTCGTCCCTTCTCACTCAGGAGATTTGTCCACTACATGGAAGTCCCTGAGGTGGATATGGATGGGGTTAGTATGTCCCATATATGCAATATATGTGACATACTAAGGGGGGGGTCAAAGGGGGGCATTGTGTAGTGCTTGATGTACTAGTTTTCTTTATTGTAACCCTTTGAATGCCACAGGGGTGAGCAGTGCACATCCCTATGACATTCAAAGCTGTTCATGGTGCTGAAAGCCATCTCTGTGTTCCCCTCCTGGCTGGGTAGGGAAAAGCACAGAGAATGCTGTTCAGAACTGGCGACAGTGGTTTTGGATTTTCTGACTGAACTTTCGACTATGGAGTGCTGTGATTGGCTGTGGTGCTAGGTAACATTTTTATCGTGTGTTTTTAGGTAAGATTTTCTAAGCAACGCAGGTTTAAGGTTAACGTGTATTTTGTTGGTCATCGCGCGTTAGCCTTTCTGGGTAATGAAGATTTGAATATCACATTACCTGGTTTTGCTTAACTCGTGAAGGCAGTTTTTTCTTCCCGTTGGTTTTAACGCCAACATTTGGATCGAGCCCTAAGAGAGGTGCTTTTTAACCCCTTAAGGACAGGGAAAATCTGGGGTGGATTGCACTTAAAGACCGGAGTAATTCTGACCTTTTTGACGATGTCTTTGTTCATCAGTATTTTCCCTTTAAGGCTTTTATTTCAGCCACACAAGTTATATACCATTTTTTCCTCACACAATTAGGGCTTCCTTTTGATACCACACTTATATGGATAGCCCACCATTTATTTTATTAAAATTAAAGAAAATGTAAAAAAAATTGTAAGAAAACAGCATTTTTATTTTTTCTTTTGGGATCATTTGGACACAATGGGCTACATTTTTATGGAGACTACACGAAAAGTATGACCAGTCAGTAATAACTACAAAATGGCCAGTTTTAAGTGGGCACTGTTCCCCCTGGGTGAAAATCCCCATGTTCCTCTTTACCTCCCCATTTTCCCACTTTTCATTCATAAGATTTGGTGGTGTGTATAACTGTATTACATGGCTCCACAACAATCACACTCCCATTTTTTATTGTTTAAACTTAGCAGATATATTTTATAAATAGAATGATACAATATTTTATTTAAACATTTTAAAATTTAAAAAAAACAAAACATCCAACCAACCACCAGCACTGAAGGGGTCAATACCCCAACTACTCCATTATCGTTTTTTACTATGTGTCTCTTCTCTGCTTCTCTCTCCCTTACTTTAATAGCAAGGAAGAGAGAGGCACTGAGCAGACACAAAGGCAGTGTGTCAAGCACACTGCGTTTTTTAATCAAAATGCTGGTGCATGTGATCGCTCCTGGAGCGATCACATGTACAGGTAGAAGAGACAAGCACTGAAGCACTGGGAAGTGTAGCCATGACGGTCCTAGCATGTCAAGGTTCATTAATGGGTTAAGCAGACTTTTAACTAAACAGTTTGAACTAAAAACAGTAGTTGGCCATCTAGTTTAGATCTCTGTGCAGGAAGAAATTTCAGGGGGAATGGTTTGGTGAAAGGGCTAAGGCTTAAACTGTAGGTAGGGGAGTTATTTTTTTACTGTTTTAACAAGTTTAGAAATTCTAATTTCCTGAGCATTAAAACAAATCTTGATGCATTTGAACTATGAACATTTGAAGTTTTTAATATTGGTGAAATTGTAAGACAATAAGCATGGGTTTTACCATATTAGACAGACTTGTGCACTGCATATCATGCCACATGTTTCGATGCTTGGAGCAGGCATAACACTGTGGCAGCTGTGAGCATATTATCATTTTGGAATCCAAGATAGTGGATCTGTAAAGAAATATTGCAAAACTATGTGTTATTGGAAAAATGTAAAGGAGCCTGGAGTTCACTGAGCAAGTAGAGTGTGAGTCTAGTCATTGGAATGGTGCAGTGGTAAGTGAGGAGCAGCAGGTAGGCATAAAGATAATAGAAAGCAGGTGGGCAGTGCATAGTGGAAGAGGAAGGCTAGTTCTGACCTGATTCATACCAACATATTTGCAAGATTTTGTGCTGTTGCAGAAGACATAAATGGCATTACTGCAGAGGACTGATTATTTAGTCCTTCCAGCTTATACTGGAGTTAGAAAGGGCAGAAACCAGAGTAATTGGTGGTGACAGAGGACTCTGTTATTCTGAGGGTAGACAGGACCATGAGTACTAGGCAGTATGCTAGATCTGACATGTTGCAGACATATTTTTGCGAGGGCCTGAAAGGATCAGCTGTTTTGGTACCTACTGGTAACAATGACAAAAGTAGAGGGAGACAGAGGTTCTTAAAATTATTCAGGGAACTCAAAGCAAGAACTTCCAAGCTATTTATTTCCTGAAATACATATACTACCATTACCATGCACAAGTACAGGGAAGGAGAGGGAGCTTATTGCATGGCTTAAAGGTCAATAAACACATTTTACTAGGTCTTCTCCTACCACCACTCTAGGGTTTTAAACCTGACTCACTCTTGAAAGCGGAACTTCCACCCTTAAAAAACATTGTCCTAAATAATTCCCCATCTGGCGACTAGCTGCTCAGTAGCGCTAGTCACCAGATTTCTTACCGCGTTCATGAGAACGAGCCACTACTCCGGGACTGAGAGGCAGGATGGAGCACAGACATCTTTCCAAAGTGATGTCTGCGCGCCTCCTCTGTCAGTCCCAGCTGGCTCTAGGAGGAGTTGCTAGGAGCTGTTCGCCTCCAAAAGGGACTGAGAGCAGGTGCACAGTCGTCACTATGAAAAGATGTCTGCTCTCCGTCCTGCCTCTCAGTCCTGGAGTAGTGGCTCATTCTCATGATCGCGGTAGGAAATCTGGCAACTAGCGCTACTGAGCAGCTAGTCGACAAATGGGAAATTATTTTGGACAACGTTTTTTAAGGGTGGTAGTTCCGCTTGAAGTCTGTGGCTCTCAGCCACAAACTCCTGGGTTACATTTTATTCTTCGCAGATCTGCTATTTCAGGCTTTGAAGCCCACTGGGTCATTAATCAAGCTGAACAGAGGGGAGATGCTCTAAGGGGCAATGCTATGGCGAAGTGTGTCTGGAGGTGTGTGTTGAGTACAATGCCTTGGCGATGCAGACACACCACCATATACACCAAGAATTGAGGGGGTGGGGTTTCCCTCATTAGCATGGAGGATTGTTGAATTGCTGACAATATGGAAAGGATGCCCCCCTTACACCCCCTCCAACAGTTTGATAACCCTGAAGTCTGAAGGCATCCTCACTGCCCCCCCCCCTTCCCACTGGGGAAGCGGAGAGGATGTGGTCAGACTTCTGAACCTCAAACAGCAACACTTCCTAATCTTTTCACTGCCATTGGGATGTGCATTGCATACCCTTGTGGCATTGAAAGGGGAAGGAACAGACAGAGAGAAACATTAACCCCTTAACGACCGGTGGTCCTGGGACGTTTCCGTCCCATAAGGACCGCATAGGACCACGTGGACGCGCCGGTACACGTGACCTGTCCTGTGTATTGGCGTGTCACTATAGGGCCTGATAGAGATCGCTCCGATCTTGGAGCGGTCAATTTCAGGCCCTATTTTTACTTACAGCGCTCCCGGTAGAGCACTGTAAGTAAATAGTACGTGACGTACTATGACCGTCATCGGTCCTTGAGTATTTCAAGGACCGTGACGGTAATAGTACGTCACATGTCGTTAAGGGGTTAAAGGGATAGTAATGTTTCATGAAAACAGCAGCTCCAATTAATCTTCATAGTATTTGGGCCATGGAGAGTATTATTTCAATACTGTCAGAGTTGTGGTTCAAGAGTAATCGAAGGATAAAGTTTCCCCCTCCCGCCCCTTTTACCTAGCGTAAGCCATCTCTTCTCAGATGTGGAATCCAGTCCATTGACCAGACAGATAACAGCAGGGCACAGTCTTCTTCCTATGAGAACAATGAAAGCCCTGCCCCCCTTGACAAGTTTTTCAGGCTTTTCCCTTATCTTAATTGAAGATTGTCCCTCTCTGCAAGCTACCTGGGCACCTCCCTTCTGCTCTGGCTGAGCAATGTTACATCAGTAAAAGGGGCGGGAGGGGGATACTTTGTCATTGAATTACTCTTGTACTACAACTCTGACAGAATTGAAATAACATTCTCCAAGGTCCAAATACTATGATAATTGATTAGAGCTGCTTTTATTATGAAACAATACTATCCCTTTAACTAAATGCACCAATCAATGTCTTCCATAGAGAGTACAGTGACCTTCATGTGGGAAAAAATAAATATTCTGAACCAAGTTGGGACATATACTATGGTAATCTTTATGTTGCCATGGCAATTATAATGCTGAATAGACAAAATAATGTAATTACTCAGTGATGGTGCTAGGATAAATATAACAATGACTGTTGTTGATTAATCCAAGCTCCCTGCCTACCATTCATACATTATGCATCGTCATATCCAGCTTGCCAGTTCTTATGCAGATTGTGGAGCTTGTGCCCATCAAATACAAACACAGAAACTTGATATAGATTAATTAAATATCATACTGTCTAATTTTATGTCTTGTTAGACATACAAACAATGATCTGACAAAGCTTACTGGAAAACGTGTGTCAAATCTTTGTTTTAAGGCTGTCAGCTATTTGTTCATTGTGAGCTACTCATAACCTATTCAACTGTATGTCTACTAAGACTTGAAATTAAGTAGTACAGTATTTAATAATGTATAGCAAATCTGTGTGTTTGTATTTGATGCTCTCCTCTCTGCATAAAAACTGGCAAGCTGGATATGTTCCAGGATAATGTATGAATGTGTAACGGTTTTATGGACACTCAGGCACGGAAAGTTAGGTAAAACACAGTTGTACTGAAAAACACAGAAATTAGAATAACCCTCGCTGGTCCAGTATATATAGACAAATATAATACTGACACAGGTCAGGTTACAGTAGAAATCAATAACCCACACTGGTCCAGTGAGACACGAAGGTACAACACTGCCACAGGTCAGGTTGCAATTCGTGTGAATCCAAAACAAGGTAGTGGAGAAATGGTTGCTATTAGGCCAGGAGGTACGGACAGGCCCTAATAGCGCAAAGGCCCACAGGACACTCACTACGCAGTGAGTGACACAATAGCCACACAGGAGTAAACCGAGGCCCTGGACAAGTGGCAGACTGCTGGAACAGTTAGAGGAGGACTGAAACTGTAGGCACAGAGTAACGCCAAACTGAGACTGCAATGACTGTGACACCATGCAACCGAAATACTCTCTGGCAAAGACAATAGCCAGCTCCTGGGCAGAGGGAAGGCCAGGAAGAGGCACAAAGTGGGCCATCTTGGAGAATCTATCTACCACCATCAAAATAAATGAATACCCCCCAGACACTGGCAATTCTCCCAGGAAATAAATTGAAACATGGGACCAAGGACGCTCACCATTAGGTACTGGTTGAAGCAAGCCAACTGGGAGGTATCTAGGGGATTTGGCACTGGCACAAGTAGTGCAGGCTGCCGTGAAGGCGGTGCAATCAGCACTTAAGGAAGGCCACCAGAACAACTGTGAAAGAGACCAAATCAAATGATCCCTACCTACATGCCCAGCCGCCCAAGATGCATGATAAGTTTCGAGTAGGCGGGTACGAAATGGCTCAGCCACAAAACACTTGCCCACTGGGGTGTCAGAGGGTGCGGCAGGTTGGGTAGCAAGAATCTCCTCCCCCATTGGTGAAGTGATGCTGGTCCGCAGGGTAGCCAAAATGCGATCTGGCTGAATAATGGGTGCAGGAACCTCATCTTTCTCCATCTCCGGACCAAATTGCCTGGACAGGGCATTCGCTCTAACATTCTTGGAACCGGGCAGGTAAGATACAATAAAATTAAAGCGAGACAGAAACAAGGCCCATCTGGCCTGTCGAGAGGACAACCTCTTAGCCTCCGAAAGGTACTTCAGGTTTTTATGGTCTGTCAGGATTAACACCGGAGTCCTTGTACCCTCCAGCAGGTGTCGCCATTCTGCTGTGACAGTACTGCCCCTACCCCAGTCTCAGAGGCATCAACCTCCAAGGTGAATGGAAGAGAGGGATTAGGGTGGGACAGTACAGGAGCGGATACAAAAGCCTATTTCAATGTCACAAAAGCCTGTTCAGCTTCCTCAGACCATTGGGAGGGATTAGCACCCTTGTACGTAAGGTCAGACAGTGGCTTTACAATCGTGGAAATGTCTCGAATACATTTCCTATAGTAATTGGCAAAGCCAAGAAAGCATTGGATAGCCTTGAGCCCTTTAGGACCATGGCCATTGCAGAACTGCTGTGAGCTTATCCTTATCCATAGCAATGCTGTCCTTAGAAATCACAAAGCCCAGAAAACGTACCATAGACTTGTGGAACTCGCATTTCTCAATCTTGCAGTATAATTTGTTCTCACGTAATTTGAGGAAAACTGCGGACACATCCTTGATGTGTTGCAACAAATTGGACGAATGTATGAGTATATCATCAAGATAAACAACCACGTAAGACTGTAGCATGTCACGGAGGATGTCATTTATAAACTCTTGGAACACTGCAGGGGCGTTACATAGCCCAAAAGGCATCACCACCTAATCTGGTATTGAACGCCGTTTTCCACTCATCATCGGCTCTTATTCTGATCAAGTTATATGCAGCACATAAATCTAACTTGGTGAAAATAGAGAAGCCTTTCAACCTGTCAAACAGCTCCGTGATGAGTGGTATAGGGTAGGCGTTTTTGGACATTAGTTTATTCAGGCCACGACAATCGATACATGGTCATAACCTGCCATTTTTTTTTTTTTCACAAAGAAGAAACCAGCCCCCGCTGGCGGGGATGACTTCCTGATAATACCCCTCTCCAGGGCATCCAAAATGTACTCCTCCATGGCCCGATTCTCCTCGCAAGACAATGGGTATGTACAACCCCAAGGGGGAATGGCACCAGGATGCAAATCAATAGCGCAATCATAAGCCCGATGCTGTAGCAGAGCGTTAGCCTCTCCCTTACTGAAAACGTTGCTGAATTCACGATATTCAGCGGGCACGGAGGGACAGGTACACATGATCTTGGTAGGGTGTGAAATACAATGTTTAGTACAAAATTCAGACCAAGCCGTGATCTCGCAAGTCTGCCAGTCGAACCTAGGGTTGTGCAGATGTAACCATGGAAACCCCAGGATGACAGCATGATGAGGAGACTGGATAATCTGGAAACACTGTTTCTCCATGTGGAGCGCCCCAATACGCATAGACAGCAGTATATTTTCCATAGTGATTTGAGCTGGTACCAACGGCCTGCCATCAATGGCTTCGATAGCCAATGGAGATTCCCTTTAAACCAGCGGAATCTTGTGTAATGCAGCAAATGAGTTATCCATAAAATATCCGGCTGCACTGGAATCCACCAGGTCCAGAACCTCCACCGAGAGTTTTGCCCAAGAAATTACAGTCTGGTCTGTAGGTTTTTGATTCACCGGGTCTAGGGACCGCTGAACGCCACCTAGGGCCTGTCCCCCAAGGTAACCTAGGTGTGTCCGTTTCCCGGCCGTATAGAACAGGTGCGCAGCAAATGCCCAGCTTGACAACAATATAAGCATATGCCCTGCCTGCTGCGATGAGCTCGTTCCTCCTTGGTCAACTTAGTGAACCCTAACTGCATTGGTTCACCACTGTCTTGGTTACGCTCCGGAGGCATGGGAGGTGAGGGAGGCATGGGTGGGAAACTGTGACTTGCCTGTCCAAAATTTTTGGCCCACTGCCTGCGGTCCTTGGCCGCAATTCGCTCCCTGATGCGGGAATCAATTAATATGGAAAAATCAATGAACTTATCAAAATTGTTCTGCAAGTCTCTGGCTGCCGTTTCAGACTACAATGACTGTGACCCAATGTGCAATGGCACCAACCCGCAAGGGGTTAATGAACGCTCAGACCTGAAATCGGCTGCCAGATAGTGGGGACAACCTGAGGCGCCCAGGACACAAACCAACCTCAGCTTGTAAGCGGTGAACAGGTCAAGAGTACCGTGGTGCAACCTGATTGATTTCCAACACTGGGGTGTAGGATCACGAGGCACAAACTCTGTGACTGGGTCACAGTAACTAAACTGCCAGAGGCAACCAGAGGATCTGTCCTTAGGCAGAGTGGACACCGGAGGACAGCCTCTCACCGGATCACCGGGTGTAGCAGTGAGCCAGGCCAGATCGATACACAGAGCAGGAACGTCTGACAAGCTGGGTTGATACACAGAGCAGGAACGTCCGCCAAGCCGGGTCAGTACACAGAGCAGGAATGTCAGCCAGGCCGGGTCGAAACATGGAGCTGGAACATCAGCCAATCCGGGGAGGTACACAGAGCAGGAGCGTCAGCCAATCCGGGTCGGTACACAGAGCAGGAACATCAGCCAGGCCGGGTCGATACACAGAGCAGGAACGTCAGCCAATCCAGGTCGGTACACAGAGAAGGAACGTATACATGAAGAATAGTCAGGCAGTCCGGGTTATACACAGGATTCACATGAATATAGGAACAAGCGATAGCAACGGGAACACCACGAAAGGGCACTGCAGAAGTGACAGGGCTCAGTAATTAAGGGCTAGCACTGGGCAGAGCAAAACCACTTTAACCAATAAAAGGAATCAGGAAGTAGCACTGGTCATAATGTCGCCAGTGATAACACGGGCACCATGATAGTATGGCAGATGGGGAGTTTCAACACCTGTCTTTGTTATATAACATTGTAACTGAGTAATTACATGTTTCTGTCTATTCAGTATTATGCCCACCACGCTGATTACCATAGTATATGTCCCAACTTGATTTATTTATTTCCACAGCAGATGAGAGCGAATGTGAGTTCATAAAGATGTTCCGCTTTTGGATGTGCATCAACTCTCCTTGTGGGAAGTTTCCTAAAGGTGGTACAGCAGCACCCCTCAGCTCTACCTCCAAGGTTTGCTCCCTCATTTTGGGCTCTGTAATAATGATCACCCTTGCTCTTTTCATTTTCCTTGGGTCTGGTCTTTCCCCTTTCAGTGCTGCAGGGGTATGCAGTGCACATCCCCATGGCACTGAAAGAGTTTCTGAAGGGCAGCTGCTGTCCCAGCTCTTTAGCTCCATAAACAGCTACAGGGAGAGCCCAACATCACCAACCTCATGTAAGCGATGTTGGCGCTAGGAACTCAGACAGCAGAGGCAGGTATCAGAGTTAAATGCAACATTAACATATAAACACACCCACATGCATATGACTGACTCATTAACCTGCATTTCCATATGCAAATTAGCCAGTGTTGAACAAAATAGTAAACCTATCAAAGATATGGTGGATTCATGGTGATGTTAGTGGATTGTGTTGGATTCACAGGGATATGATGGTGAAGACACCATAGTGCATGAGGTCGATATGCCATCAATACCATTTTCCCACCTTATCGCCACCCTGGTCCCTTATTGCTTTATAGTGCATTATCCCCCAGGAATTTGTTTTGCACTATGCAGTATTGATGCATTGGGAGGAATCTGGAGTTTCTTTTCAGACCCCTGTTGTGCTCTTCTGTTGGTCCACTAGCAGTTGCGGTGGATATAAAAAGTATACACACCCCTGTTAAAATGCCAGGTTCTTGTGATGTTAAACAATGAGACAAAGATAAATCATGTCAGAACTTTTTCCACCTTGAATTGTTCACCTTATAGGTCACATTAAATTGCAAAACAAACTGAAATCGTTGAGGGGGTAAAATAAAAAAATAAAAAAACCCACAATAACCTGGTTGCATAGGTGTGCACACCCTCTTATAACTGGGGATGTGGCTGTGTTCAGAATTAACCAATCAAATTCAAACTCATGTTAAATAGAAGTCATTACACACCTGCCATCATTTAACCCCTTAACGACCGGGGAATCTGGATGCGAACGCGACTTAACGACCACGGAGCAATTTTTTTTATTGCTCTGGTGCGTTCCAGACTCCCCGAACGGCGTGCAGCTGCGGGGGGAGTCCGGAACTCGATGATGGTCATAGTACGTCATCGGTCGTTAAGTCAAATCGACCCTTGACGTACTATGACCGTCAAGGGTCGTTAAGGGGTTAAAGTGACTCTAATTAATCACAAATAAAGTTCAGCCGTTCTAGTAGGATTTTCCTGACATTTGCTTAGCAAAAGCCATGGTCCACAGAGAGCTTCCAAAGCATCAGAGGGATCTCATTTTTGAAAGATATCAGTCTGGAGAAGGGTACAAAAGAATTTCCAAAGCATTAGATATACCATGGAACACAGTGAAGACAGTCATCATCAAGTGGAGAAAATATGGCACAACAGAGACATTACCAAGAACTGGACGTCCCTCCAAAATTGATGAGAAGACGAGAAGAGAACTGGTCAGGGAGGCTTCCAAGAGGCCTACTGCAACATTAAAGGAACTGCAGGAATTTCTGGCAAGTACTGGCTGTGTGTTACATGTGACAACAATCTCCCATATTCTTCATATGAATGGGCTATTGGGTAGGGTGGCAAGACGGAAGCCTTGTCTTACAAAGAAAAACATCCACGCCTGGCTGAAGTTTGCAATAACAAACATCAAGTCCCCCAAAAGCACGTGGGAAAATGTGTTATGGTCTGATGAAACCAAGGTTGAACTTTTTGGCCATAATTCGAAAAGGTATGTTTGGCGCAAAAACAACACTGCACATCACCCAAAGAACACCATACTCACAGTGAAGCATGGTGGTGGCAGCATCATGCTTTGGGGCTGTTTTTCCTCAGCTAGAACCTGGGCCTTAGTCAGGGTGGAGGGAATTACCAGGCAATACCAGGCAATTTTGGCACAAAACCTTCAGGCGTCCGTTAGAAAGCTGAAGATGAAGAGGAAGTTCACCTTTCAGCACGACAACGACCCAAAGCATACATACAAATCCACAAAAGCATAGCTTCACCAGAAGATTAATGTTTTGGAATGGCCCAGCCAGAGCCCAGACCTGAATCCAATTGAACATCTGTGGGGTGATTTGAAGAGGGCTGTGCACAGGAGAGGTCCTCACAATCTGACAGATTTGGAGTGCTTTGGCAAAGAAGAGTGGGCAAATGTTGCCACGTCAAGATGTGCTATTCTAATAAACTCTTACCCAAAAAGACTGATTGCTGCAATAAAATCAAAAAGTGCTTCAACAAAGTATTAGTTTAAGGGTGTGCACACCTATGCAACCAGGTTATTGTGAGTTTTTTATTTTTCCTCCTCAACGATTTGTTTGTTTTGCAATTTAATTGTTCACGTTATAGGTCACATTAAAGGTGGAAAAAGTTCTGACATGATTTATCTTTGTCTCATTCTTTAACATCACAAGAACCTGGCATTTTAACAGGGTGTGTAGACTTTTTATATCCACTGTACAATGCAGCCCCAGCTTCATCAGCTGGTATTGTACTGTAAATGCAAACACTTCAGTCCTTGGGGGGGGAGAGATCATTTTGACACAAGCTAGCTAATAGTTTAATGACAGACAGGCAAATAATGCAAGCATTTGTTTGTGAGGAGTGTGGGTGTGATTTGTAGACAGTGACGACAACATTGACACTGATAGACAAGGACAGTTTAAAAAAATATATAAAAAATACAACTTGACTGATAGATTCCAAACATGAACTTCACCAATAATCTGCTGTTCAATGGATTTCCATTCATTCTATGTGGGCAACTTTAGATGTTACATCTTTATATACCTCTGTAGATCACAAAGTAGAACTAGGAACCAAAGGTAATTTGTGGATCAGGATTTCAATGTGCCAGCATTTCAAAACAAATTAATCCTGAAAGAAATAGATTTTATTCTTCATGGGAACCAGATCCCCCTCAGTTTTGACAACCTTTTCACTGGTGTTTGGAAAGAGGAACAAGTGTGGAATAACAAACCATGGAGGGCAAATCTGGTTTATCATGGAAGGAATATTGATGATACTATCCTCATTTGGAACAATTATGTATGTAATTTGCTCGAGATGATCAATGGTTTTAATCAAAATTCTTGAGGGATTTGGTTTACATCTGAGATAAACAATTATACAGTTTTTTTTTGTATATCTGAAGCTTTGTATTTCAGACACAACTATTTTAGTCTGTGTATATATCAAACTATTCTATAATAACAGCTACCCACATGCCCAAAGTTGCCATTTGAAAAAAATGGAAGACCAATATTCCATAGGTACAATTTAACAAGTTGAAATTGTACTAATTTAGAAGATTTTTGGAAGATAATTTGCCAAGATTTTGTTCATTTAAAATAACATGATACTTAATGCACTCTGAATTTGCTGTAAGAGATGACAACACACACTTACAGGGTTATTGGGAAGGAGTCAAAAATGTCACAAAAATAATCCCAAATAATGCCTGTGGAATGGCAGAATTGTCAAAATGTTGACAGTTGACATGCTACCATATTCTTTTGTTGAAAGGCGAGGTTTTAAAGTACTGATTTCATGTGTAGCTCCTGGCTGGCATATCCCAACCCCCAGCGATTTTTCAAGGATGGCTGTACCACAATTGTACAAGTAGGTGTTTAGTGTGGTGGACAAAGGGCTGGAAAGCTTGTATGGCAAGAAGATCCACCTGGCAAAAGATATGTGGACTTATGGGCAGAGTTCAGACTATATGACTGTCACCACTCACTGGGAAACACTAGCTTGCAGCATCCAGTGACAACCAGTAATCTTGCCTCTGGTTCTTGCAGTATGAACCACCACTTTGTGCATTGAGAATTTTGAGAGACAGACCCACAAAGCCATAATAGATGCTTTGAGAACAGTTTATATAATGCATGTACCCTGCACATGTGCTAAATTTAGTTGTGACCAGATTCCTGGCAGAATCCAAAATCCCCAGAGAGATGCTGAATATCGTCTGCAAAATCTGTGCCCGTTTTATCTGCTCCTACAGTGCATGTACTGCATTATATTCCATACAAGAGCATAACAACCTGCCCCATCCTCAACTGAAAATGGTGGTCCCTACTAGGTGGAATTCCACTTTGTAAATACTAGCATATTTGTATGAGCAGAATAAGGCCATTAGCAAGTATACAATTCAAAACTGGAAGGCTTTGGAGGGAGCCTGTTAGTCAACTGGGTAATGGCAATTAAGGTGTGATGTATGTGAAACCTTCTGCAGAGTCAATCATGCTGATTAATCGAGTAGGGACAGGAATTATTCCACTGATATATTTACTGCGAAGAAAAACTGTAACTGATACACAGGAACATTGTGTAGCTCCTAGAAGCAGTCCCACTGCATGTGGAATGGTTTCAGCATACTTTCAGGATAGCTACATTATCTGCAAAAATGATGATCCTATTTAATACTGGGAAACAAAACAATGTGTGTGGTCAGCACTGAAACGTACTGCCATGGAAACCCTTAGTTGCCCACCAGCAAGCGTTGAGTCTGAGAGGGTTTTCAGTGTAATGGGTTATATTGTAAATGATCATAGGATATGGCTATCAAGCAGCAGGTTGTGAGACTAACATTTCTAAAAATGAACCAACATCTAACAACATCTGAGTAACAGGTAGCAGAAGGAGTTGGCCACTTATTCTTCTATGCCCGCACTGCCTCTAAAAATTGGTTGTGGTGGAATACTAATTTTTTCTTTGAGAGAAGCCAGGAAGGAATTGTGCCTTTCATCAGCAACTGCTATGGGCACAGTGCACACAAGGAAAATTGTGAAATAGGGGAATAACTGGGAAGTACAATGATCACATCTGTTTTCATATTAAGGGCAGGCACAACTGCAACAAAAATCCTTGACACGGGGGGGCATGGCCTGGCTGCCAAGATAAGAGGACGCATCTCTGTGGAGCTCCCACTTTGCAGCTGCATCTTTTGCCTGTCTACCGGCAGCATCTCATATCAACTACACCACTGGCACCACTAGTGCTCTCTGAACAACCAGATTACTGGTATTTGGTGCTCCCGGCCCATTTGAGCCTGTTCTGTGGCTGGATACCCTTGCAGCCTACCATAAGGCATGAGGCATGCCACTCTGTGGCTGAGTCTGCCCGTGCTCTGTTTCTGCAGCAAGCCCCTCTACAATGAGCCCATGTCTGAGACTATACCTGCTTTTTGATTCACCTGGCAACCCAGCCTTTACCATCGAGGCAGGTGAGCCTGCTGAAGCTTTGCCACTGCCACCCATCATGTGGCACTTCCACCTAAATTGTGGGCAACATAGTGAAGGTAAGCGGTATACTGTTGTTCTGTTCTGTCAGCATAGTGGCCAACACCTTGGCCTTGAGCTGCTTCCATACACAGTGGACATCTCTGACCTATGTAACATTGCTGCCAACTGACCCAGCTTCTCCAGTGGCATGCCACTTCAAAGAACCTGCAATGGGTTGCTATGGTGCAAGCCGTGGCACAATCCCTCCAGAGAGAGAACTTGCTTTGGATTCCTAAGTCTCCTCGACCTTCTATACTCTCCTCTTCGACCATGATCTCCCATTCTTTGTGAGTGTGGTCATGCAGTGGCTTTGAAGAAATCTTTGACTCATTCTGTATCTCGGTTAATGTCAGTACTGGATAAACCGACTTTCTACAGGGTTATGATACCAATGATTTTAGGCACTGGTATCACGGTGCCCGTGCTTCCTCTTGTGACATTCTGTCAGTCTACACTTTGCTTTACTCCTATTGGCCATACTGTGCTTCTCCCGCCCAGTATGGCCTTTATATGCTGAGTTCTGGCACCTCTCCGGTGCCCTTTCATGGTATTCCTATACCAGTGCTTGTTCCTGCTCTCAGTATTCCCTGTGTATCAACCCGGCCTGCCTGACTACTCTGCATCTCGTCTCCTGCCTGTGAACCGACCCGGACCGCCTGACCATTCTTCTTCTCCTGCTCCAGTGCACCGACCCGGCTTGGCTCACGTTCCTGCTCCGTGTACCGACCCGGCTTGGCTGACATTCCTGCTCCGTGTATCGACCCAGCTTGGCTGATGTTCCTGCTCCATGAATCGACCCGGTTTGGTTGACGTTCCTGTTCTGTGTATCGACCCGGCTTGGCTGATGCTCCTGCTCCGTGAATTGACCCGGCTTGGCTGACGTTCCTTCTTTGGCTGCCTCTGTGTTGCCTTGGCGACATTCCTATTGGTTAGGCATTCGTGACACTCCCGGTTGGTTGCAACCTCAGGGCGAGTTGCTCAGTTGCTCAGTCCATTACTGCTACAGCAGTGTGCAGGTGGCCTAGTCTCCGTTACTGCTACGGCAGTGTGCAAGTGGCCTTGTCTCCGTTACTGCTACAGCAGTGTACAAGTGGCCTTTTCTCCGTTACTGCTAAGGCAGTGTGCAAGTGGCCTGGTCTCAGTTACTGCTACGGCAGTGTGCAAGTGGCCTTGTCTCCGTTACTGCTACGGCAGTCTGCAAGTGGCCTTGTCTCCGTTACTGCTCCTGCAGAGTGCAAGTGGCCTGATCTCCATTACTGCTACGGCAGTGTGCAAGTGGCCTTGTCTCCTTTACTGCTACGACAGTGTGCAAGTGGCCTGGTCTCCGTTACTGCTACAGCAGTGTGCAAGTGGCCTATCTCCATTTACTGCTACGATAATATACTAGTTGCCTGGTCTCCATTACTGCTATGGCAGTGTTCCATGTTGCTCTGTCTCTGATACTGCTCAGGTAGTTCACGTTTGTCTATTACTGGGCGTTTCTCATCCTTAAGCTCTCTATGAAGTGAGCTCCTTCTCAAACCTCTCTTCACCTGGGACTGTTTACACTCACTGAAGGCCATTAACCCATGCAGTACAGATACCCTGGGAATCCTTTGTATTCTGCCTGACCTGTGTCAGTATATTTTGTTATGGACTCTATGGTTATACTGGACCTGTGTAGGCATATGTATATGTAACCTGTCTTGTGTCTGTATTATTCTGATAAGATACTACAGGACCTGTGAGGGTTATCGTATTACCGTTTTTTTTTCAGTAAAACTGTGTTTTATCCTAAACCACTGTGTCTGTGTGTCAAACAAACTGTTACAACTGCCTTCCTATGTATTCTTTACGGGTTCAAGATTGTTACGATTGGGATCTGCTGATTCCATTCTCCAGATTTGCTGCAACACATGATCTCTCATCCTCTGAACTCTTCAGATATTCTCCATTCAGTTGTTTCCGTTGGGCCCCTTTCCGATCTAACATGGTTAGAGAATTTCTGTATCCAGGATACCAACCCTACAGGTCTTTTATCCCGCATTTACCTGGGTATTTGCTTGTTTTCTGAAGACACTAAAACTAAATGCATAATGGCTTGGGAGGAGGATATTGGCTCGGAGCTCCCCTTGGAGTCACTGCATAAGATCTGGTCCAGTGATGATAAGAGTACTTTATGCATTCTTCACAATGAAAGGGCGTATAAACTTCTGTATCAGTGGTATCTTACACCTGTTCGCTTGCATAAAATTTTCCCGACTCAGTTCCCCCTCTGCTTTTTGGGGTGTATGGAGTGGGGGGACCTGTACCATATCTGCTGGACTTGCCTGGTGGCTTGTGATTTTTGGTCCATGGGAAGATTTCTAATTAACTCAATAATTTTGATACCTACCACCCTGGACTGATGGTGATTTGTTTTAGGTTTACAAACCTCGGATGTCCCTAGCTTCCACTCTAAATTGATATCTCACATACTTTTTGCCACCAGAAATGCTCTGCAACACTGTCTCAGTTTTTCGAGATTTGTGAGTCGTGGCATATCTTTAATGACCGCCCCAGCCTAGAGTCCGGGACCCAGCCCAGACAGACTTCTTTTCCTTCCTCTCTGTTTCCTAATCCCATATGGTCAACTCAGCCTTTTTCCCCACTCCCTCTATGAGAAGAGGTAGAAGAGGTGGATGTAGAGGATGCTGAGGGTGCTGGCACAAGGACAGTGCATAGTCATGTATAATTAACGGCACTACATAACGACAATTTAAAAAGTCAATCCAAGGTTTTCTTGCCAAGCAATAAGACACTCACCACCTTAGCTTCAATGCACGGTGCAAGTAAGGAAGGACCCAATCCTATAACATATTGTTTTTAGCGTTAGCTAAAAACAGCTTTATCCCATTTATCCCAATATTTCAGGAGATACAACATTGATCTCCTGATAATTTGGCAGGGTAGCTATCAGAACATTCCAGAATTTGATATCTAAAATTCTTGAATAATATCTGAAATAACTTGAATACTTGAATTAAACAATGTCTTGTGATATGAACAGTATAGTTTTATTAGACTTACACATAGTTTCATCAACCTCCACTAGACATGTTATAACAAACATTTATAAAAAAACATATGGGAGCAAATTCTTTACTGCATGCAGAGAACTGGCGTCCTTGGCATACTATTAAAGGAGTACCGGTGGGACAGTTCATGAGGGCTTGACGAAACTGTTCCACTGAGGACCTATTTGAACAGGCTTGTATAGATCTGAGATTTAATTTTAAGGAAAAGGGCTATGCACCTTGGGTGATCAAAAGAGCAAAATCTCTAGCAAGAGACAAGACACTCGATCAATTACTTGACTCATTTCAAAATAAGTCTGATAAACTAACAGATCAAATAATATTTAGCACACTGTATAATGTAGAATTTGGTCAAATAAAGTCTATAATTAAATGGCATCTACCCATCCTTCTAGTGGACAATCCATCCTTGTGGGGGGGTCTAAATTTGTCTCTAAAAGGTTGCCTCCTTTGGCAAATCGTTTGTCCACTAGTATGTTTTTGGGAGATAGAAAAATGAGGTGTAATACCTGGCTACACACAACAGGTGCAATAGTTACCAGTGGTTTACTTCAGTTAAGTACTTTAAGTCTAGTGTTACATCATTAAAATATGATCTGAAACAATTGAATACATGTACAGTGTGCAATATACAATACGTTTGAAAGACCAGTAGGTCACTGCGAGAAAGAGTTAGGGAACATGTCAGTAATGTCAGGTGTGGAGATCAACAGACAGGTGTTTAACAGCACTTTTGTCAGGTACACAATTCGGGGCTTGATAGATTTTCTCTCATGGGCATTGAAAGACTATGCTTGCCCATTTGTGGGGGTGATAGATCCAGACTCCTACCACAAAAAGATGTTTTCTAGATTTTCATCCTGACAACTAGTAAGCCACAGAGTATTAATAAGGAAATTGATGTGTCATACTTTGTCCTTTTCTCATGTATTGAGTTGATTTGTTATAAGCTCTCCATATCATATTTCTTTTGTTGTTTTTAGATCATGTTTATCACTATTACCATTCTTTTTGGTATTTGCATACATACATATATATATATATATATATATATATATATATATATATATATATATATATATAAAAGAATAAGCCTCATTGCATAATTTATGGTACCTCACACACAGAACATAATTTATGTCTCCTCAGAAAACAAAAACACATTGAACAGAATGCCTCATTACATAATTTATGTCTCATTAGGAGACACAACTCCCATTGGGTGATTCAACGGGGACATTACTCCTCCCATTGGGTGATTCAATGGGGGCGTGTTTATCATACAGGGAGTTGGCCCTCCCCCTCCAGCCCTCCCACCACTAACTGACAAAAAAAATATAGCTGCCACTTGCTCCTGAAGTAGGGGATATCAATAACTTCTCCTGGTCCACACACACACTCTCACTCAGGATCATGACCCCACAAACACAGTTTCACCTCCCACAGGTAACTGTAACCCTCCATACACACTGTGTCACCTCCCACAGATAATTGTAAGCCTCCACACTGTTTCAGTACAAGGGTGTAATGTTTCCATAAAATACAAGCTCAGGGATAAAATTAATAGCAACTCTTATTTAACCCTTTCAGTGCAGAAGGGGTACGCAACGCATTGGCACTCAAAGAGTTAACACTTTCCATCTCTTCAGTCACCTCACTGTCTGTTTTCAACTGTCACTCCTCCACTTCCTGCTTCTTTAAAGGGAAAGAGATGCTTTGCTGTATGTTACAGAGGGCAAGCCTCAAACACCACTTTCTATTTGATCCCTCAGCATATTGCTACGCTGCCTCAACTGAAGAGCCACTGTGTGTTATATTGCTATGTTACCTCAGCTTAAGTAAGGAGGTACTGTTCCCAGTGGGTGATTCAATGGAGGAGTGATTTAAATCATTCAGGGAGTTATCCTTCCCCCACTATCCAGCCCGCCCACCACTATCCAAGTGACTGAAAAAACAAAATGGCTGCCACTCACTCCTACACCACAGACTCACACACACACACACACAAAAGCCACACACACACACACACACACACACACAAAAGCCACACACACACAGAGTCCCCAGGGGTCCCTCTACCAACCTGAGGCACACAATGGGCTGATCCAACAAAGAGAGGACGGGATCGGCTCCAGTGTACCTTCATTTCTGGTATCCGCAACACAACAATGCTTTCGGCTCCTGGTGCACAATGTGCTTCTGCTGCAGGAAGCCCAGCTGCTTCATGTAGCTCAGAGGCAGACAGGCCCAGTACCAAATCCTTCATGGTCCCCCTTCATGAAGCACAACGCTCCACTCCGCAACAGCCTGGTCATGCGGCCCTTCAAGGAGCTCTCTACAAGCAGCAGCTGGATGTGGCTACTACCCGTGGCTGAGGAGCTGGAGACAGACCATGATGGGGCCACTCTGTAATACACACTCTTACACACAAGCTTCTTCACCGCTGCTCTCTGCCCACTGTCACACACCTGCATTGTGTAAGTACCCTGTAACAAAAAAAATACATGCTGCACTATAGCTGCTCCAACAACACACACCATCTCTGCTCCAACCACACACACTATTCCTCCTCAGTTCCCGCTCTCGGTGCCCAGGCTGCGTCCCTAGTAATGCTCTTGGCCGAGGCCTGGGGCAGGAGGTGTCTTACTGGCCAGGGAGCCGGGCCGGCGGTTGTCTGGCAGCCTCTGAGTATGCATGTACAGAGTCCACTTCAGGGACTGTGGACTCCATGACTCTCGCTACATACTGGGACAGCTGGTTAACCCTTTCAGTGCCAGAGGATTAAGCAACACAATGAGCAATGCCTTGCCTACCCCTCTGGCACTTACAGGACCATAATAATATCTGTATGTGTGTGTGTGTGTTTGTGTGTGTACGCATGTATGTACGTGTGTATGTATGATCAATGCCTGTATATGTCACTGTATCTGTGTGTGTCTATGTATGTGTGCAATATGATTCTTTCTGCTTCACACAGTACACAAAAAAACATCATCAGTCAATACAGCTAAATGAAATGTACAATATAAACAAACACAAAAAATATTACAATAAACCTTCAAAATGCCACCTACAACATTTCAAACAAAAAATTCTACATAACACATACCCTACTACAATGACGGTCAACGCTGTCACATATTGCTATTATATATATATATATATATATATATATGGATTATAAATATTGGGACTAATACATTGGATATACATTGTGACTGACAATATATCAGTAATGATCGCAGATATAGTGATCACATGTTTATCACTATTACCATTCTTTATGGTATTTACATATATATGTTTTTTAATTTTTTACTTATTTAGGAATTTATACACTGTATCTCCTCTTAGATTGTCACGATTACCTGCTGACTGGGTGGTTCACACACATTTGTGTCTGGCAGGTATGAGGTTAAACTTACCTGGTCTGCAGGTTTACGTTACAGTTTAATTGCTTGGGGAGGTGGTGTCATTTCCTTTATAAGGATGGTGTTTGGGTATCACAGTTTCACTTGGACTCCTGTGCTTCCTTCTTCTGTGGTGTGGTGATAGGCATATTTGTGGCCACTTCCGCATTACTGACATCATGAAACAGGCACTGGCAAGGACGCCTATTTATGGCCCTACTCTGTGTTGCCTAATTGGATCCCGCCTTCTCCTGCTCCTTAATAAACCTTCCTGGGCCTGGGAGTCATTGCCCTTATGTGGTATTTCTGATATTGTCTCCTGAGCTCCGTTGTCACCAGTGCTTTCCTGAGAATCCGCTCCGTGCATGACCCCGGCTTGTCTGACTACCCATGTTGGTTCTCACCTGTGGCTCTGGCTGACTAACTTGCTCCGCGTATGACCCCGGCTTGTCTGGCTACCCACATCGGTTTTGACCTGTGATTCTGGCTGACTAACTCGCTCCGTGTATGACCACGGCTTATCTGACTACCTGCTCCATATTGTCCCGGGCTTGTCTGACCCGTGGCTCTGGCTGACTATTGGCTAAGGACACTCCTAGCGTGCCTGCTCTTGTCTCGGTTATCCGTGGCTCCAGCCTGCTCTCGCTCCCTGTTGCCTCCGGTTGCGTTACCTGAGGTTCAGACTGGTGCATCCTTGTCTGTACTCACTGGTGCTCCATCCGTACCTCTGTCTCGCAGTAGTGAAGTGCACAGCACAGTGTGCAGCTCCAGGTAGGAGCTTGGGGACGATTATCCTGTGGTCTGGGGTTGTGTGGGCTAATACCAGTATTGCTGTACTTATTAAATAGAGGTGGATTTATATTTTATAGTCTTTTCTGTCCTTCTTTGCCTGAAAACCGTGACATTGGGATATGTGGTCAGGCCTATGACTAAGCACTCAGGTGCGAAATGCGTGAAGCAATTTAATGTGACGTCTGTTTTTTCTCATCGAATAAAGATGTTTTTAGATAACTCCACTTTCCTGTACGGTTTTCCTCCATCTTCAATATGTTATAGGATGGGGTCCTTCCTTACTTGCACCGTGGATAGAAGCTAAGGTGGTAGTGTCTTATTGTTTGGTAAGAGAACCTTGAATTGACTTTTTACATTGCCTTTATGTAGTGCTGTTGATTAAACATGACTATACCAATTCCTGTTCTTCTCAATTGAGCACACAGTTTGGGCTTATACATTATACATCCAATATGGTTCTTAAATGCCACTCATGAATATTGTGATAACAGCATCTAAATAGAAGAGGTACCTTGTTGGATATCCACATGTGGAAGAATTGTATTGCTGACTATGCTTATCATGTTGATTACTTGCTAAGCAAGTGTAATGTTTACCGCTATATTGCAGGTTTTTTATCACTAACCATTTGAAAGATAGAAGATCCATTTGTAAAGTTCCACTGGAAAGTTTAACTGTTCAAGATTAGCCACAAGTCCATTGTGTGATTGGATTTTAAATGGCAACTTGAAGATTGGATGATGTGAGCAGTGAGACCATTTTCTGAACATCATTACCTTATGTCTAAACTTTGACTGTACTTAAACTGGACATTAGTTGTGTGATTGGACTTTAAATGGTGATTTGAGACTTGGCTCATGTGAGCAGTGTGATCTTATACGCACATCAACATTTTACTTTGAAAACATTTCACAAATATTTTCTTATAAAATTAAACACTCACCACCCAACGTGGAACATGGATGTCATGTCCAATATAACTATAGCTTCCACTGAGGACATGAATGTTGGGACATAAGGCACTACATTGGATTTAACCCTTGATGTTACTTGACAAATATAATGTTTATTACCATCAGGGGTTACTGATAAGAGACATGAATTAATGCAGAGAGCTTTTTGGAAACTAATGTTGACTTGAATCCCCCAGTCATAAGTCCTTCCAAGCATTTTAAGAAACTTGATAACATCCTGAGTTGTGAGGTGACACTATGGTGGGAGGTAAATACCTTACTAAAATATGTCAAACATAAGAGAATTCCAAGAAGATTACGGATAAAAAAAGTCAGACTTTTGTATGAAATGATGATCATTTTCTGGAGGAGTGGAATCAGATTAACAGACTGCTCTATGTCGCTAATGCATTTGAATATCAAACACAAACGTGCTAACTAAGGGCCAGAATTAGGTTAAACAGTTGTAGGATTCTGTCCAGAAGGAATCCCATAACAGTGTCTTCAAGAAATTACAATAAGAACTGCAATTAAGACAAACTGGAAACAACAACTGTGGAATCTAAACAACTTAAATTTATACGTGATAAGGAAGAGTATCATTCTAGCTGAATTTACAACAGTTCAAGACACTTTGATGGAAAATCAACAGTCAATGCACAGAAATTCATCCTTAAATCTTCTACTAGTTTTAAGAAGGTTGTTCCACAGATTTGGATTCCTCATTGGTTTCAAAAGATTCCACTATAGAGAGCTCTAGAGCTTCTAGGGTGGAATCGGTTTTTAGTGATTCTAGTGATCGCTCTTCACTATGGAACCCAAGAAAATGGGAATCCTGTCAGGAGGAGATCATCAAAGCACAAACATGTACACAGAAGAAATGCGTACGAAGAGGAACATCCAGGTGTAAGATATCCAAGGAGGAATCGAAGTCCAAGGGATCATTACCAGTAATTAATTTATCATCACATGTTTTATCTAATGAAGAAACCAAAGTGTTATCAAGGGGACTCAAATTTACACCCACTGTACGCTTTAATTTATTCCAAATTATAATTGATGTTAATACATTTGTACTTGAACTCACTTTGAGGAAACATTTAAGGATTCCTCTGGGGATGCACCTCCCTCTCTGGTTGACCTGGATTTGTCTCCCGGTTGAGGGGTTTGGTATTCACCCGATTAAATCCGAATATACAGCTGCAGGTTTCTCGTTTCAGGAACACTGTACTACTCTGGAACTGACATCTTTACAAGATGATGGTGACAGTTCTGTTGGCTTTTGTGCAGTTGCACCCAAACCTTCAGCCCATTTACCTACTACAAGTACTTTTTATCCTCTGCATGCTAGGAGCCCCCCAATAGATGTCTTTCAGGAGGTTGTAGAAAAAGAGCTCTCAGTATTACATGACCAAGTCAGACACTGTCTGAACGAAAAGCCATAGACTAATTATCTGAGAATTCTTCTATCACCATCAAGGAGGCAGATAAGGGGGACCTAGTTGTAGTTCTAGATACTGTGTGGTATAAAAATGAAGCACTTAGATAGTTGGGGGGATACTGACACCTATACCAAATTATCTAGAAATCCAGCTGCTGATTTCTGATGCCTAATAGATTCTCTTATTGACCGGGGTGCCTTGGGGGGGCTTTTTCTCACTTAGAGATGCACAGCTTTTAAAGGTTCCGCATCCTGTGATTCCAATTTTCCATCATCTCCCCAAAGTGCACAAGTCACTTGAGAATCCAGTAGGAAGACCGATTTTGTTGGGCATTAACTCGCTAAATGAAAAACTAGGCGAGTATGTTAATGCCTGCTTTCAACCTCTAGTCCTTAGACTTAAAGGGATAGTAATAATTCATTTTATCTTTATTTTATTTTGTAGGCATTAAAAAAACATGAAGAACGATATAAGTCTTATTTCTCAAAGCTTTATGGTTTGAGAGCTATTCACAAGCAAAGTTTCCCCTCTCGCCCCTTTTACCTAGTGTAAGACATATCTTCTCAGATGTGGAATGCAGTCCATAGACCAGACAGATAACAGCAGGGGACAATCTTCTTTCTAGAAAACAATGAAAACCCTGCCCCCCTTGACAAGTTTTTCAGGTTTTTCCCTTATCTTAATTGAAGATTGTCCCTCTCTGCAATCTACCTGGGCACCTCCCTTCTGATCTGGCTGAACAGTGTTACATCAGTAAAAGGGGCGGGAGGGGGAGATTTTGTCATTGAATTACTCTTGAACTACAACTCTGACAGAAATGAAATAACACTCTCCAAAGTCCAAATACTATGATGATTAATTAGAGCTGCTTTTATTATGAAACATTACTATCCCTTTAATACCAATTTAAGGTAAACTAAACAGGTTTTGCAGGAACTCAATCGGATGACTTGGTATGACAAGTACAGTTGGGTTAGTTGTGATGTGTCCTCACTCTATTCATGTATTCCTCATGAGTTAGGGTTGAGGTCTGTCCAATTCCATCTTTACAAGGACAGCAATAATTCTGTTGAGTTCATTGATTACCTGTTGGAGGTTATACTGTGACGTACAGGACTGTCACAGGTCACATGGTACTAGAGGCGGAGCCTCACCTCTCCCCTACCTGGGATCATGTGGACACTAAGGGCTAGATTTAAAAGCTCACGTTAAACCAGCCGCTAAGTGAAAACGGCACATCGCTCGCAAAGAATACATGAGTTACGGCAGATTCAATAGGTACTCTACAAGAATAGCTATCGAGCGTAGGCACAACCAAAACACGTAACACAAAAGCCGTTGTCGCTCATGTTAATGCACAACGGGTGGCCAAATCACACGATAACATAGCTCAAAACAACATCTAACATAACGGCTGCCGTTGTCTAGCAACCCTGATTGACGCATCAAAAAATTCAAACACACAGCCAATCCCAAAACCCCAAAGTATCCAAAAACTTCTAATACACCTATATATATACCCCAAAATAACCGTCACACACTGTCTGTTGTCGAGTTCTTGAGAGCTAGATATCAGGACCCAGGAGCGGAGGATAGTGATCAGAGAGAGGGAGACAGGAGCGTACATTGGAGGTGGAGGAGTTTTTGAGTTTGGAGAGAGGAGAGCATTGCACATAATATGAGACATATCACACCTTTGCACATATTACATACACACATACAAACACAAACACATACATACACATAGTCCTTTTATTTTATAACACCCTACACATTTTACATTTTATTTTGACAGTGTGAATCTGTGAGTGAAAGTGTGTGACAGAGTGTGAGTGGATCGAGTGTGTCTGTGAGGGCCAGTGGGAGTGCCTGGGTGTGAGTGGGTGAGTGATGGCAAGGAGAGGAGGACAGGAGAGAGGGATGGGGAGAGTAATGGAGAGGGAGGAAGGTCAGGAGGGCATCCCTGAGCAAAGCAGGGGTGGGAGAGGGACTTCCACAGGGCGGAGGGGGACCCGGCCACAGGAGCAATCACACACAGGACAGGGACAGAACCTGCAGTGGGACGAGGGGTAGTTGCTGGGGAGCACCCCACACAGTCAGGGTCAGACCAGGCAGGACACTCGGGGTTTAGGGATCCTAAATACACCGAGGAGGAGAACACGGCTCTCGTGGAGGCTGTCCTGGAGAGGGAGAGTGTTCTCCACCTGACGGCGAAGGTCCCTGGCCTGTCAGCGAGGAGGAAGGCAGCCTGGAACCAGATCTGCAGCCGGGTGAACGCGGTGGTTCCGTGCAGGCGGGAAGTGGAGTCCATCAAAAAGCGATGGGGCGACTGCCGGAGGGTGGTGAAGAACAAGCTAACAGAGCTCGCCAAGCACGCCCGAGGCACTGGAGGTGGCCCACCCATCCCTATCACCTTCTGCAGCTGGGAGGAGATGGTACGGCAGACCATGTCCCCGACCCTGATCGAGGGGGTCGTTGGAGGAGCTGACACTGGGGATGAGAGGAGCCTCCACACTACCTGTACGTGCAACACTACATAACCACACACTACATCAACCAACACCAGCTGCACAAACAGTCACACCTCAACACATGCCCATCATTCATCCATACAACTGCATCAACACAGCACCCTGAGGGTTAAAAACAGGACACAACACCAGGACAAATGTCAATATCATCACTGTTCACACACAGTGTCACCCATATCCCCACAAGGAAGTCAGCACCTAACCCCTTGAGTACTAGAGGGATCATCAATGCATCGAGCAACAATGCTTTGGCAACCGCTCTGGGACTCAAAGGGTTAACCAGACAACAAACAAGTCAATAGGCCAACGATCACATGCTACACAGGGGACATTCACTAAGCGGTGACAAAGAGATGGTGGAGACAAAGTAAACCTCACACACCCTCACTTCACCAATACCAGTGTTAGTCTATGGAGAATATGTAAAAACAAGAATCAAGTTGATAGGGTCCCATTGTACAGACGCCATGGAAAACACTGGAAATGGGGAAAGGAGATCACTGGAGAAGTCACCATCATGTTCACTTCATCAGTTCAACATCACCGCTTACTGAATCACAAAAAGGGTGGATCAGGTCACACATCACAGTGTCCCAGAGAATAACTGCTTGTATGTGCAACACACAGGCCGAAAACTATGCCACAAAATTAAAGGTGGATGAAGTAGGCCTTGGTGTTGTGCTGCAATCATTTACTCTAACTTCAAATGACATATCCCACATCTGATTCCCACATGGATCCACAGGGGTGCTGATGCCATGGATGGATGGTACACCAGCCGCTGTTTGCAGGATACACATGGGAACCAAATATCAACCTTGGTATCAAGGTGTCCGTGATTGCTGCCTTTTCCTGTCAGTTATCTGTGAGGGTTCCCCATTGGCTGCCTGTCTTTAGTCCGCCCAGTATTGCCTATATAGACTGGGTTCTGGCACCCTTTGGTTGCCCTTTCGTGGTGTCTCTTTGTCAGTAGCCACCTGCATTTGTATTCCTGTGTTCCATGGGCCTTGGTTGAATCCTCTACTCTCCAGTGTCTGCCTGCCTACCTGACTGACAGCCTTCTCTGCTGAAGTGGTTCCTGCCTCCGTTCCTGATCCGGTTTGGGCTGACATTCCTGCTTCCGTTCCTGATCCAGCTTCCTGTCCTGGCCTGGCTGTCTCTCCTGCTCCTGGATCGTTTTGGATTCTCTCTGTTATCATGGTCGCTTGGGCGACATTCTGAACTCTGGGCGTATTACGTTTAGTCCAGTACGCAGATACTGGTTTGCTCCCTTACAGCACTGGTTGTAGCTTCCTATAGTCCAGTACGCGGGTAGCAGTTCGCTCCTATCATCTCCAGTTGCTTACTGCCACCTCTCAACACCGGTAGCATCTCAGTGTAGTCCAGTACGCGGATACTGGCTGGCTCCGTTACTGCACCAGTTGTGTATTCCTGTAGTCCAGTACACGGGTACTGGTTCGCTGCAATGTTTTCCGGTTGCTTCTTGCCACCTCTCAGCACTGGTAGCATCTCCATGTAGCCCAATACGCGGGTATTGGTTTGCTCATTTACAGCACCGGTTGTGTAGTCCAGTACGCGGTTGCTGGTTCGCTCCTATATTCTCCGGTTGCTTACTGCCACCTATGCAGCACAGTAGCACCTCTGTTTGGTCCAGTACGCGGGTACTGGTTTGCTCCTTTACAGCACCGGCTGTGTTCCCTTTAGTCCAGTACGCGGGTACTGGTTCGCTCCTATATTCTCCGGTTGTTTACTGCCACCTATACAGCACCGGTAGCGTTTCAGTTTAGTTCAGTACGTGGGTACTGGTTCGCTCCTATATTCTCCGGTTGCTTACTGCCACCTATACAGCACCGGTAACATTTCCATGTAGTCCAGTACGCGGGTACTGGTTTGCTCCTTTACAGTACCGGTTGTGTTTCCTTGTAGTCCAGTACGCGGGTACTGGTTTGCTCCTATTTACCGGCTGCTTGCTGACTCCTATACAGCAGCGGTAGGCCTCCTTGTTGTCCAGCACTTGAGACTGTTTTGCTCCACCTCTTCACCAGTCGCTGAGGCCACCTTCATGATAGTACCAGTACTTGCCTACACTGTGTCCTTGTTTGGCTGCCTTGCCCGGTATAGTGGTAAGGCCGGTAGAGCCAACTATTCCTGGGTATAGTCTGCCTTGCCCGATATATTGGCAAGGCCGGTAGAGCCTACTCACTCATTGTGCCAGTCCTAGGCTGCCTTGCCTGATATATTGGCAAGGCCGGTAGAGCCTACTCTCTCGTTGTGCCAGTCCTAAGGCTGTCTTGCCTGTTATATTGGTAAGGCCGGTAGAGCCTTCTCTATGTCATGTGCCAGTCTCTAGGCTGCCTTGCCCTGTATATTGGCATGGCCGGTAGAGCCTTCTCTATGTCGTGTTACCAGTCTCCAGGCTGCCTTGCCCGGTATATTGGCAGGGCCGGTAGAGCCTTTTCCATCTCATGTTGCCAGTCTACAGGCTGCCTTGCCCGGTATATTGGCAAGAACGGTAGAGCCTATCCATATTCTCTGTACCATTGTTCTCTACTACTTTGTACAAATTGTGTGTCATTATATATGTGTATGTCAGGACCCATGAGGGTTCTCTTTAAACTTTCAATAAAGTTGTGTTTTTATCTTAACTCTGTGTCTGAGAGTCAAAACAAACCATGACACTTGGCATGGTCAGGCCATGACTGATGGATATCTCAGATTGAGTACGGTTGCCTCACACAGAAGGATGGATGGGCTCATACACAGAGAAAAACAGGCCTCAATCAAAGATATCCCTCACTACTGGCTTGATTGTTGCCCTTAGGATTCAACTGGAACATACAACACGGACAGGATCTTGTCAAATTCATCAATCTATGATTGGCAGGGTGGTATCCCATGCATCACAATGTAATGCATAGGATATCATCATGACAACCAGAGAGTCACCTGTCAAGTAATCCAAAATTGTGCATTGTACGGGATCAAATAAGAAGATAGGGTTGAATAACCCTTGAATCTCACTGCAGATCTATTCACAAGAGATATGGACACTAATAAAAACGTTCAGATATGTGCCTTTCAAATGTTTCAAAATATGTCCCAACACGATGTGAACACAGAGATCAGTTCACTGGATGTGATTGCCTTACTGGCCAGATATGTGCACCCATCAAAAATCAACCTACATTGCTACCATCCAAATACACATACATAGTATATCACACTCTATGTAGATGGGATATAGGAGGTATGTTCATATCCATCATATCAATCCAATGTATTATTGGATGGGTGCACATATATAGCCAGTAAGGTAATCACACATACTGAACTGCTCTCTGGCTTCACATTTTGGAAGGATATTTTTGTATCCATATGAAGGCTACATATCCACAGACATATATGACCATTTCTACTTGTGTGTGACTGTAATGGGATAGCAATGGGTAATGTCATCATGATGCAATATCATTGGCATCGTAAAAAGATGTGTCATGATGTAAGTCCTATCCCTCCAACCCTCATAGTTATACAGATATTGCTCTATGTGACAGGTGGAGATATCTTTCATTTGACCACACAGAGGCTCTTCAGCAGAGCCAAATTTGCAACATTTCGAGATAGATACCTCTTTGGAATGGTCCACAGAGTATGCTTGCAAACCATGCACACTCTGTACACCATTCCAATTAAGTATTGTTCTCTAAATGGGATGATTTTGGCTCTGCTGAAGAGCCCTTGTGTGGACAAATGAATGAAATCTCGATCTGTCACATAGAGCAATATCTGAATAACCATGAGGGTAGGAGGGATAGGACTAACAGCGAACAACATCTGTTTTCACAATGTCTACAATATGACATCAAGGTGGACTTAACCTTTGCTAGACCCTTGGAGGGATAGCCATCCCTGAAAGTTGTAAAGACAAATAAATGTCGTAGGATTCACCCCCCGAGGTAAACAATGGTATTCCTACTGCTGAAAGGTGTGTTGATTCAAAAGGTATCACAGCTCAGACATGGATATGTCAGGGGCAATATCCCAGTGGCCTGAAATTGTACAGTAGTGCTGTCACTACACTATCATATGGACAGATCTGGTACAGGGACCAGATATCTACATGGGAGGGTGCTGCAACAGCCCCACTGTTCTATTTTGGGCCACTGTGATATTGCACCTCAAAATGAAACCTTTACCCGTAATAACTCAAACAACACCTTTCAGCAGTGGGAGTACCCTTGTTTACCCAGGGTGATTAACCCAAACACATATATTTTTCTTCACCACATATCAAAGTATAACTGTCTCCCCAAACCTATGGCTAAGTTCACTAATCACAACATCTCATTTCTCCACACAGCTTACGGCCCTCAAGCCCAGCGGGAGCCCGTGGAGGAGGCTACGTCACCCCCCAGTGAGGAGTACACAGAGGATGGGACCAGCCGGTGGTCACCATCCCCATCTCCTCCAACACAGGCTGCACCACCACCTTCTACACCGCCACAGGCTGCACCCCTCGAAGCTGCACCACCACAGGCTGCACCCCTTCAAGCTGCACCTCCCCAGTACAGTGGCTGGATGCAACAGGAGGAGAGGTGGATGTATCCAGCCACCTCCACCAGCTACTACCCTCCAGCAGCAGCACCACCACCGCCAGGGAGGCAATGGCTGCCAGGGACAGTGGCCACCACCCAATATGGGCCATATGCCTCACAGATCAACACACCCTCCTGGATAGCTCCACAGCATGCCCCAAGGTATGATCCCAGGTGGGGTCCAAGCACCAATCAGTGGCCACCATATGACCCTTGGTCACTGGACTACCCACACCTTGGCCTGATTGGTGAGCCCCAGCGCCCCCTACCCAGGGACATATTCACACCTCCACCAGCACACACATCATTGGGCAGCTCGGAGTCACTTGATGTGGTGGGCATATGCCCATCATTTGCACCAGCCACTCCAACAGCTGTCACAGCAGCCACAACACCTCCAGCAGCAGCAGAGGAAACAGCACCTCCAGCAGCAGAGGAAACAGCAGCATCAGCAGCAGAGAAAACAGCAGCATCAGCAGCAGAGGAAACAGCACCCTCAGCAGCAGAGGAAACAGCACCCTCAGCAGCAGAGGAAACAGCAGCACACACAACTCAACCATCTCCAGACAGGTATCATGGACATGTTGACACAGGTACCTGTGGAGTTGAGAGAGATCAACCGCAGGGAGAACCTGAGAATGGAGAGGGAGAACTTGCGTTCCACGGAGCGGTCTACTGCACCCACCACCCCCTCCAGTGTTACCCCTGAAGCCACACCTAGGGGGCAGAGGGTGACCAGGCGATCAACAAGGGCATCCACCTCTGGCACCCAGTCTAAGGCCCCCCCCAAAAAAAGAAAAAATGAAAGGCCCAACCTGTTAACTGCCCCCTCAATAGAGAAACATTGTGCTTTTGATTCCTGTCTGATCTGCTGTGTCTTCAGTTATGGATTGGGTGGCAGGGTTGTCTCCATTTCATTGCCATACAATGCAGTGAACACAACCTCTGCCTGGGTGAAATGTTTGTGGATGCTACAACATGGGTTCACTCACACACACACACCGTTGTATAAATTCAACTGGAAATACATCCCTGGAGCTATATTACTCAACTGTGTTATATGGCGATGTGTGTTGAATTTGAACAACAAAACATACCCTTTAGCACAACAAATGGTACAACACTGAACATTCGTCTACATCATATGTTGTGTTTAACCCTTTGAGTGCCAGAGTGGTAGGCAACACATTGCAGAGAAATGCGTTGAGTACCACTCTGGCACTCAGAGGGTTAAGGGGATAACCAAACAAACAGCTATGTGACTTAGCGGTGACATAACAAGCAGGACAGATAAATGGGACATGCATCAATATTGTCTTGGATTCAAACACTCATTGTGCAACTGGCTTACTGGGGAAGCCAATGTTTTTAACCTAGGATTTCAATGTGTAGCACACACATTGATATCCTGGGGTGAGCACTGGGGTCTCCAGTAAGTTGAGTTGTTTTCCTAAGGGTGTAACAGACTTCACCAGTGATAGCACATGTCCACTTTGTCTAGTTGTTCGTTGATGTAGCCCATGTACTGAGATATGTCAAAGTGGAGCAATATCTCAGAACATTGATTATACTGAGCAACACATAAAGTGTGGACAGGAATTCACTGTGGAAGTATGTCCCCTGTATCACCTCTTTATCACTCCCACAACACATTAGTGTATCCTTGCCACCATCATCTGTTTGCATGAATACATCACAGAGTCCACTCACTGGCAAACAAGTGGTGGACTCCTGTGATGTGGGTGATGCCTTTCCATGTATGGGGGATACTCTATCCTGAGTGTGGTTACGCATTGACAAATGTGTAATCCAATATATCCTCATACAGACACAGATTGAATAGTGAAGGTTCATCTTTATTGTGTCTCAAAGTACATTAGAATGTACATGTGTTTTCTGTGTGTATTGCCTATATGCATTGAACACTTGTATGAGAACACTAAATGTACTTTGAAAGAAATTGTACTACTTTAGTAACACTGCTGTCCTGCTTATGTGTTGTCCACAAGGTTTGACAACTCTGTTGATGAGCATCCTAACTGTACAGGTTATTACACTCGTGAATTTGTGTTTTCTGTGTCTATATGAAAATGTTCCAGTAGAGGTTGCTGTGAACCTCAGGTCAAACATTGCATCACCAACAAAATCACCAGAAACAGCAAGAGGTGAGCTTCATGAAGGTGTTGTCAAGACATCAATCCAGTCACATGGAAGATCTTCAGTTGAAGGATGGATCATGTTATGGATGCCTGTGGAACAAGAGGACAGGATTTGGAGCAGTAGACCTGAACTGATCATCAAGCAACAACAATTTCGACTTTATAATCCCCGCAATTTTCTTAATAACAGGTGAGTACACAAACCATTGCTTGGTAATGTGTTGTGTACTCATCTGTAACGAATTATGTGGAGAACTAAGGACATGTGCACCAGCCCTATGGATATGTGCCCCTGACATGTATACACACATCAACAAGTGTTCTGAGAGCTCATGGAAGTAATGAATTTGGGCTGCCACTGTCACTGTCTTTTGTTCCATGGAACTATTAGGACATATTTGTTGATGTGTGTATTCATGTCGGGGGCACATATGTCTGCACACTCACAGGTCAGCATGGAGTCCCTGGTAATCTGATCTACGTTTCATGACCTCTACGTTGTGTGACAATACCACTGTACATCCATCCCTCTGCTGCTCTTCTCAGCTCTAGCACAGTACAGGTCCCATATTGAGTCCAATGGCCCTTTAACCCCTGATGTGACGGAGTATTATCCAATGCATAGCATTGGATAATACTCTTTCGCTACAAGGCTAGCATGGTTGCTCAGGCTATGATCATGGCAAATCAAGTTAGCTGCTGTCAATCAAGTCCTGTAAGGTGATGAACATGGGTTATGTGTTATACCTTGTTTCTTCTGGGGGTCTGCGTGATATCCTTGTGGTCTGTATGTCAATGTGCAGAGGGGAATGGAGGATGGTTTTTGAATTCCCAAACACAATATGCCACGTCCATGGTATGGTTGATGTTTGGGGCCATGCTGCTGCCCGTGCAGTGCTGTGTCAATGTTCCTGTTGGGTGAGACAGAACATCATGTGCAGTGTGGTTAGTGTGTTGGCACCAATTCACAGGACTGATGGGGGACTTGCATGGATTGTTTGCATGCCTGTGTTATACTCACAGGTAAAGTGTTCCGTGATGAGCGTGTCTCTGATCTGCTCCCCTCTCAAGGTCTCCTCAACATGGCCGATGTCCATGGGCACTTCAGGTATGGGGGGGTTCTGGATGTGATCCAGCATCCTGGTGTCCACTGCGATGTTGTGCAGTATTGTGCACGCCACAATTATATTGCACACCTTTCCAGGTGCATACTGCAGTGCTCCCCCCGAGTGGTCCAGACATCGAAATCGTGACTTGAGGAGGCAAAATGTCTGCTCAATGGCATTCCTCGTTTGCCATGAGCCTGGTTGTACCTTTCCTGGGCATGTTTGAGGACTGGCCACAGGGGTCAGTAGCCAGGACTTGCAGCCATAGCCAGCATCACCTGTGTAATGTGAGTGACATGGTGAGACAGTGAGCACATGTTGTGTGAATGATGTTTTGTGTGTTGGACGTACTAACTGTGGGTCAGGAGCATGCTGAGCAGCGTTGTGTATACGCCTGTGGACGTGGTGTGATTTTGTATTGTGAACTCACCCAAAAGCCATCCCCCTATAAAAGTTCCATTCTCGAAATCTCTGTGGACTGAGGAGTTTTGTAGAATGTATGAATCATGTGAGCTGCCAGGATACTTTGCACAGACATTCACAATCCTCATATGGTTGTCACACACTATCTGCACGTTGATGGAGTGAAAGTTCTTCCTGTTAATGAATAGCTGTGCGTCACGTGCTGGGGCTTTAATACGGACATGGGTGCAATCTATAGCACCCATGACCCTGGGCATGCCTCCCCTTGTGTAAAAGGCCTGCTTGACGTGTATCCAGTCCATGTTGGTGGTGGGGAAATGTGTATAAGTACTGGCCTTGCTTTTGAGGGCTGGCAGTACCTGGGCCAGCACCCTGGAGAATGTGGCCTGTGACATGCCAGATGCGTAACCCTCAGTGGACTGGAAGGCCCCACTTGCCATGAAGTGTATGGCACACAGTCGTTTTTGCAGGCCAGATAAGGCATAGTTGTGGATGTAGATGGGATTCACCTGCACCTTGATGACCTCATACAAGGCAATGATGCTGTCAGGCCTCAACCTGTAGCGATCAATGACCTCATCATCGGTCATTCCAAAGAGGATGACCCTTGGGCGGTATACCCTGGGCCTTGGTGGTCGTCTAAACATCCTCTGCTGCTGTGGAGCATCTTGTTGCTGCAGTTGTGCATTTGCAGGCAGGTGCTGTCCTCCAGTTGGGGATAGACTCCTGTGTGGCTGCTGAGCCAGAGCTTCCTCACTGGGGGTTGCTGGTGTTCCCTAGCTCTCTCCCTTGCACGCCTTCTCCGCAGTCTTCGCAACAATATGTAACCCAACATACTGATTACGCTCTCTATCTCTCTCTATCTCTCTCTCTCCCTCCCTGAGTGGAAAACAAGCCACAAGTGAGTGTGTTGAGTTGTCCCTTTAAGTACTTGCTAGGGCGTTGTGTAGGTGTGGTGATGAGGTGAGTGCTAACCAATGGTGAGTTGTTTTTGTCCAGGTAAGTGTTTTCAGGTGTGTGTGTGTGTGTTATAAGATGTGGTGTGTTGTGCTTGGTATGTGTCTGCCATTTGCAGTTGTGTAGTTGTGGGGTGCAGGTCACGTGTTGATGTTCCACAGGTGAGCTTGTATTTGCAGGTGTCCGTTTTGTGTGATAACCCCTATTATTCCGTGCCATGTTGTGTTGTTGTTTTTTTGGGGGTCCTTGTCCCTGTGGTGTTGCTTGTTGTTGTGTGTGGAGTGATTTGTGTTGTGTGTCCATGTTTTTGTGTTGTTTTGGCATTGCGCGGGTTAATTTTTCCATTTACATGCTTGTGCGGTAAGCATTTTGTGTATTTTCCTATGTAACGGGTGTTTTGTTTTGCCCGTTAAGGGCTAGATTTAAAAGCAGCCGTTAAACCAGCCTCTAAGTGAAAAAGGCACATCGCTCGCAAATAATACATGAGTTACGGCAGATTCAATAGCTACTCTACGAGAATAGCTATCGAGCGTAGGCACACAAAAAACACGTAACACAAAAGCCGTTGTCGCTCATGTTAATGCACAACGGGCGGCCAAATCACACGATAACAGCGCTCAAAACAACATCTAACATAACGGCTGCCGTTGTCTAGCAACCATGATTGATGCAAAAACAAATTCAAACACACAGCCAATCACAAAGCCCCAATGTATCAAATAACTTCAAATACACCTATATATACCCAAAAATAACTGTCACACACTGTCTGTTATCGAGTTCTTCAGAGCCAGATATCAGGACCCAGGAGCGGAGGATAGTGATCAGAGAGAGGGAGACAGGCGCGTTCATTGGAGGTAGAGGAGTTTTGCAGTTTGGAGAGAGGAGAGAGGTACACTAAATATACACATATCACACTTTTGCACATATCACATACACACATACAAACACATACACATACATACACATAGTCCTTTTATTTTATAACACCTTACACATTTTACTTTTTGTTTTACAGTGTGAATCTGGGAGTGAAAGTTTGTGACAGAGAGTGAGTGGATCGAGTGTGTCTGTGAGGGCCTGTGGGAGTGCCTGGGTGTGACTGGGTGAGTGATGGCCAGGAGATGAGGACAGGAGAGAGGGATGGGGAGAGTAGTGGAGGAGGAGGAAGCTCAGGAGGGGATCCCTCAGCAGAGCAGGGGTGGGAGAGGGAGATCTGCAGGGCGGAGGGGGACCCGACCCACAAGAGCAGGCACACGCAGGACAGGGACAGAACCTGCAGTGGGACGAGGGGTAGTTGCTGGGGAGCACCCCACACAGTCAGGGTCAGACCAGGCAGGGCACTCCGGCTCTGAATCCTCCCATGCCGGAGCTGACGAGGGCAGGATCAGGGACCCCAAATACACAGAGGAGGAGAACACGGCTCTCGTGGAAGCTGTCCTGGAGAGGCAGTGTTCTCCACCCGACAGCGAAGGTCCCTGGCCTTTCAGCGAGGAGGAAAGCAGCCTGGAACCAGATCTGCAGCTGGGTCTACGCGGTGGCTCCATGCAGGTCGGACGTGGAGTCCATCAAAAAGAGATGGGGAGACTGCCGGAGGGTCGTCAAAAACAAGATGACCAAGCTCGCCAAGCACACCCGAGGCACTGGAGGTGGACCAGCAGTCCCTATCACCTTCTGCGGCTGGGAGGAGATTGTGCGGCAGACCATGTGCCCGACCCTGATCGAGGGGGTCATTGGAGGAACTGACACTGGGGATGAGAGGAGCCTCCACACCACCGGTACGTGCAACACTACAGAACAACACACTACAGCAACTAACACCAGCTGCACACACAGTCACACCTCAACACATGTCCATCACTCAGCCATACAACTGCACCAACACAGCACCCTGAGGGTTAAAAAAAGGACACAACACCTGGACAAATGGCAACGTCCAACTTAGGACAAACCTGTCAAAGTCCTACTTCAACCCTCCTGTCGCTGTGCTCATCACACACAATACACAAACCGTTATGTTCAAAATGTCGTCTGTTAAATATCATCACTGTTCACACATAATGTCACCCATGTCCCCACCCCTACCCTAACCCCTTGAGTGCTAGAGGGATCATCAATGCATCAACCAACAATGCATTGGCAACCCCTCTGGTTCTCAAGGGGTTAACCAGACAACAAACAAGTCAATAGGACAACGATCACATGCTACACAGGGGACATTCACTAAGCGGTGACAAACAGATGGTGGACACAAAGTAACCCTCACACACCCTCACTTCACCAATACCAGTGTTAGTCCATGGAGAATATGCAACAACAAGAATCAAGTTTATAAGGTCCCATTGTACATACTCCATGGAAAACACTGGAAATGGGGAAAGGAGATCACTGGAGAAGTCACCATCATGTTCACCTCATCAGTTCAACATCACCGCTTACTGAATTACAAAAGGGGGGCATCAGGTCACACATCGCAGTGTCCCACAGAATAAATGCTTGTAGGTGCAACACACAGGCCGAAAACTATTCCACAGATATCAAGCTGGAAAAAGTAGGCATTAGTGTTGTGGCTGCAATCATTTACTCTGACTTGAAATGACATATTCCATATCTGATTCCCACATGGATCCACAGGGGTGCTGATGCCATGGATGGATGGTACACCATGGTACCACCTCTTTGCAGGATACACATGGGAAACAAATAGCAAACATCATTGTACCTTGGTCACCAACAGGCCATGACTGATGGATATCTAGGATTTAGTACGGTTGCCTCACACAGAAGGATGGATGGGCTCATACACAGAGAAAAAAACAGGCCTCAATCAAAGATATCCCTCACTACTGGCTGGATTGTTGCCCTTAGGATTCAAATGTTACTAAATATGTTACAACACGATGTGAACACAGAGATCACTTCACTGGATATGATTGCCTTACTGGCCAGATATGTGCACCCATCACAAATCAACCTACATTGCTACCATCCCAATACACATACATAGTATATCACACTCTATGTAGATGGGATATACGAGGTATGTTCATATCCATCATATCAATACAATGTCTTGTTAGATGGGTGCACATGTATAGCCAGTAAGGCAATCACACCTACTGAACTGCTCTCTGGCTTCACATCTTGGAAGGATATTACTGTATCCATATGAAGGGTACATATCCACATACATATATGACCATTTCTACTTGTGTGTGACTGTAATGGGATAGCAATGGGTAATGTCATCATGATGTCATATCATTGCCATCGTCAACAGATGTGTCTTGATCTAAGTCCCATCCCTCCAACACTCATGGTTATACAGATATTGCTCTATGTGACAGGTGGAGATATCTATCATTTGACCACACGGAGGCTCTTCAGAAGAGCTAAAGTCGCAACATTTCGAGATAAATACCTCTTTGGAATGGTCCACAGAGTGTGCTTGCAAACCAATCATACTCTGTACACCATTCCAATTAAGTATTGTTCTCTAAATGGGGCGATTTGGGCTCTGCTGAAAAGCCCTCGTGTGGACAAATGACTGAAATCTCCATCTGTCACAAAGAGCAATATCTGAACAACCATGAGGGTAGGAGGGATAGGACTAACAGCGAACAACAACTGTTTTCACAATGTCTACAATATGACATCAAGGTGGACTTAACCTTTGCCATCCCCCTGGAGGGATAGCCATCCCTACAAGTTGTGAAGATAAATATATGTTGTTGGATTCACCCCCCTCCCCCGAGTTAAACAATGGTATTCCTACTGTTGAAAGGTGTGTTGATTCAAAAGGTATCACAGCTCAGAAATGGATATGTCAGGGGCAATACCCCAGTGGCCTGAAATTGTACAGTGGTGCTGTTACTACACAATCATGTGGACAGCTCTGGTACAGGGACCAGATATCTACATGGGAGGGTGTTGCAACAGCCCCACTGTACTATTTCGGCCCACTGTGATATTGCACCTCAGAATGAAACCTTCACCTATAATAACTCAAACAACACCTTTCAGCAGTGGGTGTACCCTTGTTTACCCAGGGGGATTAACCCAAATACATATAATTTTCTTCACCACATATCAAAGTATAACTGTCTCCACAAACATATGGCTAAGGTCACTAATCAAAACATCTTATTTCTCCACACAGCTTACGGCCCTCAAGCCCAGCGGGAGACAGTGGAGGAGGCAATGTCACCCCCCAGTGAGGAGGACACAGAGGAGGGGACCAGCCGGTGGTCACCTTACCCACCATCACCATCCCCTCCAACACAGGCTGCACCACCACCTACTGCCCCCCTTCAAGCTGCACCACCACAGGCTGCACCCCTTCAAGCTGGACCACCACAGGCTGCACCCCTTCAAGCTGAACCACCACAGGCTGCACCACCACAAGCTGCACCTCCCCAGTACAGTGGCTGGATGCAACAGGAGGAGAGGTGGACCCATCCAGCCACCTCCACCAGCTACTTCCCTCCATCAGCAGCACCACCACCGCCAGGGAGGCAATGGCTGCCAGGGACAGTGGCCACCACCCAATATGGGCCATATGCCTCCCAGTTAAACCCACCCTCCTGGATGGCTCCACAGCATGCCCCAAGGTATGATCCCAGGTGGGGTCCAAGCACCTATCAGTGGCCACCATATGACCCATGGCCACTGGACTACCCACACCTAGGCCTGATTGGTGAGCCCTAGCGCCCCCTACCCAGGGACATTTTCACACCTCCACCAGCACACACATCATTGGGCAACTTGGAGTCACTTGATGTGGTGGGCATATGCCCATCATCTGCACCAGCCACTCCAACAGCTGTCACAGCAGCCACAGCACCTCCAGCAGCACCAGAGCAAAGAGCACCTCCAGCAGCACCAGAGCAAACAGCACCCTCAGCACCAGAGCAAACAGCACCTCCAGCAGCAGAGGAAACAGCACCCTCAGCAGCAGAGCAAACAGCACCCTCAGCACCAGAGCAAACAGCACCCTCAGCACCAGAGCAAACAGCACCTCCAGCAGCAGAGGAAACAGCACCCTCAGCACCAGAGCAAACAGCACCCTCAGCAGCAGAGGAAACAGCACCCGCGGCAGCAGAAGACTCAGCACCCTCATCAGCAGAGGAAACAGCAGCACCAGTGACACCGGGCACATCCACCTCCAGAACCGCACGCCTCACAGGGATGTGTATGAGTGTATGGCCCTGCAGAGGAGACTACTCCGGTCAAGCAGGAGTACTGACAACAACATTACAAGGAGCAGGAGGCAATCCAGAAGGAATATTGCACAATTGGAGACCAGGATCCAAGGCTTGGAGTCGGAGGTGGCCAGGGGGAACACACTACTCGAGCAGCTCAGGACTGGTGTGATGGACATGTTAACACAGGTCCTTGTGGAGTTGAGGGAGATAAACCGCAGGGAGAACCTGAGGATGGAGAGGGAGAACTTGCGTTCCACTGAGGGGTCTACTGCAACCACCACCCCCTCCAGTGCTACCCCTGAAGTCACACCTAGGGGGCAGACGATTACCAGGAGTTCAACAAGGGCATCCACCTCTGGCACCCAGGCAAAGGCCCACCACCCAAAAAGGAAAAAATGAAAGGCCCAACCTCTCAACTTTCCCCTCAATAAAAAAAACCTTTTTTTTTATTCCTGTCTGATCTGTTGTGTCTTCAGTTATGGATTGGGTGGCAGGGTTGTCTACAATGCATTGCCATACAATGCAGTGAACACAACCTCTGCCTGGGTGAAATGTTAGTGGGATGCTACAACATGGGTTCACAAACACACCGTTGTACAAATTCAACTTGTAATACATCCCTGGAGCCATATTACACCACTGTGTTATATGGCGGTGTTGTGTGTTGAATTTGAACAACAAAACATACCCCTTAGCACAACAAATTGTACAACACTGAACATTCGTCTACATCATATGTTGTGTTTAACCCTTTGAGTGCCAGAGTGGTAGGCAACGCATTGTAAAGAAATGCATTGGGGACCACTCTTGCACTCAGTGGGTTAATGGGATAACCAGACAAATAGCTCTGTGACTTAGCAGGGACATTATAAGCAGGACAGATAAATGGGACATGTATCCATATTGTCTTGGATTCACACACTCATTGTGCAACTGACTTACTGGGGAAGCCAATGTTTTTAACCTAGGATTTCAATGTGTAGCACACACATTGATATCCTGGGGTGAGCATTGGGGTCTCCAGTAAGTTGAGTTGCTGTTTCCCTAAGGGTGTAACAGACTTCACCAGTGATAACACATGCCCACTTAGTCTGTTTGTTTGTTGATATAGCCCATGTACTGAAATATGTCAAAGTGGAGCAATATCTCAGAACATGGATTATACTGAGCAATACAGATACTGTGGACAGGTATTCACTGTGGAAGTATGTCCCCTGTATCACCTCTTCATCACTCCCACAACACATTGGTGCATCACTGCCACCATCATCTGTTTGCATGGATACATCACAGAGTCCACTCACTGGCAAACAAGTGGTGGACTCCTGTGATGTGGGTGATGCCTTTCCATGTATGGGGGATACTCTACCCTGGGTGTGGTAATGCATTGACAAATGTTTTCTCAAATATATCCTCCTACAGACACAGACAGAATGGTGATGGTTAATCTTTATTGTGTCTCAAAGTACATTAGAATGTACATGTGTTTTCTGTGTGTATTGCCTTTATGCATTGAACACTTGTATGAGAACACTAAATGTACTTTGAAACTAAATCGTACTACTTCTGTAACACTGCTGCCCTTCTCATGTGTTGTCCACAAGGTTTGACAACTCTGTAGCTGAGCATCCTAACTGTACAGGTTATAACACTCAAGAATTAGTGTTTTCTGTGTCTATATGAGAATGTTCCAGTAGAGGTTTGTGTGAACCTCAGGTCAAACTTTGCATCACCAACAACATCACCATAAACATCAAGGGGTGATCTTCATGAAGGTGTTGTCAAGACATCAATCCAGTCACATGGAAGATCTTCAGTTCAAGGATGGATCATGTTATGGATGCCTGTGGGAGAAGAGGACAGGATTTGGAGCAGTAGACCTGAACTGATCATCAAGCAACAACAATTTAGTCTTTTTAATCCCCTCAATTTTCACAGTTACAGGTGAGTACACAAACCATTGCTTGACAATGTGTTGTGTACTCATCTGTAACCAATTCTGTGGGGAACTAATGACATGTGCACCAGCTCTATGGATATGTGCCCCTGACATGTATACACACATTAACAAGTGTTCTAAGAGCTCCATGGAAGTAATGACATTGTGCTGCCACTGTGAAAGTGAGTGGCAGCCCAATGTCATTTGTTCCATGGAACTGTTAGGATACATTTGTTGATGTGTGTATTCATGTCAGGGGCACATATGTCTGCACACTCACAGGTCAGCATGGAGTCCCTGGTAATCTGATCTACGTCTCATGACCTCTACATTGTGTGACAATACCACTGTACATCCACCCCTCTGCTGCTCTTCTCAGCTCTAGCACAGTACAGGTCCCATATTGAGTCTAATGTACCTTTAACCCCTGATGTACCTGAGTGTTATCCAATGCATATCATTAGATAATACTCTTTCGCTACTGGGCTATCATGGTTGTTCAGGCTATAATCATGGCATATCCAGTTAGTTGCTGTCAATCAAGCCGTGTAAGGTGATGAACATGGGTAATATGTTGCACCTTGTTTCTCCTGGGGGTGTGCGTGATATCCTTGGGGTCTGTATGTCAACGTGGAGAGTGGAATGGAGGATGGTTTTTGAGTCCACACACACAATTTGCCACGTCCACTGCCAGTGCAGTGCTGTGTCACTGTTCCTGTGGGGTGAGACAGAACAAAATGTGCAGTGTGGTTAGTGTCACAGGACTGATGGGGGACTTGCATGGATTGTTTGCATGCGTGTGTTATACTCACAGGTGAAGTGCTCCGTGATGAGCCTGTCTCTGATCTGTGCCCCTCTCATGGTCTCCTCCACATGCCCGATGTCCATGGCCACTTCCTGTATGGGGGGGTCCGGGATGTGCTCCAGCAGCCTGGTGTCCACTGCGATGTTGTTCAGTATTGCGCACGCCACAATGATGTCACACACGTTAGCTGGTGCATACTGCAGTGCTCCACCAGAGTGGTCCAGACATCGGAATCTTGACTTGAGGAGCCCAAATGTTCGCTCAATGGCATTCCTCGTTCTGGTATGAGCCTGGTTGTACCTTTCTTGGGCATGTGTTTGGGGATTGGCCAGAGGGGTCAGTAGCCAGGACTTGCATCCATAGCCAGCATCACCTGTGTAATGTGAGTGACATGGTGAGACAGGGAGCACATGTTGTGTGAATGATGTTTTGTGTGGTGGACGTAGTAGCTGTGGGTCAGGTGCATGCTGAGCAGCGTGGTGTGTACGCCTGTGTATGTGGTGTGATTTTGTTTTGTGAACTCACCCACTAGCCATCCCCCTGTAAAGGTTCCATTCTCAAAATCTCTGTGGACTGAGGAGTTTTGTAGAATGTATGCATCATGTGAGCTGCCAGGATATTTTGCACAGACATTCATGATCCTCATGTTGCTGTCACACACCATCTGCACGTTGATGGAGTGGAAGTTCTTCCTGTTGATGAATATCTGTGCGTCACGTGCTGGGGCCTTAATCCGGACATGGGTGCAATCTATAGCACCCATGACCCTGGGCATGCCTCCCCTTGTGTAAAAGGCCTGCTTGACTTGTATCCAGTCCATGTCGGTGGTGGGAAAATGTATATAGGTACTGGCCTTGCTTTTGAGGGCTGGCAGGACCTGAGCCAGCACCCTGGAGAATGTGGCCTGTGACATGCCAGATGCGTAACCCTCAGTGGACTGGAAGGCCCCGCTTGCCATGAAGTGTATGGCACAGAGTAGTTTCTGCAGGCCAGTTAGGGCATGGTTGTGGATGTAGATGGGATCCACCTGCTCCTTGATGACCTCATACAAGGCAATGATGCTGTCAGGCCTCAACCTGCAGCGATCAATGACTTCGTCATCAGTCATTCCAAAGAGGGTGACCCTTGGGCGGTGTACCCTGGGCCTTGGTGGTCGACTATACATCCTCTGCCCTCCAGGTGGGGATGTACTCCTGTGTGGCTGCTGAGCCAGAGCCTCCTCACTTGCAACAGGTGAAGGCTGTTGATGAGGCGTGCTTGGAGGTTGCTGGTGTTCCCTAGCTCTCTCCCTTGCACGCCTTCTCCGCAGTCTTCGCAACAATATGTAACCCAACATACTGATTGCTCTCTCTATCTGTCTCTATCTGTCTCTCTCTCTCGCTCTCTCTCTCTCTAGCTCTCTCTATCTCTCTCTCTACCTCCCTGAGTGGAAAACAAGCCACAAGTGAGTGTGTTGAGTTGTCCCTTTAAGTACTTGCTAGGGCGTTGTGTAGGTGTGGTGATGAGGTGAGTGCTAACCAATGGTGAGTTGTTTTTGTCCAGGTAAGTGTTTGCAGGTGTGTGTGTGTGTTATAAGATGTGGTGTGTTGTGCTTGTTATGTGTGTGCCATTTGCGGGCGTGCAGTTGTGGGGTGCAGCTCGCGTGTTGTATTTGCAGGTGTCTGCTTTGTGTGATAACCCCCATTGTTCCGTGCCATGTTGTGTTGTTTTTTTGTCTGTCGTTGTCCCTGTGGTGTTGGTTATTGTTGTGTGTGGAGTGATTTGTGTTGTGTGTGCATGTTTTTGTGTTGTTTTGGCATTGCACGGGTTAATTTTTCCATTTACATGCTTGTGCGGTAAGCATTTTGTGTATTTTCCTATGTAACGGGTGTTTTGTTTTGCCCGTTAAGGGCTAGATTTAAAAGCAGCCGTTAAACCAGCCTCTAAGTGAAAAAGGCACATCGCTCGCAAATAATACATGAGTTACGGCAGATTCAATAGCTACTCTACGAGAATAGCTATCGAGCGTAGGCACACAAAAAACACGTAACACAAAAGCCGTTGTCGCTCATGTTGATTTTCCCATTTACATGGTTGTGCGGTAAGCATTTTATGCATTTTCTTATGTAATGGGTGTTTTGTTTTGGCCGTTAAGTGTCTAACGTGTGAGAAAAGTGGGTCTTAACTTTTAGCCGTTGGGTGTGTCTTTTTTTCAGCCATTATCAGTACCGCAAGCCATTGAATAGCTCTGGGGTATGTTGTTCCATGCGTCTGAATGCATGTAAGTGTATCGGCCGTAAGGATTGTGAAACTGCTGTTAGCTATTCTTTAGACGGATCTTTGAATTGCAACATGACTCTTAACGCACCCGTTAGTGATTTTTTTTACTAACGGCTGCCTTTAAATCTAGCCCTAAGTGTCTAACGTCTAGGAAAAGTGGTTCTTAATTTTTTCCCATTAGGTGTCTCTTTTTTCAGCCGTTAACAGTACCGCAAGCCTTTGAATGGCTCTGGGGAATGTTGTTCCATGCGTCTCAATACACGTAAGTGTATCAGCCGTAAGGATTCTGAAACTGCCGTTCGCTGTTCTTTAGACGGATCTTTGAATTGCTGCATGAAACTTAACGCACCCGTTAGTGATTTTTTTACTAACGGCTGCCTTTAAATCTAGCCCTGAGTCTTTAGGGCTAAGAGTAAGAGTTAACGAGCAGAGACAGCTATAACATCATGCTGCTGCCATACTAAGGAAAGATCTTGACAACTGATACCATCAAATGTTAACATCTGAGATGCTGAAACATCTTGTATCATATATTCCTGTCAAACTTTTCTGAATAAAAGAACTTCTACTCAACTTTTGATTCTCTACAGCTCTGGTCCTTTAAGAGGTAATGAAAGATTTTAACCCTTCAGTTGCTGTC